>OY829507.1:1570968-2247183 GCA_963691665.1 Clepsis dumicolana | reverse complement strand
CTAGATTTCGAGGACCAATATAAGTTGATTCCACACTGGGTACATTTTGCTTAGGAGCAGGGCTCTGTTTACACTGGATTTCTTAAAACACAGGGGAAAAGCGTTAAAATCTTTCTAAGGAACCCTTGTGCGCGAGTCCGACTCGCATTTGGCCGTTTTTTTTTAATAATTTCGTTTATTTCGGATAATTTTTTAATAGTTTTTGTGGGATAGCGATAGCCGAATTCTATGCAGATAAAAAAAGATGTAAACAAGATCACGTGAACACTTGGCTAAGGGCGCCAATTGCCTAAGAACATAATTTTACAAAAGAATGCTTAAAGATACACCTGAAAAGTCAATCATAAAATCGAGCGACGTAAAATTCTCAATACCCATTAGCAGTTTTTAAAACACAACTGCCTACTACAATAAACCGTTTATGACTATTCCAGTCATAAATACACTTTACGTCCATTCATAAAAAATCCAAACTCGTTTGAATACTTACCCGTGCGCGTAATTACCACTTATGTTTATTAATCAAAACGTAATCAATCGATTATTAACACTTAAAACTCTCTTTTGATTAAGAATTAGTAAATAAGAGACATCGGCACTGATATGTTTTTGCTTAAGTTTTTTCTTCTCACCAGTTTTGGAAGTTTAGAGATAGAAAAAGCACTGGCAGGTAAGAAATCGAAGTGACATTTAAGAAACTTAAACTAAAATTAAAAATAACAGCGACTTGGCAGTACGGCATTTAAGCCGTTGCCTTTTCATCTAGCAGGAAAAATTTAAAAATGGGTTAAGGACATACAGACTTTGACAGTCTTTCAATTTGTGGGATTCTAATGCCACTAACGGCAGTCAAAGGCCACGAAAGACGACAGGTCCAATTAACTTTCCATTTCAATTCTTAGAAGAAATAAAAAAAAACTCAGTGTTTTTGTTAAGCTCCCATTGTAGCATCTTATGCACGAAGCCTGGTTGACATAATTGTTACAAGGTACGTTTTTAAACATTTTTGCATTTACATTTGTAATTTATCATGAGCTTTTCGGTGAAGGAAAACATCGTGAGGAAACCTGCACACTCCTGCGAAGCAATTCAAATGTGTAACATACAATGACAATGCAAAGAAAAATTCGTTAAGCAGCTGGACTTGAACCAGCAACCTCGGTAATCCGTACCACGCTCCACCAATTAAGCTATACTTAACGTTAAAATTCAAAAAAAAAAAAATTCGTTAGGTACACCAACGTTAAGTATAGCTTAATTGGTGGAGCGTGGTACGGATTACCGAGGTTGCTGGTTCAAGTCCAGCTGCTTAACGAATTTTTCTTTGCATTGTCATTGTATGTTGAATTTCATTCTATGAATGTTTCATAAAAATAAAAACAAAAATAATCAATAAATCGATTATTTTCATTGATTCAGAAAATAGCTCCATCTCTTGCCACTAATGCGTAACTGTAGAAGTTCCGTAGTGGGTGAGCTGCTTGATTAAGCTACTCATAGATGGCGCTGAGGAGAGATCTTCCAAATAAAAATATGACACAAGGCATTGAAAAATTCGTTAGGTACACCAACGTTAAGTATAGCTTAATTGGTGGAGCGTGGTACGGATTACCGAGGTTGCTGGTTCAAGTCCAGCTGCTTAACGAATTTTTCTTTGCATTGTCATTGTATGTTGAATTTCATTCTATGAATGTTTCATAAAAATAAAAACAAAAATAATCAATAAATCGATTATTTTCATTAATTCAAATGTGTGTTTGAAGTTCCTAATCCGCACTGAATCCCGAGATTACGAGAGGAGGCCTATGGCTCTATGGGTTCTAAGCAAGAATATTGTGTATTTTAAAAGCAAATCAAGCAATCTATCTAGAAATCAAACTAGTGAGTTGGTGGTCTGACCTGGTGGCTCCGGATCTGCTGTATGTGGGATCCTTGGCGTCCGTAGCGACACACCGTTGGTGATCGTCTCCAGCTTCCCCAGATCTACTGTTAACTTTTACCTTCAGCGATCGCACTTAGCCTCGGACTTAGGTCCTGGTGCCGCGCCGGGAGACTCCAACACACACTGTACTACACTAAAATACTTTAAGCCGCGAAAGTAGTGGGAATTTTAAATAGTTCAGCGACAGAGATGTTCACAGCTCAAAATTCAAACAGGAACTTCAATATAATATAACGAAAAATAAACGAACTAATTAGTGGTGGGGGGAACCGGGGTGGCCAGTCAGGGCTGTTCAGTAACGACAGTGTGACCACAATAAAACTACTAAACTACTAAATAAGATTGGACGAAAGTGAACAAACAGATTTCCTTTTATCTGTTCAAACAGTAAAACAATATTCTATGCTTATCCCTTTTGCGGAAGAAATGGAATAGGTAAATTAATTTCGTAAAAACATTATTTCACTCCATACTTGTAAAACCAAACAATCCAAGCAATGTTCTTATTCTTTAAAGTGTCATTCTATGGAACTTGCTAACTATGTAAACAAACCTCCATAGTAAATTCATCATCCAGAGACAATTTCAATATGACGGTTTGTTTACATAGTTAGCAAGTTCCATAGAATGACACTTTAAAAGAATAACCAATTTGCGTGCGAGTGCTTCATGTTTAAATCCGATCATCATCATCATCATGTCAGCCGAAAGACGTCCACTGCTGGACATAGGCCTCCCCCAAGGCTCTCCACTCTGACTGGTCTTATGCTTTCCTCATCCATCGCGGTCCCGCAATCTTTACTAGGTCGTCACTTCATCTTGTTGGAGGCCTACCTACCGACAGCTTCCGCTACCAGCAGCTTAAATTCGATGCGTTGCTTAAATTATTTAAACATAGCTTTATTTTGTATGACAAGAACTTTTACAAGCGATTTATGCACTTACGGATCGGCAAACCGTTGTTCATAAAAAAATATATTTTTTTTTTTTTATTAATAATTATAACGTTTGCTTAACATACAGTCAGAATAACATACAAATACAATAATTGAAAAACTTCGATCTTCTTCTAGATATAGGTCAAACCATGGCCTTTTTTAAACATAAATTACTTTTAATTGACATAAGATTATCGAGCGTGCATTAATAATAATCTAAGGTTAACATATACAATCCTTGGTTAATCTAGCGCGAAGAATATAGGTCCAGTATCAAATGCTAAAAGTCTAAGGTCTTGACCTAATAACGGTAACGTTAAACTTTCCACCGTACAAGCGGTTGTCTTTAAGAACCTACTCGGGTGAACAAAATTAACAGGCTTAAAACCTGTATTAAAACGATATTACGACTATCTTATAAGCAGAATTCCTACACATTAAACTAGATGTTTACTAATGGAAAGTATAATTCAAAAGTTTAATTTTACTTACCTAATTGATTATTTTGTTTCTAGAAATAATTTGAATATAACACACGAGTGTCATGTCTTACATACATAGATTGCAATTGCTGCAATTATTATGCACGCCCAACGCATTCCCAGATTATTTGACATCTTAAATATTTCGACTTTTTACACCTACGGAATATTCCTCTGTCATACTCGTACCAACTAACAAAACTGTTTTATAATAATGTTAAATTAATATCTTCAACGCAACAAGTGACCCACTTCATTTCACTTCGCACGAAGTTGGAAAATAAAGTTGCAGACTATGTTAAGACGAAGTACATTTTTAACGCAAAAAATGGCGCTTGAAATGCCGGCTACTCTACTTGATAACTACCGCAGTTAGGTTTGAATAAACTACCCAAGAACATGAACAGCTCAGAATGCGGCAGAAGAATAAAAATAAACAGGAAAAAGTATTCTATTGTACTGAATTTACAACTCTGCCATTATATTTTTAAAATATAATTTAAAACAAAGAAGCGTGTTCCATCTTATCCCACATCTGCGCTCTAGATTGTGATCCAAGCATGGGCATGGAGCATAGGAGCGAATGTATTCAAAAAGTATTTTTTTTCTTTCCACAGTACCACCAGACGCCTGCTTCGCCAACTTCCGATGGGACGATTGTGGTCTCCCAGCGAAACCTGTCATGTACTACTGGAAACCAGGCTCTCGCTGCGAGGTAGGCCTCTGGAAAGGATGCTTGCCTAACCAGAACATGTTTGAAGACGAATACGAGTGCGTACGAACCTGCATCTTCACCGACAGAGCAGGCCCAGAAGACTTCCATGAGGTCCACAAAGTTGACACAACAACAGAAGAACCTGAGGAGACAGGACCGCCTGAAGAGACAACAGGAGATGAAACAACTGGAACAGGTGATACAGATTCAACGAATACAGACAATACAGGCTCCGACGATGGGAATACTGATACAGGTGCAACAGGGGGAGGGGGAGGAGATGATACAGCTGCAACCGGAGGAGACAATACAGGAGGAAGTGGTAGTGATGGCACAGCGGAAACTGGTGGAACTGGAGGTGGCAGTGATAATGGTTCTGAAACTCCGGCTGGTGGTGAAACTACTGCGGCACCAGCAACGTAAAATAGACTCAAAGTTTCACGCCATCTCAGTTAACATACATTAGCTCCAACCAATTAGATTGAATAATAATTTCACTTACAAACCAGTAAACTTGTCAGCAATTTAAGTTTTAGCTTGACATAAAACTGATGTTTTATTAGACGATGTTTCTATTACAATTGTATTTTATTTCGTTACTACCCTGATCCAGAGATTAACAATGGCTCTGATTTTACGCAAATTTTAAAATCGACTTTAAAAAATTAAGCCTGCCAAAAAGATTTTCATTAGCTATTCGATTAGCGACACCTGATTTTAATTCCATATTTTCATTGTGCATTTAATCACCTCCATTTGCCAATATTATCTGAACATTGGTGGTCTGAAGACGCTGAGAAATTATATGAAGCCACTCTTAAAGCGTCAATGATACCATTCTCACCTTTCCAACTTCGATAAAAATCAGTGCTGATAAATCTCTGTAATGCAGTAGGTAGAGTCCAGAAGCGTTCGACATTTTAAACTCAAAATTATCGCAGACGCTCGACAATCTCGTAGCCATGATAAATTCTCGATAAATATGGCCCATTGTGTCGGCTAGATTAATTTAGTCGAAGCTATCGCTCGCAGCCGACCACGATTTATTAATAGTGCCGCCATTTTGACGATGCCCTGTGAAAAATTGTGCTGCATAGTACTATCGGTATTGCTGAGGCAGCGAACTTTTTTTATTAAAACATTTTGGCCAGAGGTGAATTAATTTTGGTATGTTGGAATGAACTAAAACAGCTAATTGGCCGCTATTCTTTTTAAAAAGATTTTTGCGGAATTTGATTCAACAAAAAATGAACAATGACAGTATTCTGATATAACTTTGGATTTTTTGTAGCATTTTTAAACCAATTACTTGTGCTAAACGGCTAATTCGCTATGCGGCAAATTAGCAAATTAGTCTTGACGCAGTGCCAGTCTCAGCTTCCACATAAATACATGTCACGTAAACCCAACTATCGCCACCACCGCAAAAGATACTAACGAGTTACAAACTTTACGCTTTCATCATCGAATCACTAACTAGATACGCGGTTTAAAATCTAGACAACCTTTTTTAATTTTTACTTTCTAATTGCCTTATCCTCTCAACAAAGGCAATGTCAACTGCAGAACATCTATTTCACACTCAATACCCTGAACGCTGCACCGTAAGATATGTCCCACAAGTCGCCACGCTACCTCCATACACTGCGACCAGTTTACTTGGAGCCCTTCCACCTCAAAGATCAGAAGAAGTTTGTATCGGATTTGGGTCGATCGAGGGGTCAGGTGAAACTGGCATGTTTATGTAGTTACACAATGACAATATATCAAAAGGACAGCTGCCGAAAGTGAGGAATGGTCCAGTGTCAGCCGCTCCTTGAGGAGTTGGTATAAAATATAAGGTCGGTGTAAAGAAATGTTAGGATTTACTGCCATTGGGTTTCATATTCAACACAAACAATTAATGATCTCAATGGGGTATTATATAACATTTTGTATTTATTCTCCACTATTATCTTTATGGGTTTCCTGCATTTTTTTTTAATTTTGCTTAAATACTCAGTAAAAATAAGAATTAAGAATACTCAGAAAAGCAGAAAAATTAGACTAACCAAAATTAATTACCCAGATTCTTGACGTATTGTGTCACGTGTACCATACGTCAAGACCACATACCATTACACCGAAGTTACTAGCTTCAGTAACAGTCCAGCTCTCACTTAACTTTTTTTTTTTTCAATTAATAATGACATTGCTAAAATAGTAGTGTATTTACAATCATGACTATTTAAAAAGAATACAACGATTAACTTTAACAGACAAAGCTAAGCCACCGAAACGCTTCAAATTCCCGCTACCTCAATTTTCTCCTTAGCATCAAAACGTGAGCCAAGCACGGAAATAATGTGCAAGATAGCTCGCATAAAATAAAATGTCTCTGTATATTTCCTGAAAGGTCCGCTACCGGCAACTATGTAGTGGTAGGTAATAAATCATTGCTTTAACCACAGAACTAATAAAAAGGAGATAGAAATCCTATCATTCGTATTTCTTTCCAGAACCAGTGTCGTCACTTTTTGCCCACCACTTGCAAATACGATAAAACCGCCTTAAAAAAAAACCTTAGAAATAAAAATCAAATAATCCTCTAAAGCCATGAGCTTTGAATGAAGCACCGACCTCATATTTCTGCTAGTGCTAGGCCACAAAACTCATGGCTTTAGAGTTGGAGGATTATTTCATGTTTTTTTCTAAGGTTTTTTTGGTGGCGGTTTTACTTTTTTGTTAAAAGACTTTTATTTCACGATTTCATGTTGATTTAACATTTTCAGAATTATCCTCCAACTCCTAACCGATAAGGAGTTGTACCTTCCATCATCAGCTCATCAACATGAGATCATGACTATCAGACGCAACTACTTGAGTAGCCATAGAAAATATATGAAACACATAATACGTGCCTATAAAATTTGGGGGTTGCCCTCGATTTCCCTGGGATCCCATCATCAGATCATGACATGGTGACAACGGAACCACCTCAGGAGTATACCCTTTCGAATAAAAAATAATTTTGTGAAATCGGTCTACAATAAAATTGACGGAGTAATCGATGTACGTACTTAAAAAAAAATACATACGTAGAACGTAAAACCTCCTAATTTTTTGAAGTCGGGTAAAAAAGCACTACGCAATCCCGCGAATAATTATTAGTGTAATTACTCACTGATGAGTTTCCGCAATTACAAATGCTGCCAAACACCACTTTATAACTCATGTATCACGAGTCACTATTCGCGCACTTGTCTTACGTATCACAAGTGAGGCCACAAGTTCACTCGAGCATGCCACTTCTATTCTCTCTTTTATAGTTTTGTGGCTTTAACAATGCTTGTTGTGTTCAATGGTTACCGACTTGCACATTTTTCATGCACGATTTTGAATACAAATATTCGAATTAGGTGTCGTTTGGTGTAGGTTTAGACAAGTATGATTATAGTTATATCGGTATATTTTGAATTATGATTTTTTTGACGACCGGATAGACCAGTGATTAGGCGAGGTTAGTAGATAGCCGGGGAATTATTTATTTCTATTAGTCTACATATTTAATCTGAAATACCTTATGTATTCAAATATTATACAGAGCAATATTTTACCAAATGTACGGTAGATGGGTAACTACTATTAAGGTAAAGCCGAGACTGTTTATGATAAGCACCTAAGTATGTTATTTATAAGAAAATTGAGAAATTTACAAAGAAAGCACATTCTAACTCCACTTCTGTACCTACGTAAAGTAGATTAATGATGTTTATCTGACAACATACGTAAAAGAACCATACTAAAACAAAAAATTGCCAAACTTGAATATTATACTGCTAACATAGGTAGGTAATCTAGACACATAAAACAGAAACGTGACTGACTGACTGATCTATCAACGCTCTGCCCATACCCCTGGTCCGAGGAAGCTGATATTTGGCATATAGGTTCCTTTTATAGTGTACGGCCGGGATAAGGCGGAGTTTTTCGAAATTCCCAAGGAATAGAGAGTTCTGCCATGGGAGCGAAGCCGCGGGCGAAAGCTAGTTCAAATATAAATGGCTATATTCTACAAAAGTCCAACTGCTTGAATGATCAATTAGTTGATTTCACAGCAACTGAAAGTTGCTGATGTTCAACACACTGCCTCATTTAACTTAAACAACAAAACCAATAATAGCGAGGAACACGAAGACAGCCAAACACCAACTCAAAAGCCGATTGAAATCAACTCGATACCCGCTTCAGAAACAATAGAAAATAATTCCGCAAACAGCCGGCTCGGGGCGGTTCGATCCGGTTTAGACCGGTTCGCACCGCTCTGCACCGGTTACACAAAGTGCCGTTTTATAAACTGTACTCAATAAAGTTTTTGCTGATCGGCGTGCGAACTGATTGTATAACGAACATGAACGAGAGACTGAGAGGACACTCTCTGAAGCTGATACGCACTTTAAGTACTAGCAACCGCAGATACCATTTCCTGGCCAACCGCGTAGTGAAAGTGTGGCACAGTTTGCCCGAAGAAGCGATCAGTGCACCCTCAGTGAACTCATTTAAATACAGATTTGACAAACGTTTTAAACACAATCACACAAGTGGACAATGATATGCACGCATCTGCTATTAAGCTGTGCATCATAAATAATAATAATAATAATATATAAGACTTAAAAAAAATAAAGATAGTAATAATAATAATATAGGCAAAGGTGGTTTTAAATAGAAGGCCTAGGTTGCAAGATCATTCTGATGAGATGATGAAGAAAGGTGATCATGTGTTGCGACAGATGTGTTACTAGTTAGGCAGTGTTAGCTAGTTTGTTTAGATCTTAATTGTTACCTGTAAAGGTATGATACTTATGTATAATTATATTGCTACGCCCTTACAGGGTAGTACCCAGGTTAATTTAAGTTAATTTTATGTACTGTGCAATAAATAAAATAAATAAATAAATAAATAGAATAGCGTAATTAGTAATAGACGAATACACAAATAAATTTGATGTAGTAGTTAAGCAAGTTGCAACTATTCAAAAGCTGGAAGACTTTCAAGTGGTGGACGTTAATTAATGTTGAAGAATATAGTGGTATTTTTTTATGAAACAAGTGTGTGGGGATCCAATCCAGGATGATAAAAAACAGAGGTCGGCCAATGTCCATACAATGTAGCGTTTTATTCTGAGTTCATAAATGGCGATATTGTCCAGACTCCAGGACCCTAATTCACCAACTCTACTATTCGAACTAAAGAATACAAATTTGCCAATACAAATCGCGCTAAAACAAAAGCCCTTCGAATCAGCAATTCATACCGAATTGTCATTGAAAACTGACATTTGTAAAGTTGGCGAAACATGGGCCAGACTAGATTCCTCTCATAGTTCGTCTATGAGATTTTACATACCTACACATTTCTACGGAGCCTTCGGTATGCGAGTCCGACTCACACCTGTTTCGGTTTTTCGCGTCCCATCTGAATACTCAAATCCGAGTGTTTGACCGTTAGCTTCGTAAAGTGAACCAACTCGCTGTCCCGCGATCGGGAAGTTCGCCCGTAACTCCGATGCAGGTGCATTGTGATAAATTATACCGAACTTCACAAAGCTTGGCCAAAGCTTCGCTGAGTGCTTCCATAATTATAGAGGTTTTGCGCGGCGCGATGTTTTTGAATGGTGAATGGGAATATTGATCACTGAATTATGGGAAATAAGAAGTTGTTGAATCATTAATGCGATGCTATTATTTTGTCACAATCTGAAATGAACATATCCTCAGCAGGACTAACGTTACCATCATAGCTCGAAGAATTGCGAAACTTAAGTAGCAGTGGGCGGAGCACACTGCTCGCAAAACTGATATCCGATGGGACCAGAAGGTTTTTGAATGGCGTCCGCGGACCGATAGACGAGCTGTCGGTAAGCCTCCAACAAGATGGAGCGACGACCTGGTAAAGATCGCAGGATCGCGGTGGATGCGGAAAGCACAAGACCGGTGTGAGTGGAGAGCCTTGGGGGAGGTCAGCAGTCTTTCGGCTGCCATGATGACGATGATGGTGTGATTATTTTGTCTTGTGTCGTATGACTATATCGTATAAGTTAAGCCATTGACTTCGGAGCGATGTTGAATTTTGTTTAATAATTCTTTTAATTTTCAACATCGATTGGAAACACCTTGGAAATCTGTGATACTGCTGCTGCCGAAAGGTCTCTTATAATAAGCTCTTTATAATAACGAACTTTTATTTTTATTAGTTACCAGCTAGCTATCTAAGACCGTGCTTTAAGCAATCACGTACAATATTTCTAGGCTGTGTGAAAATAGCGAAAGTTTAAAACATGCTTTTTTTTAACTCAGTTTCCACCTTCAGAAGCTAGAAGCATTCGGCTACCACTAACTTTATTAAAAAGCTACTGGCGTTAATATTCTTAATATTCCATAAGTTGTTGAACAGCTAGCCCAACCGACTTTGTGTTACCAAGTTTTTAGCGTCAACTTATGAATAAATTACAACAACTGGAAACTTAGCTAACGAACGCAGGCTTTACATAATTAATTATGTATCTTAAGTGCTCCGAGTTCGATATTAGCGAGCGAGATGATATGCTTAAATTACGGCTGTGGCATAACTGGGGAAACTGGGAAGTGGGTGCTAGAGGGAAGTTAAATTATACCACAACACAGCACAATATTGTAATTTTTTGGTTTTCTTTTTTTAAGTCTCTGCAGCCAGTGGCAAAATCGTAACCCTTATAGTTTCGTCATGTCCGTCGGTCCGTATGTCACAGGCATTTTACTCGAAAACTGTACAATACAATACAAATATTCTTTATTGAAAACCACAAAACAGTATAAGATTACAGAAAAACAGGTACGGTAGACAATATAGGCTGTAATAGGTATATTGACGAAGTTTGGAGTATAGGTGCCTTGTGGAAGACGATGCTTAGTTCGATAGTTAATTATCAAATAAATATTTCCATATTTCTAGCTCGACATGCTCTTGCCCGGTTTTTTAATTACTGAGAATAATAGGTACTATCATATCTCGCAAATAGAAAGAAAGAAAGAAAAAATAGTACATTATTGCCGAGGCGCGGAAAGTAGGGAATTGCCTGACGAGGTCGTTTGCAAGCCGAGCATCGCGAGGCTTGCAAAAATGCGAGTCAGGCAATTCCAGTTTCCGTCGAGGAATACATAGTGCTTTTCTCAAATAATGTGAGGAAATTAAAAAACCTGATTTGCAAAAAAAGTAATTTAATAGATAAATCACAAAATACGTTAACAAAAACCAAAGTGTTCAATTAAGTACTTGATGCTAAATGTAATTAAAAATTCGAGCTTACCGCTGCAAAATTAACACGAAATCAACACCAATTACTATTTTTAGTGACAAAAAAATGTCAAACTGTCATCCGCCATCTTGGATCCAAAAAATAACATTAAATTTGAGCTCACCGCAGCCAAATTACATGAAATCGACACCCATGACGATTTTTTGTGAAAAAAATTACAAACTGTCATTCGCCATCTTGGATTCAAAAAATAATGTCAAATTCGAACTCACCGCTGCCAAATTACTCGAAATCGATACCCATGACGAATTTTAGTGAATACTATGTCAAACTGTCATCCGCCATCTTGGATCCAGAAAAATAACGTTAAATTTGAGCTCACCGCAGCTAAATTACATTAAATCGACACCCACGACCGTTTTCAGTGAAATCAAATGTCAAACTGTCATCCGCCATCTTGAATCCAAAAAGTAATGTCAAATTCGAGCTCACCGTAGCAAAATTACTCGAAATCGGCACCCCTGTGATCATTTTATTTACAATAAAAAATATATATATATATATGCATACAGTGGAACGTAGAACTTCCTCCTTTTTTGAAGTCGGTTAAAAAATACAAACTGTCATTCGTAATTTATGATTGAAAAAAAAAACTTAACACACGCACTGCGGTAAATCGGGTTGGCTTGGCTGCATGCAATTATTCTTTGGCCCCATTTTACATGTTATAACTTTTAAAAAGTTAACAAAGCGTAGAAAAAATGGAATTTCGTGTCGTTTCGTATCGAAAGCCATTTCCATTCACCTTCTTCGACGGATTCTTCGTTTAAAATTTTGAATGAAAAAATTAGGTGCTCCCCGGGTTCTATTTTCAAATGGAAAGCGAGAATTTCCGAGCATGTCTGAGAAAAATATATTATTAAGGCAGCCCATTACTACCTTGTATGTTGTTTGTAACTTTTTCTTGTCTTCTTTACGAGCCTTAGAGAAAGAGTTCTTGTATCATCCTAATCTTAAATTCCTAAGTAACTTCCTAACTAATATCATAAATGCGAAAGTAACTCTGTATCTCTGTCTGTCTGTTTGTTAGCTCGTCACGGGAGAACCGCTGCACCAATGCCGATGAAATTCGGTAAGAAGATAGTTTGAATATTAAGGAATGACATAGGTTACTTTTTATTCGAGAAAATTGTATAGTTCCCGCGGGATAGCGACAACGAAAATATACGCGGATGAAGTCGTGGGTAACAGCTATTACTGTATAATTGTACATGCCTCTAATTAGCATTATCTATTTCCATTAAGTATACAGTAAACATATCAAATTGTTATTAATATTGTAGGTACGTTGTAGGCACAGGTATACTGATCTGTAGTTCAGCTCAGCGTGCATAATTCCTGGGTTACTAAGACATAGTTTGGTTAATTGAATTATGTGTGTCAAATTACCCAAAGGCTATCTAGGTTAACCTTATGAATCAGTTAAGTGATACTGGGCGTTAATTATCATCGGAACTACATTCGTGTTGAGGTTATGTATTATCTTACTGTTTTTAAATGAGTAACTAACAATTTTTGATTATGATTCAATGTGATTTTTCCACGTAACCAATTCACCAATTCTTTAAGTTTCATAGTACGGATAATACCTAATATTTTTTTTTACGTTTTTTGCATTTAAACATTAACGCTGTCATGAGAGTGCAATTCTCTATATAGTTTTAAATATTATTTTGTTTCGCTATGTGTTGAGAAAAGAGTTGCCAATAACACTACCCTGACGCACACCTCTCGATATTTACAAGAGAAGTAGGTAGAACTTACGTCTTTTGAACTGTAAGCATAATTATTAATAACGCTGAGTTGAAATCCAAACGCTAAGTGGAAGTTGCCTTCAAAATTGCAATTGGATTGAGTTTCGAGTTTCGGCCGCTACGAGTTAGCCCTATTAATGTTATTAACTTAGTTTCTTTGTTTGTTCTAGTATGATCTATTACTTTGGAAGCATGAATGTTATCTTGACTTAGTACATATTATGTACTTTGAATACTGATCTTAGGAAATTAACATAAAAAGTGCAAGTGCCAGACGAACTCACACTTGACAATATTTAAAAATTTTATGTTGTGACTCTTTCTGTCTGTCAGTCACAACTACTCTGCTATCGACTTGAAATCTGGAACAGTTTTAGATGATGCTTACCCAACGATTTTGAAAGTAGAAAATAATTTATTTTATCACAACAAGGTCGGTAAATTAGACTAGTTTAACTAGGTCAAGTGTCTGTGTTTGCACATTTTAAAACTTCTTTGAGCCCCATAATTCCCGTTCGCCGCATTCTAATTATTATGTTTTTTTTTAGGGATCCGTACCTCAAAAGGAAAAAACGGAACCCCTATAGGGTCACATTGTTGTCCGTCTGTCTGTCTGTTTGTCTGTCTGTCTGTCTGTCAAGACCCTTTTTGTCTGGAACGCGTGGAGGTAGCATGCTGAAATTAATATCGAATACTCAAGCCTGCGGTCCTTTGAAGCTGTGAAAAAATCAACCTTCTAAGTCAACGCAATCAAAAAGATACAGTCATTAAAAAGGTGGTTTCCATACAAATTGCCGTACTGAGAAAACCTAAAGGGCACTTCCAGTTGTCCTAGAAACTTGAAATTTGGTATGAAGGTAGCTCTTATTAACCACTCCGAAAAGTCTCAAAATCTTAAATTTGTATGTCCGTCTGTAGATTTCACAGACCAATATAAGTTGACCCCACACTGCGTACATTTTGCGTAGGAGCAGGGCTCTGCTAACACTGGACATCTTTAAACACTGGGGAATAGCGTCAAAATCTTTCTACGGAACCCTCGTGCGCGAGTCCGACTCGCACTTGCCCGTTTTTTTTTAAATATATTGCCATTTGATCCTCTAGCGGCTCAACACTGCCCAAGCTAGTAAATAAAATATTTGCAACATTTTTGACATGAAACTACCTTGAGATTAAATAATAGGGAAATAAGCGGATCACTCCTGTTTTTTTTATACGACAAGGAAGGCAAACGAGCATGTGGGTCACCTGATGGTAAGTGATCACCACTGCCCATAGGCATACACAATCCCGGAGGGTTTGCAGATGTGTTGCCAACCTAGAAAGCTACGATGAAATGCCTCTTGTGCCTGTAATTACACCGGCTGTCTTAAAGCACTGTTGCTGGTGGTAGCGATCCGGACGGACCTCGCACAAGGTCCTACCACCCGCAACGTATGTCGATCTATGCCACGTTGGACGTGAGAGATCCGTTTACTTCACTATATTTACAACATGTTAAAGTCCCATCGTTCTAGCAGTCGCTGTTGGTAATGTAAAACATCGAGTTTAGCAAGCTACGCTCAGTAGCTATAGGCTGTATATCTCGCTCACGAACCCAGACACACGTGTAGTCTGTAGCTAGAGCAAACACTGTGCAATGGAAGCTATGGGCATATTTCCATTGGGTCACATCTTTACTTCCTTCTAATATTAGAAATGCGAAAGTTTATGTTTAAGTGTTTGTTACTATTTCACATAAAACTTGTTCAGATGTGGGTGAAACTTTGAAATAATACAGCTTTTGTACATCAGAATATCACACATGTTTTTTATTCCGGAGATATTTGCTAAGTTGCCGTGCGTTACCTAAGTGGCTCTGATACCCCTTTCGTCCTTTCTCTGTATGTAATAGCAAAGTCTTCTTGTTTCTACGGGACCTTACCATAAGACTGTTTTTTTACGTCTTACAAAAATATAGCATGGGTATCTTCTTCTCATTAAAATGCTTGTTTGTCTAGTCAATGGAAGCGTATCATAGTAGGTACAGTCAACAGCAATAGTTGCTAAGCAACCGAAGCGCTCACAATGATCTGCACAAGCTCTTATGTCTATAACAATAGAGTCGTGCTTAGATCATTTGTGAGCGCTTTGGTTGCTTAGCTGATATTGCTGCTGACTGTGCGCGGTACGCATGCATGATTCTGCACAAGTCAGTCTTGATCTCTCGATAGCTATTCGCCGTATCGTGTCGTGAGACAGTGGGCACGGGTCAACGTGTTGTCTTAAGCAAATCGTCCGACGACACCACGATCTATTTGCGACCGCCGACATCATTGGTGCGATTCAATTTGCTATTCGTTTGCGGTCGGACTATTGGACTGAGGTTCAGAGGAATTTTGTCTGGCTAAAGCTATTTTAGATGATAAATTGTTAGGAAGTAAAATGGTTGACTTAGCCCGAAGAATTGCGAAACTAAAGTGACAGTGGGCGGGGCTATGTGCTCGCAGAACTGATAGCCGATGGGGTCAGAAGGTTCTCGAATGGCGTCCACGGACCGGGAGACGAGCTGTCGGTAGGCCTCCAACAAGATGGAGCGACGACCTGGTAAAGATCGCGGGACCGCGGTGGATGCGGAAAGCACAAGACCGGTCTGAGTGGAGAGCCGCGGGGGAGGCCGCCGGCCAGCAGTGGACGTCTTTCGGCTGACATGATGATGATGATGATTGACTTCTTCTTCTTCAATCTTTGCTTACTCAATGCTAAGTATATCTTTCCAAATTTTCTCAATGTTGTGCTGTCGTAAGCTTTCTCGTCCAATCCTATGATTGATTGTTTAACCATAATTAACTGTTACTGTATTTCACGCCATGTTCAGTGCCCTTAGTGTAATCAAAAAGTACAAAATACGTCTCGATCGCGTTTGCGTTAAAGTATCAAATAGTATGAGAATTGTTAAACGCGAACGCGATCGCGACGTATTTCTTGGCCTGGTCGGCGGTTACACTAGGCGCTCTGGGTCATAAGATCCGTCTGAATCGCTACCACCTACCAGCTCAGTTAATATGTAAGTCAAACTGCGTGTATGCAAAAGCTGAACCATCTTAAAATACTGCCCTAATGAATAATGAAATCCAATGTATCTTACAAAAATACAAGTTACAATTCTTTGTTGAACACTAAAAACAAAACAGCGAATGAGTTTTGTATAATAATAAAAAATCAGTGGCCTATCTCAAATTGACCATGTCTTGGTTCAGCAGAATATTCAGAAAATTTTATCAGCCTCCCTAAAAACTTAACCGAGACAACCGCGCCAGTTAACTTAAATTAAACCGCTATGTAAATTCACTCGAATATGAATATTCCTTTAAAAATAATCATCCTCCCTAAGAAACTCCTTTGTTCGGGAACAAACTTAACACATTAATCTGGAACGCAGTATATCACGAAAGTACAACCCTTGTTGCGTGAGCATGAATGTACAGCTTTATTTTGCGAGGAAATTTATAATTTGATATTACGCAACGGAAAAATAATTTTACGCTCAGCTGTTTCGTATTTTTTATATTTTTAGGAAATGAAATGCTTAGTGTAAAAAATTTAAGAAAAGGATAGAGTAGGAAAGTTCCTTAAACGTTTACTTTGATTCTCTTTACACACTCTCTGTCTGTCTTTTTTTCAATCGAAAGCTAGTATAATCGAGATGGTTCTTAGCCAAGTTTCATTAAAATCGGTTTACCTGTTTTTGAAATATTGAACTTTGAAATGAAAATGGCGGGGGTTTTTCAACTTTTCTAAGTTGGTTAGGTTATTATATAACTAAGTACTAATGGCAGACAAGATTTACAGTTCTCCTGACTTACTAACACCTAACATCATGGACAAGTCTAGAACAAAATTCAGGAAAAATGTGTCCCAGTACTACACGGCATTTTTCGATGACAGCCATACAGTGCTGTCGTTCGACCAAACTAAGACTGACTGACGCTCGGTCAGCGCTAACCCGCAGTCCATGGTGTTGGTAAGTCAATGCAGAAAATAATTTATTGAATCAGGCGTTACTTCGCGGAGGTCCATATTTATGAACTAAAAACAATTACTGTGCTCACAAAGCTTGCTTGATACTTTCATGCAAAGGCTTTGCTTTGCTTTGTGAGCACAGTACCTAATTGTTTTTAGTTCATAAGTCAATGCAGTTTTATGATAGTTTCTTCTTCTCATCCGTTTTATTTCACTAAAATTCAGGTTAAGTTAAATTTTAGCGCCATACCTGTAATTACCACTGCCCTATCTTACATTCAGGCAGGACAGAAAGAGATGGAAAGAGATGGAGGAGGCTTTTACCCGAAAGGGGTCTGACTTAAATAAACAAATTTAATTTTAATCATTTTTTTAATTAACGGTACTAATAATCAGTCAAGTAAGCAACAATATGAAATAAACTTAATACTACTAACACTCACTTGACATTTGAAATTAAATTTAAAATGTAATTCAAAAATGTAATTGATTGGGGATACTTTATGTACATAATAAAAGCAATTTACAATGACATTAAATCTAAGCTTAAACTAAATAAACTACAACTTGAAACTAAATTAAATCTAAATAAGGCACCCGTGGCATGGTGCCCAAAAGGCTGGCAGCGTTGCCTCGCTGAATAGCGATGCTGATTCTTTGAGAGAGAAAACTGCCAGCCCTTTGGTCACAAGTTGCATCAACTAAGCGCTTTTATTTATTTAATTCAAAATAAATAAAGCTTTAATAATAATAATCTTACATTCAACACTGGCTACGACCCTGTCTCCCTCTAACGTGTAACAACAAGTGCCACGTAGCACCGTACTTTACATTTGTATCTCCACATCCCGTACCTATGTAAGTATGTGTATGCATGCGTGTATGGCTGGTACGGCTTCGATTTTATCACGCATGTAGATGTGTATTAACATAACGAAGTGGTCAGCCATGCAAGCGGGCTTATCTCGCATCGGGGTTCGATTCCCGTCTGACACTCTCGTTTCGCCATGACAATATTAGGTTTAGTATAGTTGTTTTGAAAATATAAGACATCGGGTATGTATGACCTGTAATTGCAATTGTTAATTTGTGCAATTTCGTTTTTATTTATGTGTAATTTTATTTTGACTTGACGTTTTAACATTTTAATTTAATTTTTAATTGTGTGATATCTCCCTAACATTAGGCAATAGGTGATTATTATGTAACTATTAACAGGTCTGAATAAATTAAATTATTATTATCATTGAACAACCAAGGCAATTAAAAGTTGATCGCATGCGTATAACGCTGCGTTTTCCGCAAAAAACAATACCGCGCTTAACCAAAGCTACAAGTTACAATTTACACGTGGAAGTCTCATTCTCTCACCTTTTGCTAGAATTCTTTCTAGCAAAAGGTGAGAGAATGAGAACTTTCGCTTGTAAATTTTATTGTAACTTGTAGCTTTATAAAACACGGAACTGCAATATAAAGGCAACGAAACGAAACGCAACACAGCCATACGGGTTGCAAGCTCAGCATGGTCGGGTGCGCGGGCGCCGTTCACGGTGGGGCTAGCACGCTCGCACCCCGCAATTACGCCACCGACCGATTTGAAGGCCAGAGGGTCGAGCACGAGTTTTCGAATCTTGCGTAACGTTATCCAGAAATTTGTAATTTTTGGAACAGCGCCCGCCCGTGAGCGTATTTGGAGCTATTTAGTGTGAGATTTCTCGATTTTGATACGATTACGTAACGTTACGCAGGTTTTTAAAACTCGTGCTCGGCATACAGAGGGTGACGCGGCGGTAAGTAAATATGGGTAAGCATCTCGTGTTTTTAATTGCCTGCGAATGTTTTAACTGCTAGAAATAAGTTTGGTATTTGGACGTACGAGTACCTACCTTAAGTTGGGGGTTGGAGAAAACCTGGTTCTGAAACAAACAAATGCGATATAAATTAAAATTTGCTATAGATTAAAAGGTGGCATTTTCAAGCTTAATTCATAGCAAATAGGGTGTTAATTATTGGAACTTGAACGTGCGGTTGTTTTAAGCGATGAACGCTATGTTAAAAATTGACATCTGTGCCCTAAGCACGACTTGTCGAATCCTGCGTTAAGTTACGGTTATCGTATCGAGATCCAGAAATCTCATACTAAATTTTAGTTCCAAATACGCTCACGGGCGGGCGCTGTTCCAAGCGCCATACAAACTCGTTATAGTTCACTATTCGTTTTATTTTACGTGACGCAGGATTCGACAAGTCGTGCTTAGGGCACAGATAATCTAATTACCATACAGTGTTTTACGCGGCAAACGCAGCATTGAATTGAACCAACAAGGAAAAAGCTAGATAGATAGATAATAGGACGTTTATTTGGCACTGCAATAAACACAATCAAGATTAAACAATAGGTAAGTTTAACTTACCTATCTTAAAAGCATTTTTTTTTTCATGTTTTGTAATCTGAAAAAAGTTGATCGGATGCGTCTAACAAATTAACAGAAAACAACACAAAACAACAACACGCTTTAGTTCTAATAATTGACACCCTACTTGTCTCATTTATATATTGCTATGAATAAGGCTTGAAGATGGCAATTTTAACCATATTCGCATAATTATACCTATTCACTGTATTCGTCGAGAATCGTAAAAGCGGGAACCTACTAATTCATAATGAGAAATGAAGCAAAATGCAAAAAATATGGCTTAGAACTCATCTATTATTGTAGACTAACTTTATGTTTTTGTTTATTAATTTGTAATATAAGTATAACTAAACTTGTAAGTACCTAAGTGATCCTAGAGATAAGAATTTAACTCCTAATTCCAAATTTATTCTACGGAGCGCGATGTGTTTTCAATTACGGGGCATTTGTTAAATTTTAATTAAGTTGTAATAATAATTAATTCCGGTGCTGGAATATTAAAATGTTTAATTTATTATATTCACGGACGGGTCTTTGATTAGGGGAGATAGTATCGGGGCGCGCGTGCAGGAATTCAAATGAAACAGGACGGTGACTTACTTAATGTTATTAATTTGGGTTGTATGTTGGAAATTTCATTATGTCAGAAGTGTTATCCAGGATAAAGGCCGCGTTTCCATTAGGGCTAATTTAGGACTTACCTACGTAGGTATGAGAATGCGCGATCCAAAAGATAGTGGCAAAAGCCTCTCGTTTGCGTAACTAGTGAGCATTTTTATTCATTATAATTAATTAATTAAATGTAAACAGTTTTATTAAACACATAATCGTAATTACAAGTTAAAATACTCAAAAACAATACCAAAGATACTATTCAAATAACCCGCTCCTGACCGTTCCCGGCGCAAAGGTCCCCATCACACTCGTTGCATCACCGCCAAAGAATATATATACTAACGTAAAAAGAAACGACACGAACGCATGTGTACAGTAAACTAGTGAGTTGTTATTGTGTGCGTGTCAGGTTGCGAGCGGGGGCGAGCGCGGGTCGCGCGGGGTGTGGAAGGCGAAACGCGAACGCCAAAACGGAGGGCCGCCTATTAGTCGCGAAGGTGGCGATAATTTTGCAAAATAAATGAAAAAATCGCAACTTCGCCTGGAAATCAATATTGTTGTGTTTACGGCTGTTGCAATAATACAAGAAGCCACAGAGAAAAAAGTTACTTTAAGTTACATACTGACCCAGATAATAAGTTACTTTCATAATTTTATATGTATTTATAATTTTGTTTTCACATATAATACCTATTAGTAAAGTGTATTTGCTTGGGAACGGTCGCTTCCCTTTGGATTTTATGAGAGAACCGTTCGTACAATTTCGAATATTCGCGATAGTTAAAGAAAATAATAAAATGCTTAAAATGTATCATAAAAATAGAAAGCATATTAAATCAAGTAATTTATAAAATGTGGGAACAAATTCAACAACAATATTGTAACATTAGATTACATAGATTCCTCTATTTTTTATTGAAAATAATATTGAATATTTAGAATGTCAAAAACACAAAAAAAAAATCAGAAAGAGATCGTAAAAAAAAACAAAATTACAACAAAAATTAATGCAAGATACAGTAAAATAAAATGTCAAAGCATGCACAATATTAAATTCTACGTAATATTTCATTACATAATTAAACTCCTTTCATTAAGTATTTAATTATCATTTCCTTGTGCCACGGTAGCTAAACTGTCAACTCTATGCGTAGGTACACGTGCCATCGTAAGGTCGCCGGCGCACAAGCTTACACCGACAGGCCGCTGTCGCGCCTGTGTCACCGCGCTGAATGGCGATGGCCAACCTTTGCACCAAGAACAAACCGGAGCGGGAGTCACCAGAGACATCCAGAGACACCAGAGACATTAATTAATTTACTTTTGCATATAACTATTTAAAAATGGGATAGGTAAGTACTAACGTATTTGCTGTCGAAGTTTGTCCGACATAATGTTTCAACCTATTCGTGGGCCTTTGTAGAACGGCTGTAAATAGTTTATTTTTTTAATGTTCGATCGGAATAAAAAACAGTCTTTCCAAATTTCAAACTGAAAGCAATAATAGTGAAACAGCCACCAAATAGCGAATAGCTTAACTGAGGGTCGAGCACGACTTCACGAATGCTGCGTAACGTAAAATCGAATAGTAAACGTTGTCGAGTTTGTATGACGCTTGGAACAGCGCCCGCCTGTGAGCGTATTTGGAACTAAAATTTAGTATGAGGCTTCTCGATCTCGATACGATAACCGTAACGTTACGCAGCATTCGTAAAGTCGTGTTCGACCCTCTGGTCTAAGCGCGTTAAGTACCACGGTTTGGTAAAGGTCTACGTTCGAGTCTTAGTTCGAGAAACAGTCTTCCTGGTCTTTCTTTAGACAATTATGTTTCAGTTTGAAATTTAGAAAAAATAACTTCAAACGGGATGACCGTATAAAACATAAAATACAAAAGTTAGTGTATAACCTAACCAACTTAGAAAAGTTGAAAAACCCCCGACATTGTCATTTCAAAGTTTAATATTTCATAAACGGGTCAACCGATTATAATGAAACTTGCTTTCGACTGAAAAAAACAGCTTCGAAATCGGCCCACCCGTTTGGGAGCTATGGTGCCACAGACAGATACATAGATACACAGACATACGGATACACTGATACACATGTCAAACGTACACCCCTCTTTTTTGTCGGGGGTTAAAAAATAGTCAGTTAAAATTGTTTACAACTATACGCTGCTCTTGTAAAACTGATTACTACACATTAGGCGAGATTAAAAATTCGTCTATTTAAATTTAAAGTGTTACGTTTCCGCCGTTGCCGAAGCAGAAAATCCTTTGCGCACTCGCATCACTTTTAGAGTACATTTAAAAGGCTGCACTTTGCCACATATATTAGTATAAATACTGTTTTAAACGAGAGTACGACTGAGGCCGCCGCCAAGTTTGAGAAGCACTGAAGCCAATCTCTTTCGGCAAACATGGGGCGCAGTGCACGGGTTGACTTCAGTGCGGTAAGAAACAGTTTTTGAACTTCGGTAGGCACGTTACAAACGCTGATTATATACAAATTAATTATCATGACATGTACCATAAGATAGGCCACGTACCTGTTCAGCGCTGACAAAATGCGGCCCTCTCTCATTCGCTGTCATTAGACTGACATAATGTCAAACATGTCCGCGGTGGATGCGCAAAGCACAAGACCGGTCTGAGTGGAGAGCCTTGGGGGAGGCCTATGTCCAGCAGTGGACGTCTTTTGGGTGACATGATGATGATGATGAATGTCAAATATCAAGGGATACTGTAAGTCACCTAATCACCTATAATTGCTTGTCCACGCGCGGTGAAGCGGTGGCGTATCTGTTTATTTTTGTGTATCAATGACGTGTCGTAATTACATACAGATTATCCGCAAGCATTAAAATGATGAAAGTGAGTAATTTTTAACATGAAACTACGTGAAATTCCATTATGGTGAAATAACGGATCACTCCGACTGACGAATGATGACCGGATGGCATAGTGGTTAGCGACCCTGACTATGAAGCTTGATGTCCCGGGTTCGAATCCCGGTCGGGGCAGATGTTTGTATGATGAATACGAATGTCTTTGTTCTCGGGTCTTGGATGTTTAATAAGTATGTATATAAGTATGTTTATCAGTTGTCTAGTACCCATAGTACAGGCTTTGCCTAGTTTGGGACTAGGTCAAATGGTGTCAATTTGTCCCATGATATTTATTTATTTACTCACAGGTTTGCGTTTCGTGACCGTCGAAGCGTATGCTTCCAGAGGAAGGAGTACGGATCAGTCCAAAACATGTCAGGCTATACTCGACTGACATACGTGAGTAATCGGTTGATTTCACTGTAAAGTGAGTAATTCTGATGAAGTGAATTGGTGGTGGTGATAGTGGGGTCTATGTGACATGTGTTGATTCGTGTAGCTCTGGAGGGAAGGTGTCGCATGGAAATATACAACATACATTTGACACATAGACTTAGGTAGCTATCTTACATGTGTGGTCGCGGCCACCGAATTAATTGTTTTTAATTCGTGATTATGTTACTGTTTTTCTACTGTTGCCTGTGCATATGTATATGGCAGTGTTTGTGTAGTTTACCTGTGGTCGCTGCTTTCACTAGATAAAATATTTGAGATTCGGTCCAAAGGATTTGATGCGGTGTGTTTTAGCTTTGACTGGGAATCAAACCCCGTTTGTTTCCGATTGAGAGATACGACTACTTGTGATTCCTTCAATGGGGTTGCATACTTTAAGTTGAAAGTCAGACGAACTACACAGAGCGGTGTTATACGTCTCACGTGTGTATTTATGAACTTGGTCTGTGTGTTTTTTCTGTGGCATCGTATCTCTTCAAGGGATTACGATTTTTGGCGAAATAAACGGATCACTCACGTATGTCAGTCGAGTATAGCCCGACATGTTTTGGACTAATCCGTAGTCCTTCCTCTGGGAGCACACGCTATGCCGGTGGCGAGACGTAAACTGGTGCTGAGTGATCCGTTTATTTCACTATGATTGAATCTCATCGGTACTTTCATAATTACGATTTTTCGTTTCAATCGTTGCAGCTTTTTTTTTTATTCGATTTTGAAGTAAAATGACAGAGTATTTCAACTTTTTCCATATTGTTAAAAAGGCTGTGGTAGCCTATTGCCCATTGCTCTCATGCAGAAGGTCGGACCGGGAGACGAGCTGTCGGTAGGCCTCCAACAATATGGAGCGACGACCTGGTAAAGATCGCGGGACCGCGGTGGATGCAGAAAGCACAAGACCGGTCTGAGTGGAGAGCCGCGGGGGAGGCCGCTGGCCAGCAGTGGACGTCTTTTGGCTGACATGATGATGATGATTATGAGAAGGTCGTAAGTTCGCAACTCTGAGTTTTTCGGTATTTATGTGCGAAATTACATTTGTAATTTATCATGAGCTTTTCGGTGAAGTAAAATATCGCGAGTAAATCTGCACACTCCTATGAGGCCATTCAATGGTGTGTGTCAAGTTTCGGTAAACGTTAGGTAAGCCTGATTGATATACAAATAATTAAACAAAATAAAAAAAGCTAACAATTCTGAAATAGGCATAAAAAGTAGGTATCATCATTTTGCTAAAGCGTGAGACTGAAAGGCATTTATCTGGAAGGTACCTTTAACATGATAACAAGCTCGTGGTAGATCTTAACAACCTAAGTAAATTGTAACAAAACATTATAATGACTTAATGACGTCAAAACGTAACGAGTTGAACGAGTTTACGAGCAGCTTAGCTTACAAATTAAAGCTTTATCCAAGAAGTCGTACCTAGCCACATAAAAATACAATGTTGCTGCCTAGCGACGGATATTTCCAACAAAGTGTGAGATTGGATCACGAGTCGCGACTGAAATCGGTTTGGTATTGGTTTGGAATTACAAAAAGAGTAAAAAAATACTTTTTCACATTTTGTCCTTGCTTAGTATTAATCATAATAACATTCCAACTTAGAAAAGTTGAAAAACCCAAGACATTGACATTTCAAAGTCCAATATTTCAAAAACATTTGAATCGATTTCAATGAAGCTTGGCTAAGAACCATCTCGATGAAACTAGCTTGCGATTAAAAAGTTTTTTTTTTTATACAACAAGGAAGGCAAGCGAGCAAGTGGGTCACCTGATGGTAAGTGATCACCACTGCCTATAGACACCCGCAACTCCGGAGGATTTGCAGATGCGTTGCCAACCTAGAGGGCTAAGATGAAATTCCTCTTGTGCCCGTAATTACACCGGCTGTCTTACTCTCCACACCGGAACACAACAGTGCAAGCACTGCTGCTTAGCGGCAGGATTAACGAGTAAGATGGTGGTAGCGATCCGGACGGACCTCGCACAAGGTCCTACCACCCGCAAAATCAAATCAATCAAATGCATCGAAATCGGTCCACTCATTTGATTATACTTTGATTCTAACCCAGGGCAATTTTAAGCGCTTCGGCGCTTACGCAATGCTTTTTGAGCGTATTTTGACTAACACTCTTTCTATTGACACACGCGTTACCGGACAGCATTGTCCCGTTCGAGTTAGTGAACTGCGGCTCCATAAATCATCATCAGCGCTAAGCAGTCCATTGCTTATTATTATTTTGTCGACCGGATAGCCTAGTGGTTAGAGACCCTGACTATGAAGCTTGAGGTCGGGGCAGATGTTTGTATGATGAATACGAATGTTTGTTCCTGGTTGTTTGATGAGTATATAAGTATGTTTTTATCTCTATAAGTATTTTTATCCGTTATCTAGTAGCCATAGTACAGGCTTTGCCTAGTTTAGGACTAGGTCAAATTTTATTGGTGTAAAATCTCCCATGATTTTTTTTTATTAGGCCTCTTCCGTGTTGCCCCACAACCCTAAGCGCCACACGCGGATGACGTCATCACTGTTCTACATCGCGCTAACGAAGTTTCTCAAGTCGGTTGTATAAATACAACTTCCAACTCTCTTCCTTCGGCCTTCGGTCCCCAGGCATAACATCTGCCTGGAGAGAGATATTTCTATTGTGATCTTTCCCAAAACTCTTGCCATTATTCATAAACGTCATTCCAGCCTCCATTAGTTAAAATAGGTTTTGTCTCCTTCTTAGTAACGGACATGTTATTGTGACAAAAAATGACAAACGAGCTTTAATGGCATTTTAGTTAACATAGGACTATGAATAGTCTTTGGCCTTTTGCATCTATTCACCGCCTGCAACCCTCTGAAGGTTATCCGTCCAACGTGCCTCAAGACGTCCTACACGCCCTACAGTGCCCTAAGCACTTGTCGAATCCTGCGTTACGTTACGGTTATCGTATCGAGATCAAGAAATCTCATACTAAATTTTAGTTCCAAATACGCTCACGGGCGGGCGCTGTTCCAAACGTCATACAAACTCGTTATAGTTTACTATTCGATTTTACGTGACGCAGGATTCGACAAGTCGTGCTTAGGGCACAGGACGGCCCTACGTCACCACTCGTCGGTCCTGCAACATACGTGGTCAGTTCAACGCCACTTCAGCCAACTAATTCTGTGAGCTATCTCGTAGACAAAATAACCGACGTTATTAAACTAGTTTTCATTGTTAGTTCAGCTCTCAAGGGCATCCCCCAAAGAGTTGAGTCCTAAAGTCAATTAGCTTTCTGTACTTACAGTTTCAATTAACTTTCATGTTTTTAAATTAACAAAGTTCGTTTTTGTGCTGTATTTTGACGACGGGCTGACGTGTGAGGCGTATCCGATTTGATGTTCAATATATATTACAATCGGGTAGAGCTGTTTTTTTAGTCACGTACATAAGGCTAAATTATCGGTATTAGCAGCGTAATCTAAAAAAATACCAATTTCTTTTTAACGAGAAATTTTGTTAAAAATATTTTGATATTTATAAAAAATCTATTGGTGACATCTAATAAAACCAGATCGAGTCATGAAATTGTAATGGAACGTAACTCGTACAGACGCTATCAAATGAATCAAATGACATAGTGGGAGGGAGCTGTCAAGATAGCGTCTGTACAGGTACAGGCAGAGAATGAAACGAGCACACAGAGGATTAAGATAGGGAGTGTGCAAAAAAGAACTGAAATTAATAAAGTACATTTTACGATCAGAAGAGTATAATTACAAAACAATACATGGCGCAGTCGGTAGGATGAGACAGTCCAATAAATAAGTTCCAATAAGTAATTACAAAACAATACACCTCCCACTATGTCATTTGATTCATTTGATAGCGTCTGTACGAGTTACGTTCCATTACAGAAATAAAGTCACTAAGTTTCATTCTCGTTTTTTAACCCCCGACGAAAAAGAGGGGTATCTGTGTATCTGTGTATCTGTCTGTGGCATCATAGCTCCAAAACGGGTTTACCGATTTCGATGCGGTTTTTTTAATCAAAAGCTAGTTTAATCGAGATGGTTCTTGGCTAAGTTTCATTAAAATCGGTATACCCGTTTTTGAAATATTGAGCTTTGAAATAAAAATGTCGGGGGTTTTTCAACTTTTCTGAGTTGGTTAGGTTATCTCTAAAAGTTATTTATTAAAGTACCTATCTTATTTTTTTTTATGAAATTTACAACAACATCTAACTATTATGCCAACCGCGTATCAACGTCGATGAAAATACGTCAAGTTAACTCTTACTCAGTTATTTAATCCATTTTAGGGTGAAGCCAAGACGAGCGTAATTTTTTAACCTGTGAGTCTCGTAATTTTGGTCGCGTAATTTTCTGCTACTTACATTCGTTTTCATACAAAACTCCTGAGGCCCGAGTACGAATATTTTAGCTTTACCTAAATGACGAAAAGCAACAAAATTTACTTTTATAAAAACAACTCTACTTACGTAGCCAAAAACCATTACGAAAGCGATTTTAGTTAAAAGAAGTGACACCTTTGGTTGAAATACCGACAGCTCAGTAAAAAAGTAAAAAAAGCGTAAAATCTTTTTATTCCCCGAGCGCGTCGTCACCCAATCCTTGCCCCATAAATTTTCTGAGATGACATACGTCCCACAATCTACCATCTTGGGCAGTTTGGACGAGTTATGGCTGTCCAGGCGTGGGCCGGCATATGTGAGGGTATGCGGATGGGTGTCGGACTGAGAAATATTTTATGGGCCTTTTTGTACCCGTAATACGAGGTGCATACGGGAAGCAGATCAAGTGTCTTATTCAGAGAAATAAAGTAAAAACCGACCAAGAGCGAGATATTTTTAAAACGATTCTTGTATCAGAATGAAATAATTTTTAGCTTTATTTTATTTCTATTAAGTGTGTTGTTTTCGGACCCATAGTAGATATTATACTCTGTGAAAATTTTAAGCGTCTGCTTATCACTGTTATAAAGATACAACTCTCTGAACGGCAGACAGATGGATGGACAGACGGACAGGAGTAGGCAAAGTAATAGGTTTATGACATAATTTACAACATTAGTAAATTCACAAATAATCTATCACATGAATAATATTGCCAAGTAAAATATTAATCACTCCGACAAAGTAGATAGTGAAATAAAATCATGCTGTGTAAATTTTCGTTTGAAACTTTTTTTATACGACGCGGAAGGCAAACGAGCAAGTGGGTCACCTGATGGTAAATGATCACCGCTAAGGTTTTGCAGATGCGTTGCCAACCTAGAGAGCTAAGTTGAAATGCCTTTTCTGCCTGTAATTACACTCTCTACAACTCTCTGCAACAAATCGTCAAACTTGCAAACTTACCAATAACAATATTTGTAGAAAGCAAGTGTACTTAAAAATACGTGTTTCTTCTTTCTATGTTTATTTCCTTATCCCTTGAGTGCATGCCATATTATTGCCACTCATAATTTTCGTGCCGCCGAACTTGTATCCAGAACCAATAGCAACTGAATAAATATTAAGCACGCAACTAGCTTCAACTAATTCCACACTCAAAGGCGGAAGTTAGATATGCGTTCCGACTAGCAGTTAGCCTAGTTCCGATCTTGAACTAGCTGGCTCTGGCTTTGAAAGCTCCGTACGCTATTATGCATCTGTACATCTTGATCCGTGTGGCGGATGCGAACTTACTATGGATCCTTTGAGGATAAATTGAATTTAAGGATAGCGCTGTTTAGTTAGAAGACTCGATAATTTTTTGAAGATTGAATAGTTATAATATTATAAATGATCTCAGTAGGATCTTTTTTTATTTTTTCTCCAATTTTTATTTTTACGGTTTTCCCGTGAATATCAATTGTATTTTTTATAAACTCACTGACGACCGACGATCTGAGAAAACACACAAACTGATTTGAATACATGGAAAAAATTCGGCCTTTCCCCTATGTCAATCGTGGTGTAGGGGTAAAGCATACGACTCGGAGTGTCGAAGATCCGGGTTCGATTCCCGGGGTTGGCATTTTTCTGGCTTTTTTCTGTGTATTCATGATTGAGTGAGTTTATAAAAAATATGATTAATATTATAAATGCGAAAGTAACTGTCTCTCTGTCTGTCTGTTTGTAACCTTTTCACGGGAAAACCGCTACACCAATCTAGATGAAATTTGGTAAAAAGATAGTTTGAATATTGAGGAATAACATAGGCTACTTTTTATCCGGGAAAATTATACAGTTCCCGCGGGATAGCGATAACCGAAATCTACGTGGACGAAGTCGCGGGCAACAGCTAGTAGAAATATATAAAGGTGTTTGTTGTGAAATGGTGCCAGAACGGCTATATATTTACATGGGTAGACCTGTGTGTTGTTATGTTGATTTATGTGGAAATGGTAGGTGGGTTTTGGCATGAAATCATGTGTGTGTCACAGAACCGTAGAATCTCTCAAGTGTGGTCGCGGAATAGCAAAGAAATGGATTTTAGTTTACCTGGAGACTGTTCATCAAATACAATACCTAAAGGCAAATTTCCTTAATATCAACATAATTTAGACCAAATATTTTATAGTAACTTGAGTCGCTCTTTGTCGAATAAAAGTAAAATGGAAGACAAAGTTCCTTCATCTAAAACTAAGCCGCAAGACAATTTAAGGATTAACATTTCTAAAACCTAATACGTACATCACAAAAAGACATTCCCAAAGAAATTGAAGTAATTCAAACTAGAAGCTTACAGTACGTTGCCCTTTGAACCAAACTAATCAGGGTTTCAACCTTTACTTGAATCTCGAAGGTATAATGTTGAAATTGAATTGAAATGTTTTATGAGGCTGGACCCTTAAAGACTGGGGTACTGCTTTTTTTTTAAAGGCGACGATTAATTTCTTTGACATTCAGTATCTACGTGTGGAGATGTAAGATGAGTGGTACAGTCGCGGAGAGTTTGAGATCTCTCCATTATTTCATTCTCTTCCACTGTTAGTCTGTAAGTAAACTGAATAAATATGGGCGTATTCATGAGAAGGGCCACTTTGGTTTTATCGAAATTGTAATAGGTATTGTAATATTTATTAATGTAATGGATAATGTATAGCAAATTTTGACACTCTATTTCTTTATAAGGACATGACATGATATTTTATCAACGTAAGTAGTGTCAGATATATTGTTTTTATTTATGATTTCTGATAAGTAAATTTCCTCATCTCTTCTTTTGTTACCATGTCAATGTTTTTGTTTTTTATCTATTTGGACGGTTTGGTTAAGCGCTGTAAGTCCAGTAGAATATTTATTATAATAAATAAATAAATAAACTAGTGCATCATCAATGAAAATAATCCGATACTCGAATAAGTAATAGACTTTATTTTGACATTAATTAATAGTTTGCGCTTGATTTGGCTCGAGACTCGTGAGTGTTAAGTTCAACGACCCCTGCAAAACTGAGTCTAGTTTAGGTCTAGACTAGTGTCCTCTCAGAGAGTCGAGCGCGAGTTTTCCAATCCTGCGCAACGTAATCGAGTAGCAACGTTATCGAGGAATTTGTATGACGTTTGGAACAGCGCCCGCCCGTGAGCGTATTTGGAACAAAAATTTAGTATGAGGATTCCCGATTCCGATACGATAACGTAACGTTACGCAGGATTCGAAAACTTGTGCTCGGCCTACAGTTCCCATCAGCTCCGCTTGACCTCAATGGAACCGCGCCTATCTGTGGTTTTGACGCAATCACGAATATCTTACTAATTCTGACTCTATTTAGTACTTGTAACTTGTGTATTCGCAGTCGGGCGAGTGCATTCGATTCTCCAGTCGGCTTTGCAACTTGGGATAGTTGGCTGGCAAGTTGGCGAGTTGCGAGTTTGGGATAGTACTTGTAAAATTATGTACTGGATTTTGGGAAGGGGAAAATACTAGGTGGAATATTTGGGTGTGCTTTAAGTAAGAATGTTAAACTAAATCAATGAAAATAATCGATTTATTGATTATTTTTGTTTTTATTTTTATGAAACATTCATAGTATGAAATTCAACATACAATGACAATGCGAAGAAAAATCCGTTAAGCAGCTGGTCCAGCTGCTTAAAGAATGTTTAACTACCAACAAGTACACAAAGTCACGTCAAAATTAAAAACAATGTGATGAAAAAATCAAGGATACCAAACTTTCTTAACTTTGATTGAATCAAAATATGATTCGATTGTTCATATTTTTGGCAGAGAGCCTTTAGTTTAAATAATGTAACTATTTTAACCAGAATTTAAAAAGGTACTGTGGAGGACACTTGACGAGGTACGGATCGCGGCCTAACGTAAAGATATCTGGGTGCCTTATTTAATCACTTTTTAGGAACAAAAGCATAATAAATAAGGACTCAGACTTTAGAACATAGTGTTGATGCCAGATCTCACTAAAGCCCAATTTAGACCTGCAAGAAAAATCATGCAAGTTGCAATACAATGCGAGGCGGTAAAGCGAACGAGTTTGGAGTGGGCGTGCGAACGCTGCAGTGTATTGCAACTTGCACGATTTTTCTTGCAGGTCAAAACAAAATCCAGTTGTTTTCTTACAAACAACCTTCTAGTACAAATTCAAATAGGTATAACAGCCGAATAGTCTTAAACAATCCACTCCCCACAGTACACATGCCCTAAGTATTTTTACCAAGTATCTGTAACAAGTAAAAATACCAGCTCCAAATGACCCACTCGGGCGAGAATGGAGTTATCGACCTGAATTGTTCTGGCGTGGCGCTGCGATGCCTTAGAATTATGCTGTCGGTTTAACCAAACTTCGGGTTTTGGCTGGATTCGGTGCCGTCTTGATCTCTGAGAATAATGGGTCTATTGCGGCTGCCTTTGCGAGAGTAACTTTTAAATACCAAAAGCCATTTTCGACAACTTTCAACACCATAATGATCATCATTATCATTCATCATCATCATGTCAGCCTAAAGATGTCCACTGCTGGACATAGGCCTCCTCCAAGGCTCCCAATCAGATCGGTCTTGTGCTTTCCGCATCCACCTCGGTCCCGCGATCTTTACCAGGTCATCGCTCCATCTTCTTGGAGGCCTACCGACAGCTCGTCTCCCGGTCCGCGGACGCCATTCGAGAACCTTCTAACCCCATCGGCCGTCAGTCCTGCGAGCATTGTGCCCCGCCCACTGCCATTTAAGTTCCGCAATTCTTCGGGCTATGTCGGTAACCTTAGTTCTACTGCGGATATCATCATTTCTGATTCTGTCCCGCAGAGAAACCCCGAGCAAAGCCCATTCCATCGCCCTCTGAGTGACTTTGAGCTTCCTCAAATTCACTCATTATCATTATCCTCAGCCTATTGACGTCCTACTGCTGGGGACAGGCCTCTTCTCTAAATAAGAGGGCTTGGGTTACAATTACCATGCGGGCCCAGTGCGAATTGGAAACATTACCCAATTAATTATTAAACAATTCATACATCATTAAATTGCTTCGCAGGAGTGTCAAATTTTCCTCACGAGAAGGGAATCTTCCCTTCATTGAAAATCTCATGACATTATTACAAGCATAATTTCGCACCTAAATTCCGAAAAAATAAACTGGTTTGATTTGACCCACCACACCAAACCCAAGTTTTATGCTGTAATAATTCAGGCAATTATAATTTAATAATTATTGACTCCACTGCAAGTCAAGCGACCAACTTATTCGTCAAACTTGTCATTGTTACAGAAAAAACTACAAAAATAAGCCTAATACCTAAATACCTAAGTATTTTTGAAGTTTTTTTGAAGTCGGTTAAAAAGTTATACTCAACACATCAGACTTAATGTCGCACAAACATAATCTTGCATTCACGTCCACGTCATAGCAAAGTGTGATTCTAGTCCATAAAAATCTTGTAAATATCTTCATAAAACAAATCTGCTACACCTGTAGGAGACATACAATGATAATGCAAAGAAAAATCCGTTAAGCAGCTGGACAACTGTAGGAGAATCAAAACATTTTCGCCAACGCTCTTATTCAGCCCAGAGCGAGCGGGGTAATTTCTCCCGGGTAATTTTTACCCGGTTATTATTTCCCGGAGAACAATGGCGCATCTGCAGTAATGGGCGGGTTTGTTGCAACTGCTAAATGGTTATCTTGGGCTTGGGGCTACTCGAGAGGGCGTGGTACAAGTCATAAGCTGATGCGTGTTCGGATGTTATCATGATACCCGGAACTTAATCGCGTAAAATATACATAATTAAATTTAAATATCTCGACGTTTTGGACGCGTCCATGGTCTCGAAGGAACTGAAAAAAAAGTCCCTTAAGTCAGTTAAGTTCCGAGTATCATGATAATGTGTGAAAATCGCGAAAGTTTAAATCGGTACATAGGAATGGGATATTTTGCATTAACATCGTGTGAGTATTCATATTGTCAACATGGCCAAACATGGTACAGAAAGTTAATACTACAACTTAAGATAAGTCCACCTTTGTACTCGAATTTGATTGTTGTAACTTGTGTTTTTATCCTGTTTTTGTACAATAAAGTGTTTACTTACTTACTTCCTGAAAACGTAAATATTTCAGCATTTAATTCAGTGAATCTACATTCATTCCCACTAAGAAAAATACACTGCACGCTTACACAACGCAACCGTCTGAAATTTAAATATTTCACGTCCAAAATGTTGTTAAATTGTTGTTTTTGTGTCTTCCTTCCTCGCTTGCTGTTGCGTATTAGTTTTAGTTTATTAATTTTAAACATGGGCTCCACGGAAAACCAGCGTTGCTGCACTCATTGTGTGTAGCAACTCATGCTGAGTGGGGACCCTTTTCCGGTGTCTATTGTGTCACCATAATTACTAATATTAGTTTTAAGGAATTATTTTTACTGTTAGGTGGTGGCATTTTGCAAAGACCGTTATACTATAAGACTATAAAAAAAGACTAGACTAGAGTATTAAAAAAGCCGTATCCAAATCAATCCATCCGTTTAGGAGCAATCGACAGACACAAAGATATTAAGACACACAGATACGCACTCACATTTATAACCCCTCTCTTTTATCGGGGGTTAATTCATTAAAAAACTAAATCAATACAAACGAACTTATAGGTCAAATATAATGCTTGGTGCTGCTTGCTTGTTGGTCCTTATGGAATCCCACCAAAAATATTATCATGTGATATGTAGAGCCAAGCTTCTAACTCTACACGCCCTAACTCTACAAACCCACAAGCCAAACTCTACACCTTAGTCGAAATACATTAGCCAAATGGCTTAGCCAAAAACAAAACGAAAAAAAACGCAAAATCCTAGCAGTACCGACCTACGTTCAAACGCTGTAAGCTTCTGCCTTGTCAACAGTAATTGTTGCGCACCTCTGAACCGGCTACTTTTCGCTCCCATTGTGCGCCACCAGCCACGGCGCCGCCAGTGTTGGCCAAACGTTTGTGAATAATTAAAACATGATTATTTTTTAGAATAAAACAGCATTTTTTGTTAAGCTACAGTTTCGTGCTGTGCTGACATATCGGTTTAAAAAAAACAGCTTCATAGCGAACGAATCCGGGCAATGAGTTCTATCGCGAGTCGAAAATCCGCCATGATCGCTAGTATTGAATGAGGTCTATTTGTCAATTTCCACTGATCACTCCATTAAGTTTGCCTCCCATTGGTGGAGAATGACAGGTAAACCTCACTCGACACCAAGACAACCTAGCAGATTTTTCACTTTGCATCAGTTAATTTGACAGCCGAATAGCCTAGTTCAGTGGTTAGAAAACCTAAAAACGAAGCTTAAGGTAGCTGGTTCGACCACCGGCCCGGGCAGATATCTGTATGATTATTACAAATAAGTATTTGCTCTCGAGTCTTGGACGTTTTTATTGCTCTTGAGTGTATTTAAAGTACGTATTTATCTAAATAAGTATATTTATCAGCGTCACAACATAAATAGGTACCGGTAAATATACCGCTACCATAGTAATGCCGGTACAAAAATGATAACGGTATTTTGTGGTTAAGCAGAGCTGGAGTTAGTGAGTGCCGAAATCTTTTCTGTCTGTTTCTTACATAGCATGCGACGGGTGTAGCAAGTAGATCGAGCTAGCAACGTCGCTTTGCGTTACATTGAAAAATACCGGTAAAAATTCTGACTATACCGGGACTTTTCCCGGTAACGTTAACAGTACCTGATCTGCTGTCTGGTTGATTTCTTAGGAAATTTCATATGCCTCACCTAACCCCACTCACCATGCGAAATCAAAATATTCATACCGCTACAAATAACATACAATGAAGTCTGTACAGCGGGCAGCGATTACGGAGTGCTATATGGTCTTAAATTATAGCTTACCTATGTTTGCTTTGGTGGGTTACTGGACTAAGGTATACTTTCTAGAGGTTTTTGCCCCGGGGTGCGCTAAGACAGCAATTGTCTGTTCAGGTATTTTGTTGGTTAATGCAGTGTTGAAAGGCTGTGCTTCGATGTAAGATTATTATTATGGCGTAGGTATGCGCTGTTACTTACTGGTCAATTATGCGAAAGTTACATTATACTACATCTATAATAATTTTGTTTTATTTAAAGCTTTTTTAGTCATTTATAAACTGAAAATGTTTGCGAACCAACTTTAAACAGTTATAGATCCTAAACGGTCACTCAAAATAAAAAAATGATTAAAGAAACCTTAAGTTGATTTTCAAATACCTATTCAATCATACCCCATTTGATATAGTTTGTCGACTTTTTATTTTTCACAATTTGGCGTCTGATGGTCGCCATATTGGATTTAAATTATTATCATGTTTTTAGTGACACTCGCAAGATTAACAGAAATCGATTGACGTAAGAATCATTAAAATCGGCAAAAAGCGTTCTTCCTCTAGAATGCCACAAAGGAATAAACATACATACATACATTATATGGGCTGTTAAACACATTACCCTCCATTGCGTTCCGCAGTCGGGTAAAAAAAACTAAAAAACCAAAACAATAAAATAAATACTTATCCTAAATTAAACATGTCTAAAAAAGGATACTAGGGCATGGTACCAAAGATGCTGGCAGCGTTCCCTCTTTGGATGGCCAGGCTTAGCCCTTGTCCGAGAAAGCTGCCAGCTCTTCGGTCCCGTGACATCGACTAGTCTCTTAGATATTTCCTTCAATAATCCCAAACGGACCAAGGGTCTCGACGCCGAATGGGACAAAGTCATATTTATTTTGGGAGCTAGACACCTGTATTTATAAGCTTCAGCTTTTTCAGCAGCTTCAGACGCTGCACCAGCTTAATTACTAGTTCTATGAAGATGGGAATTTTATGTAAGCTTTATTGGCAACATGTGATATTATACTTAATTGTACTTTTTAGTGTACGATGTCAGTCACTCTCCAGATTAAGTAGGTATGTATCTAAGACGTTCGTTCGTGATTGCCAGAGGAAGCCGTTTCTTTCACAATGAATATTCTGTTTTTATTTTATTAATATATTTACTCGATACAGGTCAAACTTACGAGTGTAAATAACACCCCTCCTTTTGCGTTGGGGTTTAAAACACATTTGCTTTAGGTATTTGGTAAACCCTTAATGAAAATTAACTTAATACCCCAAATCACTTCAGGTAAAGTTTATTTCAACAATTACCTTCATTATTTTTAAACCGACTGGGACGTATCCGGTTTACCCGGGCTATTTACGACCTAATTTGGTCGGGGCGGTCTGCCAATCACCCGTTGCCCCGGTCAAGTCGGGTGACGGGCTTTCCCGGGGTGTCTTGTGGGATCTAAGGCTGTCTACGGTGACAATGATGAGTATGTTAGGGTAGGAAATGTGCTATGTTTAGGCCAGTTGAATCACATATTTAAGGCGCTATCTGGGCTATTATTTAATAAATAAATATCATGGAAACTTAAGTGGCAGTGGGCGGGGCACATTGCTCGCAGGACTGATGGCCGATAGGGTCAGAAGGTTCACGAATGGCGTCCACGGACCGGAAGACGAGCTGTCGGTAGGCCTCCTACAAGATGGAGCGACGACCTGGTAAAGATCGCGGGATCGCGGTGGATGCGGAAAGCGCAAGACTGGTCTGAGTGGAGAGCCTTGGGGGAGGCCTATGTTCAGCAGTGGACGTCTTTCGGCTAACATGATGATGATGAAATATCATGGGACAATTGACACCAATTGACCTAGTCCCAAACTAGGCAAGGCCTGTGCTATGGGTACTGGACAACGGAAAAACTTACTTATATCCATATCGAACATCAGAAACCCGAGTTCAAACATTCATATTCATCATACAAACATCTGCCTCGACCGGGGATCGAACCCGGGACCTCAAGCTTCGTAGTCAGGGTCTCTAACCACTAGGCTATCCGGTCGTCAAATACTTGAATTAATAAACTAGCGCATTCCACATGTGACCATAATGGCTAGCTTTTTCCTCGGGCATCTTATCGGCATTGCCATACAGCGAGGAAACGCAGCTAGGGGTACCAGGCCTAACGACAACGATCTAAGTGACTTTTAACATAAAACTACCGTGAGACTCAATCAATGAAATGACGACCGGATAGCCTAGTGGTTAGAGACCCTGACTACGGAGCTTTAGGTCCCGGGTTCGATCCGCGGTCGGGGCAGATGTTTGTATGATGAATACGAATGTTTGTCCTCGGGTCTTCGATGTTGAATAATGTATTTAAGTATGTATTTATCTATATAAGTATGTTTATCCGTTGTCTAGTACCCATAGTACAGGCTTTGCTTAGTTCGGGACTAGGTCAATTGGTGTCAATTGTCCCTGATATTTATTTATTAATTACGAACCTTAAAACATATCATCGAGCTTCATTAAAATCCTGAAAATAACCAGGCAACACCAATTTAATTTGCCGCCCAAACGTGCAAATTAACTGGCAAAGTGGTTTTTTAACGGGAAAAATATACAAAAAATACACGCAACTCATTCAGTAAGCCTCTCACGTGCCGGGAGTATGTAAAAACGTGAAATATTCCACGAGTGTGTTACGCCTAAGTGTAGGGAACTAGGTCGATGGACTCGCGCAAATTACGAACATTACGACCGTGTTTTTTTCATTAAATCATTTGCTAACAGTTCACATTTTTAGGATTCCGCAGCTCAAAAGGAAAAACTGAACCCTTATAGGATCATTTGTTGTCCGTCCGTCTGTCTGTCTGTCAAGACCCTTTTTCTCTGGAACGCGTAGAGGCTGCATGCTGTAATTAATATCAAATAGTCAAGAGTGCGGTCCCTTGAAGCAGTGAAAAAATCAATCTTCTAAGTCAACGCAATCAACAGATACCTACAGTCACTACAAAGGCAATTTCCATACAAATTGCCGAAATCCGAAAACCTAAAGGTTACTTCCAGTTGTCCTAGAAACTTGAAATTTGGTATGAAGGTAGCTCTTATAGCACAACCACTCAGAAAAGTCTCAAAATCTTAATTTTTTACGTATGTCTGTAGATTTCGCAGACCAATATAAGTTGACCCCACGCTGCGTACATTGTGCTTAGGAGCGGGGCTCTGCTAACACCGGACTTCTTAAAACACTAGGGAAAAGCGTTAAAATCTTTCTACGGAACCCTCGTGCGCGAGTGCGACTCGCACTTGGCCGGTTTTTTAAACAGAAAAGCTATCAAGTTACTTGCTGGTTCCCACTTACTGTAAGAGATTATACTATTGCAACATTTAGAGAGAGGAGGAGGGGACGCATCTAACGGACGGCTGAATCGATTTTTATGACTACCTATTCGTTGGATTTGTGTCCGCCCCAAATAGCAGAATAAGTACCTATTAAAATATCGGAAAAATTCACGGATTAAAGACAGAAAGGTAGTTTTCATATACATTTTATTTAACAACTCACATCACCCATACATTGACAGTTAGGCTTAGGCCGTACGAAGTTCGCCGGGCCAGCTGTTTAGTATTGTATAAAAAACTTAATCGTAAACATCAAATGCTATCAATCATTTTTGGAAACAAAATGTACAACTAGTCCTCGACGTGTAACGAAGCAACACAAGTTTTCTTTCTATTAAGTATTTCGAAATACATAGTAAAGTTTAAAATCCCTTAACCCAGTTCTCAAGAACTTCGACACAATTTTACTCCCAGAATTAACGTTACCTTATTACCAGCTTTCGTGTAATGCTCATAGAACGCATATTCTAAAACGTACTACTAACCTCGTTACTGTAAGGTAGCTAATGTATCTTGGCCTCTACCCCTCCCCTTATTTCAAGCACATCAGGTCTCCGGGGGGAAGGTTGAAACAGTCCAAGGGGTCTTTTTAATTGGTTTCTTTAATCACTAGCTATGTCTTTGGAGATTGCATCGAAACTTGTATATTCTGAAGTTTGCTTTCAGTTTGTGCTAAGTGCATAGTTTAAGGTGCAATTCACTTTAATTCTGGGATGAAGGTGGTGCGAATAAACACGGATTAAGATTGTACTGCTAAGTGAAAAACTTGGAGGTTAAGTTAAGGTTGTAATTCATGTTAGATTAGAATTCGTGGTTATCGGTATCTCGTGGGAATTATGCAATTTTACGGGATAAGAAGTAGGCAATCCTGTTTTTCGATGTATGAACTACCTAATTTATTGAATCAGGCGGTACTTTGCGGAGGTCCATATTTACGAACTAAAAACAATTACTTTGCTCACCCAAAGCAAAGCAATTGCAAAGCAAAGTAATTGTTTTTAGTTCGTGCAAACTATCTCCTGGCCAAATTTCATTAAGATTGCTTTAGCGGTTAAATCGGGAAGAGATAACAAAAATAGAATCAGAGTGACGTTTACATTTATAATAATAGTACCTATGAATTAGATTACAAGGTATTTAGATTGAATAGACTGAATTAGCAAGAACTTGCCAACGTCAGAAAAGAGAAAGGAACAGTTATTTGTTATACAAGGGTGCAAAGTTGTATTTTACCCGCGAGTGTTTCAACACACGAGAAGTAAAATGTATTTGCACCCGTGTATAACACAAAACTTTTCACCTCACTGTAGCGAGGAAAGCGCAACATGCAAAAAAACAGCTCATAAAAATAAATCTTCATCACTGGAATCACTTTTTTTTACGATATTATAACAGAAAACTCTGGAAGTTGTGTATTTTCACGTGACTCGGAGTCGGTGACAATTTTTTTTTGACAATGTTGACATTTATGACAATGCGTTTTGAAATTGCATCGACTCAACTTGTGCGTTCAGAAATTATATTCAACGTCATTATAAAAAACAAATGTTCCTCATAGATTTTTAAGGACCATCAAATAAAGCTAAATTTGGTATTTTTTTATTAAATTCTCAAGCCGTTTATCATTTATTTAATGATAATTAATATCGAACGAACCATTATTATGAGCGTTTTACGTTTTGTTATCTGTCTAAAGCTACTTGAACACGCTCCACTCTAAGGTCAAATTACTTTCCCCACTAGTGGATAAAATGCGATTTTACCCGCTTGTATTAAAGGATAAAAGACGGCTTTCCGAGGTAGTAAGGGGAAAAGAACTTTGCCTATCTTATATTGAACATCAAACTTTTCGATAATAACAATATATTATGTCACACAAAGTTATTGGTGTACTTAGACGAATAACCTAACCAACTTAGAAAAGTGTAAAAACCCCAGACCATGTAATTTCGAAGTTCAATATTTCAAAAACGTGTGAACCGATTTTATGACACTTAGCTTAGAACTATCTAGATTAAACTTGCTTTCGATTAAAAAAAACAATGTCAAACTTATAACACCGCTCTTCTTGGGTCGGGGTTTAAAAATGTAAAAAAAAAAAATAGTGTCCAACACAGTAGTCGTAGCATGACAAATCTAAGTTCAATCTCATTGATGTACATCTGTGGTCATCGCAATTATCAATAAAAACAAAAATAAATCCGGAACCTTCCAATCACCGCAAATTAATTCAAACCCTCGACGGAATCACGACTCAATTTAACAATAAAAACAAACTTGCATTTACATTTGAACTTCTTAACGAAGCTTTGGTTATTTTGGTTATTCTGTTCCTGCCCCGAAATTGCCCTCGGTTAACTTATTTTTGCCAATAATTTTACTGTAGGCCCTGCTCTTGTGAAACATTTTTGTCTGTGGCCCTTTAATTTGGTCTCGGGAAGTTTGGTTATTATTGCGATTAAAGAAAGAACGCTGTGTCCTTCGATCAATACTAATTACAGCCTGACCAGCTAAAGTCTAAAACAAATTGAGATGATAGTGAAATAAACGGATCACTCGCGTATGTCAGTCCTCACATAGTCACATAGCCCGACCGAGCTGCCCCGAGCAACCGCGCGAGCAGAGCCGCGGCGCGCAGTTTACGTCTCGCCACCGGCGTGGCGTGTGCTCCCAGAGGAAGGACTACGGATTAGTCCGAAACATGTCCAGCTATGCTCGACTGACATACGTGAGTGATCCGTTTATTTCACTATGCACTACTGCTCTGATTTTTTTCACTTTCCCAAATACAACAGTTTCTCTGGTAAAGGGGGGAGGGGGAACACTTGACTCCAACTAAAATGAGCACTTCAAAGTTAAATATTTCGCAAACGTCGAACTCGACCGCCCCCAAAAAAACATTTTTTTCCGAAGATTTTATTCCAGCACGCAGCAATGAGCATGTAGGTACAATAGCCCAGGTAGCTACTTAAACACAAACCCTGTTATTCGTAAACCTATATTAACTAAAATGCCGTTAAAGTCCGTTTGTCCCTTTCCGTCACATTGACATTTTCGCTAGTAAGAAGAAGACAAAACCTATTTTCGCTAATAGAGGCTTGAGTGACGTTTATGAATAAGGGAATAATCCTATTTCGTAAGCCTCGCCCACTGCCCGTACCGAAAGAAATCTTAATAAAAACCCATCCGACACGTTTCATTATTTCACAAACGCAGACAAAACATCACCAACGTCTTAATAAGTCCCGGGATTTTATTAAAGTAAAATAAAATTAATTTAAATGCTAATGAGCTGAATCAGAAGACTGTAGTGATGTAGTGTGCTCCCGGGGCCGGGAAACGGATTGCCCCGCGTTAGGGGGATGGAAGAGCCCGGAATCCGAGGTTAGGAGGTTACAACGGGATTTTTAATCCCGGGAAAATGTGGTAGTGTGAAGCGCCTTGCTGACTGTTTAAGACCGATGTTGTGGATAAGTACACGGGTGGGCCTTAAGAAACAATTGTTTTTATTAAACCCGACGTTTGACGTTTGACATGTGTATCTATGTATTTGTGTGTCTGTGTGTCTGTGTATCTATCTGTGGCGTCATAGCTCCCCACGAATGGACCGATTTTAATGCGTTTTTTTTAATCGAAAGCTAGTTTAATCGAGATGATTCTTACCTATAGCTAAATTTCATTAAAATCGGTTCAACCTTTTTTTAAATATTGAACGTTGGAAATTACAATGTCGGAGGTTTTCCAACTTTTCTAAGTTGGTTAGGTTATAACTTGGTAGATAAAGGCTCGTTGTGATTACTCATGCAATTGCTTCAATTACCTGCATACTACTTATTTGTTTTTTTTTTCTGGTAAGTACTCTGTTTTCTCTTTTGAGAGCGCTCAAACATGATAACGATGCGCGTATGTAAAATAAAACTAAGTATTTGTTTATCAAATTATGCTAAGGCTTAGATTAAACTTAGGTACCTAAGCCGAAAAACTGATGTTTTAATCACGGTAACTCGTTATGTTGTGTTGTTTTTCCGCCTTACAAAGATAATTTCATTACCAAAGGTAAATTGCATAGATCAAAAGTGGCCAATTATACTCGGTAATTATTATACTATTATTTCATAATATTATGCCGATAAGAAAACATGAAACAAAGTCGCGAATAACGTTTTTCCCGGAACTCAGACACGAGTATCTATTCTGAGTACCTACTACTCAAGTCAATACACCTTTCTCACAATAAATTCGATTCCTTAGACTTCCAAGGAACTCGACGCGGTCAACGCCTCGCAAATACTTTTAGTTCGACAAAGACCCATCCAGTGGAGCGCGCCCTGACGAAAGTAGGCAACCGAGAAATATCCGTTTTTTATGACCCCAAGGTGTTGCTTTTGTTTTAAATTTATGATACCTATTTGGATTAGAATATATTTTATTCGCCGTTGTTACATAAAGCTATTACCGTTTTAAAGACCCTTGCGATTCTCGGAAAAGCCGCGTTGCTTGAATTTTAATAGCCCAATTCATGACAAAACATTTATAAGCTGAGTTAGCGGGGGTCTGCTAAGAATTTTGTGATTGTTGTGTTAAATTTGGAGGTTGATTTGACCGCTGCTTACTTGAACGTATTTTTGAGTTTTTTTTTATTAATAAACCCGTATTTTATACTTGTACCTAACCCAGTGGTATATCTTAATAAATTTTAACCAGGTTATTACTCATTACTGGTCAATGGAGGTTTCCATACTTCGCTCAACTTAAGTGAATATCCTTCAATAACTATGGATTGAAATAAATACTCATAATAAGAAGAGTATAAACTGAATTGACCAAATTGGATTGTGATCGTCTAGAAAGATTAGGACTCCCTACGTTGTGTAATTTTTTGTTTTAGTAATCCCAAAATTCTTTAAGATGTGGTATGTCTGGATTAAAACAAGGTGTAAGTTTTAGAGGTATTCATGTATTCAAACTAAAGACTTATAATTAAACACAACTAATGTCACACAGTATAATAAAAATAAAACATAACTACTAACTAGTATAACACATTATAATAAAAATAAATAATGTAAGTGTACTGATTTCTATAGTAAGTGAGTAGAATAGTAGGTAGGGTCTGGGAATGGGAATGATGATACCGGGGCCATCATTGGCCCCGGGCAAGGCTCCAACCACTAATGGAGGTGACACCAGTCACCAACATTACCCCCTCCTTGCTACCTTCACACACCAGCAGAAAAATAATAATAGTTTAGGTTAAATTTAGAGCGCTAACCACGGCGCTAAGTCAACTCAAATAAAGAGACTGGCTAGGAGGAATGAGTAAACCCAATTCCAAGATAGATTTAGTAAATAGATGGAAATACATCCGATCCAACCAATGCTCGTTCATTCTGCTGCGTCACCGTGCATAAAACACAGGTAAAGTTGGGTAATCAGTTGGAATGCCTAAGCATAACCAATGGATTACAAAATATTCGGTATAACCAAGCTGCAAGCAGACAAGGTAGTGTGGGGTCTCATTAGAACGTAAGGAGAGCGGAATCCACCAGTCTTTTCATTATGCTTTCTCTTCCCACTGAGTGGGCCTCATGGAATAGACATAACTACATCGAAAGGCGATTCGGCAGGTATCCAAAGGTTCATAACAAGAAATAATTAGATAAAGGTAGCATGTAAACATACTACCGAATTGTAGAGTGTGGTGTAGGCACTGAGTATTAAACACAGGTTAACAGCACACGAAAAGCATCTGGTAAAACCGGATGAAAGGTTCGAGTTGCAATAACTTGAACAATTCAATAATTATAGTAACATTGTAAATCAGGCACTCACAAGGAATGGTAGGATTATGATAGACAAATATTTGTCTTGAGTTAAATGAAACACCTTAAGTAGAATTCATTTATTCAGATAATCAACACCATCGCAGGAGCTTCCCAAATCCTACAATGCAATAGTCTCAGATATATTGGTCCAATAAATGGTCATAATATGTTTTGTAACACAAGAGGACATTGGACTCTATTTTGTTCTACCAATAATCCTGGATCAATGGTATACCAAAACAGAATTTTAGATTTGAGTGATTGCGACACTAAGATAATCCAGAGGAAATATCAAAGTCTAGACCTTCAGTTAACACTGACTTGAAGTAGCATATGAATATGTCTTTTACACAGACTTACTGGTGGCAGGTCCGCCTAACCCAGTTTAAGTGTAAGATCCATGTTTCATACTTAACCAGTCATTAATAACCGAATTACATACAGGCAAGATAGCTCTTGACAGGCAATCAAAAGATTGTCGTTCAACAGACATAATGAATGATATGTTATAAATTCAACATAACTACAGTAAGAACTTCACTCACTTAGCCATGAAGAATAGATAACACGTTGCTGGCTAGGCCTTCACTCAGGGGAAAACCTATAGTAAAACACAGTTTGATTATGATCATTCCTGGACCATACATCCAGACACTTCTAATCATAAATGTATTATTATAAGATTAAGGCAGCTCTGCATTACACCTCATTTCTACAACATAATGCCGTCCATAGTCTCATTAGACCTTTAGACATTACTTTATAGAAACTACTTCTCACAAATACCTCGCTCTGAATTTCCATGGAACGCTATACAGCTAATCCCTTCAGAACTACACAACAAATATTGTATGGAGTTTGTGTACTGATAGTATATTGTGTGAATAGTGTGTATGTATAAAAATACATAAATGCGTATAGCTAATAGTTTAGTTGCATGTTGCAGGCATATTTTGTATAAATAACACAAATGTATTGTTCGAACGGGTGATGTCATTCTCATAATGGAATCTATTCTGTTAAAATGGATCTAATTTTGCTTACAAAATTATAGAGATTCATTTTCTGAGAAGAACCACCAATCCATTCATACAATAACACAAATTAAAATCTTAACAGAAAATAAAACATTCGCAGTGCAAACCACACAAAGTAAAATATAAATTCCCTAACTTTTCCCTACAAATTGTCCTACTCCCTAGCATTGTATAGTCAGAATTAGAAAGAACCTTAGCCTCCATACTACGTTATGCTTACTATACACTACTCATTACATATTTTACTACAACACAATGAAAAATGAGGCAAAGACTCAATTGAAGTCCGACATACACCCTAACCACAGAAAAGCATGCTTACATACCTTTTATTTACCAAGATTAGGTAAATATATATAAAAATCCAACCTGCATACAAGAACACACTACCACACTAAGACACAACACAAATTGCCCATAATTTCACTAAAAACACCCCTAGCTAGAATCACTCCCTATTGCGAACTGAAATTTAGTCTAAAACCCATCAACTAGACTACCCTCTAAAATATTACCTATCTAGCTAAACTTCTAATACGCGTAATTCAAACCGTCACGGATCTGACTACGGAGTTTGAATCGCCATAGATAAAACCCAGCACTTCCATTTGTATTAAAAACAAATGAAAACCTTCATGCAGTGAGCAAATCCAGGAATTCTAGTTAAATACTAGATTTATTCAGTAACAACTAAATCCAGGATAAATATGCTAAAATAACAATGAAATCCTGCTGAAAATCAGCAACACTTCAGTAGCACAGTATTATTGTATAATTAACTGCAATAAACCAAGGAAACACAGGATTGCTCACTAAAAGAAGTTTCTGGCTTTACCTGAAGGCACTCACAAGGAAGGGCGTTCCGAAGACTCGACTCTTCCAAAGCTGATCCGAACCCGACTGAAGACTGAGTAAAACTGTCCCGAAGCTCACCTGGAGCCTCATATTTATAGCTTTCCCGAAGGATCGCAAACATTACCTTATATGGTCATGTCCAGGGAAGCGTTACAACCGAAAAAGCCTCCATGCCCATATTTGGTCCTCCATAAGGAATCGTTCGAACGCGAGATCGCGAGATTACCTAATATGGTAACATATAAGGCACTCTTCGCTTGGACCCTTCGCCCCACCACTTTAGTGATGTTACGATATCAATTCTGAAATATTTTCAAGAAGTGTAGTTTAAATATATTAAACACCTCCAACAGGTTACACAATTGCCTTCTCAATCCTTTTGTCAAAATAAATACTTTGTCAAAATTTGAACTACAACTGTGTAGTATTTTAGTCATAATTTCAAATAAAGCATAAAACAGCAATTAGAATATCTTCTAGATCTTCGAAAATAGCGAACATTTTCCCAACCCTAGCATCCCAACTTTCTTGCAAAACCGTCTCCTAATTGGGGAATTACAACAGCTGAAACATGATTGGCTAATGCTCTAAAACCAAGCCAAATATATAAGGGTCTGATTGGTAGTTAGCAGGACATCAATTATCAGGTCCGAAATTTATTAGAAGTAAATCAAAGGCACATTATTTGAAATTAAATTTTCCACAATGGAATTCAAATAGAGAATTTTATTATAATTTGAGATGAAAATTATTAATCAAATCGACTCTGTCATTTTTTAGGCTCACAGAAATCATTGACTCAAACAGTCTAGTTTGACTTTAATGAGTGAAATGTTACTTGACGTCTGATCGGTATTTGCTATTAAATATTGATTTACCATAAATGTGTGTATTATAGTAGATAACACAATTAACAATCACAAGTGCTACTTCAGCATGTGACCTCCTCAATGCTTCAGCAAACATGCCTCAAAATACAGGTAAACCTCACTCTAAGTTGAATGATTTCGTATGATTATTTCATAAAATAAAAGTGTATCTTTTAACGAACTACACTTGATGTTACAAAACGATGATCTTTAATGACGTGTTAAACCTAATTTATGTTTCAGGTAAAATTCAAGAATTTATGAACCAAAAGCATTTTTAATCCCATGTTGGGTTTCATGCTATTATTGAAAACGCTGAAAATATATCATGAAACGCCAAATTTTTACTCTTAGTCATGTCCACCTAAATCCCAGGTAAGAGTATAATAGAAATTTCATATCTTAACTTAAACCTCATACTGTTATTTTAATAATATTTTTGTGTTCATATTAGCCATTCTTATAACTTTAACTACAGCTAATTCATATAACCAAATGAGATAAGGTATACTAAATTATAGTATTTGTAGTGCACAAAGAACAGATTTATAATAACAGTACTAATCCAGGTTTTATTATACAAGTTATTAAGACCGCTAAATTGGTCTAATATGGAGAATTCACCTCGATGACTTGGTTAAAATCCATAGGATCTAGAAGACTAATTATTGTATAAATATAGTGTATTGGGGTGTAGGGATAAGGCTTATAAAGATTTTGACTATAAACACACAATACTGTATAATATTAGATGACATAACAATTTCAGTCTCCGGAGCAAAATATCCCATACAATAAATTACTTATATTGAATCATTTAACTAATAGATCCGAAATGAACTAACTAATTCTATTTTAGAACCGATATTAGGAACAGATGTAAGCATAAGCGCTTAGATCTAGCTTGTATTTAAAATGAGAATGAAACATTCAAAATGATGTTGGATTAACTCGGTAAAAATTCCTATTACAGAGAAACTTTTAAACTACGCCATGGATGTTGAACTATTTGGTATCAAAATTGCCTGCGCCGCTGAAATGAACAGAAAATAAAAGAAATGCTTTATTGGACACGGATTCAATGGACCTTTCAGCTGATGGAGGACATCATAAGAAGAATTCTATAAATTGAACATTTTTATAACTATTTTACATTAGTTAGACCTGCTTTTGCTAGAAGTTCACAGTAATAGTATCGCCTGTTGTAGAATTAATTGCTTATGCTTATAAAACAACAAAAGGAGAATAAATAAACCTCATATATTATACCCTGTTTTATTGATTTTTCTATTACAACGCCATCTATTATCGAGTAGCTAATTTCCTAATTTTAAACCAATAACCTGAAGCTTTTAGTTCGTCAACTCACTCTAGGTGTCGCTTAAGTATCCAATTACCTCCTACATGGTGACATCTATTGTTGAGTAGGGAAACTCTTTACCCAATCAACACAGCTGTATGATAAACTGAAAACTCTTTCTAATTAAGGGACTAACTTCACTACTTGTCCAGAGATGTCACTAGTTTCTATGCATAAAATGATTGATTAGTTTAATCTTGGAATTATTTATTAAATTGACGAAAGATGTGATTTGGAATAGAATGTATGCTTTTATTAAAGTCAATTAATATTACTTAGAATCGAAAATTTTATTCTCATATCTATTCTTATAAAATATAGCCAATTAAGGCAATATTATAGTAGGTCTGGTACATACTTCAAACTCTGTCAAGCAGATAAGTCAGAAGCTGTCCTTGTCCGAGGTCCGTCCGTATCGCTACAACCATCTTACTCGCTAATCCTGGCGCTAAGCAGCAGTGCTTGCCGTGATGTGTTCCGGTGTGGAGAGTTGGTTTCGAATAGGTGTGATGAAAATACCTTTAAATTAGGTATCTATGCCAGGGCTATTTCGTAATGGCTTAGGAACCCTATCCTGGGCGTGTCCGACACGCTCTTGGCCGGTTTTCTTTCAAAGAATCAGAATCGCTATTATTCAGCGAGGCAACGCTGCCAGCCTTTTGTGCACCTAGCCACGAGGGCCTTATTTAGATTTAATTTAGTTTTAGGTTTTAGTTTAATCAGTATTAGTTTGAATTTATTGTCATTGCAAATTGCTTTTGTTACGTAAATAAGTTACATTAATTCCCTTTGAAACATTTTCGTGTAATATATACTTCTTTGCAATCTTCCACATGTTTAAATGTTTTGCTAAAAATCCCAGCCAGCTTAATGACTTTTATTTTCCATAGCAAACAATGGAGAGCTTCCCCATCGTTACCCCGGACGTGTGCGATGCGTGTGAAAATGTGCTATTAAACAGAGGAAAACGAAGAAATTTTACTTTAAAAGAACTTACATTAATTACATGCACACAATGAGACTGTATTTCCCGGTTTGAGATACGGTATATAACCTATTATCATTTTAAATTCTCTCTGAAACAAGAATCACAGAAAACCAGAAAATTTTGACTATCCCCGGGAATCGAACCCGGCTCCTTGACATTTCGTGTCACGTGCCTATACCGCTACACCACAGTTAGTACTGAATAGGCCCGTAAATTTTTTCCATACATTCAAATAACCAATAAGTTACTGCAACGGGCCTATGGTGCTTCCTTTCATCACCAGCCTTTTTTTACGTCCCACTGGTGGGCATAGGGCTCCTCTCAGAATGAGAGGGCTTGAGCTATAGTTCCCACGCGGGCCCAGTGCGGATTGGGAACTTCACGCACATCATTGAATTGCTTCGCAGGAGTGTGCAGGTTTCCTCACGATGTTTTCCTTCACCGAAAAGCTCATGATAAATTACAAATGCAATTCCGCACATAAATTTCGAAAAACTCTGAGGTGCGAGCCAGGGTTTGAACCCACGGGCCATAGGTTAAACCACTAGGCTATCACTACTTTTTTGTGTGCTTCCATAACTTTTGATTCGATTACGTATTCGGGAGATGCAAGGTCACCGACCTTTACCCTTCACTTGTCACCTCGAGACTGTGAAGCAAAATTAATCCACCTACCGAGCCTTATCTAGGCATTCTTTACGCGAGTGACATTGTTTCGTTAAGGAGTAGGTTTATGAACAAGCTATATATATATGTATATAATGTGTTATAACACATCAAGTATCTGGTGATAACGCCGACGAAATAAGACTTAAATGAGTTGCTCTGAAAAGAGTAATATTTTATTGAACAAACACCTTATCTAAGAACTCAAATACATTATGTTTTTACAAGCTTAACTAAACAATCTTACCTGGAAAGAGAAACAACATTTGAACTATTGTATTTTCTCATTAGTATTATTTAATTATAACCGTAAAAATTCCTTTCATATTTTTTTTTTATTTAATTCATCCCATAAGGGATAGGCAAAGGAACTGAGTCCATACAGCCACGTCTGATGTGTTTTGTAAATTTCTGTATATTAAAGTCCTGTCATCGTCAGAGTTGTGTCAGTCTGTCCTAGTCACGTCCTGTCAACTGCTCATGCCTTCCGTAAAGCGATAGTGTACTTTACGGCGAGCTACGGCGAGCAGCAGCCGGTGGATATTTGGGGGTCACAAACAGAGGGAATACGCGTTTTCACTTGAATTCTTCATTTGCTGGGCACTTTCACGTCAATTTGTTGTATAATACACTATCTTTATTATCCACTAAACAACATTAAGCACAGAAACTAAAATTCAATTAACGACACGATCCACTCTCATCGGTTTCCCGCCAAATTCCCTTTCATATTCCTTTGACATATATCACAATTCGACAGCACATAGCATAGACTATACAAACGACAAAACTAGTTAATGAAGGAGGTACGTACCTATTTCATTTACATGTATAATAACCATACCCCGTTATCAGTGTTTCGAATCTATTGAAAACTCTAGGGATGGCACTGCACATTTTCTTGACATGTACCTACATATAATTCGATGCACCTGGCCCCTATTTCAGCAACTTTACATTGTCGGTTTGTCATGATAGTTCGAACAACATTTCTTGGCCAGTATGAAGCGCGCTAAAACAAAAGATATTCAGGTCAGCAATTGATATCGAATTGTCATAGAAAACTGACAATTGTAAAGTTGGTGAAATGGGGGCCAGTCTTGATGTGAACTTCACAATTTATCTATACCTATAAAACAGTACCGTGACCGACTGACTGACGGACAACGCACAGCCTGAACCACTGGACCTAGAGACTTGAAGTTTGTCAAACATTATACCTTGAGTATCCTAGAGGTGAACTAAGAAGGGATTTTTCAAAATTCCCACGGGATAGTTAACTAGCCGATTTTGAAATATTTCACGGGTGTAAAGCCGCGGGGCATAAGCTAGTTCACTATGTATATGTTTCAAGTGTACGGACTTAAAAGAGGTTTTATGCTGTTTTGTAACTCCAAATAGGTGATAAATTAAGGTGATAATATTGTAACAAAAACGTTTTGTATACCAATTTGTCACATTGACAACGAAATAAATATCGAGCGACAACCCTATGACTTAGTTTCAATGAATCTGCAACACTGATAACGGGGTGTGATAATAACTTAACCAGCTTAAAATCAGCAGAAAAGCCGACTGCAATTGCGGAAAACAACCCTTTGTCACTCCACAACTGAGATAAATAAATAAATATCATGGGACAATAATGACACCAATGGGCATTGTTCATTTTTTTTAAAAGCTTTATTTCGAAAACCATTTCGAGATATATGTTTAACAGACATTTTCCACATTTTACTTTTATAAAATAGTCAACGATTACGGATGTTTTAACAAAAATACGTATGACCTTTGTTTGACCTTAGTCCCAGTCTGTATACGTTGAAAGCTTTTGCATATTTTCATTTAAAAAATACCAATCGAATCTATTCTGTGGTATTTAGGTAGTTTTGTCACTGTCAAATGTCACTTTCAGCATAAAATAAACAATGCTCGCTTTTGAACTTTCCTTTGATATTTAAAAGCTTTGGTGAAATCGGTCATATTTAATAACTCTAACTGTAATAACTTCTGCTTTCTGATTATTGAAATAATTCAACAACTTTGTTCAACAACCGGAAAAATGTGCACCAGGGGGACCATTTTTGAATCTTACTAGGTGACTAAAATGTGCACCAGGGGGACCATTTTTGAATCTTACTAGGTGACTAAAATGTGCACCAGGGGGACCATTTTTGAATCTTACTAGGTGACTAAATTCTCACTCAGCCATGACATTGATATCACTATTTGCCAAAAGCCTTATTTTTTAATGTCGTACCCGTCTACTAACATGCAGCTAATTTGCGTTTATGTCATAGACAAGCATGTTAACATAGTAGATTGAGGTTAGCTGTCACTGCCCGTGGTCAAGAAGTCATTCAGGTGATTTCGTTTACGACTGGGTGGGAGCATTCATATTTGATATCATAGGCATGAGAATTTTAGTCACCTGTGAGATTAAAAAATACGAACTTTTTTTAAATTACTGAATTTTGTCACCGGGTGAGATACAAAAATCGACCCCCTATATTGTGACTGACAGCAATGACAGGGGTTGACAGTAACAGTGACAACCATTGACTTTTTTATCAAGTAAAAAGCTTGGCTCTTTCCTTGGATGCAGCCAGTATTATGTAATTTACGAAAAGTCGTATCTGATATTTTTAATAAATAATTAAAATTTAACTACGCTATTATATACCAAGATATTCCAAAACGGTTTCTTAAAATGTTCTATGTTTTAAGAAAAAAACATAAAAAGAAGTGTTTAAAAAAACTGAACAATGCCCATTGACCTAGTCCCAAACTAGGTAAAGCCTGCATACTTATATAGATAAATACATACTTATATACATATTAAACATCCAAGACCCGAGAACAAACATTCGTATTCATCACACAAACATCTGCCCCGACCGGGATTTGAACCCGGGACCTCAAGCTTCATAGTCAGCGTCTCTAACCACTAGGCTATTCGGTCGTATTAGATGAATCTGATGACGTCATACATTGAAATCCGTCAAACGGTTTCCGTCGAGTGTGCCAAAGAATTAGACATAACATACATTCGTACTGAAATAAAAACGAATTACTCGCGTGTATAAGTCGAGTTTAGCCGGACATGCTTCCGACTAACTCGTGGTCCTTTCTCTGGGAGCGCACGACCCAGCGGCAGCGAGACGCACACATACATACACTCGGAAAACATAACCCTCCTTCGGCAGTCGGGTACCTATTATAACTTCATCTCAATAACGGAAACTTTAAGCGTCCTTTAAAGCTAGAAAGTACACCCCTTTAAACAAAAAAAAAATCGAAATCGGTCCAGCCGTCTTTGAGTAATCGGGAAACATACATAATAAAACTAAAAAAAACTATAAACATCCCGACGAATTGAATTGAGATGTTTGTATGATGAATATGAATGTTTGTTCTCGGGTCTTGGGTGTTTAATATGTATATATGTGGGAGATGAATGGCAAACAAGCATAAAATCAGTAATATCAGTTATTTAAATAGAATCAAATCACATTATCTATAGCAATAATTGAACAAATGTATATAATTTACATTAGATAGAGGCTTATTACCCATAAGAAGCTTAACATAGCCACTAATAGTTGTTACCTTAATAAATATGCACCAAAATAACACAATCAAGTAGAGAGCCTGCTAACTAATAATATTACATTCGAATGATAACGGACAGAGTTGTAGTTTACCTGACAATAGGGAATGTTTAGTGCATCTGCACTAAACAGTACGACAGCTCGATGGCAACTGACCGGCGCCAACCGGCGAAAGAGTATTTATACACACAAACAAATGACGTCATGGAATAGAAATGGTCTTATGCGGGTTAAAAGGGTTATTCACTATACAATTTGAAATCAAAATATGATCAAAATCGTTTTCTCTCCCACAAATTAGTATGTATTTAGTACAGGCTTTGCCTAGTTTGGGACTAGGTCAATTGGTGTCAAATTGTCCCATGGTATACTATATTATATTAATTCGATAACCTCCTCCTTTTTTTGAAGTCGGTTAAAAACCTACGCAAGCATAATTTTTTCACACATTTTTTTTGAAATGACAGTGCGCAATCAGCAGATATCAACTCACTTTATTAGAGATTATGGCCTAAATCACATTTTAATGTCACACACATCATCAAAATGTAGTTTTTACATATCAAATTGTAGGTTTCAATGAAAAAATAAACCAGACAAGTGCGAGTCAGACTCACGCACGAGGGTGTTTTAAGTTGTCCAGTGTTAGCAGAGCCCTGCTCCTAAGCGAAATGTACGCAGTGTGGGGTCATCTTATATTGGTCTGTGAAATCTACAGACAGACATAAAAATTTAAGATTTTGAGAATTTTCTGAGTGGTACGAGCTACCTTCATACCAAATTTCAAGTTTCTAAGACAACTGGAAGTACCCTTTAGGTTTTCAGTTTACGGCAATTTGTATGGAAACAACCTTTTTAATGACTGTATCTTTTGATTGCGTTGACTTACAAGTACGATTTTTTCACAGCTGCAAGGGACTACAGGCTTTAATATTTGATATTAATGTCAGCCTGCTATCTCCACGCGTTTCAGAGAAAAAGGGTCTTGACAGACAGACAGACAGACAGACATACAGACAGACAGACAGATGGACAACAGAGTGATCCTATATAAGAGTTCCGTTTTCTCCTTTTGAGGTAGGGAACCCTAAAAATGAAATCAAACGTCAATCACTTCATAATCGTAATGTATTTAAAATTATCCTCAAAAATAATAACTATAATAATGGTAGTATAATTATTATGTTTGCCAAAAGTAACGACATTGGTACAGATTGCTAGCAGGAACTATGAAGGTTCTCCATATATTTTTGTTCACTCTTTTTTGCGGGTGTTTTTCCAAGCAGTATAGGATAAAGCTCATTAGTATAGAAAAGTGCACGAATCCAGTGCCCCCTTACGGTAATCCATCACCACTTGATGTTAACCTGGACATTTACGAAGACATCAAAGGTGTCCCTCTTATCAGAGGAAACATAATGGCGAAGACAGACATTACGATTACAGACAAAACAACCGCAATTTCTCTTGGAACCGTAACACCGACTGGTGTCAGATGGAAAATGACATTTAACGAGATAAAAGCCGACAATCCTGCTGTCAAATCTATCTTTAGCGCATTCCACATACCAGTCAAAGGAAAGGTACTAAAAAGAGGTGAGTACACTTTTGACGCTGTAGATATCGAAGCAATGGACTCGGCATTTCCATATAGTACAGCGAGAATATATGGGAAGTATATCGTGAAGCTCTTGGTGGCTAGCAAGACTGAAACACTGGGATGCTGGGTAACAAATTTTAACGTAGAGCCGTCGAAGAAACTTACCGTTAAGTAAATATTGGCAGAGGTCGGAAAAAGAAACGTTCTGGGAGTTGGTAAACATGGCCTTATACACAAGAATTGGTTTCATGTGTTGCAAATAGCTGTGTTGAAGATGTTCACTTTTTAACCTTACACTTATGTTTACCATTTAAGAACGTTTTTCGGTAAATGGTTATAAAAAAAATGTTTGGCTACAAATAAAAAAAATGCGAAAATAAACTTCAATCCATTCTAGTGTCAAGTGAGGTCTATCTATCATTCTTCACCAATGAGAGACAGGCTATACTGGCCTATACATACATACTGACACGCTTGTTTCCCGGAAGGGTAGGCAGACACCACGGACTTCCAGTTGCTACGATCCTGACCTATGATTGTTAGAAATTGCTACATAGACCTCACTCGAGACTAGCGGATTTTTCACTCACGATTATAGCCCTTATTATAAAGATCAGGACAGAGCGCTGTCAGAAGCAAGGTTTGAATTTGGAACGGAGCCATAGATGAGAGCCAGCCAGTTAATCAGCCAGTCAACAACATTACATTTTCCATACAATCTACACTTGAAACAGTACCGTGACTGACTGACTGACAGACAACACACAGCCGAAACCACTGCACCTAGAGACTTGAAATTTGGCAAACACATACCTTGAGTATCCTAGAGGTGCACTAACAAGGGATTTTTCGAAATTCTCACGGGATAGGGAACTAGCTCATTTTGAAATATTTCACGGGGGCAAAGAACCCGTGCTATGGTGTCGTTAATCTAACTATTGCATCATCATCTACATAACTGTTGATATGTTTGTAAGTAGGGGTGTGTAATATTAGTTTTTTCTAACACCACATGGCGGCTTCCTCATAAAAGTTCGGGCGTGTACCAGCTATTAACATCAGGCACCCGGCGTCTCGTGCAAACTATACTTAGGTACTAAAATTATAGTTAGACTAGAACTAGAATATAAACAAATGCAGTTGGGGAGCTTTTTCGTCGACTGTACTTATTGTTGTCTATACTAAACTTGTATTATCATCAAACTTACATATCCATACCAAATTTCAAGTCCGTGCCATTAACCCTTGAAGAGTTCCCTCCTATGGCGACGATCCTTGCCGCACCACCAGAATTTCACTACCAGATTGTTGTACTGTCACTGTATGCCAAATTTCATCATAATCGATTGAGGACAAGTGCTTTAATATTCAGTTGCAAGATTTGACTACCACTTGCATATATTTTAACATGAAACTACCATGAGACTCAATCATAGTGAAATAATAACGGGTCTCTCACATATATAAAGAGTTTCGCGAGCAGAGCCGCGGCGCGTAGTGTGCGTCTCGCTGCCGCTGGGTCGTGCACTCCCAGACGAAGGACTACGAATTAGTCCGAAACAAACATATCGGCCTAAACTCGACTTATGTACGTGAGCGATCCATTTTTATTTCACTATAACTAGCATACATAACATACATACATACGAACGGTGCAAGTTAAGGTAGAAGCTTGTGAAAAAATGGCTTGATGACTTGTGCTTCTCCCTATATGCGTATAATTTTAGCTAAATGAATACTCTATCCTATCTTCCTTGAGAATAAAACATCTACTTCAGGACGTCTAACCATGCAACCGGAACTCAAATACATCCGTACCACTTTATCTTTGAAACAAGATAATAAGTTTCAACGTTCCTTGAAATACTTTGTTTCTCGAAAGTAAACGGGTGGCTGTAGAAAATATTACCAGCGCTACTGCAAATGCAGTGCCCTAAGCACGACTTGTCGAATCCTGCGTCACGAAAAATCGAATAGTAAATTATAACGAGTTTGTATGACGTTTGGAACAGCGCCCGCCCGTGAGCGTATTTGGAACTAAAATTTTGTATGAGATTTCTCGATCTCGATACGATAACCGTAACGTAACGCAGGATTCGACAAGTCGTGCTTAGGGCACTGTTGTTACGAGTACACTGTCGTTTGGTATCAAGAATTAACATTTCCTTCCAAGCCCCTATTTCACAATCTTAACAATTGTCAGTTTTATATGACAATTCGAACTACATTTCTTTGACAATATGAACCGCGCTAAAACGAAAGCTCTTCTAGTCAGCAGTTGACATCGAATTATCATTGAAAACTGACAATTGTAAGGTCGGTGAAATAGGGGCCAGAACCATTGCGGCCGCATTTTCCCCCTACTTGCTATTATTATACACACAGGCAAAAGCACTATTTAATCACGCACACAGGATATTATTAGTGTAATTACGCACTGTGGATGAGTTTCCGCAATTACTTACAAATGATGCAAAACACAATTTTAGAACACAACTAGGTATTATGAGCAATACTGAGCCATAATTCGGGCAATTTTATTGTTGTCAGGAGCCCCAAGCACAAATAATCGACTCGTGCGTAAAGTAATCTTTGTCGTAACGCCAACGATAAACTTCATATTAAATTTGACGGCCGGATAGCCTAGTGGTTAGAGACCCTGACTATGAAGCTTGAAGTCCCGGGTTCGAACCCCGATGGGAGCAGATGATGAATACGCATGTTTGTTCCTCGGGTCTTGGATGCGTAATATGTATTTATAAGTATGTATTTATCTGTATAAGTATGTTTATCCGTTGTCTAGTACCCATAGCATAGGCTTTGCCTAGTTTGGGACTAGGTCAATTGGTGGCAATTTTCCCATGGTATTTGTTTATTATAATTTTAGTGCCAAATACGCTCACGGGCAGCGCTGTTGCAAACGTCATACAAATTTTGTCATGCGAATACTTATACGGGACTCAGTTGTCACAAGCGAGGTGACAAGATACTTAATATTAGATAAGTTGGTTATGTTCGTTAGGTTGCTTCAGATGCCTAAAGGGCAAACCGCAAAGAGTATATGGAGCCCCGGAGCGGAATTCGTTACACCGGCTGGTTTCGTCATAGGACGAAAAAGTCCCCGGTCGCAACTGAGTAGTTTCATACAAGGGACCTTTTTTCAATCGCGACTGGTTTCAAAAAGTGGCCGAGGGGAATTTAGTCACTCCAACAACCCAGTCACATTACAGTCTTAATAACAACTTCTCCAGCATCTACTATCAACAAAAACAAAACACGATCGCGACGCAATTAAAGCGACAAGAAAACTAATGAATCTCCTGTCCACACTACCTACTAAACAGTCATTTTGTTTTATGCCACATGTCCAGTGCAAGTTGAACTGTGTATGTGTAGCCTGTGTGGTGAGGCAGGGGTCCGGTTGGACTGGCCACAGCGTCTTTGCTCCTGTGTTTGCTTAGCTACATGTAGTACGCGTCTTACTTTGGATGAGGCGTGTCTGAAGCGCGGAGTCGGCTAGGCTTTGGTGTATGTTATAAGATGTTGAGTTGTTGAGGCAATGTCAAAAACACAGCAGTATTAGAAACATCAGAATGTATCTACTGGTAGGCATTTGTTGTAGGTATATTTAACAGTTTTTGAAAACGATGGAGACAAACAGAAATGTCAAACAATTTCTCAACTCTTCCTTTAGAAGCAGTATAATAGTTCATTGTTATTAATTGCAAATAACTGGTAAAAAACACAGTTTTACCCAGCATCAACTTAGCTTTTCATTCATTCATTCATGTCAGTCAAAAGACTTCCACTGCTGGACGGCGGCCTCCCCAAGGCTCTTCACTCAGACCGGTCTTGTGCTTTTCGCATCCATCCGCAAGACCATGTAAATTTTGATAATAATAAAATTACTCTAGTGGTGTCTGCGAACGGCCTCATAGCAAAGAGCCTCGACCAACACCTAAAGAACCTCTCGCTTGACGGTTGGGTCAAGGGTCAGCCACAGAAGGCGATACTCCTTGACACGGCGCGCATCGTCAGGAGGTTCCTCACTCTGCGGCCCTAGCCACCGGTAGCTTGGACCCTGCCCCGCTACCGGTGGCACCCTAGGTTAGGTTTTTGCAATGTGCGTATATTTGGTATTAATGTTTTTTTATTACTTTTTATATAAATATTGTAAAAACCTATCGTAAGATCATAATAAATATACAAAAATTACTCTTAAGTCATGTTTTTGTGAAATCGCCGGCCGCTCGTAAATTGGAGCTGTATCCATCGTACATGCTTTATATGTGTTTTGTTTGTCTTAAGACGATGACATGACGAGGGGAAGTTTTCGTAATGTGTAACGCTGCTTTTAATATAGTGCCTGGCTTAGCTTGATAGGTCCAACTAAATTACTTACTGACGTGCTTCCAGTCGTTAATTAAAGTTTGACTTAGTGACAATTTACTAACATTTTTTCTATAAACGGATGGGTTTAAGTAGATTGTCAACTAAAAAAACCAACAGCTGGAAATGGATCAAATTTAACTCGCAAGATTGCAATTGAATGAACGCTTGATATAAACTGGATTATCTGCAGTTATCGTGATACTCGGGACTTAATCGCGTAAAAGATATATTTAAATTTAAATACCTCGACGTTTCGGACTTGGTCTTTATTAGTTTACGCGATCAAGTCCCGAGTATCATTTTATCTGCAGTTCTAAGAAATTGTATTTCTTTGAGGTTATTTTCTCAGCGATTTATTATTATGCACTACTCTGTCAACATACAACAACGTGAAAAGAGAGTTTACCACATATTTTAAGCAAAATCCCTCTGTAACGTGATATCTCAAAAGCATTAAAGTAGAGGCGTATAAAAATGTTGTAGCGATAAGTGAGCAAACATTCAAATACACTTAGGGGCGTATGAATAAGTCTACGGTTTGCGATAAAGAAATGCTTGAGAAAAGTAAAAAAAAACCCTTGCGAAACTACGTGGTTGTGACGTGAAGGGTTTAAAAAGTGGGGGTCGTTTTGAAGGGGGTTTCACGAGAACCCCCTCGTTCGTCAATGATGTTTACATAAAAAAACTGGCCGAGAGTCTGCCAGACACGCCTAGGATAGAGTTCCGTAGCCGTTGAGAAAAAATACTTGTATATTTATTTTACGTTAATTACTGTTTATTTTTTACTAACTTTATAATAACTTTGTCAAATGGTTCATATATTATTCGCCTGTAAAACTTACCTTAGCTGTGTTTTTCCTTTTAGTAACAGTAGGAGCACCAATTAATACTAAATTATGATTCATACAGATTGCAACGGCAATAATCTTTCAACGCTAATTTATCTTTTGAACCAACGTCATCTATCCCACCCTCAAAAAACCCGCCTCTTCCAGCAGCTCCAACAAATAAAACATTTTCTAATCGAAATAAAAACGTTACCTATGCGATTTAGTTTACATTGCCGTGCTTAATCAATCACTTATAGATCCATAGCCTGACCGCCGCGAAATGTTGTGAAACCACACGCTATTTCTCGCGCCGCATAAATAAGGTTGTATGCTAATACCCATTGTGTGGATTAGACGATATATTCTGGTTATTTACAAGGGTTAGATGTGATAACACTCAGCAAATTCGCGATGAATACGAGATTGATTCGGCGCAGAATCGGTTTAGTAAACAGCTTAGATAGTGTTTTTATATGACTGTAAGTAACAGAGATGGTTAGTAAATGAATGTAATGCCCCGTTCACATCTGTTCCAGTCCAATGATCGAATCTAGCACAGGAATGTTACTGGAATAATGTGAACCGACACTGGAATATACTCATTCCAGTGAGCATTTAAGTCCAGTGACTATCAAATAGTCACGAAAACATTGGTTTTCCTAACGTAAACCTAAAGGGTACTTCCAGATGTCCTAGAAACTTGAAGTTTGGTATGAAGGTAGCTCTTATAGCACAACTACTCGGAAAAGTCTTAAAATCTTAAAAAATTATGTCTGTCTGTAGATTTCACAGACCAATATAAGTTGACCCCACACTGCGTACATTTTGCTTAGGAGCAGGGCTCTACTAACACTGGACTTCTTAAAACACTGGGGAAAAGCGTTAAAATCTTTCTACGGAACCCTCGTGCGCGAGTCCGACTCGCACTTGGCCGGTTTTTTAATCGGAAGCTGGTTTAATCGAAGTGGTTCTTGGCTAAATTTCATTAAAATTGATTGACCCGTCTTTGAAACATTGTACTTACTTTGAAATGACAATTTCGGGGGTTTTTCAACTTTTCTAAGTTGGTTGGGTTATTTTATTAGTTGTTCGCTATCCTCGAATTATCGCAAAGTCCGGAGCGCCTAGTGTAATCGCCGACCAGGCCAAGAAATACGTCTCGACCGCGTTCGCGTTTAACAATTCTCATACTATTTGACACTTCAACGCAAACGCGATCGAGACGTATTTTGGTGCTTTTTGATTACACTAAGGGCACTGTAAGTAGGTCGGTTAGCCCGTACCCTTCTCATAGTAGGTACCTACTCAAAGTCCGTCCATACATCATATTTTTCCCAACCTTTAAACTTAGCACTTTACAGGCTCACGTACAGGATGATAAATCAGGAACAGCCCGCCCCGACACGTAGCGAACTCGAGCAGTATTTCAGTGTGTTTCTGAGACGTTTGAGACGTTCCCTAGGTTTTTAACAGACTTCAAAAAAGAGAAAAGAAGTAACAATTCTTTTAAGAAAAAATTAAACGCTAGAGGTGCTGCCAGTTTGCCCATAATAATTCAGACGTTAAGGGCACAGCTGTCATCATTGTCAACATTATTTACATTAAAAACCTTATTTTTAACTTTTACTTAAGTAAATAAACATGTCTGTCGGATGCACTCAGAAAGGTGGGCGCGCTCAGCCACATGGTGGGTACCGAACGACAGTCAGCGGCGGCGAGGCAGGCCCAGGCGGAGATGGCAAGACCACCTAGACTCCGAATTAAAGGATTGGCCAGGTACGGCTCAGGATAGGGAGATGTGAAAGTCAAGAGGAGAGGTCTTTGCCCAACAGTGGGACACAATTACAGACTAAAAAAAACATATTTTTTTCAGTAGTGTCGCTGCCAATTTGCCCATAATAGTGCCCCTAATAGTTTGACGACCGAATAGCCTAGTGGTTAGAGACCCTGACTATGAAGCTTGAGGTCCGGGTCCAGATGTTTGTATGATGAATATGAATGTTTGTTCTCGGGTCTTGGATGTTTATTATGTATATAAGTATGTATTTATCTATATAAGTATGTTTATCCGTTGTCTAGTACACATAGTACAGGCTTTGCCTAGTTTGGGACTAGGTCAATTGGTGTCAAATTGTCCCGTGATATTTATTTATTTAAACGTAAACGCGAATGCGATCGAGACGTATTTTTTGGCCGTCGATTACACTAGAAGCTCAGGCGCATTTAAGTTTGACGAGTAGTTCAAGCGTTGCTATTGTAACAGAGTGGCAAGATAGTGTAATCGTTCATCCGGATCCAACACACCAAAAGGCTTTGCTATCATTCAAAACACTACCCTAATTATATAACGTATTTACCAAAACAACCCAAATTTTAACTACTTCCGCTCGTCGATTTAAAGCCCCGCAGATTCAAAACAAAAGGTCCCAAACGGAAAGGGCCTATTTCCCATTACATAAGGGACTGGCCCCCAAAATTTTGCGGATGGACCAATTTGCATGTTAACATGGATCCACGACGTGATAATTGAATACTCGGATCCGGAGTAATCCGGAAAATTCCGGTTCGAACCAATCTGTCCGGCGTCAATTTTTAATTTGGTATTTCGATCGCCTGTATTAAGATTGTGTAAATTTCGGAGCGCCCTGCACCTAGCAACGCTTTGCGATATCTCCGTTATTAATTTTGAATGAATTAATTTCGGCGGAGACTCTTGAGGTCGGCTGTTTCCAGAACGTCACGGGTTCGGAGACGGGAAATTTTACGTCAGACCTTTCGTGCAAGAAGACAATACAGAGTCAGATAATCTATATAACATTACATATTATTATTATAATACCTATGCATACAGGTTACGTACATAAGAGAAAGGTGAATTGACTGACCCAGAGATGGACCCAAATGACCCACAGCCCAAACCACTGGAGCTAGAGACATAAGAATAAATAATAACATAGTAGAATGGAATCTCTTTTGACCGAGTCCAAAACGCCGCCATTTATATACCTACTTCCCCCTTCACGTCGTTACACCCCGCTGCCATCCAGGAGTGTTGCTAGGGTTGCTTGCTGTTTAGGTACTTATGTCTAAAGATAATATCACTAAGACAAGAGTTTTTCTTTGCTTTGAAATCATTATTATATTCCAGTTTTACAAAATATGAGATTTATAAATCATTACGTACCTACATAATTATAGACACTTCTAAATAAGAAGTTATTATGGGTGCCATATTAAATGAAGCCATTTAAGGTGATTTAAATAAATATTACTTACCTACAAATATAAAATAAAATACATACAGGCTCACGTAAAACTATTACAACCAAATTATAAGCAACCAAACGCGCGTGCGGCGACGCCGGCCGTGACAGCCTGACTGAGTAGTCTGTTTAACGAATACTCTAATATCGTGACCTTGAGCCCGTCCGGGGAGGGAGTTTCCGTTCCACTATGTTATTATTTATTCTTACGCTAGAGGTATGAAATTTGGCGTGTACCTTAATGAATTAAGCGGATCATTCACATATACAAGTCAAACTAGGCCCGAGTGTTATTAAAAGAAATCAGGTGACAAAATGAATTGATTGAAAATTAAATCATACTTTTTGTTATTTTTAAAAACTGAACAACGACTGCTCCATCTCACCTGATGATGGTACCTAAGTGAAAATGAGGCCAAAAGCGAAGACCACTATTTCAGCAAGAACCAGTGCCCTAAGCACGACTTGTCGAATCCTGCGTTACGTTACGGTTATCGTATCGAGATCGAGAAATCTCATACTGAATTTTAGTTTCAAATACGCTCACGGGCGGGCGCTGTTCCAAAAGTCATACAAACTCGTTATAGTTTACTATTCGATTTTACGTGCCGCAGGATTCGACAAGTCGTGCTTAGGGCACAGGAATCAGATAACCAGATTTAATGCCGGATCACGATCAAGACCGTCTGGCATCTTTTTTTTTTCGTATGACGAGGAAGGCAAACGAGCAAGTGGGTCATCTGATGGTAACTGATCACCACTGCCCTTAGACACCCGCAACCCCGAAGGGTTTGCAGATGCGTTGCCAACCTAGAGAGCTAAGATGAAATGCCTCTTGTGCCCGTAATTACACCGGCTATAGTATTTCTCAATTGTGACTTTTGATGTACCTAATGTTGCCGTCTAAATATCCACTAGGGTCAACTTCTGTGCCCTAAGCACGACTTGTCGAATCCTGCGTTACGTTACGGTTATCGTATCGAGATCGAGAAATCTCATACTAAATTTTAGTTCCAAATACGCTCACGGGCGGGCGCTGCTCCAAACGTCACACAAACTCGGTATAGTTTACTATTTGATTTTACGTGACGCAGGATTCAACAAGTCGTGCTTAGGGCACTGATAGCCAAACTCTAGAGTTTCTAAAATAAACAAAGTCTGCGGGTGGTAGGACCTTGTGCAAGATCCGTCCGGATCGCTACCACCATCTTACTCGCTAATCCTGCCGCTAAACAGCAGTGCTAGCACTGTTGTGTTCCGGTGTGGAGAGTAAGACAGCCGGTGTAATTACGGGCACAAGAGGAATTTCATCTTGGCTCTCTAGGTTGGCAACGCATCTGTAAACCCTCCGGGGTTGCGGGTGCCTATGGGCAGTGGTGATCACTTACCTTCAGATGACCCACTTGCTCGTTTGCCTTCCTCGTCGTATTAAAAAAAAAATGTACTTAATAAGTACGTATGTTTGACACAAGTTACTAGATTATTAGTTGTTCATATAATGGTTTGACAGTGGACAAATGATTGCGTAAACTAGTATGGAGTATGGATCATGTACGAAATATCAATCATGCGCAGATGTTGTTTGAGGTTGCAGCTTATTGAGACAAATCATATCAATCTGGGCCCAGACGTTCGTGGGAAAGTTTGCGGCTCAAGTCATAAGCGGAGCGGAAAAACCTTGCTGCGCCATAATTAGCTAAAAAATAGGAACAGGTAAGTAATCCAATTGTTCCAAGGAAACATACAAGATACATGACTGTGGGTAAAAAAAAAATAATCCGAGACGAATTGAAAACCTCCTCCTTTTTTAAGTCGGTTAAAAAAGAACCGGATCACTCAGATATATGTCGAGTTTAGCCCGACATGACATGTTTCTGTCTATTTCGTAGGCCTTTCCTCTGGTAGCGCGTGGCTCAGCGGCAGCGAAACTTGATTGGTTTATTAAGTAACAAGTAGTTGTAGGAGTGTATCGTACTAACATTATATGGATCCATGGTCTGAAATAAATGATTTTTTTTTATTCACTATTATTGAGTCTCACGGTAGTTCCATGTTAAAAATATTGCTAATGCACTATGTAAAGAACTAGCTTTGATTGCAAAATGTATCGCTATTTTATAGGTACACTTATGAATCCGTGCCGTGGCAAACAGACAGAAAATGCATTCTCACGAGAATGGAAGGGAACCCACCTATTTTTAGGGTTCCGTACTTCAAAAGGAAAAACGGAACCCTAATAAGTTTAAGAGTTTAAATTAAGTTATGATTACTTTTGTGGTCAATGTCTAACGTCTGTCCGTCTGCATGTTAGTTAATCCGAGGTACTTCCCACTGACCTAGAATCGTAAAATTTGGTACGAAGCAAGGCCTTGCAACACAAGTCAAGGAAAAACCGAAAACCGTTTTTTTTTACGGTTCAAATCACTATTTTTTTTTTAAGTTTTTCTGCCTGGGCTTTTTCGGCCTATAATTAATATGTATATGCAAAATTACAGCTTTCGCGGACAGACAGACAGACAGATAGACACACGGACATGATGAAACTATAAGGGTTTCCTTTTTGCCATTTTGTCTACGGAACCCTAAAACTGAACATTTGAGCAATGATAGTATAGAAAGAGGTAGATTATGTCATCAGCACGCCGAAAATGAAGCGCGAAAAATGCTCCAAATTGTAGCATCTTTAGCCACAATCTCTCACAAATTTCAATAAAATCCAATCTTGCGTGCAAATGTCAAAACGTTCGGAACATGTTTTTCGATTGTATTGTGAGTTTAATGACGTATGTTTACTTATAAATAAATAAATATCGTGGGACAATTGACACCAATTGACCTAGTCCCAAAGTAAGCACAGCTTGTGTTATGGGTACTAGACAACGGATAAACATACTTGTAAATACAGATAAATACATAAATACAAATTAAACATCCAAGACTCGAGAGCAAACATTCGTATTCATCATACAGACATCTGCTACGACCGGGGATCGAACCCGGGACCTCAAGTTTCGTAGTCAGGTTCTCTAACCACTAGGCCATCCGGTCGACAAAAATCATAAATCATTGCATTTGAGCTTAATTTTAGATTGTAACGAATAGTCCCGCCACGCTCTCAGCCTATAACTTGGCCCACAAACACCCGGCACATGACATTGTGACCCACATGGCCGTTAATTAAGAACGTGCCGAAAGCACCTGCCGCGCCGGTAATGAGGTGATGAATTACCACACGGATTGGTGCCAGACTGGCGCAGGAGTTGCAGTAGCCAAGATGTATGTATATCTCTTTATTGCACATAAAACACACATCACGCACACACAACACATTATCATGATACTCGGGATTTAATCGCGTAAAAAACTTTTATATTTAAATTTGAATTTAAATTCCTCAACGTTCATCCGAGTATCATGATAATGTGTGAAAATCGCGAAAGTTTAAATCAATACATAACAGTTAACAGAACAAAAGAAAATGTACAAATGCGAACTTATCCCTAGTTGTAATGCAACTTTGAAGAAAGACTGCCACATTTTCCATAAAACAACTTCACACATAACTGTGGACTGTGTTGAATACTCCGTCAACAGCTGGTGTGGACGAGCCTTTACAAAGTGATGTGATTAGTGTAGTGTGCTACCCTACTTTTGACAATAGTAAAAATGATGATGAAAACGAGGGTAGTGGTGAGCCGCCGTCAGCTGCGCTGAGCAGAGCCGCGGCGCGCAGTTTAAGTCTCGCCACCGGCGTGGCTTGTGCTCCTAGAGGAAGGACTACGGATTAGTCCGAAACATGTCGGGCTGTACTCGACTGACATACGTGAGTTATCAGTTTATTTCACTATGGTTGAATCTCACGGTAGTTTCATGTTAAAAACGACTTCAATTAGAAAAAATGGCTACCATGTTTAAAGTTCATTAATTTACTACACGTCCGTCTTTGGGTCACCAGCATAACATACATGTGTACCAAATTTCAACTCAATCGGTCAGTAGTTTCGGAGTAAATTGACTGTGACAGACGGACAGACTAACACGGGAGTCACGGTTTTTCTTTTGAGGTACGCGGAACCCTAAAAAGACAAAATAATCGTCAAGGAATATTCTGCTCACACCGCATCGACTCCATATCCTATGCTAGGCCATAAAACTGATAGCTTTAGATGATTATAATATGTATACCCAATGTCAATTCAATCTGACTAATAGAAGTGGCTCAAATTTAATTAGCAAGATTTGATTACAGACCTGGTTAAGATCGCGAGATCGCGGTGGATGCGGAAAGCACAAGACCAACTGTGAGTGGAGAGCCGCGGGGGAAGCCGCCGTCCAGCAGTGGACGTCTTTCGGATTACATGATGATGATGAGACATACAGAGTCCGGGACAAATGGAACGAAATAAAAACTTGTAACTAGCCTAACCTAATCCACTTAGAAAAGATGAAAACCCCGATACTGTCATGTCAAAAACGCCTTAACAGATTTTTCACTTTGGTATTGTCATGTCGAAAACGGCTGAATAGATTTATTCTTTTAGCTAGGAACCATGTCGATATAATTATTCTTCGATTAAAAAAGCCGCATTGAAATTGGCTGATCCGTTGGGAGCTATTTATTTATTATCAAAACAACTTAACAGCATTACAGCAAAGCCAATGCGCTATAAAATTTAAAGACAAACAACACAACAACAACCACACCACGCACAATAAAACAACACACAACACGCATACAGACGTCAAACTAATAAGACCCCTCTTATTCGTTTGGCGTTGGTTGTTAAAAATACTGCGGTTTCGTACACCTACATTCCTTTATCAGAAATGATGATATCCGCAGTAGAACTAAGCTTACCGACATAGCCCGAAGAATTGCGAAACTTAAGTGGCAGTGGGCGGGACACATAGCTCGCAGAACTGATGGCCGATGGGGTCAAAAGGTTCTCGAATGGCGTCCACGGACCGGGAGGCGAGCTGTCGGTAGGCCTCCAACAAGATGGAGCGACGACCTAGTAAGGATCGCGAGACCGCGGTGGATGCGGAAAGCACAAGACCTGTCAGAGTGGAGAGCCGCGGGGGAGGCCTAATGTTCAGCAGTGGACGTCTTTCGGCTGACATGATGATGATGATGATGATTCTTTTATCACGCACGCAAGCGTCCGCCAATCTTTAACCGTGACCTAAAAACTTATCGTTCGAATTCCGTTACAATTTCTAAAATGGAGGGTAGACCAAAAGACCATTGACGGATGACGTCGCCGGTGCCGTATTTTATTCGCGTCGTACATAAACCGTGACACGGCAACCGACAACTATTGACACGTTTACCCCGTTCCCTGTTTTACTGAGAGCCGTCCTGCACGTGTAGCACGGTGCGCCATGTTGTCGCTTGTCGCGCAGTGCGTCCCTTTCACGGTGATGGCATCAGTGAAGGACGCACTGAGCGACAAGCGACAAAATGGCGCGCGTGCTAGCTCCCCTGGTCAGTGTTTGACGGCCAATTTCCTGGTTTGCGATGAAAGTCGGGTGAGAAACGCGACTGTCCATAAATTATCATAAATACTAGTTTCGGGAGTATGTTATTAACGTGAGTTTGTAATGTCGTAACCAATGATATTTTTAACGCTCGACCAAAAAGAGGGGTGTTATAAGGTGTGTATCTGTGTGTCTGTGTATCTTTATATCTGTGTATCTGTCTGTGGCATCGTAGCTCGCAAGCGGATGGACCGATTTCGATGCAGTTTTTTTAAACGAAAGCTAGTTAATTCGACATGGTTCTTAGCTAAGTTTCATTAAAATCGGTTAACCCGTTTTTGAAATATTGAACTTTGAAATGACAATGTCGGGGGTTTTTCAACTTTTCTAAGTTGGTTAGGTTATTCATTTTCAAGATGGTGGTAGCAATCCGGACGCACCTCGCACAATTCCCTACGACCAGCACCGGACACTTTTCTGCCAGTTCAATGATCCTAACTTATCCTTTGTAGGTACATTTCATTTAAGTCTGTTCGTTTATATTTTTAGGCAGAGGGTCGAGCACGACTTTACGAAAGCTGCGTAACGTTACGGTTATCGTATCGAGATCGAGAAACCTCATACTAAATTTTAGTTCCAAATACGCTCACGGGCGGGCGCTGTACCAAACGTCATACTACTACGTTTACTATTCGATTTTACGTGACGCAGGTTTCGTTAAGTCGTGCTCGACGCTCTGAGCTTAATTTAAATACTCTTTAATTATTATCGCCGTGGATCTCGTCTAATTAAGTATCTTAACTAAGTTTGGTACTTTGGGAACTTTAACTTTTTAAACTTAAACATTCTAGAATATTTTGCTCTAAAAGTTTTGGCTAACAAACTGGCTATTTAAGTTTTAGAGCTCCTGAAGGAAATTAATAAGAAACACGCAAGTGAAACCAAATCGTAAAAAAATCTTTTAAAATACCTAACCAACTTAGAAAAGCTGAAAACCCCCCGACATTGTCATTTCAAAGTTCAATATTTCAAAAACGGGTTAACTGATTTTAATGAAACTTAGCTAAGAACCATGTCGATTAAACTAGCTTTCGATTATAAAATCCGCATTGAAATCAGTAAATCCGTTTGGGAGCTATGATGCCACAGACAGATAGATACACAGGTCAAACTTATGACACCCCTCTTTTTCGTCGGGGCTTAAAAATGGAAAATTTGTATAGACCAATGTCTTACGAACGCGAAGTTGAAGATTTCGTAATTTTCGACCTACTCTGAACAAAATTTATTTCGTACGAGACTAGTTTGCATTTAAATTTAACTATTTAATATCCAGAATTTATTACCAATTTGCTGCGCAAACTCGGTCACGTGACAGGAATCAACTCCAATTTTCGGCTCGTCCCAAATCGATAGACTGGCATTGAAAGTGCAAACGGCTCCCACGGGGCCAATCGACAGCTTTTGCGGCCCGAAATGTTTTAGTGACGTATGTACAGACAGACAGACATTACTGACGAGTCTTAATAAGGCTTAAGGTGGTGGAAAAAATCGTATTAAGTATTAAGTATTAATCGTATTAAGTATAAAGTAAACGTCCTAATGATCAACACGTTAATGCCAATATTTGACACTCCGCTTGTCACATTTATTGGTATGTGTTAAGATTGAAGGTGCCAATTATTTGTACAGTGTCATGAGAGACATATAAAAACGATAGCCTAACCAACTTAGATAAATTGAAAAACCCCAGACATTGTCATTTCAAAGTTTAATATTTCAGAAACGGGTAAACCGATTATAACGAAACTTAGCTAAGAACCATCTCGATGAAACTAGCTTTTGAATAAATAAAACCGCATCGAGACCGGTCCATCTGTTTGGGAGCTATCTATGATGCCACAGACAAATACACAGATACACAGGTCAAATTCATAACACCCCTCTTTTTCGTAGGGGGTTAAAAATATGTTTGAATTAGACGCCTTAGTAATAAATACGTAAGTATGGTATAACGAAAAAAGGATTTCCAAAGATCAGGCAAAAATCAATCTTGTGTCAAGGTCATAAATACTTTCACGTTTGAAAATATTTCTCAATTCAACTATACACTTTGACACCTTTCCTTTTTGCGTTCATATTATTTTTGTCATCATCAGTACATTCACTCCGGGCTTGAGGGCTATTTCAAATTCTCACTCACTCACTCACTTTCGTACTCATAAATACCTACAATTTTACTATCAAAATTACAAGCATGTGCTTAAAAATAGAATGCGACAAGTGACAACCTTATTTTGCGAATGAAAAGACTCGCTCGTTAATAATAAATGATTTAACGTAATATTCAATAATGTTATTATTGACTAATTTGTGTTTAAAATTATCGTTTTAAAACAAAACAAACAAAAATAACAATAACGATAATGTGTACATTATCGTTACATTTTAGTTTTATAATTTACTTTTACTTTACTAATATTATAAAGAGGAAAGATTTGTACCTATTTTTGTATGTTTGTATGTTTGTAATGAATAGGCTCAAAAAGTACTGGGCCGATTTGAAAAATTCTTTCACCAATAGAATGCTACATTCTTCCAATTTGACATAGGCTACATTTCATTTTGAAAAAAATTTGGGATCCTTGGTAAAATTTGAACAATGTAACCGAAGGTGTAGAAAAATGAGTCTTAAAATGTCTTTCGTCGAATGCGCTGCCGAAACTATTAGCGATAGAACAAAATAATGTACAACAATATTGAAGAACATCATAATGTCTACAAAAAACTCCGCGGTAGCATATGTTCAACTATTGTAGTTATGTCACTACAACAACTTTTTTCATTTTATAATTGTCTACCCCGTGCGAAGCCGGGACGGGCTGCTAGTGTATTATAAAACTGAAAACTAAAATTTCAAATACTAAATACTTTTTAATGTTGCTGCTGGTATCGACTTTACTTCAGACAACTGAAGAGCAATTTCTAAGAAAGTTCCTTAACTTTCTTTAAAAAAACTTCCCGCTACTTACAAACTAATAAATCTATCATCGAAACTCACCAGTCCAACACACAAACTCCTGAAAACTAAAAAAAAAGACACAACACTCGAAACGATATTCACAGTCTGAGAAACGTATTGAGTTACAGTAAAACGGGTTGAGTTACTTTAAAACCGTTGAGTTACGATAGCCAAGTTCGCGGAGGCTTTGCGGAGGCTTTGCCGGGCGGCGTGCGACCGTTTGGGCGGGCGGGAAGTGACTGAGCGCCGCCCGCCTTTCGCGGATTGCAATTTGTTGCATTTCGGTTCTTTTATTTTAGGTGACAAAGAGGTTGAATGGATTTAAATAGTTTACAATCTTGACAGGAGCCGGGATAGCCTAGTGGTTTGACCTATCGCCTCTCAAGCAGAGGGTCGTGGGTTCAAACCCCGGAGTTTTACGGAATTCATGTGCGAAATTGCATTTGTAATTTATCATGAGCTTTGCGGTGAAGGAAAACATCGTGAGGAAACCTGCATACTCCTGCGAAGCAATTCAATGGTGTGTGTGATGTTCCCGATTCGCGATGGGCCCGCGTGGGAACTATAGCCCAAGCCCTCTCATTCTGAGAGGAGGCCTGTGCCCAGCAGTGGGACGTAAATAGGCTGATGATGGACAATCTTGGCATAATGTTAAGTTTGCCTTTAGTTTTCAGAGTGGCGGGAGCTTGTGCGAAATCATAATCTTACAAGCTAATACCACGACTGGACGACCCGGCTGCCTAGTAGTTAGAGAATCAGAGACCCGTGCCCTAAGCACGACTTGTCGAATCCTGCGTTACGTTACGGTTATCGTATCGAGATGGAGAAATGTCATACTAAATTTTAGTTCCAAATACGCGGGCGGGCGCTGTTCCAAACGTCATAAAACTCGTTATAGTTTACTATTCGATTTCACGTGACGCAGGATTCGACAAGTCGTGCTTAGGGCACCGATTACGAATATTCGACACCTGTGTCACGTAAAATCGAATAGTAAACGTTGTCGAGTTTGTATGACGTTTGGAACAGCGCCCGCCCGTGAGCGTATTTGGAACAAAAATTTTGTATGAGGTTTCTCGATAGGATAACCGTAACGTTACGCAGGATTTGAAAACTCGTGCTCGACCCTCTGACGACCCGATAGCCTAGTAGTTAGAGAATCTGGTTAAGAACCTTGACTGGTTAATAATCAGTGCCCTAAGCACGACTTGTCGAATCCTGCGTCACGTAAAATCTAATAGTAAACTATAACGAGTTTGTATGACGTTTGGAACAGCGCCCGCCCATGAGCGTATTTGGAACTAAAATTTAGTATGAATTTTTCGATCTCGATAACCGTAACGTGACGCAGGATTCGTCAAGTCGTGCTTAGGGCACAGGATATCCCGGATTCGATCCCCGGTCGGGAACTGAATTCTAAAGCAGCTATCCTCAACCGATTAGATGAAATTTGGAGTATTTATGAAGATCTGGTGACAATACAATAATCTGGTAGTGAAATCCTTGTGGTGCGGCCAGGATCGTCTCCACAGGAGGGGAACTCTTCAACAGTTAATGGCATCGACTTGAAATTTGGTATGGACTTGTAAGTTGGATGACAATACAAACAGTATAGACAACAAAAAGTATCATCATCATCATCAGCCTATTTACGTCCCACTGCTGGGCACAGGCCACCTCTCAAAAAGTGTATTCGGTAAAAAAAGCTTGTTTAAAAATGTTTTTTTTTATGATGGTGAAAAAAAACGAACCACTCACGTATATAAGTCGAGCTTAGCCCGACTTGTTTCGGACTGATTCATAGTCCTTCCTCCCGGAGCGCATGCCCCAGCGGCAGCGAGACGCACGTGTTTCGTACGAATCACGAATTAGCATGAAACACGTCGGCTAAACTCCACTTTATACGTGAGTGAACCGTTTTTATTTTACTATGAATTGAGTCTCGCGGTAGCATTCAAAACTCTAAACAAATCCCATTTGTACAGTCGAGTCCTTCAATATCTGTACAGCCAACGGATCATAAATATCTAAACACGGACCCTATGTAACTGGCAATAAGGTCTGTGTATAGATATTTTTGAACTGTTGACTGTATAGATATTGGAGAACTCGACTGTAATATTAGTAGGGTAACAATGTCAATTAAATACCTACCTACTAATAAATTCTCCCACCTAAAAGCACCCATACGTTGCACCGAACCTACGAGAATCCTTTTTTTGCCTCTAGCGTGTTTCTTTCTTCCCAGCGGTGACAGGCCACTAATGGAAAGGCAGTAACGGGTCCTTTCTTGCCGTGAGGAATGAACGTTCGCCATTTTGTGTCCTTTGTTGTACATAGTATTGTTCGGTTTAATTTGGAAAGCGATTAAAATGTTGGAGACGGGTTTGTTCCGTATGTTTATTTTCTTAAATAACAACAATATTTTAACTTTAAAAACTGGTGGAAAACCAGAATAATATGACTTGGAGGTCGAACCTAAATCTAAAGTTAGCATCCCGTTCTCATTACGGCTTATGTAATTAACCGCGAATCATTTAAAACAGTTAGAATGTTGTTTTGTTTCTCGCGATAATTTTACACAAATTTGAAACTGAATCTGATGCGTGAATACTGTATATAAGTTTTTCGTGCTAACTGCCAATTCAGCATGCTACCTCTACGCGTTTCAGAGAAAAAGGGTCTTTCGTCTTGACAGACAAACGGTGCGACAGATAGACGGATAACAAAGTGATCCTATATGGGTTCCGTACCTCAAAAGGAAAAAAGGAACCCTTATAGGATCACTTTGAAAAAATCAACCTTCTAAGTTAACGCAATCAAAAGATACAGTCATTAAAAAGGCTGTTTCCATACAAATTGCTGAAATCCGAAAACCTAAAGGGTACTTCCAGTTGTCCTAGAAACTTGAAATTTGGTGTTTAGGTAGCTCTTATAACATGACCACTCAAGAAAGTCTCAAAATCGTAAATTTTGTATGTCTGTCTGTAGATTTCTTAGACCAATATAAGTTGACCCCACACTGCATACATTTTGGTTAAGGAACAGGGCTCTGCTAACACTGGACTTCTTAAAACACTAGGGAAAAGCCTTAAAATCTTTCTACGGAACCCTCGTGCGCGAGGCCGACTCGCACTTGTCCGGTTTTTCCTTTTGGTACGGTACGGAACTCTAAAAAAGTAATCGTTTAACTTAAAGTCGGTTAAAAATCGAATCGATCATTATAACCCTTTAAAATCGTCACCAGAACCAATTCATTAACACCCCGCACTCAAGCTATCGCAAAGCACGGGGTTTACTTACAAACATAAATTAGCCAATCGCAATAAATCCTGGGAGTCGCACCTAATGCGGGGGCCAATCAGAGGCCGCGATTTACGGGTAAGTAGGCCCGAATAAATATGACCACGATTTATTACTTGCAGGACGATTTGCATTCTTGGGATGGCGATGGTCGGAAATGCGACGGAATTTTCGGGGATTTGTTTAAATTGGCAAACACGGAATCCTAACTTCCTAACTAATATTATAAATGCGAAAGTAACTCTGTCTCTCTGTCTCTCTGTCTCTCTGTCTGTCTGTCTGTTACCTCTTCACGGGAAAACCGCTCCACTAATCTAGATGAAATTTGGTAGGAAGATAGATTGAATATTGAGGAATAACATAGGCTACTTCTTATTCGGGAAAATTATATGGTTCCCGCGGGATAAAGATAACCGAAATGTACGCGGACGAAGTCGCGGGCAACAGTTATTTACCTTATAATTTCGTCATAAATGTCCGTCCGTATGTCACAGGCATTTTACTCAAAAACTAGAAGATGTGTATTGATTAAATTTAAAGTATAACTGTGTCGTAGAAGCCGCTACTTAGTTTGGTTATTAAATAACAAAAATAAATATTTCTGTGGGGTGCACTCCATGTAAGAAAAGGTGAAAAAAAAAACTTTTTCAGCAAACATCAACATGTGGCACGTTTATTTCGAATTTCGAGAGTCCTTATAAAAGCAGTTTTAATGTTTTGAAATAAATTTTTGTCTAGGTGAATATTTTTGGAAAGAATCTTTTCGAAATTAGTATACAGTCCCCCTGCCCTTTTATCTCATAAACCATATGTCCAAAATTATGAAAATAATAAATACTTTCAACAAAAAATATTTTACAGCTCAAAATGGTTAGGTTAGGTTACTTGCCACGTTTTAACTAATAGGTACAGTCGAGTAAATTAATCCCTGACCCACTATAGAATGTTTTCATAGTAAACATCATAACGATTTTCCTTCTCAAGCTATGCATGTCACTATAACGTTTACTGTGAAAAGGTTCCATGGTGGGTCAGGAATTAATTTCCTCGACCGTACCTTCCCTCCAAATTCATATTCAAATCACGACTCCAAATTCTAAACAAAACACAAACGATTATTTCGAACGATTTTAAACAAAACACGATTGCCAACAAGAATTCTTGCTTGCAACGACCGAAAATCTGAATCCGTACCGCTAGAACAGAATTCGCCGTATCGCCAGAATCGATTCTGAGATATTAAATTCTCCGACGTGGCCTTCATATATTGCGATATGGGAGTTTTGAACTTGCCGAGTGACAGTTGGTGTTTTTATCAAGAAGGGGGAAGTGTATTCACGGCCTTTATATTGGAAAAAGTCTTGATGTTAAGTAAGTTATAGCGATATTAAGCCTCATCGAAAACCTGGAAAGTTAGTGAATTTAATGAAATCCCTCTGATGGGCACAGGCCACCTCTCAGAATGATAAGCTAAAGTTCCCAATCAGGCCCAGTGTGGATTGCAATTTAATTTAATGAATATAGGTAAGATTGGATTTTTTTTTTGCGAGAGCCTATGTTAGAGCAGTTTAAAAAAAAGCAGAAGTGCAAGTTATTAATACTTACCTACCTTAACAGCAAGTTTAGAACATTCTATAAGTAATTCAATGTCAGACACAAGCAAAGTTTGTTTTATTCCATTACAGCCATCGACTTTAAACATTGAAGACAGGCCACGCACCTCTTTAGCGCTGACAAAATGCGGCCTTCACTCATTAGCTGTCATTAGACTGACATGTCAAACTTCAAGGGAATATACCACCTGGATAATGAGTATATTATTTATTTACGTATGAAATGTGATTCCCTGTGCTTTGTTTTTCTTTTTTGTGTTATTTGTACAGTTCAAAAAAGTGCACGACGTCATTTTGATCGGTTGAAATTGTTGTAATTGGACAAGATAACGAGACGTCACCTGCGCGGCGGCTGTTGGCGACTAAGTCACCGAGTAACCTAATCACCTATATTGCTTGTCCGCGCTGTGAAGGGGTGGCGTATCCGTCACTATTTGGTACATCAATGATTACAGCACCAAACAAGGAATTGCTCCTGTGATCACAAGCGACGTCAAAATAACTGAGGGTAGAGCACGACTTTACGAATGTTCCGTAACGTAAAATCGAATAGTAAAGTTGTCGAGTTTGTATGACGTTTGGAACAGCGCCCGCCCGTGAGCGTATTTGGAACTAAAATTAAGTATGAGGTTTCTCGATCTTGATACGATAACCATAACGTTACGCAGCATTCGTATAGTCGTGCTCGACCCTCTGACCACAAACTTGTCTCCTACTTATCCCATTCTAGAAAATACTGAATTTCTGAAAAACCCGACCCGAAAATATCAGCATTTAAATGTTGTTTAAAATGATGCTAAGGCACCTTTAAACGTACCGATTACCGACTCAAACTTTGAAGATCAAGTACCTAACTGTATATAATACAGGGTCATGAAAAATCTACTTATCTAATAAATAGTAAAAGTTTAAGTAGTAAACAGTTTAAATAGCATTCAAGTTCGTAGGTCCAAATCTTACCCTACGAGTATGACAGAGCATTTTCCGACACAGAATTATCTCGTAAACGTCGCATCCCCCCCATGTCACTATTTGCGTAACCGCCTTCGGCTATTCTCGTAATCTGTCATCTGTCATGACAGATAAAGACGTTGTTTTGTGCCGTCTGTCAAGGGAGCTGTACTGTCGGGGCGGTAAAGGGTGATTTAAGGGTAAGGGGGCTTTTAATGCATTTAAGGTTCAGCATGTTTTGTAAACACGCGAAGAAGATCAAAGAGATAGAACGGTGGTGAATAGGCAGGTACCTGATAATGATAATAATGCGGAAGATCTAGTTTAGATTTGCAAGAATAATCATGCAATTTTATTGTAATACAATGCGAGGCCGTAAAGCGAACGAGTTAGGAGTGGCGTGCGAACGCCGCAATGTATTGCAACTTGCACGGTTTTTTGTATGTTTATAAACTCTGCTTTAAGACAAGAAAACGATACCTACAATGTTGTATAAAAAGGTAAGTCAAAATACGTTACAATGTATGAAATCCTTGCCTACGCGTAAAAGAGGATTTCAAAGTAAAAAAAAACCATTCACTTGATGTCGAAATATTTAATAGCACATACAAATCAAAAGAGAAATAGTACTTACTTAAAGTTTCAGAGTCAAATTTCAGATTTTCAAAGGCGAGTTAAGACTCTCTTTAATTTTGTATTTTGTACATCAATAATAATAATAATAATAATAAATCAATAAAACAGAACCGTGACTGACTGACTGACAGACAACGCACAGCCTAAACCACTGGACCTACAGACCTGAAATTTGGCAAACATACCTTGAGTATCCTAGAGCTGCACTAAGAAAAGATTTTTCGAAATTCCCGCGGGACAGGGAACTAGCTTTTCAAATATTTCACGGTCGGGGCATATACTACTTATACCTATAAAATAAAATTATTAAATTCTTTCGTTACTGGCTGAGTGACTGACAGAACGCACAGCCGAAATCCTGGCCCTAGAAGGCTGAAATTTTACAGAGAGGTTGTCTTTATGATGTAGTTAAGCACTAAGGACAGATTTGTTGAAATTCTCTCGGAACAGAGAATAAGTGGGATTTTATGCGCGTACGAAGTCACGGGCAAAAGCTATATATTGTATTCGCGACTGTACTAACGTAAAGTTGGGTTTTGGGGTGCAGTGAATGATGTTTACATGTTTTTGTTAATGTCCGATATCTAAGTTGATGTTAAAATAGCTTCAGATATATCACGATCGTTTTAAAGTTTCATGCAAGCATTAAGTTGTATTATTATTGTTTTAAGTCAGTTCTAGTAAAAGTAGTCTTAATCAGTCTCGGAAAAAAAACCTATATAAATGTACTTGAAAAACAGACAGCTGAATTTAATAAGTAGGTTTACTATTTTGACATTGTATACTAGTATATAGTAAACTAAATAATATAAGTACTAAATATTACTGAATAAAATTTTGCTAAGTCAGTAATTCTACTTATTTGTAAGTCTACTCGTAATTTGTACTTGTAAACTGCGATTCGCCGTTTCTAGTGAACTAAAACGTGACGTAACTTTTAGACTGGGCACACTAAAAAGGGATATACAAAAATAATCTGCTTTTTAATCAGTAAGAGCTAATATGATAGCCCGCAGTTTCGCACGATGCTCACCGGAGGTCAAAATTACACTGTTTAAAGCGTACTGTACATCACTCTACTCTTGCAGCCTGTGGGCAGACTATACAAAGCGAAGTTACAGCGACCTCCGCGTCCTATACAATAATGCGTTCAGGGTGATTGTGGGGCTGCCTCGATTCTGTAGCGCGTCAGGCATGTTTGCGAAGGCCGGCATCGCGTGCTTCCACACTACTATGCGCAAGCGGGCCGCGTCCCTGGTGCGCAGAGTGCGGCGCAGCTCCAACGTCATTTTGAACATGATCGCAGACGACTCGACTGTGCCTACACCCGGCATTGCTGCGATAGACATGTGTCAGTAGCTGTTCCGGAGAGGAGGAGATTTATAGTGCATAATAATAATTAGCTTGAGAGGCCATAGGTCAAACCACTAGGCTATCACGGCTTTTTTAGGCGACAACGTTTACTGTTCGATTTTATTCCTTAGTTCCGCCTAGTACTAGATACTATCTGTACCTAAAAAACAGTACTGGCTGACTGACAGACTGACAGACAACGCACAGCCTAAAACCACTAGAGACTTGAAATTTGGCAGATATAAACCTTGAGTACCCTAGAGGTGCACTAAGAAGGGATTTTTCGAAATTCCCACGGGATAGGGTGCAAGCCCATTTCGAAAAGCCGCGGGGCATAAGCTAGTTTATTATGTACTATGCTCCAATGGGCAGATTATGTGCGACTCAGAATTGTAACAACTTCACTAATGTGTGGTATATAAGTAATCTTACAATAAAGGCAATTTCATTTTATTTTATTTTATTTCTTTTCATTACACGACAACTTCTTTAAGACCATTATAGAAGGAAAAATTGAAGGACAGAGAGGAAGAGGTCGGCCTAGGCGAGGCTACATGGACCAGATAAAGGTGAAGGCCGGTGTCGTGTCGCATCAGGAGGTCAAGGAACTGGCTCATAGGAGAGATGATTGGAAGAAACTCCACCGACAAGAGTATAACTCTTAATTTTGATGATGAAGTTTCTCGATGGCGGTACAATAACGATTACTTTGCGCAGGATTCGAATATTCGCGCTTGGGCCTCTGAATACTTAACTAATCGCAGATTTGTAGTTTACTTCCCCACATTTCCGAACCAGGGCTTTGATTATTGACGTTTGAAGGAACCCTTTGTGCGTATGTGCTTAGAACCAAAGCCTATCCGGTCAGAATAAGCTAGGGCCTGTTCAGTAAGCTGCATTGCTATGGGTATTATTTTAAACACGGAACTGTAAGTATTGATTCTCTAGGTTGCCAACGCATCTGCAAACGCCCGGGGTTGCTGGTGTCTATGGGCAGTGGTGATCACTTACCATGAGGTGACCCACTTGCTCGTTTGCCTTCCTTGTCGTATAAAAAAATTGAGTTTATGCCCTTGTTCCGTAGGTAACCGGAACTAGGTAACTGGTGGTCTGTGAAGAATTCATCGTCGAAATGTAATTTTTTCGATACTCGGTACTAATTTAACACTGAAACAGTCGTGAATAACCTTAAAGAATAACACCCCTGGATATAACTCCTCCTCTTCAGTCAGTTCCCCAATTTTGAGCATCGTGACCCCAACACGCCCCATCGACGACCGGATAGCCTAGTGGTTAGAGACCCTGACTATGAAGCTTGAGGTCCCGGATTCGATCCCCGGACGGGGCAGATGTTTGTATGATGAATACGAATGTTTGTTCTCGGGTCTTGGATGTTTAATATGTATAAGAGTATGTATTTATCTATGTAAGTATGTTTATCCGTTGTCTAGTACCCATAGTACAGGCTTTGCCCCAATCAATTGTCCCATGATATTTATCTATGTGTCGCAGTACGCTGTAGAACGGGGCTGAGTGGGCGTGCATCTTCGTTGTCGGATTCTGACATTGTGGGTAACCTCAAGCAGCAAAAAAAGAGCCAGAATTAGTTTAATCAACTTTGCTTTATTGATCACAATTACTTATAAAGACACAATTAACTATGACCGAACAGATACGTCCGCTTGGCACGAGCTCTGAAGTAAGAATGCCCGAGCGCTCCAACGGTCGCATCCAAGCTTGACAGGTTGTGACGTCATGCTTGCGTTCGGTTGCACTCGGAAACCGGACTCGATTCTCCGACATGGTATAGCAAAGACCCCAAAAAACCCCATCAATAACTTTTCTGATGACGAAGTTATTTTAACTGTCTCCTTTATAGATACTTTACTATAGTTAAACATGCATGAACGTCCATTGTTTCGGTGAACACGGCGATGCGCAAGACGAGCCCGAGGCTATACTAGTCGTGGAGCTGACTGAGATTTTGAAGTTTCGGCTGTGTACGGAACCAGTTTCGTAACCAGTTGCGATATAGAACATTTTCGTCTTATGTAGTACGAAATCTACTTTATAAAAAAAACACAAATAACACAATACAAGAACGTATATTAAAACTAAAAACTATGTACAAAGTACAGAATCAGTTGCGGTCAAAGACTTTGTCTCCATTCGAAAGTAATCTCCCGAAGTTCAGGCCCTAAAACGACAAATTTTGCACCTGAGGGTCGAGCACGACTTTACGAATGCTGCGTAACGTTACGGTTATCATATCGAGATCGAGAAACCTCATACTAAATTTAAGTTCCAAATACGCTCACGGGCTGGCGCTGTTCCAAACGTCATACAATCTCGACAACGTTTACTATTCTATTTTACGTGACGCAGGTTTCGAAAAGTCGTGCTCGACCCTCTGTGAACATATTAGATAGAGGTTAGATTCGTTATATTACTCCAGATGTAAAAAGGACAAACCGTACGTACATGATATTATTTTTATAAAAAAGAATGCCAAAAGAAAAAGGTGAAGTTTGGCTTTTTAATCTACATTCACACATTTAAAAAAATATACAAGAAAGAATAAGTTAGTTTCAAATTTATTTACAATAAAAAATAATCCATCTCACCTCCCAGTCTATAACTATCCCTGAAACTACACGCCACGAGCAATAAACACGCTTTGCTCTTCCCTCTCACTACCTTTACATATAACCATTCCTCACTATGTGTATTTGTCATAATCCCCCAGGAGCCCTGAAGCGTTACCAACACATAAACAACATTATTCTACGTAATTAGCAAATAGATAGGTTAGTAATTTAAGACTTCAAAGCCGATGTCGGAAGGAAATCTGTTTACTTTAATGGGTAGGATTAATTGTGTCTATATACCTAATCGTGTCTGTCGACAGACTGATGACCGATGGGGTCAGAAGGTTCTCCAATGGCGTCCGCGGACCGGGAGACGAGCTGTCGGTAAGCCTCCAATAAGATGGAGCGACGACCTGGTAAAGATCGCGGGACCGCGGTGGATGCGGAAAGCACAAGACCGGTCTGAGTGGAGAGCCGCGGACCGGGAGACGAGCTGTCGGTAAGCCTCCAATAAGATGGAGCGACGACCTGGTAAAGATCGCGGGACCGCGGTGGATGCGGAAAGCACAAGACCGGTCTGAGTGGAGAGCCGCGGACCGGGAGACGAGCTGTCGGTAAGCCTCCAATAAGATGGAGCGACGACCTGGTAAAGATCGCGGGACCGCGGTGGATGCGGAAAGCACAAGACCGGTCTGAGTGGAGAGCCGCGGACCGGGAGACGAGCTGTCGGTAGGCCTCCAACAAGCTGAAGCGACGATCTGGTATAGATCGCGTATTTGTTTGCGTTGACTAAGGAGTTTGATTTTGTCACATATTCAAGGGATTGCAAGGAATTGGCATTTGATAATAATATCAATTTCAGCATGTTATCTCTACGCGCTCCAGAGAAAAAAGGTCTTGACAGACAGACAGACAGACAGATGGACCCTAAAAACACCTAATAAAATAAAATTAGATTTGCCTTGGACTTATGTTAGTTGCCACTAAAAACTAGATTTGGAACACAGCCGCATCATCGTCGTGTAGGAAGCGTCTTCAATGTTTTTCCAAAAAAACCCGCTGTATTCCACTTAGCCTTAACCCTAATATATTTTTCATTATTTTCTTAACGGCCCCAAGAAAAACTCAGGGATTGAAAAATGACCGAATCAAAACCTATCATATGAAATTCCGAGGAGGCGGAAAAATTAAAATTCCGCCGTAACAGACTGAGAGCGATTTTTATTAAAGCAAAAATCCGTGTAAGGCCGGCCGCCCCGCGGGGGGGTTTTATAAGCGCTATAAATCAAAGGCGGGGAATTATTTAAAAGCTCGCTGAGATTCGTTGGTCCAAGGCGCTGCGGGCTGGGGAATTGAGCCAAACAGTTTTTTTTTTTAACCCCCGACGAAAAAGAGGGGTGTTATAAGTTTGACCTGTGTTTGTGTTTCTGTGTATCTGTCTGTGGCATCGTAGCTCGCAAGCGGATGGACCGATTTCGATGCAGTTTTTTTTATTCGAAAGCTAGTTTAATCGAGATGGTTCTTAGCCAACACCGCAAACATGAGGGATGACATGGATATGGAGCGGGAGAGAAGGGCTCTTGCGGTCCGAGGGAACATGATCGCTCGCAGATTTGCCAGGTGTGGCAGGCAGGTAAAGTTGACATTATTCAATGCCTACTGTCTTTCCTTCTACACCTGCCAACTCTGGGTCAGGCACAGCAGAAAAGCATATAGCGCCATCAGGGTGCAGTATAATGACGTATTCCAAACACTGATGGGGCTACCAAGGTTCTGCAGTGCCTCGACCATGTTCGCCGAAGCCGGAGTCCCGGCCTTCTTTGCCGTGGTGAGGGCGCGCATTGCGTCCTTCTGGGAGAGACTGCGCTGCTCTCGTAACGCTATACTGACTGCCGTGTACCGCGACATGGGCAATCCTATTTTTAGCTATTGGCTATCTAAAACAATGAAAATAATCGATTTATTGATTATTTTTGTTTTTATTTTTATGAAACATTCATAGAATGAAATTCAACATACAATGACAATGCAAAGAAAAATTCGTTAAGCAGCTGGACCAGCTGGTCCAGCTGCTTAACGAATTTTTCTTTGCATTGTCATTGTATATTGGCTATCTGTGCACCAGAACGAGAATCGCAAATAGGGTGATTTGATGACACCATTTACTTTTAAAGTAATGTTCCCTTTGACACTTTGACTTTTGACGGTAGTGTGTTAACTTATTAAGTTAAGTTAAGTAAATATTTAAGTACCTATTTGTGTTTTTTTAAAATATGGGTGTCACGCCTGCAAATAAAACTTTATTTATTTATTTTATTTTATTTTATTTAGCTAAGTTTCATTAAAATCGGTTTACTCGTTTTTGAAATATTGAACATTAAAATGACAATATCGGGGGTTTTTCAACTTTTCTAATTATCTTAGGTGTTCCGGACGGGCATAACCTAGGGCTCTTCAAGGCTAGAGTGAATAGGCTGTTACTGAACCAGTGGGTTACACCTTAGGCCTCATCTGCACCTTCCATCAAGTGAGGTAGGGGTCAATCACTAGCATTAATACTTATGAGCAGAGAAGTTGAAGAGTACAAGAGCCACAGAACTATAAGCGCCATAGAGATGGAAAATGTCAAAGTGAAGCCTCTTGCATGACTGGACAGCGATGGCAGGTTCCATTTGACAACTGGCTCCAGTAAAGTTCAATGACAGTTTGGCTTACATTGCTGACTCAAAAAGGTTTTTGTTTTCGTGCGGTTCATATTGGCAATGAAATGTAGATCGAATTGTCAATGTAATGTGACAAATTGTAACGTTGGTTAAATAGGGGCCAGGACGCCGTTTGCATTTTATAAATTAAAACTCAATCCAACAGCACAGAACAAAATGATTATGTTTTGGAGCGTATTGTATGTATGTATGTCTAATTATTTTGCAAAGTCTGCGGCCTGAACAGTTTTTTAAATCACAGACAAACGTACCGAGCCGACATTTCGTAACCTATTAGGCCTATTTAAATGAAGATGTTGAAATTTGGAACTCATAAATCATAACGATAACGAATTCGAAGACGTAATGGCATTACGTTACTAAAATTTTCATGGTAAAACTGAATGTCGTATTGCTGATGCCTACGGTGTGTACCTAATATTGTTTGTGTAGATAAAAGATTTTTTATCACAGTTATATAGTAGTTTATGCAACTGCTACATAATGAGTGTTTTAAGGCCTAATTATGTGGAGTTGCGTACATTACTTTACCTACACACATATTACCAGTACCCTAAGATGAGTTCAGAAGCCGATGGCATATATCATGCCCATACCTGTCACGAATTTGATTGTTTTTTTTAACCATAGACAAACATACCGAGCTGACGTTTTGTAAACTGTTTTTTTTTTTGTAAAAAAAATATATATATCACATTATTAATTATACACGTCGGACTGAACTCGACTTATATACGTGAGTGATCCGTTTTATTTCACTATGATTGTAAATTACGTTGGTTGTCAAATTCGAAAAATCTAATTCGATATCGAAAAGTCATTACGACATCGAATTCAATGTCGTAATGACTATTACTTTACCGCTGGACCTGCAGGGCGGGCGGAGGTGACGATGTACTGCAATGCTGGTCATTTTCTACGGTTTCTGTGCCCTAAGCACGACTTGTCGAATCCTGCGTCACGTAAACTCGAATAGTAAACTATAACGAGTTTGTATGACGTTTGGAACAGCGCCCGCCCGTGAGCGTATTTGGAACTAAAATTTAGTATGAGATTTCTCGATCTCGATACGATAACCGTAACGTAACGCAGGATTCGACAAGTCGTGCTTAGGGCACTGAACGCATCATAGAGGACCTATGATATGTGTGTAGATAAAATATTTTTATTACAGTTATAAGTATAAATACATATAGACGACCGGATAGCCTAGTGGTTAGAGACTCTGGCTATGAAGCTTGACTTCCCGGGTTCGATCCCCGGTCGGGGCAGATGTTTGTATGATGAATACGAATGTTTGCTCTCGGGTCTTGGGTGCTTAATATGTATATAAGTATGTATTTATCTACATAAGTATGATTATCCGTTGTCTAGTACCCATAGTACAGGCTTCGCCTAGTTTGGGACTATGTCAATTTTATTGGTGTCAATTGTCCCATGATTTATTTATTATTTATTTATATGTATACCATTTATACAATGTATACTTACTCCAGTCGTAAGTGGAACGTACCAAGCCAGTTTCCTCGCACAACACTTCCATCTGATAATATTACCACAAATCCCTAATAACAATGTGAAAGGAAGTTTGCTCTAGCTTATTAAAAATGTTGGAAAAGATAACCTTGTGACGGTAGCCGGTTACCGGTAACGTTTGTAACCATGGCGCCACACGCGGATGACGTCATCACTCTTCTACATCGCGCTAACGGAATTTCTCAAGTCGAATGCATAAATACGACTTCCAAATCTTCCTTCGGAGCCAGAGGGTCGAGCACGACTTTACGAATGCTGCGTAACGTTACGGTTATTGTATCGAGATCGAGAAACCTCATACTAAATTTTAGTTCCAAATACGCTCACGGGCGGGCGCTGTTCCAAACGTCATACAAACTCGACAACGTTTACTATTCGATTTTACGTGACGCAGGTTTCGAATATTCGTACTCGGGCCTCTGGAGAGAGATCTCACTGCTGCTTAGCGACAGGATTAGCGAGTAACATGGTGGTAGCGATCCGAACGAACCTCGCACAAGGTCCTACCATCCGCTGATGATGACATAATTACTGATGCCATACAATATTACTCACTTTTTCAGATTAAGAAAATGTTTTAGTTCCATTTCTATTAAAATAACACAATAACGCATTATCCATTTTGATTGTTTACAAAGATATATCCGGTTATCAATGCAATTCAATGGTGTGTGTGAAGTTCCCAATCCGCACTGGGCCCGCGTGGGAACTGTAGCCCAAGCCCTCTCATTCTGAGAGGAGGCCTGTACCCAGCAGTGGGACGTAAATAGGCTGATGATGATGATGATGATGATCCGGTTATCGCTGAAAACTGTAAGAAAACTACAATTAACCGGCAAAACTTTGCCGAGCGGCTGAAAAATCTAGTACCTCAGTTTTTCAATAGCAAAAAAGTCCTCAACTAAAATACTTAAGCCTGAATAACTCTAATTACCAAGATTTAACTGCGAAACAGTTTTCCAAAGCAGTTACTGCGGAGCTGCCTCAAAACTTCAATTTACTCACAAAGAAACTTTGAGAACACGGACGGAAATACTAAATGTAAAAATTTCGCTTCGCAGTAGCCCGGCAATCAGGAAATCTTATGAAGCATTTAGGAAAATTTTTTTTTGTATTGAAACAGGGAGGTAAACGAGCAAGCGGGTCACTTTATAGAAAACGATCACCACCACCCATGAGCATCAGTAACCCTAAGAGAGTCACTAGTCCGCTGCCAGCCTTTAAGGAAGAAAGGGATAGATGAAAGGAGGGGGGGGGGGGGATCGGGCCTCCGGCACTCTCACTAACCGAACGAAACGCAACAGGGGTGTTGTTGCTTCACGCCTATTTTCTGCGAGAGGGTGAAATAGAAATAGAAATAGAAAAATATTTATTCAACGTACACAAGAAGTATAATAAAAAACAATTAAAAAGTAAACAAAGACGTTGAACAGAATCCCTCTCAGCATTGTGCCGCGGCTGGGGCCACGGCGCTGGTTTTCAGAGGGACCCCGATTTAAAACTAAACTTAAAACGAAGACAAAAACAGTGTACACATGACGGTGAAAAGGGAAGAGGTAAGTACTTCCTTGGAGAGCAAATAGCTACAATGTGACAAAATATGGGTAATTGAACACCCTTGAAGCCGTGGTAACCTAGTGGTTTAACCCATGGCCTCTCAAGCAGAGGGTCGTGGATTCGAGCCCCGGCTCGCCCCTCTGAGTTTTTCGGAATTTATGTGCGGAATTAAGTGCATTCGTAATTTATCACGAGCTTTACGGTGAAGGAAAGCATCGAGAGGAAACATCCACACTCCTCCGAAGCTGTTCAATAGTGTGTGTGAAGTTTCCTATCCGCACTGGGGCCGGGTGGAAACTATAGATAAACCCTTTCATTGTCAGAGAACTAGAAGAGAGAGGAAAAAAAAACTTTATGATGATGATGATGATGATGAACAACCCGTAGATAGCTTAAGGGTTCAAAATATTAATATAAAACGAAAATCAGAAAAAAGATTAAAACTTGTAGGAATCAACAACAACACTAAGTATCATCTGAACCTAGAACAGTACCTACTTACCATGGACGAACGGACAGATCGTACATCCTACTTTATTCACGTGGGAGTCCTATAATACAGGTGCAACAAAAGAATCTATCACAACTCCCAGGGAATAAGGAACAAACTTATTTTTATTACGTCCACTGGAAAACGATCAAAAAAGTCATTCGATTTCTAAATGAAACCGTTAACTTTCTTTTTTTGCATTTTTCCATCCCTTTCGCAAAGCATCCACAATTCAATTTAATTCAAAAAACTATCACTTAAATAATTTGTACCGGTTGAGAACACACTTTTTGCAACGTAACTACCCAAGCCCAAGTTAAAAATGCGGTTGCAAAAAAACGAGAAAATACCAAACCCAACCGATCAAAGTCCATTATGGCTGCTAAATTTGTTTTGCAACTGTAAAACTTTGTCAAGTGCGGAATCGAGCGCTGGATACGCTCAATTCATTCGACTTCCATTCGAATTACTCCTTTGATTCAATTTTCGAATGGGGCTTAACGGGTGCGTTTTCGAATTTTAATTAAGGCCAGGTTTAATGCCAGGTGGACGATTATGATCACTTTTTCTACATGCATACTGATTATAATTCAAAAAAAAAACAACATTTAATTGAGTATATTTCTATATCTAGAATAATTGTTTGTTTTTTGTTCCGAAGTAAATGCATTTCCAAATACTGGCTGAAACAATCATAAAAAGGAAAAAAGAAAAGACACCTTTGCATTTCGTGTATGTTACCTCTCCTGGTTTTCTATGTATTCTTGCTTAAATATTCAGAAATATTGAAGAAAAAAAATTTAACAGATTATTTGCCTCACTTTAAAAGCGTAGTCTCTTGAAATGTTGCAATATTATTTGCAAATCTGGTAAAAACCACTAAAAACTCGACCAATTGTGGTCTAAATCCTGACGTGTTTAGAAAAAGGTATCATCAATTATTTATTTGTATCTGTACAAACCACAGAGAGGAGGAGATCAATACACGGATATCCACGATTCACAACACCCTCAGATGTACAGCTGCTCTCCACAAGGTCTTGGTGTCCAAGCTATTACGCAGGAAAACCAAGATCCGCGTCTACAACTGTCATTAGACCAATCTTGATGTACGGTTGCGAGGCCTGGACGCTAACCTTGAAAGAGGAGAATAAGCTGTTAGTGGCAGAACGAAAAATTCTGCGGAAGGTCCTGGGACCGACTCAGAGAGAAGACGGTAGCTGGAGGGTGAGGAAGAACCTCAAAATTGAAGATCTAGTGTCCGAGCCCAATATTATTGGAAAGACTGAAGCGTCCAGACTCCGTTGGCTTGGGCACGTGGATAGGCTGGGAGAGGATCGAGCCGTCAAGAGGGCGTACTTGGGTCGGCCGAGCGGTCGTAGGCCGGTTGGGCGGCCTAGGTACCGCTGGAGGGACGAAGTCCATAAAGATCTTTCGGACCTCGGGGTCGATGGCTGGCAAGAGCTGGCCCAGGACCGCAAGGCATGGCGTAGTCTGGTGTCGGAGGCCAAGATCCACTTCGGGTCACTGCGCCCAGCTAGTGAGTAAGTAGTAATTATTTATTTATCTACCGCTCGCACATAACTTTATTCTGATTTTCTTCTGTCGTATAAATTTATTCTCTCAAAGTTTCTGTCTACGAAGCCTTAACTGGCGGAGTTTTTCGGTTTTTAATTAATAACAGATACATACAGGCCGAATCGCTGGTGACGGCCAAATAGGTATCCATTTTGTTTTGAATCGAAAAGTAATTCGATTGTGCAGTGACTCAATGCAGTTCAACCACAATTTTGTTGAAATAAAAATGTTATGACTGTTTGTGTGTTGACCTGTTTTTGTAATAACTGATTTGTAAAAAATATTATCTGGAATTTATTAGGACTCATGCAGTGCGCAATGAATTTGATATTCCGAGATCATAATTAAGTGTAGGACAGCTACGATTAAGTTACAAATGTTTATTTTTATGCGAGATCCACCCTACATCCGCTTTTTTATTTTATTTAATAAAATAAAGATCTGGTAAGTTTGTGTATGAAAATAAAAACCGGAACAAAACTACGTTAAAAAAGGGTTCTACTTTTTTTTTATAAAACAGCTAGTGTTTTCTTAGCATGTTTTTGGTCAAGAAACATTGTAAGTGAGTCAAAGACAATAAAGTTCGCTGGCAGCGTGCCTGTAACAAACAATCCTCCGTATTAATGGCTATTTTGTCTTGAAACAATCGAATAAAAAAAACATACATCTCGTACACTCCATTACCAAAGCTGAAAGAGAAAATACGTAGTAATTTTTTTTTTCCTATACACCAAGATACTTTTTATTTCGTACTAGCTGTTGCCCGCGACGTCGTCCGCGTAGATTTCGGGTATCGCTATCCCGCGGGAACTATGTAATTTTCCCGAATGAAAAGTAGCCTATGTTATTCCTCAACGTTTAAACTATCTTCTTACCAAATTTCATCTACATTGGTGCAGCGGTTTTCCCGTGAAGAGGTAACCAACAGCAGACAGAGAGACAGAGAGACAGAGTTACTTTCACATTTATAATATTAGTTAGGATTTGGAAGTTAGGATTAGCGTAGTTTAAATACTAACGGTAATTGCTCATTCGTTACCTCCTACCATTAGTTTGACCACCATAATATTATAAAACCAAATAACACTTCATGTTTTTTCCTTTATAATCTTTATCAATGTTTAAAAAATAAAGGATATTCAGTAATCTTTTATTTCATAATTACCAGTTTCAGGTCAAAAAACATGTGTACTAACTCACTACACCCATACGAAAACAAGAATTATGAAACCAGAACCGTATTAAAAACCAATTTCCGCAAAATTAGTCCCCTCCTTAACAAGAGTCCAACCAAACTAAGCATTTAAGCGTTCGCCAAACCGTCTCAAACGTCGCTGCAATCAGCTGCAACGCGATCCAATATAGCCATAAGCATATTTCCAATCACACAAAACAGGAGTCGAGACATATTCCCGATTCTTAATAAAATGCGTTGCTGAATTTCAAACGGCGACCCGCTTTGGGAATAACCCACGCCGAACTACCCAGAAATAGAACGCGAACTACCCGAGTTACGGTTGATTTTGGGTCGTGCGGGAGGGTAGTTGGGATCTTTATACGGAGTGTAGCGTAAACATTGGATCGTCTTGGAGCTTCGAGTATAAATAACGTTGCACAATAACTGGGGGCGAATCAAGCAGCATTGTCAGAGGCCTTGTTAGAGGTTCGTGCGACCGCTGATTTTTTATTTGATATCTCAATAGACCCCGGGCACAGATGAGGGCAGATGAGGCATTTGACACTGCTCACAATAATTTATTGAATCAGGCGTTTCTTTGCGAAGGTCCATGTTTATGAACTAGAAAAAAAACTTTGCTCACCTGCGACCACACGGGACAATAGTTACGTCTGTGCGGCAAATGTATGTTTCCATGGAACATCTTCCCCTCCACTGCTACACGAATCAACACATGCTCAACAGACCAAGTGAGTGACCCATTTATTTCTCTATGAACGAACACTTCTTATTTACATAAAAAATCTACGTATGTAACTAATTTTTGTTGTTACTTATAACTAACCAGCACTGACTGGTGGAAAGTGAAGATGAAGACAAAGGTGTAAAACATTGATGGGTTGCACGTGACCAAGGATTTCATTCTCACACATAAAAATGTTTGATCGCAAAGGTGCGTCCTTGCAAGATTGTATCAACGACACTTTGTTAAAACTGGAACAAACGAAGTCCATTAAGAAAAGTTTAGACTCTTCCAAGTCGCATTACATTGCGGCCCTCGATCGACGCCATCTGTCTCGTTCGATTCACAGCTTCACAATGTATTGCAAATTACAAGATTTTTCTTGCAAGTCTAAAAACTGGACTTTGGCATAGACGAACTACAACTACAACATAGTAGTTCGTCTATGGCTTTAGGTTGAGTTCTTTGTACAGTCGAACCATTTCATTCCTGACCCACCGTAGAACTTTCTCGCAATAAGTGTCATAATGATTTTCTTTGGCAGGCAATGCGACGACACTTTGGCATTTTCTACGAAAAGGTACCACAGTGGGTACCTTTCACGAAGTTTGACGTATTATCTGTGCGTCTGTGTCTATATTTGACACCGTAAGCTGGTAAAAGCGTTCTAACAGGTATTGTTGTTTCTTGCTACACAGGCTATAGTCATGTTCCTTTGAATTATACAATACGATACAATTAGAATACAAATGTTCTCTATTAAACACTGCGAATTAGTACAATGAGATAAAAAAAAACAATCAGGCTACACAGACAAAAACAATCAAAACTATAAAGAGATGAACATAATTAACAGGCAAATTTATGCACGTGGCAGAAACAACATAATTAGGTTAGATTAGATTATTTATTGGAGGCAATGTAAGTGTTAAGTGTCATGTATGAACTACTAAAATAATCTATACCTATTACTTATACCTACAAACAAAACATAGAGTGAAAAATACAAAAATACCATAATATTATTTAGTATGCCTTAGCTGTTTCATTTCGGCTGTGTCGCATAAGGGTTCCAATCCAGTTAGAAAGGACCCCAAGTTTTTTCTATAAAATATTTTGTAACCATTGTAGAGGGTGTGTGATTTATAATTTTATTGTGAGCCGTACCCCGAATAAACTTTATTGGTCGGTGTGGAATTTTTAAACGGAAAGTAGTTTTTTAGGGTTCCGTAGGTACAAAAGTGCCACTTTTGTGTCTCGTGGCAATAACACATTTATCAATTTTATATTACGATGTTTTGGAGGGCGAGAAAATACAGAAGTGACAGGCTATTTTTGATTGTGACTGTACCTACCTAATTGAAAATCGAACAAACAGATATTTTTTATTTAAAATCCGGATATTAAAAAAAAGGGCATTATGGTCCGGAATAACTGGCTTGCTACCATAATTTTTACGTACCTATGAAAATTAGTGTTGTACCTTTTGTTTAGTTTTATAGCTCTCGTTGATTTACAATAAAATAGGTAGGTACCTACCTAACAAACAAAACAGAAAAAAGATACACAAAAAGTTACCGGTATCAAAAGGCGGGCTTATCGCTTCAGAGCGATCTCTACCAGGCAACCTTAATGAAATGAATAAAAAGATCAGAACAAAGCAAGTGGTACAAATTAGGATTTTTAGTGGCTATTGTAATTTTGTAATTACTAACTGCACGGATCCCTACTATCGTTCATGTTGTTTTTATTACTAATACATTTAGGATGGCCACCCTTAAGAAACCTGCAGTTTTGTGTTTCATTATAAATTTCATTACAGCTGTAAAGTCATAAGCTGTCAATCTATAAACAACGACCATACTTACACTGAACAACCCTTGACATCTATTTCTTTATTAATGTGTCGAATTCTTACTTTTGTATGTTGTCACACTAATTTTGTCAATAATAAAAATCACAATGAAAACGAGCTCAGCAGTCACAGCGTGTGCTCCCAAGAAGAAGGACTACAAACTATTCCGAAACACATACTCGACTGACCGTGAGTGATCCATTTATTTCACTTGGGTACGTACTCTTTCGCAACACGAACAACCCATTTTATTCAACGTACAAACTCAACACGCATGTACAGAATACACCTTCTATAATAAACATCCGCATTCGAATTTATTTTCAAAAACAGAACAAGACAAAGTCTCGCGTACTGGCCACTTTCGCCACGAGCGATAATCGAGATGTAGGCGTATCGGATAAATAAAGTCGAATCGATATTTCGCTCACGTCGCCCCGTCCTTTGCAGTGCAACTGAAGCCGGAAGGGTACTCAAAATAGCGGAGGTGATGTGATGTTAATTTATTTGTCTGCAAAATGGTGAAAAATGTTAAAATGGTGGCTTTACTGATTGAAACGTTTCTGTAACTTAGGTACTTAAGTACTTATGCCCCAAGTCCAAGCAAAAATGTCTATCTTACTAGAAAAACGAAGAAAATAACTATACTGTATGCAGTTACGTCGCATTGGTCGTGTTGTAAGATGGAGAATAAGAATAGCGTTTACAACTTTTCTATGTCACCATCCTTCAAATTCGTAAGTATTATCCGAAAATCCATGCACCAAATTTGTCACTAAAAATTTCATTCCGACTCTCCAAACCCAAGAGAGCCGTGGGTTCGAGCCCCGACTCGCGCCTCTGAGTGTTCCGCAATTTAAATATTGTGCGAAACAACATTTAAATTCGGCGAAGGAATACATCTTGAGGAAACTTGCACACTTCTAAGAAGAAATGCAACAGTGTGTGTGAAGTTCCCAATCCACAGTGGGCCAACATGGGAAGCCGGCGCGGGACGTAACAAAGGCTTTTGATGATCACGATACTAGGCTACAAGGTTATCAAATGAACATCTCCGCCTCATCTCTGCCCCTAGCCCGTGTCCACACGAGCGAGCGAATCCCGGACATAGTGCGGTCTGTGCGCGCGAAAGGCGCGAGGTGCAAGATTTGTGCACCCACTCGATAACGCGTGACGCGAGTGCACAAGCTGGGGGAATTTACGGGCAGGGTAAGGGACCGTATGATGTACACTACGTATTAAAATTAGACATAGACATGCAATAGTACTTTTTGATACAAGTGCGGAAAGTATATCATGTTGCACCAGTCCTGAGGTGTCTAGGCCCGAGCCGTGCGGCATCGGGTCGATTCTCGGAATAAGTAAAAATGACACTTCCGCTCGTAAGCGACGTTTTTTAATACATAAAAAAAATACAATTAAAACAAAGGCGGTAAGTAAAAAGCACTAGTGCGCAAAATCCAACTTTCCGCACGATACATAGTACAAAACGTACCCCTTTTTAGCAATTGAATTAATTAATAGTTCTGCTACTGGGAGCGCACGACTCAGCGGCAGCGGGGCGCAAACTGCGTACCAAGGTTCTGCTCGCGCGACTATTATCAGCTAAGTTATTAAGATATTCATTTCTGCCCATTTTGGATATTTAATAAACAGTATCCGGCCTGTATCGTTCTCATAACGCGTCAGTCACCCTTATACAATTTCATTATAATAACAACATATTGATTAATGATTCACGAACCATCAACTTCAAATGGCAAAATCAAAATTTCCCGGGCAATTTTAATTCCCGTCCCGAGCGTGAATAGTTGTCAGCATTATAAAGGGATAACCCGGATTAACCCGTCAGCCGCACCCGGTAACGGAATACCGATTTGGAATTGTTTACGTTTACAAAATTACCGGTTTAGAGGACGCTTTGTATTGTGTCACATTGTTGTTTAATATGGTTGGGTATAACTTCCTTTTTTTTTTCATTTTGCGGAACTCAAAAAGTATGTTTTTTTTTTTTAGTTGCTTGTACAATCAGTAGCAAAAGTAGGTAAGCAACTGACGCGGTCACAATGATCTGCATAAGCTCTTAATCCATACCTATAAAACAGTACCGTGACTGACTGACTGACAGACGCACAGCCTAAAACCACTGGACCTAGAGACTTGAAATTTGGCAAACATATACCTTGAGTATCCTAGAGGTGGATTAAGAAGGGATTTTTCGAAATTTCCACGGGATGGGGAACTAGCCCATTTTGAAATGTTTCTCGGGCAAAGCCGCGGGGTATATGCTAGTTATGTCTATAACAATAGAGCCGTGCTTAGATCATTGTGACGGCTTCGATTGCTTAGCTACTTCTGCTACTGACTTTAGTATCGTATACCTACAATGGGCTTATATAACCATCAAAACCAAAATTCTCTTTTACACGTTACTTCATCTGTTTGAGTATACCAACTCTTCCGGAAAGACCATGATTGCTAAAGAAATGAGCCGCCAGAAACTTTTTTCCAAAAACAAGTTGGCTACGTATTGTAAGAGCTATCTTACAATACGTAGCCACGAATGAATTACACAAGGAAATCTCACTAAACCATAAAAAATAAAAATATTACAGTATCTATAGGAACAAGTAAAGAAAGCGATCGATAGCACAGCAAAATCAGAACGCTTTACTGGTATGATTTCATTGCCCAGGAGATGCATAGAGTCTCGGGGAACTCTACCATCTCTTGAGAACATTTTATGTTTGTTTGTGTGTTACACCATTTGTTTATAAAATTAATATTAAATGCATTTCACAACAAAAGTTCGGGAGCATAAAATAATAGTTATTAACTTCAAAAACACTACACTCAAGGCACCATACCCTTTATGCTAATTAAATCAAGATTAATTCATTTATAACAGTCATAACTCTTTCAAACCGGTCACGTGCTCAGCCGACTCCGAACAACGTTTAATAACCAGATAAGACTGACATCTATCACGAATGTACCCCACACTCAACTTATCTCCCCTAATAGTCAACCCTTTACAATATCAAGATATATTTCTTTGCACGCACTGCCAATACCAACCCTATAAAAGTATCGCCATCCCTCAAAACACGTACAGTGCAAAAAAGACAGCGAACGTCCCACGTAACGTTTGACTTTCGCTAAATGACTCCGAATCGAGGGTTCCTAATTCGACGCAAGAATTAAATCCACAAAAGCGTATCATTCTCATAAATCACTATTCCCGCCACGAATTATTTAAATGCCATAATGACTCACGAGTAAAAGTTAAAGGAGTACCCCGAATTTATCACGCGGCCCGGGATTACGGTAGGGTTAATAAATGCCGGTTGCGCGGCCGGCCATTTTGTTTTTTATCAGCTTTCAAAATTCGAATTATGAACGGCGATTCGTCTCTGCGGCCAGGCTTTTTGCTTTTTTTTATTTTAATTCTATTGGAATGATCGATGGCGGGGCTGGGGTTGTTTTCTGTGTGGCCAGTGCTGACGTCGTTTAAAGGTATTTGCGGAGTCACGGTGGAAAAAAATGAGGAATAGAAATGTTTATTTCATTGATTGAGTTTAAGATAAACTCAGTTATTCATAAAATATCCATTTTACAATCACATCAGACTATGATTTCCTACTAAGAACCTCACTAGAGAAAACATGCAAAATGATTTGGCTTTGACCGCCGAAAACCCGCAATAAAACTATTATCTAGGTTAAGTTCGAAAGGTATATTTCGCAAATTCTCCCAAAAAAGGGGTAAATCGCATCTGTATCACTTAAAGTCGGATATAAATCAATCGCCGCAAAAAGTCGGAAACAATACGCGTATTATTTATACTGGCCGCGAAAAAAGTTAAGGGTTGCTCCGGAATAAACCATGTTACAGATTTTTTACATGCTTCTGTTTCAGAAATCTTTCTGTTACTGATTTAAAGAAGGATTTGTTTATGAAATTAAATAATAAATTACACTTTGTTATTACTACGAAACAGCTACAAAAAAAAGAATTTGAAGACAATAAGCCCAAGCATAATAACATAACGGTCTGTTTTTTATGCGGGTTTCTTAGGAGGCTTTTTTTCAAAGCCTATTATTTAACTTTACAATTCCTGTAGTTCTGTGTCAATTCCCGTGCTCCAATCAATTTGAAAATTAGATCGATAAGAATATCCTTTATAATTCGTAATAAAAAGCCATGGTAGCCTAGTGGTTTGGCCTATGGCTTCTCAAGCAAGGTCGTGGGTTCGAGCCCCTGGTCGCACCTTTGAGTTTTTGGAAATTAATGTGCGAAATTACATTTGTAAATTTATCATGAGCTTTTCGGACCTGCGCCCTCCTGCGAAGCAATTCAACGGTGTGTGTGAAATTCCCAATCCGTACCGGGCCTGCGTGGGCCTGTGAGGTTTATAATCAATTTCAATATCAACAAAGTAATAGTAATCGAAACATTCGTTTCTCATGGACTGTCCGTCACCATTGAGTTTTGGTTGCCAGTTCTCCAATCTACGGGTATAATTACAGATTCAGAACAAGACCACTCCTGGGCGGGGGCCATTTGTTACAATTTGCACCAATCCGGATGCGGGCCCTAATGGCCGATGCTTTGTTCGGCTTCTCCGACCGGCGGGGTACGTCAGGAATGACCCCGCAAATGTTAACTGACGGCGGCGTTCGAAGTTTAAACTTTGAAGTATTTTGGTGCAAAATTCGATTCTTTTTTTTTTGTTTTACTCCCAATTCAATTTTTATCTGGCCAGTACTTTTTAAACTGGAAGCGATTTCCAGCCAGCGTTCCCAAAGAAACTGTAAGCATTTTCAAAAAAAGAAAAGATTGAGACAATCTAAGTTTGGATTCAAAGTAGCAAATTATACTCCGATAAAGGGGAAATAAGTATAAAAGTGCGATTTATTCTCTAGTTGACGTTTTTATTTCTCATTCGCCATTAATTATGCGACTGTCTGATATCTTTAGAAAGCTGGAATAAGTCACGTCAATGCTCTCAAAGTCTGGAATAATGAATGCGAGACTAGACCTTCATTTGAACTCACGTATGTGCCTACTGATATTTTTGCATAGAGGTCTTTTATAAAAATTTTGTTACACACCTTGATTTATAACTTAACCTACATAGAAAAGTTTAAAAAATCCCGACATTGTCATTTCAAAGTTCAATGTTTCAAAAAGATGGTTCTCAGCTAAGTTTCATCAAAATCGGTTCGGCTTTGGAGATATTGAATTGTGATACGAAAATGTAGTAAGTAAGGTAGTAAGTAAGTTTAACTACTTAAGTTAGTTAAGTAAGTAGGTCGTTATCATGATAATCATGAATTATCATCTGACGTTACGTTGAGAGTTGCATCACAATCATAGAGAGTTCGTGAAAACGAATCAGAAGTAATTTAAGTTACCTACTTAATTTTTCTTTTTAACCGACTTCAAAAAAAGGAGGAGGTTCTACGTTCCACTGTACGTATTTTTATTTTTATTTTTTATGTATGTATATATAGAAATATGAAGTCGGTGCTTCATTCAAAGAATATTCCGCTCGCACCGCACCGACTTCATATTTCTGCTGCTTAGTGCTAGGCCATAAAACTTCAGGCTTTAGTTTCTGTTGTCCGAAATAAACGCATTTTATATTATTTTAAAGGATTATTTTACGTTTTTTTTCTAAGGTTTTTTTTTAGTTTAAATAGCCGGCATACTTTAACATCATCATCATCATGTCAGCCGAAAGACGTCCACTGCTGCCCGCGGGCTCCCCCGCGGCTCTCCACTCAGACCGGTCTTGTGCTTTCCGCATCCACCGCGGTCCCGCGATCTTTACCAGGTCGTCGCTCCATCTTGTTGGAGGCCTACCGACAGCTCGTCTCTCGGTTCGTGGCCGCCATTCGAAAACCTTCTGACCCCATCGGCCATCAGTTCTGCGAGTAATGTGCCCCACCCACTGGCACTTAAGTTTCGCAATTAACGCATACTTTAGTCATCATCATCATCATCAGCCTATTTTCGTCCCACTGCTGGGCACAGGCCTCCTCTCAGAATGAGAGGGCTTGGGCTATAGTTCCCACGCGGGCCCAGTGCGGATTGGGAACTTCACACGCACCATTGAATTGCTTTGCAGGAGTGTGCAGGTTTCCTCACGATGTTTTCCTTCACCGAAAAGCTCATGATAAATTGCAAATGTAATTTCGCACATAAGTTCCGAAAAACTCAGAGGTGCGAGCCGGGGTTTGAACCCTCGACCCACTGCTTCAGAGGCGATGTCAAACCACTAGGCTATCACGGCTTCCCACTTTCGGCATACTTTAGTGCTTTAACGTATTATTATTTACTAGCTTTATACCCCGCGGCTTTGCCCCCGTGAAATATTTCAAAATGGGCTTGTTCGCTATCCCGTGGAAATTTCGAAAAATCCCTTCTTAGTGCACCTCTAGGATACTCAAGTTATATGTTAGCCAAATTTCAAGTCTCTAGGTCCAGTGGTTTAGGCTATGCGTTGTCTGTCAGTCAGTCAGTCACGATACTGTTTTATAGGTATAATAGATTATTTTCTTGCACTACTTATGAACCCATCAGCACTAACAAGCCGCTATTCATACCTCTATAGTCACCGCAATTATCTTCCTTCCAACTACTATTTAAAAAAATCCTCACACGACATCGCCCCACAATTTCCTTTAGACCACATACATCATTTTATAAACGGCACATTATTATTTAATTGTGGGTACACGCCTCCCATTTGTGGTCACAGTTCTATGGGAGAACCCTGTTATTAGAACAATTACCCTAGTTTAACTGTTGGATGTTTTTGTATGACATCGACTAGCTTTAAGCTTAAGGAGTAGATGGATACAATACAATTCAAAAACTATGCTCTTAGATATAGGAGTATGTACGTGTAAGTCGGGTTGTTAGCCAAATACGTTTCGGACTAAGTCCTAGTACTTTCCTCTGGGAGCGCACGATTCAGCGACAGCGAGACGCACACCGCACACTGCGCGCCAACGTGTCGGGATAAACTCGACTTATGTAAATAAATAAATATCTCGGGATGAAAACAATGCGTGAATATACGGAACGTAAGTTATACGTTTATTTTATATACTACTAGCTGTTGCCCGCGACTTCGTCAGCGTAGATTTCGGTTATCGCTATCCCGCGGGAACTATACAATTTTCCCGAATAAAAAGTAGCCCATGTTATTCCTCAATATTCAGTCTATCGTCTCACCAAATTTCATCTAGATTGGTGCAGCGGTTTTCCCGTGAAGAGGTGATAAACAGACAGACAGAGAGACAGAGTTACTTCCGCATTTATAATATTAGTATAGAGTATAGATGATTGAGTCTCACGGGTAGTTTCATATTAAGAGTAGCTGGTAGGAAGATTGATGTTTAGATTTGAAAAAAGAGTTGTATTAAGTACTTTCTGTTTGAAATATGCCTACTTGGGAAATCATTGTCTAAAACAATTACAAACTTTAAGTCAGAACTTTTCATGGGTTTATTTATAAGAAACAAGTGCACAAAGAAAATCACAATAAATAAAAATCTGTAAAAAATAAAGATTACTTAACTAAAATTTCAATACATTTAAAAAAGAGCTCCCCGCGGCATGGTCCCTAAGATGCTGGCTGCATTTCCTCGCTGTATCGCGATGCTGATACGTTGCGCGAGGATGCTACCAGCTCTTCGGTCCCCAGTAATATCTTTGTTAACATCAGACATAATTAAAACGGGATATTGACCGCGATTACCTTATAGGCCTTATCGGGAGCTCATCAAACCTATAAGGTAATCGCGGTCAATATCCCGTTTTCATTAACCGCGAATCATTTAAAACTGTTATTTGTTAACATCATTAGATTTTTACTTTAAGTAGGTACATTAAAAAATATACTTACCCTTAAGCCCCTGGCGACGCCTCAAGGCATGCGCCCGCGGCGATCCTTCCACCGGAAGAGCGCAAATAACGCCCTCACAATAACCACTTATAATACCAAGTGGTTGCTATAAATAACTACAGGTATTATGTATGACTGATGTTTGCAACATACAATTCTTCGGTTCCCAGGTTTTCTTTGCAAGTTTTAAGTGGGTATTTAATGCTATCATAAAAGGTATGCTGTCTGCACATTTTGATGCTCTGCCTGTTTATACGTGTATTTTTTATAATAATAACTATCAGTGAAAGGGGACTTTGTCCACCCACTGTTGAGCAGTTTCTTCAGATTCTTCTAACTATCAAAGTTGTCAGTAAACTGACCAGTGATTGACCCCAATCTTACTTGATGGAAGGTGCAGATGCAGCCAACGGTGTAACTCACCGGTTCAGTTACAGCCTTCACTCTAGCCTTGAAGAGCCCTAGGCTGTATCTGTCCGGAAATGCAGACGATGGGAGCGAATTTCATTCCTTAGCAGTTCGCATAAGGAAGGATGAAGCAAACCGTCTCGTGCGGGCCAATGAAATGACAACAACATGATGGGTGAAGACACTCCCCCTGCCTCACTCACTCAGGATCTCTAGTGTCAAGTCTATCTGTCATTCTCCACCAATGACAGACAAGCTACTGGCCTATGATTGGTGGAAATTGACACATAAACCTAACTCGATTATCTAGCGATCCCATGCAAGCACATATTTGACTTGCGGTAGCTCTCATTACGAGTATCTAGCTGAGGGCCTAATGACATCTAACTGCCCTCAGTTACTGCCTGTAACTGCCTGATGACATCAAGTGATATCTTGACTACTTGGCAGACCCTCTCAGCATGAGAGAAGGCCTGTGTCCAGCAGAAATGTCAGGTTAGATTATTGTTTGTATGTCACACCCATTCAAGTGTCACCGGGCTATCGAGAGGCGTGTTCGTCCAAATAATGTTGAATTTTTTATCCAGGTCAGGAAAAAATAAACTCATAGTGCACATTACTTTAATTATTGGTATTTTTAATAGGCAGGTACGGACCGGACCGTAGTCCAGCTACCGTTGACTGTTGTCTTAGACAATTTAATGAAGTATGATAGGTGTATTATCATTTTTTTATAATACATTTTTGACTGAGCGTGAGCGAAGCGACTCCGTTTCGGCTTGAACAAAAATTCTTTCGTATGTCCATCCGGCTATCCGACTGTTCTCCTCTAGGCCACTATGTCATCATCTTTACAATTGTCAGTTTTATATGACAATTTGAACATACAATTTGAACCCCTCTAAAACAAGAGCTCTTCTCTTCAAGTCAGCAGTTGACACCGAATTGTCATTGAAAACTGACAATTGTAAAGTAGGTAAAATAGGGGCTAGGTCGCATTTCTCAACCAATTTTCGTGAAGTTTTGTGAGCAGGTTCGATGATTTCCTACGTACTTTTTTTTAGCTTCTGTTTTTGGAAAAACGAAAAATGTTCAAATATGAACTCGCGCGGTTTACAGCTCGCAGACCCATTAGTTTATAAATCGCTTCTTTTCATGGGTCCCTTTTTTCCGCGTGGCTACTTGCAGTATTAAAACTTTAAAACTTAAATTAAATAAGTGCATAATTGTAACCTCATTAACATAATGTGTTAATATTAAAGTTTAAAAGCTACAGACTATCACAGCAGTTAAAACCTAACGCCAAGTGGGGTTTATTACTAACGCCAAGTTTAATGGTCCAATGAATTTTATTTTACGGCTCAATGATTATAGCATTTTATTGTTCGATATAGAGCAATCTTCAACGTTTTATGGCCTAATAGGCGATTTGAAGATTCCCCGATGGATTGCTCTTTATTGAGGTAATAACCGAACTCACCTTTTGTGAGCTTTAAAATTATTGTTTTTTTTTTTCAATGTAACGTTTATGACAAAGTTTGTCGTTTTAAGGAAATAAATGATACTGACGAAAGTCTTTGACCAGTGTTTCTTGCCGGTGATGACATGTAGTACTGAGAAGTGGTCCCTTACAGTGCGCCTCATAAGAAGGTTCAAGGTCGCTCAAAAGACAACGGAAAGAGCTATGCTTGGAGTATCCCTGCGAGATCGAATCAAAAATGAGGAGATCCGTAGACGAACTAAAGTTATCGATATAGCTCAGCAAATTTTTACACCTTAAGTGGCAGTGGGCGGGGCACATTGCTCGTAGAACTGACGGCCGCATTGGGGCCGTAAGGTTCTAGAGTGGCAACCGCGCACCGGAAGGCGAAGTGTTGGTAGGCCTCCCGCAAGGTGGACGGACAATCTGGTAAAGATTGCAGGAATCCATTAGCTGCGATTTGACAATGATGATGGAATAGTACTCGGTCTAGAAAGTCACATACATAATATGGGAAATGCAGTTTAAGCCAAGGTGAGACCGTATGCCCAGAAGAGGGACTATATAAAGGTGGACGACGACGAATTAAATGTAACATTATGAAGTCATACAATTTTTATACAAGATAAGATTAGTGTTGACAGAGGCTTTTAGTTTTTCCTTTTTTTCTTCTTAGATGGGCAACTACCAACTGACAGTGTGCTCGAAGGAATTACTGTTGATTAACCTATGGACTTTTGTGACTCACAAATATCATTCACGCCTTGCGTCGATTCGGCATCGAGAACTTTAGATTCATGTGTCTACCAACAATCTACCAACAAAGATTTTTCAAAATAAATCTTAATTATGAAACTTACAAAACAGTTCCTAGAGTTGCTCCCTGCGGAACGCCCCGTCTTCCAAGGCACTAAAGGTACGCTGTGCCCCTATAGTATAATGCGTCTAAGCCCCGAGGTCAATGGGATTGCCCTCTAGAGCCCGCGTGCGTATAATCAGGGTTTAGGAGGCCAGATTATGAGATGTTACAGACAGTATTGGGATATTGACTTTTACAAACGCCTAGAATGGGTAGAGTTTCGGATTTTTGTGCAAAATTAACAATGTCAGAAGGTGTGGGCTAAAAGGGAGATTTTAGGCGCTGAATAGGTGTTTTTTCCCGACTGCCGAAAGAGGGTTATGTTTTTCGAGCGTACTGTTTTTATGTATGTAAGTCTAATTCTTTGGCACGTTCTACAGCCATGCCGTTTGATGGATTTCAACGTATGAGATCGCTATGTACCTTGCATTTTCTTTGTAACTTTTCTGTTTTGTTTATTATGTAGTGTTCAATAAAGACTTCTTGTGTTGTATTGTATTGTATTGTATGAGGTGTCATTTCATTAGGTTCGTCTTAGTTGTGGGAGTGACAATGGGTATATTGTTTGCCGGAATTACAATCGGGCTTTCTGTTTTTGATTTTAAGTTCCTAATTGAATAAATCTATCTCTTGTTTTGATATTCTGATTATTTTTTGACTGAAACGACGAACATTTTGCTATTTGTAAATGGCCCACCGTTCTCCCATCAACAGATATTGGGTTGCCTACCGACTACGAGTTTATGAGACGGCAAAATTGAAGATACGTAATTGTTATTATCGTCAGTAGATCAAAACAAAACAATAGATTGAATATTGGGAACTGTAAGTTGAATACGGTTACGGCTTCGGCCTCGTGGAAGTCTAATAATGGTTACATTTTCGCACACATTAATAATTTACTCGAATTTCCACAGCCTCCTTACATGTTTCAAAATAGCAGCTGTTTTTTTTTCCAGACACGTTCGCAATAATTACATACGCCATACCACGCAGAAAAGTACATTAAACTCGGTCGGGTCACCTAAGTAGCTAGTTAGCTGAGTCTAGCCACTCTTAATTGAATGCCCCAGGCGGCCTAGGCCTTCACTTGACATTGAAAGGAAATCATGATCTCAAATGGAGCATTTTTTTGTATTTTTTTCCCCAATTTCTTATTTGTACGGTTTTCCCCTGAAAACGAATTACACTTTTTAAATACTCACTGAAACATGAATACACAGAAAAAAAACAGAAAATGCTAACCCCGGAAATCGAACCCGGAACCACGACACTCCGTGTCGCGTGCTATCACTAGCAATTCAATGATGTGGTAAAGTGCCCAATCCTCACTGGGCCCGCGTGGGAACTATAGCCCAAGCCCTCTCATTCTGAGAAGAGACCTGTGCCCAGCAGTGGGACGTCCAAAAGGCTGGTGATGTTATGTAGCTGGGTATAGTAACACGGTAATAATAAACAATCCCTACTATCATGGCGCTTAAAAACGGGAACGAAAGGATGATACATACAAAATATTAATAAAGAACGTAGAACCTCCTCCTTTTTTGAAGTCGGTTAAAACAGTCCCTATTTGTATCAATTTCTATTAATTGGCAACTCTTCCGATCCAAAAATCAGTTTAGCAACACTGTAGGACAAATCCAGAAACAAAAAAAAAACACTTTTTATAAAGTAATTATTTTACTTTCCGAATTGAACCGCGCTCATTATTGTTAAATCGTCTGTCACGCCGTGTCGTACAGATGAAATGACTTGTCGCAACACTATTATGCCAATGACAGTAATTACGAAGAAAGAGACATTTACGGAACAGAAGAACAATATTGATGCAAGATTAACTGAGGCAATTGAAAAAGAGACCGAAATTCGAACAGATGGCTGGCGGAAAATGCAAAATGAGACCGCCACATGTTAACGTTTGCTTGCGAAGATAACGTTGCCATTTTTTTGCTGGCACGAAAGATGTAGCGGTGTCTTTTGTTACCCGACTGCCGAAGGAGGGTTGTGTTTTTCGAGCGTATGTATGTTATCATTATGTGACATTGGGCTTGTCTAAAAAAAAATCAATGATTTTTACATTTTCATTGTACTGAAAAATCAATAATAAGAAAATTGTTTCGCTATTATCTCATATAAATCACTTCTTATTTTTAACCGACTTCAAAAAAAGGAGGAGGTTCTACGTCCCACTGTATGTTTTTTTATTTTTTTTATGTATGTACATCGATTACTCCGTCAATTGTACACCGATTTCCAAATTTTTTTTTGAAAGGGTATACTCCTGAGGTGGTCCCGTTGTCACCAAGTCATGATCTGATGATGGGATCCCAGGGAAATCGAGGGCAACCCTCAAATTTTACAGGCACGTACTATGTGTTTCATATATTTTCTAAGGTTATTCAAGTATTTGCATCTGGTAGTCATCATCTCATGATGATGAGCTGATGATGGAAGGTACAACTCCTTAGCGGTTAGGAGTTGGAGGATAATTCTGAAAATGTTAAATCATTATTCGAAAGGGTATACTCCTGAGGTGGTCCCGCTGTCACCAAGTCATGATCTGATGATGGGATCTCAGGGCAACCCTCAAATTTTATAGGCACGTATCATTACATTATTTATTGAAATTATTTTGACTGATGACGTCAGAGTTGTGCCTAGCTCTTCCACACAGCTGCTTATTCAATATTTTTTTCGCTAAACGTATGTTGAGACCCTGCTTTAGTTCAGTTTTAATCTGTGGTGAATCGTTGAACTGTCATTGTCACTGTCACTGAACTGTCAAACGTCAATAACAATTGTCAACTTACCAGTCTAAGTCCATAAAACGCGGGTAAATAGTGATGAATTCTTCTACTCTCGTCAATAGAGTAGTACAATTCGGACCGCTACGTCATAGTTGTGAATGGCGTGTAGGGCAAATGAAGGTCATTTCTTATTCTGTATTCTATATTAAATTAATTGAATTGTATTAAAATGAAAAAAAGTACCAGAAGTAATTCAAAACGCATTAATCTCGAAATGGTTTTCGATTTACAATACAATGCTCTACAGTCTAAGCCGTTTGTCGGATTTCAACACGGACGGTGTCAGAGGTCTCAGAGGGTCGAGCACGACTTTACGAATGCTGCGTAACGTTACGGTTATCGTATCGAGATCGAGAAACCTTAGTTATAGAAATTTTAGTTCCAAATGCGCTCACGGGCGGGCGCTGTTCCAAACGTCATACAAACTCGACAACGTTTACTATTCGCTTCTACGTGACGCAGTATTCAAAAAGTCGTGCTCGACCTACAGTTGTGGAAGTCACTTGGTATATTGCTTCCCAGAATTTTGGGCTTTAGCGGATTTCATTAAAAGATTCCCAGAAATGATGAAGTCCTGTATTTAGTTGTAAACGGTATACTTAGGAATCTCCCAATTACGTAATAACGATATCGTCTTCGTCAGGTAAACCACAAGGGCAGGTGTGTTGTTCACAGATGTCGTTTGCGGATGAATTTGAACCGCAAATTATACCATTTATTTCCGCTCACGAAACGACCGTGACGTCACGGTGGGAATGTTAGAAACAGTAAACACTCTTAAAACGCTTGGCCGTAGCATCTTTGGAACTCATACGGCTGCACGGTAAGCGGCATACACAGATGATCTTTTCAGCAACTCAATGGCTGTTGCAGGCGGTGGAAGATGGTAAACGTCGCAATTGCGCTGTGTCCATTGGAAAATATGAATAGGTACGCAATGCAGTAACGCGTTTGTGAAACGCACATTTTCGTAGTTGCAAGAAGTCGTAATAGAGCTTCGTTTTGTTACTGATATAAATTTGTTTACTGCGGTGAAATATCGCAAAGAAGGGATGGAAAAATGATATAATGATGCCTCGACCTATTATCACTCCATTTGCGGCATTCGCCCGGCGATCTGATTGCTTTTTCGGGGGGCTCTCTAAACGATTACTGCTTTATTCAATTTGTAATGTTTACTGTGAAAACATAATTAACGTAGATAGATTTTCTTATTAAAAGTTATAATTCTTCATTTCATTTCATTTATGTTCTTAATAGGTAACTAAGTTTTTTTTTTCCGATTTCGAGTAGTTACTACTCGAGTCAGTGGATATACTAATAGCGTAGGTAATTTGCTTCCACCAATAGGAAAACTGTATACACCCAAATAAAATTAAACACTGACTGTCTCACTTTTAAACATAATTGTGTTCTTTCGGACCTGCCTATTCTTAAACGAAACGTCCATTCTAATTAAATAATTACCCCACCAATTAAAATACATATGAAAAGTAAAATAAAAGCCACAAATACCCTGCGGTGGCTCAAAGCGACCAATTAAATGAAATACGTCTTCGAAAGTCACCACATGTCCGTCAGAGGGAGCTCCTTTAATTACATTAATTAAAGCACCAGCTTTACTCTGCAGCCGGGAAACTATCCACCACTCGAAAGCTTCGTACGTCCCTCGTTTGCCCGGCAGCAAACGTAAGTTGGTGCTCGTGTATCGCTCCAGTATTTTGTTTTTATGTGTTTGTTTTAATTTGCCGAGATAAAATAGATAAAGAAGGTTATAGGGTACCTTAAAGAAAAAAGAAAAAAGGAAACGAGTTTGGTCATTGACGAAGTTTAATTGCTACAATTATTTATGTAATGTCATTCATGGCTGGAGTCAGATAAAATTGCACTCGGGACTTCTGAAGTCGGTCAAAGACGCCTAATGAAAAAAATCTGGTTTCAAAAGTTTGTAGCTACATTTAAAGTTTGTTTTGTTCTTTTGAAATAATTGTACCTATTTGTATGTTTAATTTGTGTTGCTTTTAGGGTTCCGTACCTCAAAAGGAAAAAACGGAACCCTTATAGGATCACTTTGTTGTCCGTCTGTCTGTCTGTCTGTCTGTCTATCAAGACCCTTTTTCTGTGGAACCTCCAAGCGTTCTGAAATTAATATCAAATACTCAAGCCTGCGGTCCCTTGAGGCTGTGAAAAATTGACTTTCTAAGTCAACGCAATCAAAAGATACAGTAATTAAAAAGGCCATTTCCATACAAATTGTCGATTTCCAAAAACCTAAAGGGTACTTCCAGCTGTCTTAGAAACTTGAAATTTGGTATGAAGGTAGCTCTTATAGTACAACCACTCAGAAAAGTCTCAAAATCTAATTTTTTTATGTCTGTCTCTAGATTTCGAGGACCAATATCACCCACACTGCGTAATTTTTACTTAGGAGCAAGGCTCTGCTTACACTGGGCTTCTTAAAACACTGGGGAAAAGCGTTAAAATCTTTTTACGGAACCCTCGTGCGCGAGTCCGACTCGCACTTGGTCGGTTTTTTTTTATATATTTCTATTGTCTTTAACGGGACTGACATGTTCATCTGTTATCAAAGCCGCTAAATAAGTAATGAAAAAAAAAATTATGATTAACGTCTGTCACGGACGATAAAACCAAATGGACTGCTAAGGTCTACATAAAAGGTGCGAACCGGGGTTTGAACCCACGACCCTATGCTTGGGAGGCCATAGGTCAAACCTAGCCTAGCATCAGTCCGTTTATTTCACTATAAAAAATGTTTTAAGCCACCTATTCGCCTAGTTAACATTAAGTACGTGTGGCGAATAAAAATTGCTTCCATGAAGGCGTTGCGGTACTTAATATCACTGTGATAAAATTGAATTACGCCACGACTGTACCTGGGGACCGACAGCATGAAAAACCAAGAAAATATTCACGGAAAATAATCGAATTTTAAGTTTTTTTTTTGTGAAACATTCATAGTATGAAATTCAACATACAGCCATCACTTATTTTTTTTACTTGCGTATTTTTTTATTGACCGAGCGAATGAAGTAAGCGAAATGTCTCAGTTTCACGTTGGACAAAACTATGACAATTTTATTTTTATCTATTTCATATTTCAAGAATTACCCTCAAACTCCTAACCGTTACAGCTTCCATCACAAGCTCAAATACTTGAATAGGTACCTATAAAAAACATGTGAAATATAATACGTGCCTATATAATTTTAGGGTAGCCCTCGATTTTCCTGGGATTCCATCATCAGGAGAATTGGTAGGTAATAATGGGCCCACCTAATTAGGAGTATACACTCCAAAGGATACCCTTTCGAATAAAAAATACAGTCAAGGAATTTAATTCCCTACCCATTTCGTTGAAATGTTGTTAGACATTCGCCATGCATTAAGGTCGAAAATGTCAACTTAAACGCGACATGTCAAAGCAACGTCGTGTTCTATCTAGCTCTTATGGTGACAGTTTGCTACACGATATTAAACCATAGGTGGGTTGGAAATTAAATTCCTTGACTGTACTTCTGAAAATCGGTCCACCGATTGACAGAGAAATCGGTGAACAGAACATTACTTAAAATAAAACATACGGAGTACCATAGAACCTCCTTCTTTTTGAAGTAGTTAAGAATAGCAACAGTTTTCACCGGTAAAGTAGCTTTTCAACGAATATAAACCCGTTTGAAAAATCGCAGTTAAATGTTAAAACGCTTATTCAGCTGCTGACGTTACGACGTCCCTCTTTCGATTCAGCGCGAGTATTTTAGCTGTATTTTAAATTAAGTTCAAAAATTGATTTATCTCACTGCTTAGAGATGTCCTCGCTACTACTGTATTCGTATTTTACTAGAAATTTCTTATTACATTCGAGAAATTACAAAGCAAATTAATAATTGCGGGAGATACAATTCTTATCAGCAAAATTTGAATTGGGTACAGACTCAGAGGGTCGAGCACGACTTTACGTAGTAAACGTTGTCGAGTTTATGTGACGTTTGGAACAGCGCCCGCCCGTGAGCGTATTTGGAACTAAAATTTAGTATGAGTTTTCTCGATCTCGATACGATAACCGTAACGTTACGCAGCATTCGTAAAGTCGTGCTTGACCCTCAGGACTATTATCTTTAGTACAGTCAACAGCAGAAGTAGCTAAGCAACCGACGGCCACAATGATCTGCACAAGCTCTAATGTCTACAGGATGTTTGGTATAACGATGTAGGAACTTTAGGAGGTGATACAAGGAACTATTAGGAATAGTTTGAAGCCTATATGTCTTTGTCCAATATGTGATAGTTTTTTTTTTATCGAGTTTTTCTAATTTTTTTACTTGGGTTGACATAGAAAAAAAAAATATGCAAACTGTGCAAACAATCAAATTTATTATTTACAATTAACACCGCAATTAATTGATTAACTAATCACAAAAAAATCAGCCCCCACTGGCTACACATTTTTTTTTTATTGTCGATTTTTTAGGTCACCATGAGTGGTTTCCGTCAAAAAAATAAATTTTATCGGGCTGTGAAAAAAAATCTTCCCAAGATATTAATATTCCAATTAGTTTAGAAACATGCTTGATATGTTTACTGTAATTAAAAATAAAATTACAACTTAATTGCAACAAATAAAAAAAACATCACTTGTCAACATGTTGAACGCCACGATCGAACAAAAAAGCTCCCCGTACGAAGTAGACAATTATGCAAGTTTATTCTTAGATCAAATCGTTTATTTTTTACAATTTAAGTTCTCTAATTAAAAGGTGCAAATAAAGACACTATTGCACGCACTTTATTTTAAATTAACTTTGCAAATTTTGCAATTAAATGATTAATCGATAAATAAATACCATTCTCCCACTTACGCTACTAAATACAATTTTAAAATCACATTTTGTTAGACACAATGAGTGTTTTCTGTCAAAATTTAACCTAATGAAATAAACGGATCACTCACGTATATCAGTCGAGTATAGCCCGACATGTTTTATACCGATCCGTTTATTTCACTATGATTGAATCTCACGGTAGTTTCATGTTAAAAATTAACTTTTTTACAACTAATTAAATGTAAACAAAAGCTATTTAGGATATTGATGGTTAAAAGATCAAAATCCTAAGTAGTTTTTATTACGTACACACACACACACATCGTTCATCATTTTGATAGACACAATGAGTGTTTTCTGTCAGAAATGAAACTTTTTACAGCCAATTCAATTGAAATAAAAACTACTTAGGATGTTACACACACACACACATCATTTATCATTTTGTTAGACACAATGAGTGTTTTCTGTCTGTTACAGTTACTTAAATTTAAATAAAAACTACTTAGGATAGTGATGGTTAAAACATCAATATACTAAGTAGTTTTTATTTACATTGAAGTAGCTGTAAAAAGTTTAATTTTCGACAGAAAACACTCATTGTGTCTATCAAAATGACGAATGATGTGTGTGTGTGTGCATAATAAAAACTTGTGTTTTTATGTCAACTTTTGGTACCAAGTAAAAAAAATTGAAAAACTCGATTTAAAAAAAACTATCACATATTGGACTAAGGCATATAGGCTTCAAACTATTTCTACATCGTTATACCAAACACCCTGTATAACAATAGAGCCGTGCTTAGATCATTGTGACCGCTTCGGTTGCTAAGCTACTTCTGGTGCTGACTGTACGCACAATGTTTCCGATTTTAACGGTTTTAAATATTGTATCAACGGTTAGTGTGAACGAATCTTTACCCTACACTTGACAATAATAAAATTGTCAGTAATGTAACAATAAACGTGTCACTAACGTATGTCAGTCGAGTATAGCCTGACAAGTTTCGGGTCCAAATGAAACCATGGTCCTTCCTTTGGGAGCACACGCTTCGACGGTAGCGAAGCGAAACAAAAAACCTATAAACAAATTACGATGAAAACGCGCGCCTGTCAGTCGCCTTGGCGCGCAGTGTACGTTTCGCTGCCGCCTGCCGCCGAGTAGTGTGATCCCAGAGGAAGGACACATTTCGGGCTAAACGTGACTTATAAACGTGAATCAGTTTATTTCACTGTTTGAGTCTCGTGGTAGTTTAATATAAAAAATGTCCAAGTTGCAATCTACTGTTTAAAATATTGTAATTAAAGCAGGTGATAATAATTTAACCAGAAACATGGCGCCGATTTGAATTGTAGATAAGGTATTACTTGAGGATTATGCTGTGATGCCTTATTAAAGTTTTTTATTGGTATTTGTGTTTGTTTGTTTTGACTTTATGATAATAATAACAATTCGTTTATTAACGCCATGTCCAAACTTTAAAATAATGCGTTGCCAGCTCGTCCTAAGGAAATGTTATCTTGAAGTTCCTAATTTTTAATGTTTTTTGTTTGAAAAAAAAGGAAAGTTAAAAACGCAGATTAAGCCATATGTTCATTTATAACGTTTTCGACTCCTGAGGACCTCAGAAATGCGTGATTAAAATTGGTCGGGTCACTCGGGCCCACGGTGTATATAATAATATAATTATACTTTAGTTTTGTGGGTCGTATTTTTATTTTTATGCACCTACATGAAACCCCGCATTGACAGGAGCAATTCCGTACTAACGTTTAAACAGTGTGAGGACAGTGTAATGTTGTATTACGGTAAATTTTAAGTAACGAACACACCCGAACATAGCCGAACATTACCGAATTATAGCAGTAGTGTCAGTTCCGAAGTTAGTTTACGCGGTAAGGGCCGGCGCACACTACGCAAATAGAGCGGCACCCAGGGGAGCCATCCGTCACGGGCAAAATGGCGCGTGGCGGTCCGCTTGGGACCCGGAGGCTTGTACTCAGCTTTAAAATTTGTGATTATGATTAAGGTAGGATGAGAAAGACGACGTTGGCCCTTAGATGTAGAGATACGTTGAGGTACCTTGATTCTGCCAGTAGGGCTAGCACGACTGGCCGCGACTTTGTTTGTCGCGCGAGATTATATTACCCGTCCCGTTGCATTATGAGTCACAGAAAAGGACGAGCAGTTGTTCTCGCGCGAGATAGAATTCGCACTGTGAGTTCTGTTATAGACCTACAGTATCAAAAACTTTACTTTATTTTTTGTCACTTTGTGGCAAGCGTTTGGGAAATGCTAAACTCTACCACCAGCAGTAAGAGTCGGATAACTAAAACCAATAGCGGCTACTTACCTCACGAAATTACTGAACACTGACCGCTTATTCTCTAACGGCGTGGCCTCAAATTCGCGCGACCGGCGGCGTGGCGAGCGGTTTCCTAACACATTGCGGGTATTGTGAATTGACTGAAGTGCGGCAGGCTTCTCGACCGCGCAATGAACTGAGAAATCGCCCAAAGTCGTGGCCACGCCGTAAGGCCGTAAACTGGACGCCAGCGGAGCGACAAACTATACAGGTTGACTTTTTAATCACCATCCAAATTTTGTAGGCAGCAGGAATCATCAAAGGACGCTATTTTAGAAAAAAAAATAGGTAGGTAACGTATGAAGGGAAAATTTGCATCAAGGACGGGGGACGTGGGGAGTACAGCGGTCTGACGCACGTACACGTACAGCGCGCAGTGTCAACAAACTCGGACTTAAAATTGAGACAATTTTGTTTAGCCATATCTCTTTAGTACTAAGTGATACTGAAAGAAAAAGCACATATTATTATTTTGGCCGAAGATCATAGTGCTTAAATTTATATACGATGCCGCGTTCCTTTGAAATAATAAGCCCGCTGTAGCTACTTTTACTAAGGAGGGGTCTCTGTACCTTTCATTTGTAATGACATTTAGACCTCCGGCTAACACAGTAGCGCCATCTAAATTAGTTTTTTCTTTCAGGTCATAGATGGCGCTATTGTGTTAGCCAGTGGTCTAAGTGTCATACAAAATTAATGGTACAGAGACCTCTCTATAGTGAAACTAGCTACAGCAGGCTCATTATTTTACAGGAACGCGACATTGTATAGCCATTGGCAGCCCTCTTGGTTTTACGCACTAATTTAAATGACATGTGATAATACCTTATTACGAATAAATCAGTATGAGTATGAGTATGAGTATCGTCCTTGGTTCATTGCACGGTTGCAAAGCTCACGGCACCCGCCGGTCCCAAGTGGAGCGCGCCATCAAAATGGCGGGCGGTTAGGACGGCACACGGGACCCGCTCTTTAATTGAGTCTGACGCGTCTTAGTCTTACAACGGTGATTTAAAATATTTACATGTTTACTACAAATAGAATGACAGATCGACGTATTTCGGGTAATATGTAGGGTGGGTTGAAGCTTAATGAGGCCGGTAAGTGATGATAAAAAAAATAAGCCGCGGACAGACAGACAGACATGACGAAACTCTAAGGGTTCCGTTTTTGCCATTTTGGTTCACATATTGGTTGCACAAAAATTTTAAAGCACACATTGGCATGGCACTCACTATTTATTCGACTGTCATTTCATTCCACTTGAAATGCATTTTTTATTTCAATGAAAACGCCGTTAATTCACGCAGCGTTCTTTTTTTAAAACGATAACCGTTTTATTTCGAAGTTTGAGTATCGAATGAAAAACTGCAAGGACTGTCCACTGAAAAAAATATTGCTATAGTGCACTTGAAAATCGAACGCTATGATTCAGTTGAACGAGTTGAATGAATGTTATTGTTTTAAAAAGAATAATGAAAATACTGGGCTGCCGATATAGCTGGCAGGTACGAAATGATTGATATAAAGTTCACTGCTCTTATTATGCTCAAATGCTTATTTTCGTTGATTCATTAAATAATTCGCGATTTTATAAGGAAATGACCTGTAGGTAGTTAACAATACAACGATAAAAATAACGTTCCAGTTTCAATATGAAGACGTAATTTCATGTACTTCATTATTAAAATTAGTTTTTATTTTTAACATGATTATAATAATACTGATATAATCAAAAGTTATGTTAAGGACGCTTCGACCCTCGAAATGACTGTGATAATAATTAAAATTCCCACAAACCCTTTTTTCTTCATGCCTGCATGATGCCACTTAATAATTACACTGATTGTCAATGTTTTAGTTTGATGATCAATGACAATCTGGAGATGGTATCTTTAAATTGACGTGAGGTGCATACCGGCAGCCATACAAACAGGAAAGCATGCTCAAGCCGCTCTTTCTGAAATGCATCCAAGTCGGCAACGTTAAGGCGTTTACAATTCTTTCATTCACTTTCTCCTATAATCCTGTGCCCTTAGTGTAATCAAAAAGCACAAGATACGTCTCGATTGCGTTTGCGTTTAAATGTCAAATAGTATGAGAATTGTTAAGCGCGAACGTGATCGCGACGTATTTCTTGACCTGGTTGGCGACTACACTAGGCGCTCTGGTGTTTCGATCGGTGTGTAATCGAACCTTGTAAGTTAAATTTAATCTCCTTCCAATGGTCGGATCGATTGCATTTTTTTTTATGTCTTTCACCCTTGCTTCTATGGCAAAGAGTATTTTGCCAGTGTCAACGTTTAGACATTACGCACGTGAGCAGATTGTTCGGTTTAGGAATTCTTCATTTTTAAGAAGGAACAGATGGGTGACCTAAAACAAATAACATAAACACAAAGTTGTGGACGGCACAGACAACGAATTTATAGTTAGATTTTTTTTAACAGCTGATATTTGACAGCTGTCATCTCCCTACAATTTATGTCATTATTGACATATGATGACTGGGTTTGTACTACTAATGGCTTTGTGGACTGGATGACAATGAGAGTGGAGACAACAAAAGCTAGAATCGGTGAAAAACATGCTTTTAAAAAAACGACAAGTAATTTTTAGTGCGTCATTAATTTCCTAGTCTAAGTAATGTTGACTCTACGTTCTTGTCTTTTTCATTGTCAAGTTTGTTTCAGTGGCATATCGCTGATCTGAAAATATCGTCAGCTTAGCAACAGGGTTAGAGCCAGGGCTGCCTTCAAGGTTATAGTGAATAGGCTGTTACTGAAATAGTGCGTTACACCTTATGGCCTAGGGCTTATTTGCACTGAGTTTTGATGGTTTTTGTTTTAAATTTCACTTGTCAGGTTTATGACGCTTTTCATTCCAGGCCTCATTTTTGAGACAAATTATACAAACTAATTAGTTCTACGCAAACGAAATCCCAGTCAACATCTACTTGCTTAAAAAAACTCGGTCTTTTATCTTATAGTTTGTGTGGCAGCCGTCCGCATCACTCTACTTAAGAAGTCATCCTGTACACCTTAATTTATTCAAAGATTAAAATCTACAAGTGTCCGGTGTCCATAAACAAGTTTGGACGAGGCCCTAAAGATTTTACTGCTCAGCGGGGGGTGGAGAGGGGCTTGGAATTCTTAGGGCGCAAAGTAGTAGCACAGTGTAAAGAGCTTATACCTACCAGTGGTCCGACGCCTTTGATGTTTGCGTAAATGCCGACACAGCAACCGCATGGCCCAAGCACTAAGGAGGCTGAAAGTTCCTAACTAATTGGGTAGTGGCGGCGTATGCAAGGGGGCTCGCCCTGCCCGCCCCGCACCCCGCAACCCCCGCACGATTGACCTGTCTAGAGGCCTTCGTCGGACGACTGTATAGACTGTGGTAGTAGCAAAAGGTTACCTCTCAACCTATGAGAGTGTAGTGTAATCAACGGCCAAAAATACGTATCGATCGCATTTTTAATAAACTCACTGATACATGAATACACAGAAAAAAACCAGAAAAACGCCCAACTCTGGGAATCGAACCCGGATCTTCGACACTCCGAGTCGTATGCCATTCCTCTACACCACGATTGATTGATTGATTGGTGTCGATCGTGGTGTATAGGAATGGCACATGACCCGGAGTGTCGAGGATCCGGGTTCGATTCCTGGGGTTGGCATTTTTCTGTGTGTTCATGTTTTAGTCAGTTTATTAAAAATAAAATTGATGTTCATGGGAAAACCGTAAAAATAAAAAATTGGGGAAAAAATTCACAAAAAGATACTCCAACTGAGATCACGTATCGATCGCGTTTGCGTTACGGGTGTAATTTTTTTTTTTTATAAAAGAGGGGGCAAACGAGCATTCGGGTCACCTGATGTAAAGCAATTACCGCCGCCCATGGACACCCGCAAGACGGGGGGAATCACGGGTGCGTTGCCAGCCCTTTAAGAAATAGGTATACTCTACGTACGTACGTACGTACAAGTAGGCTCGTTTTTTAAAGATTCCTAAGTTGTATGGCTCCGGGAATGTTGCCGCAGGAAGCTGATTCCATATCTTCGTCGTGCGAGGGAAAAAGTTCCGTTTAAATCGGACAGTCACTTAAATAGTATGAGCATTGTCTGTTGTCGATTAGTGCCACTAGCGGCTCTACTAATTTTAGCCCATAGTAATTCAAACGTAAATGCAAACGCGATCGAGACGCATTTTTGGTCATTGATTACTCGGAACTCTAGAGACTCAGAACACAGGATAAACCAGAAGTCGCGTTCAATCATAACCGCACGCTGCGCCCTTATTCCAATTTTTGTTGATTTCGCTACTTGTTTACACTTAAAATATAACCTATATGTGGATAACGAACCCGTTAAACAAGTTCACTTGACTACAAAAATTGCCTTTGCCCTTTACATAACCTAACCTAACAAACTTAGAATAGTTGAAAAACCCCCGACATTGTTATTTCAAAGCTTAGTATTTCAAAAACGGGTTAACGGATTTTAATGAAACTTAGCTAGGAACCATCTTGATTAAACTAAGTAAGTGTAGTGGCTAACAGCCGTTCTCAATATTCAATCTATCTATTGTCTTGATCTACTCATGGGTGTAAAGAGGGAGAGGCGGAAAGGGAGGGAGGAAGCTGTGCCCCCCCCCCCCCGGACCACGGATCCTTCAGTCAAACTTAAAAAAAAAATACAAAATCTAAAACCTACCGCACCTCAAATGTTCGCGCAAAAAGTTCTTGAAATTCGAACGTTCAGGTTTAGGAAATTTTTGACGTTAGTATGAGGTTTCTCGATCTCGATACGATAACCGTAACGTTACGCAGCATTCGTAAAGTCGTGCTCGACCTTCTGATTCAATAAATGACTAAGTGCTGTGTCATCTTAATTCTGACACATAATTCTAGTCCGTTCTAGTTCGTTTTCCTATTTCGGTGTTTGTCATAATTTATCATTAGTAATTAGTACTCAGGAATAGACGTTAAGTTATACGGAAGTGAGGCCACGCCCCCTGTTCACACGTGCAGTTAATTAGGCATTGAACAAAAACGAATGCCACCACGTATACTAGAGTAAGAGTAACATGACATTTTTGAAAGTGTCGCTTTAATTAAATTTTTGCTTAAAAAATGTTAATAATGCAAAGCTTTATTGCTGATTTTTAGCCCCCAAACCAAAAAGAGGGTGTTAAAGGTTTGATCGCTGTGTGTGTGTGTGTGTGTGTTGTCTGTAGCACCGTAGCTCTTAAAAAAGTGAACCTATTTCGATTTGGATGCGGTTTCTGTATTTTGAAAGAAGATTTTTCTAGCGGTGGTTCTTAGCTAAGTTTCATAAAAATTGGTTATGCTGTTTTTAACCCAAGACGAAAAAGAGGGGTGTTATAAGTTTGACCTGTGTATCTGTGTGTCTGTGGCACCATAGCTGCCAAACAGATTAACGGATTTCAATGCTGTTTTTTTTTAATCCAAAGCTAGTTTAATTGAGATGGTGCTTAGTTAAATTTCATTAAAATCGGTTCACCGGTTTTTGAAATGTTGAACTTTAAAATGACAATGTCGGGGGTTTTTCAACTTTGTTTAACAACTTAGGGCAAGTGAAGGTCATCATATTAAAATAAAAAAAAACCGCTAGCAATTCAAAAAGCGTTAATCTCTAAATAGTTTTCGATTTACAAAAAAATAGACAACCCCAATTTAGATACCTAGGTATGATTTGAAAGTGTCCTCTTCTTGGCTCTAGTTTTAGTGGTGGCACTACACCACGCTAGTTGTCAACGAACCGAATCAGATGTCGACAAATAAGTGAAGTTGTGTCGCCCTAATTAAAGGTGCGTCCACACAGGCTGCTTCACTGTCATGTTTATTCATTAACTCACTCATGTGGGAAGTGCCGAAGTTTATTTTTCAAAAATTCTCTCTGTTTCTTTGTAAAAAGCCCTTTATTTACTGACATTTTAGGTCACTCTTTGTGTAACTTGGATTTACTTAGTTTTTTTTTTTTTTTGGAATTTAAAAAAAAAATCAAAATTACAAAGTACCGTTTTAGAAGGAAAAATTGAAGGACAGAGAGGAAGAGGTCGGCCTAGGCGAAGCTACATGGACCAGATAAAGGTGAAAGCCGGTGTCGTGTCGTATCAGGAGGTCAAGGAACTGGCTCATAGGAGAGATGATTGGAAGAAACTCCACCGACAAGAGTGTAACTCTTAAGATTGATGATGGTGAATTTTAAAAACAGCGCTTCAGTGTGTTGTCCTTCCAGATCTGCTACTCGCAAATCCAAACAACCAAGTAAGAGTATTTGAATGCTACGTAACGTATTCGAGTAGAGAGTTATCGAGAAAATTTGTATGACATTTAGAACAGCGCCGCTCTTGAGACTATTTGGTACAAAATTTTATATAAAGTTTCCCGATAACAATACGATACCGATTATGCTACGCAGGTTTCTAATATTCGTGGGTGGGCTTCAGGAATACACAAAAACTCATGTACATCGTATATCGCATTTAGTATATCGATGTACAAAATATAATATGCCTTGCTCAGCGGCACAATTAATCGTAAAAGTAAATTGTAAAGGTATTCTTTATTTGAATAACAGTTTTTACGTCTATCAATTTGCGGGTGGTAGGAACTTTGTGCGAGGTCCGGATCGCTACCACCATCTTACTCGTTAATCCCGCCCCTTAGCACCAGTGCTTGCACTGTTGTGTTCCGGTGCGGAGAGTCAGACAGCCGAGGAAATTACTAGCACAAGAGGCATTTCATCTTAGTTATCTAGGTTGGCAACGCATCCGCAATCCCACCGGGGTTGCGGGTGTCTATGGGCAGTGGTGATCACTTATCATCAGGTGACCCGCTTGCTCGTTTTCCTCTCTCGTCGTATAAAAAAAATGGTGGTCGATTAAATTTGCCTCTGAGTATAATTATTAATTAAGTTTAAACTCATCCGGTGTACACCGTCCTAACAAACTGTCAAATATATCATATATAACACGGCGTCCGCGCAACAATTTTAATTAAGCGTAGGATTTACAGGCGCGAGCTATAATTATGTAGAACCATGTTTAATTAGACAGTACTATTGCTGTCATTTTGATACTTACTTAAATGTAAATAAAATTTGGTACACACGTGCAAGTCGGTGACCCAAAGATGTAACATGAATTAAATAAATTTTAAACATGGGGCCACTTTTGGTGGGTACTTATTGGAAACCGTATCATTTGTTTTTTCATTTACAGCGAAACGCAAGGTGATGCTGCGTTACGCCGATTTTCTCCAAGAGAGTGGTACTTCCCCGAACGAACCGGTTCATTCATACAGCAGCAAACAGTTAAAGTATGGCTCTCCCACTACAGATGTAGGTTACATGTCAAATGAATTGACATTAAAACCAACACGGTTTTTTAATAATTTACAACATACTTAGATGTTTATTTGAATTTGTAATAAAACCAAATCATACCCAATAATCATTTACTTAGCTTTTAACATTTACGTACAAAAACAAGGGCCCTTTCGCGCCCAGCGGGGAATGCCCGGACAGTGTGATTTTTTCATATTGGATACCTAGAGTAGTCCCCCTTATTACCCCACTGTGAGTTAAATGGGCTTCGTGTAGGGTGACCATATCGCATGAGAAATACGAAACCAAGTACTGGCCCTATACTATACGAGGGCTGTTTGATAAGTACCCGTTTTCTAAATATATTAATATCACTGGCCGCAAATAATTATACCACAATTTTAAGCCATTTTTCAGAGGCGGGAAAATTAAAAAAAATGGCATTCTTTTGTTTTTTTTTTGTCATCTGACAACGATTCAGTGAAGGCGTGAACTTAAAATTGTTAAAATGGAGAAAGAACAGTATCGGTCTGTAATTAGATTCTTATTTTTGGAAGGAAAAACATGTGATGAAATAAAAGTAAGAATGCAAGCGGTTTACCATGAATGTGCTGCTTCTATGACAACCGTCAGATATTGGTATAACGAGTTTAAGCGGGGGAGAACAGGCTGTCAGGGCTGACAGGGTGTGTAATGTCATAAAAAAGTCCGAATTGTTAAATAAAATAATAATAAAAACCATATTTATTTAATCATGGTTGGTTGGTGGTGATTGCATGATTATGGCACAGTGTAAAGAGCTTATACCTACCAGTGGTCCGACGCCTTTGATGTTTGCGTAAATGCCGACACCGCAACCGCATGGCCAAAGCACCAAGGAGGGCAAAAGTTCCTAACTAATCGGGCAGTGGCGGCGTATGCAAGGGGGCTCGCCCTGCCCGCCCCGCACCCCGCACCCCCCCGCACGATTGACCTGTCTAGAGGCCTTCGTCGGACGACTGTATAGACTGTGATTATGGTTCGATGGACTGTGATGGTGGTAGTAACGTCATGTCCGAAACGTCGAGGTATTTAAATCACACATTAATTTTGACGTAATTAAGTCCCGTTTTTGTCATAATAATGAATAAAATCCATTTCGCTTAGTTCGTAGTTTACGAAGATAAGAAGCGCGGGATAAGGTTTGTGAGAGGGGGCTAGCACGCGCGCCATTTTGTCGCTTGTCGCTCAATGCGTCCTTCACTGATTCCATCACTATGAAAGGGACGCATTGCACGACAAGCGACAAAATGGCGCGCGTGCTACATGTGCAGGATAGTGTCAAATGCATGTTCAAGAATTCGGACACAAAAATAAAGTTTAAAAATGTCCGGTCGAATGAGAAGCCATGGTAACACTAGTTTCATGTGGGTTTGGTAATAGGTTCGACTCCCCGACTGTTTTAACTTAAAATTAATACGTTTGGGTTAGTTCGTGTAACGTGTTAGTTTATTGGTATTTGGATTAAAAAAAATAATTATCTGCCTTTTATTTCACTTGATGAGGAGTTGCATTGACTTTTGTGTCGAGTTAATGTTTTTATTTAAATAAATTTCAATTTATCATTTAGTTAGAGTGCCTTTAGCTTGGAATGTTATCGGTGTAAACCTCACAAGAAAACATTACCTACATAATACAATTTAGGCATTCAATTGTCTTATAGTCTGTGATCGACGGGCGAGTTTTACCGCAGCGCTGTAAAGATTACCGCGAGCCTGGCCGCCCTCTCACTAGACCACGGTTTTGCCATGATTCACGGGCGAGGTTTACCGGCGAGCACATAAAAACTGCAGTAAAGCTTGCCCTCTTTCTAAAAACATCGTTTTTTAGGGTTCCGTACCTCAAAAGGAAAAAACGGAACCCTTATAGAATAACTTTGTTGTCCGTCTGTCTGTCTGTCAAGACCCTTTTTCTCTGGAACGCGTTGAGGTAGCAAGCTAAAATTAATATCAAATACTCAAGCCTGCGGTCCCTTGAAGCTGTGGAAAAATCAGCCTTCTAAGTCAACGCAATCAAAAGATACAGTAATTAAAAAGGCCATTGCCATACAAATTGCCGATTTCAAAAAACCTAAAGGGTACTTCCAGTTGTCCTAGAAACTTGAAATTTGGTATGAACGTAGCTCTTATAGCACAACCACTCACAAAAGTCTCAAAATCTTAAATTTTTATGTCTGTCTAACGTAACGTTATCGTATCGAAATCGAACCTCATACTAAATTTTAGTTCCAAATACGCTCACGGGCGGGCGCTGTTCCAAACGTCATACAAATTTCTCGATAACGTTTACTACTCGATTACGTTACGCAGGATTCGAATATTCGTACTCCGGCATCTGTGTTCTCCCGCTGACAGCGATGCGAAGAGATGTCCTTATGTACGGAGTCATTGAGTCGCGCGAATTTAACATGCTTTATTTCCATAGTCAGCCATCTTTATGCTACTTAAGCATGCCTTACACAGCATGCCGTCGTGAGAACCAGTCCGCCTTAACTTCCCACGTCGAGTTAGGTTAACCCAAGTTAACCCGCGTTAACCTGAGATGGCGCGAAAACGCTACCGTGGAATTGGGTGTCTGTATCGGGGAAACAAGGCCCCTGCCGCAGACGTTATTGTCTGTACAATAAATGCTATTTTGCATTGACCTGGAAGCCTTTCTTGTGTTCCCCTTGTTACTTAAGCCTTAGAGTCGAATTTTGACCGAAAGCCTTGGTATTAACGGAGAATCAATCGTAGCGTTTATTTTATAGGCGTTAAGGTTGAGTTTAGGATTTGTTTGGTTCCGCGTTTGATAAGGTTGGTGTTACGTTTATTCAAATTTGATGAGAACTAGCCGAGTGAATTTATTGTATGTTAATGTTGGTCTAGAACAATTGTAGTTAAATGTTGTGACTGTGCGAACAAAGTTTATCGGGCCGAGAGATGGCGGTGCTAAATACATAATTACATACGGAACACAAAACGTACTTAAATACTGACAATACTGAGTACTGTAAGATGGCAACGGAAGAACAAAGGTACAGCCAGCAAAACAGATTTTACAAAAACCTTCATCTATGTACAAATCTGTCGTAGCAAAAAGTTGACTGCTTATTTTCCCGTGGTGATATTGTTTTCCCCGTTCGGTCTATACGGTAAAATTATTATATAGTCAGTCTATCACCGGATTTGTGCTGTCGTTTCATTGATATGTGTCATGTCAAGCCGTCGGCGCGGCCGCGGGCAGCGGCGCTACATAGCCCGAACCAACCTTGACGGGCAAACATAGCGGTTCTATAAACTTTTTTTTAATACGGTTGCTCAAAAAATGATATTTTTTGTTGCTTCGTATCGTGCGGAAAGTTGTATTTTTCGTATTACGCAGACGTTTGTATGGTGAATACGAATCTTTGTTCTCGGGTCTATGATGTATAATATGTATAGACATACTTAATAAAAGCAATTTACAAAGACATTAAATCTAAGCTGAAACTAGATAAACTAAAACTTAAAACTAAATTAAATCTAAATAAGGCCCCAGTGGCAATGTGCCCAAAAGACTGGCAGCGTTGCCTCGCTGAATAGCAATGCTGATTCTTTGAGAGAGAAAACTGTCAGCCCTTTGGTCACAAGTATTTCTTATTTTTATTTAGTATTTATTTATTAAGCACAATCATGTACCACATAATCTTAAAAATTAAGTAAATCACGAACCCTGGTGGGGTACTTATAGCATAAATTCTTTTACATCGTTAATAATTGTTTATATTATATCTAAGTCTATTTATTATTATACATAAATATATAAATATAGAAAACAAGATCTACTTATTATAACAGGTTACCTATTAATAAAACATGACGTTATATAAAATTTCAGAGATTTGAACGTAGAGGAGATCACTGCATCGACTAAGCGCTTTTTCAACTCTGAAATAAGCTTGTATCGTAAGCGCCGGGACCCCATGGACCCAAGGTTTCAAACCCGACAGCAACAAAATTGTAGTTCGAACCGAGAGATTGATATTTAGATTTTTTTCGGCCGTTTCTGCCGCCACACCAGCTTTTTGTGTGGTACCCTGGAGATGTGAAGGTGCTACTGTATCGACATAACTGGTGTCCAGGCCCTTATTTTACCAACTCTACATATGTTAGTTTTTTATGACAATTCAGTGTCAAATGCTGACTTGAAGAGCTTTTGTTTCAGCACGCTTCATATTGGCAAAGAAATCAAGTTAGAATTGTTGTTGTTAACTGACAATTTTATTGTAAGGTTGGTGAAATATCCTAACGTCAAATAAAACTGTCAATGAAATATTGAAACTACAGCATGAGTATGCTAGCCTCGAACAGTATTATCGTGGTCGAAACATGCCCGACCTTGTCCAGGCTAGCTCAATTATTTCAGCAAAATGGATTCTGACGAACTAGCCAAAATACTGTGGCATCTATGGGTAGGGTTCAAAGCTAAATTTATTACGTTTGGATATTACCATATTGATTAGATGACAAATTAGGAGGAAAATTTTGTAGCATCCAAGCAAGTGGCCACTAGATAAATAATTATTATTTTGACGTCGTCCCGATAAAAACATGTAAACAAGAACTTAGGTGTGAAACTTGTGTGTTTTCTTGTATTAATGCGTCTACTTGTCATCATCATCATCACCATGTCAGCCGAAAGACGTCCACTGCTGGCCGGCTGCCTCCCCAAGGCTCTCCACTCAGACCGGTCTTGTGCTTTCCGCATCCACCGCGGTCCCGCGATCTTTACCAGGTCGCCGTTGTCGATCGTCTTGTAACAGAGAGTATTTTCTCTTTTTTTAACATTTGTTAAAAGCGTTAGACGCAGTCAAACAATTTTGAACATTTCTCCAATTTAAATAAATCTAAAACAGCCGTTTTTAATATACAACTGATGAATTCAAACAATCTAAAAAATTGCTGTTTCTAGATGGTCCACCGTCTTCCCATCGACAGATAGCAAGCAGAGATTGGATTTCCTGCCGACAGTAATTTTATTGAGACGGCAAAATGAAAGATAGATGTTTTTATCGTCAGGTAGATAAAACAAGAGATAGATTAAATATTGGGAACGGCTGTAATTCTTCTTCTTTTTCAGCCTTTACGTCTTCTACTGGGCACTGGCTTCATCTCAGAATGAGAGCAAAGCTTTTTTTAGCAAAAAACTGATTTTTTAGGGTTTCGTACCTCAAAAGGAAAAAACAGAACCCTTATAGGATCACTTTGTTGTCCGTCTGTCTGACTGTCTGTCTCTCAAGACCCTTTTTCTCTGGAACGCGTGGAGGTAGGATGTTGAAATTAATATAAAATACTCAAACCTGCGGTCCCTTGAAGCTGTGAAAAAATCAAGCATCTAAGTCAACGCAATCAAAAGATACAGTCATTAAAAAAGTCGTTTCCATACAAATTGCCGTTTTTAGAAAACCTAAAGGGTACTTCCAGTTGTCCTAGAAACTTGAAATTTGGTATGAAGGTAGCTCTTATAGTAACCACTCAGAAAAGTCTCAAAATCTTAATTTTTTATGTCTGTCTCTAGATTTCGAGGACCAATATAAGTTGACCCCACACTGCGTAAATTTTGCGTAAGAGCAGGGCTCTGCTTACACTGGACATCTTAAAACACTGGGGAAAAGCGTTAAAATCTTTCTACGGAACCCTCGTGTGCGAGTCCGACTCGCACTTGGCCCGTTTTTTATGTATTTCTTTAATTTCCTGAATCAGAAAAGGTTAGCATGTGTCTTGTAACACTTAGGTTAGGTTAGGTTAGGTTAGGCTGTTTTCACACAATCGAGACCTATTAATATAATAAGGTGAAGGAGACAATGGGAGGGGACAATAGGTGTTTATTTCACAAAGCATCCGCGGCTTAAGAAAGGCTTAACGAGGGAAATTAAACAATACAGATACTTTGTTGGTGCGAGATTAACTTTGTTATTAATGTTAAAAATAACACCGGGATGAAATACTGCCTTTTGTTGTGCGGCAAGGCTTCGAATAGGTATGCTTAAATTAGAAGGGTAATTTTAAACCGTTTTATAGGTATTATTACCCTTATTTTTAAGTACTTTCACTTGAACATTGGTCAATCGTCTCGTACTGTACAGACCTACTAAAATTCATGCTTATGTACATGGACAGCAAAATATGTAAACTGTCATTAGACATAAATAATTATTGACTACTGGATATTTTTTTGGTGCTTAGATGAGCTCCCGATATTTAGACGTAGTTACATGCATCATGATCACCGGTAGACGCAGTCAATAATCCTGAAGTTAATTATGTCTAATGTATATTACCCGGAATCATTTTGAACTGTTATAATCAACCTTTTTAACAGTTCAAAATGATAATGACAACCAACTTAGAAAAGTTGAAAAACCCCCGACGTAATCATTTCAAAGTCCAATGTTTCATAAACGGGTGAACCGATTTTATTGAAACTTAGCTAAGAACCATCTCGATTAAACTAGCTTTCGATTAAAAAAACCGCATCGAAATCGGTTTATCCGTTTGGGAGCTATGATACCACAGACAGATACACAGACACACAGATACACTGATACACAGATACACAGATACACATGACAAACTTATAACACACCTCTTTTTCGTCGGAGGTTAAAAACGGGATATTGACGGGATATTGATTACCTTATAGGTTTGATGAGCTCCCGATATTTCGACGCAGTTGCATGCATCATGATCACGGTAAATATCGGGAGTTCAAACCTATAAGGTAATCGCGGTCACTATCCCGTTTCCATTATGTCTAATCAATCTCTTTGCCTTTGCCGAAATCGGGTCTTTAACGATAGCATTTAAATTACACGTCCATTTCAAAACACATTGCCGATGTCACGTTTTGACAATACGCACAACCAAAACTCGATAGCGGCCGTCGGTTTGTCCGCAAATCCGCGCGCAATTTCCGTCATCGCCGAATTGATTGTCACAAACGCCAAACGCCGAACGCCGAGCGGGATAAGCCGGAGCCGACCGCTACATCGATGATTCCAGGATTCCACGTATTTGCGTGGCCGAAGGCTGATTTGTGAGGGGCTACTCGTTACGGCAAGAGCATAAGATGCTATTTTTATTAAAACTTAATTTTTAAATAAAAGTTTTTTTTGGACTGTACTTTTGTATGACCGAAAGAAAGAAAAGGTTTATTTGGTTAGTAGGTAACAGTACAGAAAAAAAACGTAAATAAAGTATCAGCAAAATACACCAAAAAGGTTCAAAATACCACGCTTGGTCACTATGGGGCTTAGGTTTTTGTAACGTAGTCAATATTTTCTGCCCAGCAATAAGACGTAAACTCGATATTTTCTAGCGAAATCTTGCGCTTCTTCGAGCTATATTCCAATATTTCGAAGCGTGTAGAGCTATTTAAACTCACAGGAGGCAACACTGACGCAAAATAGTTATTTTTAATATAACAGCTCCTCAAAAACGGGTACCTTTGGTGGTTATGTATTTGTGCGGAAAGTTAAAAGTTAAGTACCACGTGAAAACTAGAGGGGGGGGTCTTGTCATATACTACGGATGGTCACCAAGAGGGGGAGGGGCTAAAAAACTGTTAAAAAAGGGTCACGTAGTATGGGTACGTTCCTCAATGGGCTTTGAATGTAGTACCAGTCACTTCAGGCTCCTATTTCGCCAACTTTACAATTGTCAGTTTTCTATGACAATTCGGTGTCAACTGCTGACTTGCAGAGCTTTTGTGTTAGCGCGCTTCATATTGTCAAAGAGATGTAGTTCGAATTGTTTTAAACAAATGACAAATATTTGTAAAGATGGTGAAATAGGGGAAAGGGGAAGCAAAACGCACGGAGTATAACGGGTGGGAGCGGGGCCGCGATACTCACTTCCACGGCCTGAAAAATTTCCAAGGCGCATTTAAGACTGACTCTGTATTATCGGACAGTGTACAATGCGGTGACCGTACCAAGGAGCTGGCAATATTTGGTATTCATCCGGTGGGCGCGGCCGCTTGTCTCGAAGGGCTGAAAAGATTCGCTTCACCACAGAACGCGGAACTTGAGAATTGTGTTTTGTACATAAAATTATGTACACCATACCTAAGTTGTACTCCTACATACTGTGAAAAGCACGTTGAAGAAACAGTTAGTACAAGTAAGTTAGTAAATACTTTATTGTACAGAAAATAGTGGCACAAATGCAAAAGTGGACTCATCTCTTTAAGGGATCTCACCAGTCAACCCTTTCGATGTTAATTTAGAAAAAAAACGGCCAAGTGCGAGTCGGACTCGCGCACGAGGGTTCCGTAGAAAGATTGAAACGCTTTTCCCTAGTGTTTTAAGACGTCCAGTGTTAGCAAAGCCCTGCTCCTAAGCAAAATGTGGGGTCAACTTATATTGGTCTGCGAAATGTACAGACAGACATAATTTTTTTAGATTTTAAGACTTTCCGGAGTGGTTGTGCTATAAGAGCTACCTAAACACCAAATTTCATTTTTCTAGGACAACTGAAAGTACCCTTTAGGTTTTTGGATTTCGGCAATTTGTATGGAAATAGCCTTTGTAATGACTTTATCTTTTGATTGCGTTAACTTAGAAAGTTGATTTTTTCACGGCTTCAAGGGATCGTAAGCTAGAGTATTTGATATTATTTTCAGCATGCTACCTCTACGCGTTCCTTCGCGTTGACAGACAGACAGACAGATAAACAGACAGACAGACAGACAGACGGACAACAAAGTGATCCTATAAGGGTTCCGTTATTTTCTTTTTAGGTACGGAACCCTGAAAAGAGCAGCCCAACAGTAACACATAACCATAAAAATATAATGTCTGTAGACTATCAAAAAGACTGCCCTTAGGTCTGAGGATCGAACACGAGTTTTCGAATCTTGCGTAACGTTATCGAGTAGTAACGTTATCGAGAAATTTGTATGACATTTCAAACAGCGCCCGCCCGTGAGCGTATTTGGAACTAAAATTTTGTATAAGGTTTCTCGATTTCGATACGATAACGTAAAGTTACGCAGGATTCGAAAATTTGTGCTCGGCCTACTACCTCATCATCATCATCATCAGCCTATGTTCGTCCACTGCTGGACATAGACCTTTCCCATGGCACGCCACTGAGCACGATCCTCGGCCACTCTCATCCAGCTCTTGCCAGCCACCTTGCGAAGATCATCGCTCCACCGAGTCTGAGGACGTCCCACGCTACGTTTGCCGATCCGTGGTCTCCACTCAAGAACTCGTCTACCCCAACGGTTATCGGTTCTTCGGGTTACATGGCCTGCCCATTGCCACTGCAGCGTGCCAATGCGGTGGGCTATGTCGATAATTTTAGCAGCTTTATGGTGAGTCAGCGCCTTTTTTCTTCCAGTGCACATGGTATCCACTGTTAGGTTAAGTTGCTTTATAATTTTTCTTTCTTTAATATTAGTTTACTTTAAGGTTTCTTGTTTTTATTCTTTGCGTGTGTGTGTTATGGAGAAAATAAAGTTGAAATCAAATCAATCAATTTTGGTTCTCTGTCGGATCACTTCGTCACGAATTCGATCTTTTAGAGAAACTCCTACCTACTACCTACGTAAACCTTATTCATTTATCAGGAAAATTTTGTAACAATATTCAGCCCCAGCACCTCAGCCGCGAAAATTCGAGCCCCACCGCAGCCCTTCCCAAACTTCTTACACAATTTGAACAAGCACCCTCAAACTTTTAAACCAAACACCACACGCAAATTTGATCCCTAGGGACACAAAACACCGCGCCCAAACATGATGAATGGCGCGTGTGCGTAGAGGCGAATTTGGCGTGCCCAGAAATCAGGGAGAGAAAGAATGAAATAAAATACTAGGCTAAATTGCCAGTACTTACTAAGACACGAGATGTGTGAGGCAAATACTGAGTGGGGTTTGTGGGGAGAAAATAGATATCTCAGAAAACGCGATTCTTGAGAGCTAAAGTTACCGACATAGCCCGAAGAATTGCGAAACTTAAGAGGCAATGGGCGGAGCACATTGCTCGCAGAACTGATGGCCGATGGGGTCAGAAGGTTCTCGAATGGCGTCCACGGACCGGTAGATGAGCTGTCGGTAGGCCTCCAACAAGATGGAGCGACGACCTGATAAAGATTGCGGGACCGCAGTGGATGCGGAAAGCACAAGACCGGTCTGAGTGGAGAGCCTTGGGGGAGGCCTATGTCCAGCAGTGGACGTCTTTCGGCTGACATGATGATGATGACGACCAGGAAGGCAAACGAGCAAGTGGGTCACCTGATGGTAAGTGATCACCACTGCCCATAGACAACCGCAACCTCGGGGGATTTTCAGATGCGTTGCCAACCTAGAGAGCTAAGATGAAATACCTCTTGTGCCCGTAACTACACCGGCTGTCTTACTCTCCACACCGGAACACAACTTAGCGGCAGGATTAGGGAGTAAAATGGTGGTAGCGATCTGGATGGACCTCGCAAAAGGTCCTACCACCTGCACATACACACACACATACATTCATACATTTAAAATCAGAAAAGTACCACACCAATCAATCAATCATCGATCGATGTATGATGGAAATTGTCCAATACCAATTCAAACGTGTAAATTTTTGAAACGAATATTTCACCAACTCTACAAATGTCAGTTTTCATTGACAATTCGGTGTCAGTTGCCGACTTGAAGAGCTTTTGTTTTAGCGCGCTTCATATTGGCAAAGAAATCTAGTTCGGATTGTCATTGTTAATTGACAATAAAATTGTAATGTTAGTGAAACAGGGGCCTGAACTAATTAGTAGTTTATGCAACTGCTACATAATGAGGGTCCTTAAAACACGAGTGTGTTTTTATGAAACGAGGCGAAGCTGAGTTTCATAATAGGATCACACGAGTGTTTTAAGGCCTAATTATGTGGAGTTGCATACATTACTTTATCTACACACATATTATAAGTACTCTAAGATGGGTTCAGAAGCCAAAGGCATAGTATCATACCCATACCTGTCACGAATTTGACTGCTTCTTTTAATCATAGACAAACATACCGAACTGACGTTTCGTAAACTGTTTTTTTTTATTGTAAAAAAAAATATATCACATTATTTATACATGTCGGACTGAACTCGACTTATATACGCGAGTGATCCGTTTTATATCACTATGATTGTAAATTACGTTGGTTGTCAAATTCGAAAAATCGAATTCGATATCGAAAAATCATTACGACATCGAATTCGATGTCGTAATGACTATTACTTTACTGCTGGACCTGCTGGTCGTGGTGGTTGGCGGCGGAGGAGACGATGTACTGCAATGCGGGTCATTTTCTACGGTTTCTAAACGCATTATAGAGGACTTAGGATATGTGTGTAGATAAAATTTGTTACGTAATTAATTTGTTATGTGTTAATTATTAACACATAATAGTAGTCAAAACTCGGATTCTTAACTTATACGATAAGAAAGCAGAAGAAGAGAGACCGTGACTGACTGACAGACAACGCACAGAACCACTCGACCTAGAGACTTGAAATTTGGCAAACTTATACCTTGAGTATCCTAGAGGTGCACTAAGAAGGGATTTTTCGAAATTCCCACGGGATAGGGAACTAGTTAGTTTAGTTAGAAGCTACTTTAGTTAGTTAGAAGCTAGTTTTTTATAAAGCTGCAGATGTCTTCTTACTCCTGTGTGCCGATGATGTGGTGACGGCGACGAAAGCTTCAACGAAAATTGAGTCTTATATTTTTATTTCCTGAGTTGACTTTCCTTCCCAACTTCAGTTTTCAGTATATTGACGGGGTGATGTTTCGTTTGTGAATTATTGTCATCTAACTCGGCTCTTAGTTGTGAGCGGTTTGTCTCGATATCTTTCATGAATTTATGTGCATTTGCGAAACAAAATATGGGAAATACTTCTTGTCATAGGGTACCAAATTTTCCGCTAAAATCCGTTAGAATCGCTAGTGTGGAGTGAGTACCTGTCAATTTCCGCCAATCATAGGCTAGTCCGGGAGACGAGCTGTCGGTAGGCCTCCAACAAGATGGAGCGACGACCTGGTAAAGATCGCGGGACCGCTGTGGATGCGGAAAGCACAAGACCGGTCTGAGTGGAGAGCCGCGGGGGAGGCCGCCGGCCAGCAGTGGACGTCTTTCGGCCGACATGATGATGATGATAGGCCAGTAGCTTGTCTCTTATTGGTGGAGAATGACAAATAAACCTCATTACTTGTTTGTACCGGTACTATATCACACCGACACAACGTACAACACTGACAACATCCGATGTTACATGATTTAACCTATTCTCGTACTCATACATTGCAAGTTATAACTTGGTTACAAGTTAGAAAAGTTGAAAAACCCCCAACACTGCCATTTCAAAGGTCAATATTTCAAAAACGGGCGAACCGATTATAATGAAACTTAGCTAAGAACCATCCCGATTAAAGTAACTTTTGATTAAAAAACCGCATCGAAATCGGTAAATCCGTTTGGGAACTACGATGCCACAGACAGATACATATGTCGAACTTATAACACCCCTCTTTTTAGAACGGGGGTTAAAAATGCTTGTGGTTAAATTGACACAAAACGCCGAGAATTGAACTAAAAACACAATGACAGAGTTAATTTCGTCTTAAACGACTTTGCACGCTTTTTGTTTGTATGTCCTCGGAAACAGATTAAAAAGCCCGCCGGCTGAAAAGGAGCGCAGATTAAAAACAGTGAAAACTTTTTTGCAATCTCGGGACAACGCCTTTTAGTTCATGTTTATTCCCAGGACAAAGTGAGGATTGTGCGCTGTGTTAGGTAAGTGAGCGTAGCCTTGTGTGTGCAAATAATAGTAAATTATGCAACTGTTACTAATGAGGGTCCTTAAAACACGAGTGTGATTTTATGAAACGAGGCGAAACCGAGTTTTGAAAAGAGATCACACGAGTGCCTTAATGCGGTGCGATGTCCTTGTGTACATAGAATGTTAGGTATTGACTTTAGAAAATTAACACCCCATCTTTGCCTTCTACCAAGACCTCAGCACTGACCATTTAATTTTACTTTCTCTCGCATATCGCTTGTCGGAAAATTGCTAACTCTAGGCTAATTTCATTGGTAAGTTGTTGAAAAAGGACAATGAACTATGTACGTTAACACTAGTAGCTCCATCTAGTGATGGATTATCATAGGTAACAGTTTACATATGGTTAAATAAATGACAGTCATTGTCGACTCACCAATCTGTTATAACTCTGTGGTTATGTTAGGTATATTTATAAAACGAATCTGGTAGGTAATTATGCGGTGGTGTGAGATAGAGGATACGGGCACTATAACCTTGCTATCTCTCGCACTGATGTATGTGGTTGTGAAAATAGTTACTGTGTTGCTTACATAATAATAGTGTCATTTTTAACTATCCCTATATTTACTTTCATAATTATTGAGGATTGTCAACTACGAATCCGTTTCGAGAGTCCTTGAGAATGTAATGTAACTTCAAAAATACATTGCTTAATAAAGCAAGAGTATGATTTGACGTATAACGCGTACTCTTCCAAGCAGAACGTACAAAAATTATCCTAACAAAAGTAAAAAAGCTGTGGTAGACTGACCCTAAATATTTCCAGTCTGGTGGACGGATGGCCTAGGTCAATGACTCCTAAGACTGTCGCAACCTAGACACAGATTAGTTGGGAGTTCAGAAAGGCGTGCTAGCCTAGTGGTTTGACCTATGGTCTCTCATGCAGAAGGTCGTGGGTTCGAGCCCAGAAAGAAAGAAAAAAATGTTTATTTATACAGTTTGTTGTACAGATGTTACAGCATTTTGTTCAGTGTATTCAACCTGCATGTAGACGTGCAAATGATTGAATTATTATTACAGTTTTTACGATTAACTATTAAAGTGTCAATAGTGCTCGTGGTACATTTTAACTTTAGGCTTACATGTCTGAGTTTTTCGTAATTTATTTGACATGCGACATTATAGTCCCTTTCATAGTGACAGAATCAGTGAAGGACGCACTGAGCGACAAGCGACAAAATGGCGCGCGTGCTAGCCCCCCCTGGGCGTGTTAACTTGCACACCCGCGACTATATTATGTACGTATTCATGCAGCACCTCCGCCTCCACTGCCATTCGACTCAACATTTCTCATAAAGCTATCACCACCACTAAATAGTGAAAACATTCATTTGTCACGTAGACAATTAATTGTTGTTATTATGTGTGCTACTTATGATGGCTATACCGTAGTTGAATTGACTTACTTACTTAAAAGGACCTATTCCCAATCGCTTGTATCTTAACAAGTAATAATCAGCCAGTAATAAAAAAAATTAAAAACAGCTTCACTCCTAGTTAAAAAGCGATGGAATAAAGAATTCATTGGTCACGACAATTTGAGGGTTTTATAATATGTGGGTCCCAAAACGGGTCTCTAGATAAGATCTCATTCTATAGTTTACTTTTAAACAACTCAACCATCCCGAGTTTTATTGGTAGTAGCTTAATGTAGATTGTGAGATTAGGATAATTTACAAACACCTAAGTATTTAAAAAAATCAACTGATGATTTTTTCTGTTTTTTAACCCCGACGAAAAAGAGGGGTGTTATAAGTTAGACATGTGTATCTGAGTGTCTGTGTATCTATCTGCGGCATCATAGCTCCCAAACGGGTGGACCGATTTCAATGCGGTTTTTTACCAATCGAAAGCTAGTTTAATCGAGATGGTTCTTAGCTAAGCTTCATTACAATCGGTTCACCCGTTTTTGAAATACTGATCTATGAAATGACAATGTCGGGGGTTTTTCAACTTTTCTTAGTTGGTTAGGTTATATTTTTGTGAAACATTCATAGTATTTCTTTGCCATGTCGGTGTATATTCAAATTTGAGTGTTCTTTGCGTGAGGTAGGTAAGTTTAATATCTCTAGCCAGAAAACATTGATTTTGCTAACCAGTATTAAAATATTCATCCGTTTTTCTACTTACGATTAGTAGTCAGTAAAATGCTTTTAAGGGCCTCTTGCTGGTAAAAAAAAAATGAAAATAATCGTTTTATTGATTATTTTTGTTTTATTTTTATGAAACATTCATAGAATGAAATTCAACATACAATGACAATGCAAAGAAAAATCCGTTAAGCAGCTGGACTTGAACCAGCAACCTCGGTAATCCGTACCACGCTCCACCAATTAAGCTATACTTAACGTTGGTGTACCTAACGAATTTTTTAATGCCTTATGTCATATTTTTATTTGGAAGATCTCTCCTCAGCGCCATCTATGAGTAGCTTAATTAAGGAGAGATCTTCCAAATAAAAATATGACACAAGGCATTGAAAAATTCGTTAGGTACACCAACGTTAAGTATAGCTTAATTGGTGGAGCGTGGTACGGATTACCGAGGTTGTTGGTTCATGTCCAGCTGCTTAACGGGTTTTTCTTTGCATTGTCATTGTATGCTCTTGCTGGTACCCTGTCATAAGTTTGGAACCAAAACTTCTTCTTCTTCTTAAAGTGCCACTCCATTACTGGAGATTGGCCGTTAGCTCCGAAAATTTCCCCCTGTCTTGAGCCATCCGGAACAGTTGCTCCGCGCTGCTGATCCCTGTCCACTCCCTAATATTCCTGGGCCATTATTTCTTCCACCTTCCAGGACGCCGTTACCCCTGCATTTTGCCCATCAATATTAGTTGCAGCAGCTCAACACGTGACCCAGATATTCTATTTTGCGCTTTTTGACGGGTGTAATAATTTTCGGGTCTCACCAGCACGCTGAAGCACCTTTTCTGGGTCTAGCTTATACGGAGCATGCGACGGTAGCACCACATCTCAAACGCTTCTAAGCGCCGCCTGGTGACTTCCTGTATGGTCCACGATTCGCGGCCGTACATAACCACAGGCCAAATGTAGCGATGCAGAATCCGAGTTCTGAGTCTTAGGTTGATTTGCCGGCAGCACAAAACCCTTTTCATTTTATTAAACGAGGCACGGGCAATTCCAATGCGAGTCTTAATTTCTTGATCCAATACGCAATGGCACAAAAAGCATTTTTTTCATCATCATCATCAGCCTATTTATATCCCACTGCTGGGCACAGGCCGCCTCTCAGAATGAAAGGGCTTGGGCTACAGTTCCCACGCAGACCCAGTACCGATTGGGAACTTCACACACACCATTGAATTGCTTCGCAGGAGTGTGCAGGATTCCTCACGATGTTTTCTTTCAACGAAAAGTTGATGATAAGTTACAATAATAATTGCGAAAAACTGACTATGAAGCTTGAGGTCCCGGGTTCAAATCCCGGTCGGGCAGATGTTTGTATGATGAATATGAATGTTTGTTCTCGGGTCTTGGATGTTTAATATGTATATACGAGTAAGTATGTATTTATCTATATAAGTATGTTTATCCGTTGTCTAGTACCCATAGTACAGGCTTTGCCTAGTTTGGGACAAGGTCAATTGGTGTCAAATTGTCCCGTGATATTTATTTATTTTATTTTATTTTATTTAACTCAGACTCTTCGTTTGCCGTCTCAAAATTAAATTTCAAATCTCCTTGCACCTGTCAACAGCGCTCTGATTATCGTGAATAACAACGTTACTGTCATGCCGACCCCAACCCTAAAACGAAGAAAGAGCTTCCACAACACAAATTACATAATCAAATTAGTTTCGGGGAGCTTTGACGTGTAAGCATAAGCTTCTCCGCGGCAAAGACGCGGATGTGCGTTAGTCAATAGGCACAAGCAAAAGTGAAAGTTTTATACGAATGAATTGATATAAAATGACGGTTACCTATGTTAGAAACTCATCTGAATAGGAAAAATTGCTTCCTTCCTTGGTGACCAAACATATTTCGCCGCTTTTCGTGCCTCACTGGTACGGTCGAGGAAATCAATTCCTGACCCACCATGGAATCTTTTCACAGTAAACGTCATAGTGACATGCATAGCTTGACAAGGAAAATCGTTAAGTATAACGTTTACTGTGAAAATGTTCTATGGTTGGTCAGGAATGCATTTCCTAGACTCTACCTCGGAAATGCAAATAGACATAAAAGTACCATGTGTAAAAACTTCTTTAATAGGTAGGTGCACAGTAATCATTTTGGTTGATTTTAATTGGTATGTTGTCATAATGTTTTATATTTTGTAATGGTTTTCACTAACGCAACACATAAGGATCTCCCAACCCTCTGGCTGCACGCCCTCATACAGATTGTAAATGCGGTTTCAAATTTCAAAATTCGTATCGAAATCGAATCACTCACTCAAAAAGTGTGCTTGCACTTGAGATATAACCTCTTTAAGAACGTAAACGACGTTTAATTTTCGAACACCGAGTTCCCCTCGGCAGTAAACCGAAAACCGATAAAAAATACCCCGTCACAACCTCATTCGAAAACAACGTTCTAAAAATATTTTCGAATTTCGAACGTCACAAAAGAGGTCGCAACAAAGAGTATCTATATCCAGCCAGAGTCAATTAAGCCCATTCTTCGCTGCCTTCAAGCGGGCCGATAGAATAAATAGAGACAACAATAAGTAAAAAAAGGAAAATATATTAGGGGCTCGTTGAAGGCAATCCTGTGATATTATAGGTAACGGGCCGATCAAAGCCAGCGACCCTTTATTATCAAACCATTCCCAATTAACTTTAAACCAAAAACCCTTACTCTCTCCCGCACACTCTCTTCATGTAAGCACGAGACAGCACTACGCTGTCGATTGTTAACGCTAGTTAGAGAGAGTTTCGGAATGTTTTTTTTAAAAGTGGCCAGTCACTGCCAAATGATTACGGCCGCCATAGACGTCAGATCAGCTTGACGTTATTGGTACAAAAAAAGTGTAAGCGGCCAGTGTGTCTACGGGACAAAACATACATCTGCCACAGATTGTAATCAATGGTATTTGATTTTAATGAGGGATAAGCAAGATGAAATGTGAATCAAAATAATATTACTACCTTACAATAATAGAGCGAGTGAAGTGAAGTGAGTTCTCAATGTCAAGACTGGACGAATCTGCACTTTCCGCCGTCTTGTATGTACGTATGTATGTGATACGAAGCTGCTTACTTTAAAAAAAAAACCTTAGAAAAAAAACGTAAAATAATCCTTTAAAATAATGATAAATAAATAAAATAAAATAGAGTGCGTTTATTTCGGACAACAGAAACTAAGGCCTAAAGTTTTATGGCCTAGCACTAAGCAGCAGGAATATGAAGTCGGTGCGGTGCGAGCGGAATATTCTTTGAATGAAGCACCGACTTCATATTTCTGCTGCTTAGTGCTAGGCCATAAAACTTTAGGCCTTAGTTTCTGTTGTCCGAAATAAACGCATTTCATTTTATTTTATTTATTTATCATTATTTTAGAGGATTATTTTACGTTTTTTTTCTAAGGTTTTTTCTTGAAGGCGGTTCTACTTTTTTGTTAAAAGATTTTTATTTCACAATTTTACGTTGATTTAACATTTTCATAATTATCCTCCAACTCCTAACCGTTAAGGAGTTGTATCTTCCATCATCAGCTCATCAACATAAGACGATGACTACCGGACGCAAATACTTGAATAGCCTTAGAAAATATATGAAACACATGATACGTGCATATGAAATTTGAGGGTTGCCCTCGATTTCCCTGAGATCCCATCATCAGATCATGACTTGGTGACAGTGGGACCACTTCAGGAGTATACCCTTTCGAATAATGATTTAACATTTTAAGAATTATCCTCCAACTCCTAACCGCTAAGGAGTTGTACCTTCCATCATCAGCTCATCATCATGAGATGATGACTACCAGACGCAAATACTTGAATAACCTTAGAAAATATATGAAACACATAGTACGTGCCTGTAAAATTTGAGGGTTGCCCTCGATTTCCCTGAGATCCCATTATCAGATCATGACTTGGTGACAGTGGCACTACCTCAGAAGGATACCCTTTCGAATAATGATTTAATATTTTCAGAATTATCCTCCAACTCCTAACCGCTAAGGAGTTGGACCTTCCATCATCAGCTCATCATCATGAGATGATGACTACCAGACCAGGTAGCATGCTGAAATCAATATGAAATACTCAAGCCTGCGGTCCCTTGAAGCTGTGAAAAAATCAAACTTCCAAGTCAACGCAATCAAAAGATACAATCATTAAAAAGGCTATTTCCATACAAATTGCCGAAATCCAAAAACCTTAAGGGTACTTCCAGTTGTCCTAGAAACTTGAAATTTGGTATGAAGGTAGCTCTTATAGCACAACCACTCACAAAAGTCTCAAAATCTTAAATTTTTATGTCTGTCCGTAGATTTCGCAGACCAATATAAGTTGATCCCCTACTGCGTTCATTTTTCTTAGGAGCAGGGCTCTGCTATCACTGGACTTCTTAAAACACTAGGGAAAAGCGTTAAAATGTTTCTACGGGTCCCTCGTGCGCGAGTCCGACTCGCACTTGGCCGGTTTTTTGCTAAAACAAACGAAGTATCATTCGGGGAGACTGCTAAGGTAACTTTTGCCTACGAATTTGTTTTGCAAGAGATTGTCAAGTATCCAGCGTGTAATTGAAATATTAACATTAACCTAACTCTGTTTAACGACCAACTGCAGCGAATTGCCTATAATTATACATCAAAATTATCCTCTTGATATATTTTAACCTTATTAGTTATTACGCATGTACCGTGTTAATGAACCTAATTAACTTATTAATCAGGATTAAAATAAATTAAGCTGTAATAAAGTTGCTGGTCCGACTAAACTCATTACAGCTTTCGCGCGGGATAATTAATATCAACTAAGGTATTGTTTCAAAATCATCTGGCAACTTTAGACGAGGCTGGTGAAGGTTAAGACTCGGTAGCTGATATTTACAATCATCATCATCATCAGCCTATTTATGTCCCACTGCTGGGCACTGGCCTCCTCTCAGAATGAGAGGGCTTGGGCTACAGATCCCACGCGGGCCCACTGCGGATTGGGAACTTCACGCACAACATTTAATTGTTTCGCAGGAGTGTGCAGGTTTCATACCCTATACATCTCCTGCTCAATTAAAACGTGCCAGTAAAGTAAAGTGTTCTGGTTTTGCTGTTCTAATAATTACTTTTTACACTTGTTTCTAAAATACGGTAATTTTTTTCTGTCTTAATTTTTTAATGACGGAGTGAGGTTTTTTTGTGTAATTTATCTGTGGTTACGTATTGTAAGAGCTAATGTAACTTGTTTTTAGAAAAAAATACTTTGTGCCAAGTTTCTTGCGGCGCCTTCTTCTTGGCAATCATGGTCTTTCCGAAAGCGCTGGTAGACTCAAAAAAATTACGTGTAAAAGAGCATTCAACTGCCTATTTGCTGAATAAAATTTTGAATTTGAATTTGAATTTGAATCACAATTTTGTCCTTTACCGCAAAAGCTTGTGATAAACTACAAATGTAATTTCACACATAAATTACGAAAAACTCAGAGGTGCGACCCGGGGCTCGAACCCACGACCCTCTGCTTGAGAGGCCATAGGTCAAACCACTAGGCTATCACGGTTAATCAATACAATACAATATTTACAATACAGTACAAAAACTCCTTGTACTCCGCATAATAAATAAAACAGCAAATAACCTACCCAATGTATAAAAGTTGAAAAACCGACACTGTCATTTCAAAGTTCAATATTTCAAAGACGGCTGAACCGATTTTAATGAAACTTAGGCTAAGAATAATCTTGATTAAATTAGCTTTCGATTAAAAAAACAGCATTGAAGTCGGTTAGCTATGATGCCACAGACAAACACACAGATACACAAATACACAGATGCACCCCTCTTTTTTGTCCGGGGTTAATTAAACCATTATAGGTGTAATAAACATTGAATATATACCTACATATTTATAATAAACGTACATTATAAATATAAATTTAGGTTTTTAGGGTTCCGTGACGGTGGCAAAAAGCATTACCTGTGTTCATCTGTCCGTCCGTATGTTATAGCCATAAGTTCTAAAAAGTGTGCATAAAAATTCAGAATACTTTTTTTTACCAAAGTCGAATAACTAAATCAGCAAATGCTATTTTTCTTATCCAAATAGCTTATACAAGGTTATGACGCAATGGCGTCTTACTTTGAAATAGTAGGTATTTGCTTTATCCTTCCAAAAACCCAAAATTGGACTTAACCTCGAAGGAAATTAAGTAAGATTTTGCTCGCTGCGTTATTGGAACATAGGACTTTATTTAGGTGAGCTAAGTGTGTACGTTAATTTTCTTAACAATGTTTTCTATTATGGGTACAAAGTGAGGTAAGAGCACACAATGAGAGCTCCGAGAACGCTATCTCCCTTCAACGTTCGCTTGGAGCTTTTGGGTTGAAAAGAACCGTATTTCTTGAATTACCTAAGTAGGAAGATTAAAAAAAATTGAATATTAAGAGCATTTTGGTATCATCATCGTCGTCATGTCAGCCGAAAGACGTCCACTGCTGGACATAGGCCTCCCCCGCTGCTCCCTACTCAGACCGGTCTTGTGCTTTATTTTTGCCACTGCCACTTAAGTTTCGCAATTCTTCGGGCTATGTCTGTAACCTTAGTTCTAGTGCGGATATCATCATTTCTGATTCTATCCTGCAGAGAAACCCCGAGCACAGCCCTCTCCATCGCCCTCTGAGTGACTTTGAGCTTCCTTATGAGGCCCATCGTTAGCGCTCACGTCTCAGATCCGTAAGTCATCACTGGCAACACACACTGGTAAAAGATTTTTGTCTTTAAACACTAAAGTAATTCGGAGGAAAAATCATTTTGATATATGATCAATCCTTTTTTTGTGTACACGTTAAGTTCAACAGTGATCAAAGCCGCTAAATAAATAAAGATTAAAAGAAATATTACAGTACCTAAATAAATACCTGGTTCAATTCCATGGATATATTTTTGAACTCTGCTCGTTTTGTTCAACAGATAACGGCACTTAGGCCGACATAATACTCGGAATAACAAAACACCGGTCCATTATTTTTTCATGTTCTCCAACATAAAATCAATCGAGTAATTAACTAGCAATAAGCTTCAACAAAACTCTCTAAAGAGGTTAGAGGGTTCGGTCACTTTTTAGTACTTTGGAGGGCAATTTCTCCGAATAGATTGAGTTTGGGCGGTAAAAAAATACGCGTCTTGTATTTAGACTAGGACTCTCTATTATCATCATCATCATGTCAGCCGAAAGACGTCCACTACTGGACATAGGTCACCCCCAAGTACCACTCAGACCGGTCTTGTGCTTTCCGCATCCACCGCGGAAACACTAACAGATATAAAAAAATGACTCAAATCGGAGCCGGAAAGCTGGGTACCTTTCCTTGTTAGTGGCTCACTGTATAAAACATACCAAGTCCTTTGATAACAGTGCTGTATCCACTACCAACAAATTGGCTCTATCAAACCGCTAGTTCCCTTCAATAAAATATTTGTCAGAAAACTCCCAAAGCAAAGCTAGCACAGTCAAAGTTGGATTGGTACCAAGTTGTTTGAATTACCTCTCAAACCCTTTTCGGAGGAAAATCCTACGGAATCTGCTACTCGCGTTTGATTTTAAACCACACCGGTTTGCACCAATGCTGTGGCCTTTGCAATCTTGATACATGATTGCATTTGCTATTATTAAATCTGAACGGAACTAGAACCAATACTTAGCTGATTTGGATGTTACGTGTGTGAATGTTTTCATGCAGGGGTAGGTACTGTAATATGACGATTTTATTCCAGAAATTCCAAATGTTTCATTTCCCAATTTTTTCAAAACTGTGCCCTTGCCCTGTTATTCATAAACCTATTTTAACTAAAATGCCGTTAAAGTTCGTTTGTCCTTTTATGTCACATTGACATTTCCGTTAGTAAGAAGAGAACTAAAACTATTTTAGCTAATAGAGGCTTGAGTGACGTTTATGAATAAAAGGCCATAAATGTTTAAGGATTTTTATAAAATAAACTTAACCTAACCTAACGTATCGAAGAGGTGACGCTGATAAATCCTGAAATATTCACAGTTTCTGAAAAAAAAAAGCATTTCGGGGTATGAAAGTTTGGCACACAATTTTTGGCCAAATGAATCGATGCCATCATGGCGATGGCGGTCGTATTTGCTGGCACTGATTAATGCCACACTGAACTATGCCACTAAAATGGTGGTAAACTGACTGACCTTATGCGAGATCCGTCCAGATCGCTACCACCATTTTACTCGCTAATCCTGCCACTAAGCAGCAGTGCTTGCACTGTTGTGTTTCGGTGTGGAGAGTGAGACATCCGGTGTAATTACGGGCACAAGAGGCATTTCATCTTAGCTCTCTAGGTTGGCAACGCATCTGCAAACGGGGTTGTGGGTGTCTATGGGCAGTGGTGACCACTTACCATCAGGTGACCCACTTGCTCGTTTGATTTCCTCGTCGTATAACAAAAAACTGTATACCTTAAGTTTGTGCTACAATAATTCATTATTTACACTCCACCGTGTCATTAACTTAAGCTAATATTTTGTTCTGGTAAATACATCTTTATATATGAATGCATCTTCATTAGAGAACCAATTAGTTAAAGCAATACTCTTATTTGGACTTAATGAGTTAAGTTTATTAATTTAACACAGTACGTTATCATTTTCAGACATATTCGTCGTGTCTGCGAACTTCAATTTATTTTTGTGAGTTTGGAGACCATTCGAGTTCATTAGATGTCGTCTCAAATGTTGAGTTATTTTAACAATTTGCTAGTTGAAACGATATTAACTGATTGTAAATGAAGCTGTGTTGAAACTTTTTGTAAGTACTTAATTTCATGTTATTCGTCCAGTTTTCATAGTTAATATAACAAGGTTCTAAATAAACGTGGCTAAAAGTAAAATTGACATCGTATCTTTCGGTAATGTCCAAGTTTGCTCTCACAGTGCTACAAAATTCTACATATATAACACAACAAGTGGAATTATTTAGGCGTCGTCTTCATTTTGACACTTTGATTAACTAATCGAGTATGCGTTACTAAAATGTTATTAGGTAAGAATTAAACTAACCAATAGACTATTAATTGCAAGTAATTTAACGCGAAAAAAATGCGCTCACTTAAAACGCCTCCATTAAAAAACCAAAGCATATTGTTATTTTTGACACTCGCGATGTTCACTATGACGTCTCAATTACTATGGCCATATTGGCAGTACCTCTAGTGACACGTATCGACAACAAACTACTCTCATATCAATTGACACTTTAACGCGAACGCGATCGAGACGTATTTTTGGTCGTCGATTACTTTTGAGTTAAAGTGTCAAATAGTATGAGAATTGTTTGTTGTCGATACGTGCTGTGCCCTAAGCACGACTTGTCGAATCCTGCGTCACGTAAAATCGAATAGTAAACTATAACGAGTTTGTATGACGTTTGGAACAGCGCCCGCCCGTGAGCGTATTTGGAACTAAAATTAAGTATGAGATTTCTCGATCTCGATATGATAACCGTAACGTAACGCAGGATTCGACAAGTCGTGCTTAGGTCACTGCTCGTGGCGCTGCCAATTCTGTGCCCTTGGAGTAATTAAAAAGCACAAAATACGTCTCGATCGCGTTTGCGTTAAAGTGTCAAATAGTATGAGAATTGTTAAACGCTAACGCAATCGAGACGTGTTTTTTACCTGACTGCGAAACTCAAAGGAGTGTAATGTGTTTATCAGCCTTTAAATAATAAATAAAAACAAATAAAATATAGTTTATTTGCCAAACGGTTACACATAATTGTAGCTGATTACTTATGACCAGCACACTAGGCTGAGCCTGCCTCGTGAGGTCCATGTATGTATATGTATGTTTGTTCCTTTTTTGCTCATCGATTACATTCGGCCCTCAGAAACAGAACATTATTAAACTCCAACATTAGGTATTGAATTTTCATAAGCGCAGACTCAGAATGTCACTATCGGTTACTTCAGACTATCATTACAGCCGTCTCGCGGGCGTTCGAGCAAAGTTTTCCAATAAGGGGTTGTTCGGACGATTTGAACAAGATTCCGAGACCGAGAGCAAAAAGTTTCTTTCGCTTCTTAATATTTTTTTGCTTCGTGTAATGACAAGCGGTTGCAATCCGCGAGCCTTTTCTGGAGTTTAATTTTGCTACGGGAATTTCTGTTGCGGCCATCTGGTATCAATTGACTTATTAACATTTGGGAATAGTGACAGTTTTTAAGTGACCGTGACGTCCAATTATAAGGAAAAGGTCCGTGTTGGTATTTTATTAACCCCAGGAGCAAAGAGAAGGGAGTTACGTTTGACCTTTGTACGGGTTTATCTGTGTATCTGTCCGATTTGGACGTGTTTTGTTCAAAATCGATTGGGCTGTTTTTAGATATTGAACTTTTAAATTAAAATGTCAAGGATTTTTAAACTTTTCTAAGTGGTTTGATAAGTCTAGTACAGTCAGCAGCGGAAGTAGCTAAGCAACCGTCGCGTTCACAATTATCTAAGTACGGTTCTATTGTTACAGACATAAGAGCTTGTGTAGATCATTGTGACCCCTTCGGTTGCATAGGTACTTCTGCTGCTGACTGTACTGTAATTTGGGACTAGGTTAATTGGTTTCAACTGTCCCACGATATTTAATAATTTATTTAGTATTTATACTCGAATATTCGTAGTACTCTAATATTTGTACATAATAATGATTTAGACATAATCGAATAGTCCCGGGTAATCTGTTTTGATCATGAGTTTCAACTTCAGTTAATTGGTGTGGGTAGTAAGACATCTGTCAGTATGACGATGCGATAAAGATATAACCCCGCGACCCTCGCTACTCGTTGGCAACCCTCGCTTACTCAAAATATAAATTAATAGCGAAAAAATATGTAGCGATGCATTCAAAGCGGGACGTTTTCTTAGTCTGTTCACTTTTTTAAAAGCTGCGCAACGTCACAAATACAAATATTCTTTTTCTTGTGATTCGTTACACTCTTGACAGAGTGGTCGTGGTCGTCATGTCAGTATTCGTGACCCGCCTCACAATACGCCGCCACTCGTCCCTGACAGTCGCCTTTCTGGTGCATGCCTGCAAGGGTCAGTCCACGGCTGCTTTGATTTGGTCAGTCCATCTCATAGGCAACCTTCCACGCAATTCCACAAATATTCTACCCTAACGCTTTCTCCATGTTAATTTGCGCCTCAAAACAATATGTTTTAATTACGACATTTTAAAAACTCCCATAGGTCTTAAGACCTGTGAAAATGGGTCGAAATATCTACAGGGAGTCGGAATCGGGTAATAGTAAATATTTCGGTAAGTGACTGAGCTAGTCTATGAGTATTCCGGTTTTAGGGTTCCGTACCTCAAAAAGAAAAAAACGAAGGAACGGAAACGGAAACTTATAGGATCTCAGGATATCTTGGCTCCCGAGATTCACTTAGAGAACGCTTTAAAGAAATCGACATCCTTACAGTGGCATCTCAGTATATATATATGATGTAATGTTGTATACACATAAGAACATCAAAACTTTTAAGAAAGTGTCGGATGTGCATGGTTTCAACACTCGAAATAGCATAAACTTGCCGTCCCTAAATTTCGTCTACGAAAAGTTAGCAAGTCGTTTTTGGGAACCCTTTTTCTCTAGAACGCGTAGAGGTAGCATGCTGAAATTAATATCAAATACTCAAGCCTGCGTTCCCTTGAAGCTGTGAAAAAATCAACCTTCTAAGTCAACGCAATCAAAAGATACAGTCATTAAAAAGGCTATTTCCATACAAATTGCCGAAATCGAAAAACCTAAAGGGTACTTCCAGTTGTCCTAGAAACTTGAAATTTGGTATGAAGGTAGCTCTTATAGCTCTTATAGCATAAATTTTAAATTTTTACGTCTGTCTGTAGATTTTAGAACTAATATAAGTTGACCCCACACTATGTACATTTTGCTTAGGAGCAGGGCTCTGCTAACACTGGACTTCTTAAAACACTGGGGAAAAGCGTTAAAATCTTTATGCGGAATCCTCGTGCGCGAGTCCGATTCGCACTTGGTCGGTTTTTTTTAATTAAGATTAGAAATTTAATGGTCAAATGCCATTTAAGTAAAACGAAGACGTAAACATAATAAATAAAATACAATAAATTGTTTGATTTTGAATTAAACACCGTTAATAAATAGTTATTGTGTATTCCCCCATTAGAATGACCAAACGACCAAATGAACGACCAAAAAAAACGTGTTTGCGTTAAAGTGTCAAATTGTATGAGAATTGTTTGTTGTCGATACGTGCCACTTTTCCTTTAGTAATTCAGACGTAAACGCGAACGCGATCGAGATGCTTTTTTGGCCGTTGATTACACTAGATGCTCTGAGGGTCGAGCACGACTTTTCGAAACCCGCGTCACGTGAAATCGAATAGTAAGCGTTGTCGAGTTTGTATGACGTTTGGAACAGCGCCCGCCCGTGAGCGTATTTGGAACTAAAATTTAGTAAGAGGTTGCTCGATCTCGATAACGTTACGCAGGATTCGTAAAGTCGTGCTCGACCCTCTGAACTTTAATTAAATAATTTGGTATTAATGACGTAGGGTGCAGTTGTGTAGGCACAAGTTTGGTAAATTATTCGCAGTTTGACGTGTCTATGAATTTTTGAGTGCATAGAAGATGGGACTACCTTATTATAGCGTGTTATCTACTATTTCTTCATCATTATCATCATCATCATCATCAGCCTATTTACGTCCCACTACTGGGCACAGGCCTCCTCTCAGAATTTAATATATTATTAATAATCATAATGTTTTGCAATTTCTGTTGTAAGCAAGAACAGAAAAAACTGACTATGGCCTCTCAAGCAGAAGGTCGTGGGTTCAAGCCCCGGCTCGAACCTCTGAGTTTTTAACCGACTTCAAAAAAAAAGGAGGTTACCAATTCGACACGTATGTATGTAATATTATCGAAATGGAATCGGCTTTCAAACCAATATAACAATTTTTTTCGGTGAAGAAAAACATTGTGAGGAAACCTGCAGAATCCTGTGAAGCAATTCAATGGTGTGTGTGAAGTTTCCGATCCACACTGAACCCGCGTGGGAACAATAGCCCAAGCCCTCTCATATTAAAATTATTACTTAGACTGTTTCAACACGACCACGGATCCCTATTCAGTTTTTAGGGTTCCGTACCTCAAAAGGAAAAAACGGAACCCTTAAAGAATCTTTTTGCTGTCCGTCCGTCTGCCTGTCTGTCTGTCTGTCTGTCTGTCTGTCAAGACCCTTTTTCTCTGGAACGCGTGGAGGTAGCGTGCTGAAATTAATATCAAATACTCAAGCCTGCGGTCCCTTGAAGTTGTGAAAAAATCAACCTTCTAAGTCAACGCAATCAAAAGATACATTAAAACACTGGGGAAAAGCGTTAAAATCTTTCTACGGAAGCCTCGTGCGCGAGTCCGACCCGCACTTATTTTTTCTATTTATTGCTACAAAGTACTAAATAAAATAAAGCACGAACGAAAAAAAGCAGGTTTATCATCAATACAACCATACAATTAACTCATACAAATACGCCCAGTAATCACTGACTCACTTGAAATTTGAGAAATCACTCATCAATGTCAATAAATTTATTATTTAAATACTTACCCAATTACACAACGTGGGTGTTCGTTTTTGTCGAAACCATTTTTCTGCAAATCACGGTTATGCCATTTGGCTTCCCGCCGTCGTGATTTAAGGCCTCATTTGAGATATCGATAAAAATATCGTTGTCTGAATGTCTGACTAATCGTTCCACGAAAGGCTTGAGGATAATGCTCTTGCAAATATTTCTGGTTGCTAGTCCAATTTAGTTCCTATAGTGCTATGTACTTATTAAATATTCAGGGCAATGATTTTGAAAAGAAAACCGTTTTGATTAAATTTTCACTAGTGATGTCCACAGGATCACCTATTTTGATCATCATGTCAGCCGAAAGACGTCCACTGCTGGACATAGGCCTGTCTACTCAGACCAGACTTGTGCTTTCCGCACCACCGCGGTCCCGCAACCTTTACGAGGTCGTCGCTCCATCTATTTTGATCCCCTCCATACAAAATTTGTACTGGGGGGATCAAAATAGCTGATCCTAGTGGACATCACGTCCTAATTGGTTTATTCCTTTAGAAAATGCGATACCACAGATACATTAACAAGTCACACTACAGTTTTTTCGTCAATGGTTAAAAAACAGTTTTTTTTTAGCTAAGCCACCATTATTAGTTATAAGTAGAACAGCATATTTTTATCGCGTCTTATCTAAATGAAAATAATTAATCAACACAGTCTCATTCGATTGCGCGCGAGCCGCACGACGTAATGACGTCATCGCGTACGTAGAATAGTCTGTGTAGAAGCCATAGCACAATTTCGCTCCCCCTCTTGTCGCCTCCGTGGCGCAATTGGTTAGCGCGTTCGGCTGTTAACCGAAAGGTTGGTGGTTCAAGCCCACCCGGGGGCGTCTTATTTTTTTATTTTTTTTTCCGTTGTTTTCTTTCTATTCAGTAATGACAAAACAACTTTTATATTTTACTATGTTTTTTATATTTACCTATTTATTATTCCACAAAATGTATTTATTTTTTTCATAAAAATACTTAAATAATTTATTGAATCAGGCGTTACTTTGCGGAGGTCCATATTTATGAACTAAAAAACAATTACTTTGCTCACCCGCGACCACTAATGACAAATAGTTATATCTGTGCGGCAAATGTATGTTTCCATGAAACACCTCCGCCTCCACTGCTACACGAATTAACACATGCCACACAGACCCAACTATCACCACCACCACTATACTAAGCGCTGACGCGTTTCGGCACTCTCCGCGAGGCCATTTACGAAGCACAACAACAACCACTCAACATGCCACCACTTCCACTACAAGAGTAGAGAGAGTTGAGTAGTGGAAGTGGTGGCATGTTGAGCGGTTGTTGTTGTGCTTCGTAAATGGCCTCGTGGAGAGTGCCGAAACGCGTCAGCGTTTAGTATAGTGGTGGTGGTGATAGTTGGGTCTGTGTGGCATGTGTTGATTCGTGTAGCAGTGGAGGCGGAGGTGTGGCATGGAAACATACATTTGCCGCACAGATGTAACTATTTGTCATTAGTGGTCGCGGGTGAGCAAAGTAATTGTTTTTTAGTTCATAAAAATACTTAATCGAAAGTTTTTCGATTACTATTGAAACCGGGCGTGTAACATCTTGAATAGGTATTTCAGACCAAAGAGTAGGTACCTACTTACCGTACCTACCGATGCAAGGAAGTACCTCGATTAAGAACTCCAATTTTTATTTTGGTGGTGTTTTAAACGTTTAATAATTGAAAAAACACAACGAGGCATTCTGTTTTTAAAATTTAACTTTGCACGTGGAAAGCGGTTCTAAAATTCACGGCAGAACATGAGGTTCTCACTCAACCTTCTTTTAAGCACGCAAGGCACATATAAGTACTATTTTCTTCTATCTCGATAAAGTTCTGTGAGTGACGCGCTGGTTTAATTTTAAATACCTTCCTTTCACAGTGAGGGGGGGGGGGGGGGGGGTGAAGCTTCAGGTGATGGTGGGGGTTGTATGTTGTAAACGCCACACCCAAAGGTATGATGCCACGACAGTTTTAAAACTATTCGTTTGTTCGTCAAAAATATGAATGACTGCATTAAGTATAAACTGACCCAGTCAGGAAGTTAACCGTTGGCTTAACCCGCTTCTAAATGAGCTATTGAAGCGTTTGGAACTGCAGGGAGCAAAACTTAGTTGAAATTTTATTGTTATTTACCCCCAACTCCTGTAAGTTACTGAAGTTAGATGATATTCTGCCGAAACACAAATATTATATCTAAAATTATAATATTTTTGTATTTATTACATTTACAGGCTGGTTTTTTACAGACCCTTGTTTGATTGTTTTTAACTTTGAAGCACTTTATCCAAAGTCACTGTCTTGACATTTTTCTTTTCTACTAATCGCTTTTACGATTTTTTGTTGTAATTATTACCACTGTAGTTAATTAAGTTCGATATTCTGAATTTGATATAAAACACAAAAAAAGCATTTTTTTATTATTCAAGTCTTATTCAGTCTTGAGAAAGACGATGTGAAAACATCTTCCAAAACCGTGCATCATAACATAACATTATTGACAATATCTCCACATCGCTCTGACAAGCAGTGTTAAAACGCAACGGGTATACTGTCGATAATATTTCAGTGTTGAGACTGCCTTTCATACACCTTTAAAACCTAACGTCACATGTAGCATCAGTAACCTAAGACAAAATGAACCCTACTCCATCTAACCTAGAGTATGATTCTATTTTTCAAAAATGTGTACAGGTGATATTTGGCATTTCGTTCCCGCTAACTTGACAACTCCCTGGCCACCGGTCAGCACTCGCCAGTCTTTCAACTATCCCGTGGGAAATCCTCTATCCTTGTTGGACTGGTTTAAAAACCGGCCAAGTGCGAGTCGGACTCGCGCACGAGGGTTCCGTAGAAAGATTTTAACGCTTTTAACGCCAGTGTTTTAAGAAGCCCAGTGTTAGCAGAGCTCTGCTCCTAAGCAAAATGTACGCAGTGTGGGGTCAACTTATATTGGTCTGCGAAATCTACAGACAGACATAAAAATTTAAGATTTCGAGACTTTTTGGAGTGTTTGTGCTATAAGAGCTACCTTCATACCAAATTTCAAGTTTCTAGGACAACTGGAAGTACCCTTTATGTTTTCAAAGTACGGCAATTTATAAGGAAATGGCCTTTTTAATGACTGTATCTTTTGATTGCGTTGACTTAGAAGGTTGATTTTTTCACAGCTTCAAGGGACCGCAAGCTTGAGTATTTGGTATTAATTTTAGCATGCTAGCTCAACGCGTTCCAGAGAAAAAGGGTCTTGACAGACAGACAGACGGACAACAAAGTGATCCTATAAGGGTTCCGTTTTTTCCTTTTGAGGCACGGAACCCTAAAAACCACCTTTTGAAAAAAAAAACTGTTTTTGAGTAGTATGTTTTGGGATTTGTCGTAATAGCTCTATATGAACTGACTACTGTGTGTGTATAGTCTGAGCTTTAGTAGAGCCCCAATGTACTGGGAAATTCTCTGGTACTGATAACATGTCATGTCCTAACTCCTATAATTTTCTGTCTTAAGGGAAAACTCATAATTAAAGTTAGTGGTTACAACTTCAGTGAATTACTATCCTTCTAGGATTTTTAAACAAAATGTAGTCCACGTTAGTGACATTTTATAATAAATAATTAAGTAAGAAAGTTTTTTTTTTTGTGCCATAGAATTAGACATACCTACATATAATAGAATGCTTTATTTGCCAGAATACAATAGAGAATTAGGCACAAGATATTATGGTACATTGCTGCATTGTATTTTCTTTGCGCCTTATTTCTTGTTTTGACTGTTATGTGGTGTTCAATAAAGAGTTATTGTATTGTATTGTATTGTACAAAGTGATGCGGTACGGTATGTATACATACATACGCTCGGAAAACATAAAACTCTTTCGGCAGTTGGGTAAAAACAGTGCACAATGGAGACTTATACGGGCTACAGGACAACTTTAATTTAATCATCACCAAACCATACATACAATTATTAAACCATTTAAAAATATATATATACCTCCCTCCATTTACCAAAAACCCTGATAAACGCTGATAAACGACCCTCTAAAAGCTGTTTTGCCGGTGTCCCATTTTTTCACGTCAAAATTTTTAACCAACTTGCATAAACGTGGGTAATTGCATGATTTATGCCTGTGTGTGAAATGCTTTTAAATTATGACGCGCCATCAATCAAGGGGTCCCAAGTGGAACAATCTACCTTGCCTGAGGAGGTATGAGGAATTTAATCTGTATTAAAAGTGGGCTCTATTAAGAAGTTTTAATGTTGACATCATTAATTACACCAGTCTTTCTTTTTAAAGTTGCTGAGCATTTTGGAAAAGTTTGAAGTACTAGGTACTTGAAAGTCGATTTTACGGTCTTCGGAAGGAATAACACTGTTTTAAACTTTCGTTATTTTTATTCATAATTATTTACTACAATCTAAGGACTTCAATAATATTATTATAGTTCAAATACTCGCTGAAACAATAATATACAGAAAACCCAAAAAATGTCTAACTTTGGTCTAGTAGTAACGTAATGTCAAAGATCTGGGTTCGATTCCCGGAGTTATTCATGTTTTTCTGGTTTTATGTGATTAACGGGAAAACCGAAAAAAATAAAAATAAATTGCGAAAAATAGAAGAAAGAATTTCAGTTGTTCTAGTTTTTTATAGGCTGAAAAGGTGCAGAGTAAAAAAAACGTATTTTTATCATGATTATGATTTATGATTTTCTGACTTTCGGAAGTACCTAACAGTACATACTACAAAGTAATAAGCTGACAACCCAAAAAAATATAAAATAATACACAGATTATCATGATACTCGGGACTTAATCGCGTAAAAAACATATATTTAAATTTGAATTTAAATACCTCGACGTTTCGGACGCGACGTTGCGTCCATAGTCTCGAAGGGACTCGTATCATGATAATGTGTGAAAATCGCGAAAGTTTAAATCAATAAATAATACACAGGTCAATCACACACACCCTGTATTTTAGTAAGTAATTTTAATTTAACAGACGCGATACGATTTCAAAACGTTCCGTTTGTTTCCAAAACCGAAAAAAAAACAGTTTATTATACTTATCAAAGCAAACATTTAAATTAACAGGAATGGCGTTTAAAATGGACCCCTATTAATAATCGAGCTTCCGAAACTCCGTCCCGCTTTGACCATAATGAGTGAAAGGGATGCAACGCCAAGAATTCGAAACTAATTAGACCGCCCGTGAATGTTTTTAATTATTTATTGCCGTAATATAGTTTTTTCTCTGTTCGAATGAATTATTATGGGAGATGAAATATTTATTAAGTGACTTGGGCATTTTTTTTCTCGTTATTTTGTCTTTAAGGTCTTCATTAATCGAATTATTATTATGATTAGGATCTGGGCATCATTACTTGAACTAAGTTAAATACTAGGTTTAGTGAGTTTATAGTCATCAAATACTAACTAATATTATAAATGCGAAAGTAGCTCTGCCTCTCTGTCTCTCTGTTTGTCTGTTTGTTACCTCTTCACGGGAAAACCGCTGCACCAATCTAAATGAAATTTGGTATGAAGATAGTTTGAGTATTGAGGAATAACATAGGCTACTTTTTATTCGGGAAAATTGTATAGTTCCCGCGGGATAGCGATAACCGAAATCTACGCTGACGAAGTCGCGGGCAACAGCTAGTAGTATATAAAATAAACATATAACTTACGTTCCGTATATTCACGCATTGGTTTCATCCCGAGATATTTATTTATTTACATAAGTCGAGTTTATCCCGACACGTTGGCGCGCAGTGTGCGGTGTGCGTCTCGGTGTGTGTCTCGCTGTCGCTGAAAGGTTAACTGGTAGAGATTGCTTTAAGAGATAGGTTCGCCTATTACGTACATTTTCTTTTACGTATACCACAAGTGCGCGAATCGTGACTCAGTATTGGTGATACATGTGTCCTTAAATTGTGCTTTGCAGCATTTGTAATTGCGGAAACTCATCAAAAGTGTGTAGAATTACACTTAGTTAGTAAATGAGTGCGTGATTGCGTAGTGCTTATTGCGTGTGTGCATTAACAGCAAGTGGAGGGGAAAAGAGGCGTCATTGGTTCTTGAAGGAAATCGCATTTCCATATCATTTATTTTTAGTATTGTGGGATTGTGGATGTAGGTATTAATGTCGAAAAACTTGCTCAAACGGAATTTACCTATAGTACCTATTATTAGGTAATTTGTAAGTTTATTACAAAACTAGCTTATACCCTGCGGCTTTGCCCCCGTGAAATATTTCAAAATGGGCTAGTTCCCTATCCCGTGGGAATTTCTTAGTGCACCTCGGATACCCAAGGTATATGTTTGCCAAACTTCAAGTCTCTGGGTCCAGTGGTTTAGGCTGTGCGTTGTCTGTCAGTCAGTCAGTCACGGTACTGTCACATGAATTTATGTATCATAAAAATACAAATTCCCCTATTAGGACATTCCTGGCTCTTGTCAAATGTTTCGAAACATTTCTGGCAGCAGGTGCATCCGACATGTTCCTAAACCTAAGACAGGTGGTCACAAAAACCTTCGTCGGTGGCAAGCAATGCCATCTGTTGTTGTAGACTGTCAAGATTTATGGCAACCGCATCGGCAGTGGCTATATACGGGCCGACCACTACGCGACGCGGCGAGTAAATTATAAGTTCATTGCGCAGTCGAGATGCTTCCCCGCATGCGGTTGATAAGCAAAACTCTCAATGCATTAGCAAATAGTACTCGCATTACCGGTTGCGCGTAATAGTGGTAGCGGAGGTCTTTTTGTTTGGTTCGTATTGTGAGTGTATTTGTTTACTATTGCCAAGGGCTATGCCGATAGTGATTTTACATGTTATTGCATTATTAATTTTGTTAGTTTAGATGTTACATTATGAACGAAGGAATAGCGACTTTTATATAAGACTCTTCCACGACTTTTTTAGAAAAAATGACTTTGTGCCAAGTTTCTTGCGGCGCATTCTTCTTGGCAATCATGGTCTTTCCGAAAGCGCTGGTAGACTCGAAAAAATTACGTGTAAAAGAGCATTCAACTGCCTATTTGCTGAATAAAATTTTGAATTTTTGACTTTATTTGGCTGGCATGCTGACGTTTTTAGCTGTCAAATAAACGCCAATGTTTATTGATCAAGTATTCGGCGAAATAGAGAAGTCGATGCGTAAGCACTGATGTTAACCGAAAACCGAACGGACAGTGTCAAGTCATTTAGCCGAAACTTTACCTACCTGTAGTTGCCGCTGTCCTTGACAAGTGTAAATCGGCCTTAATGTAGGGTAGTTATTAGGTGATATAATTAGTGACGAATAATGACAATAGCATGATGACATAAGTTTTATTTTATTTTTTTATTAACTTAACTCGAATTGTAATCTATGGACGTAATAATTTATTTTGTATTGCTTTGCAGCGAATTAACGCACTAATTTAACTGACATGTGATAACACTTTAGTACGAAGTACTAGTACGCACGATATTCGTCTCTGATTCGTTCGTTCCGTGACAAAACAAACAAAGTATGAAACTGAGGTCCCAGTGAAAAAGGGGTTAATTCAGCTAAACCTGAACAGCTGATTTCCACTTAACCCCATTTTCACTAAAATAGGAAATCTAAGAGTAAAAACGCAAAATAAATTTGCCAAAATTTGTATTTAAAACTTGATACAAGCATAAGTTCGCCTTGACGTTAATTACACTTTTAACTCACCCACAATGCTTTAATTAAAGCAGTAATTATAATTATATCACTCAATAATTTACAATTACACCCCTCGCGCCGTAGTATAGTCGCTGCGATCGCGATAAAAAATTCAATTCAAACAAGGCACTCTCATTCGAATTTAATTATTTCGTATGGTTCGTTAGTATGACAAATAAATTTGAAAGGCCCACTCGTTCATATTTGTATAACAGGAATCACTGAATAGCTTTCGTTGTTGTAGTTAAACGTATTTACTTTACGTTTTATTAAATAAACATCGATATTGTATGTTTGACTCTATCGTTAGGCCTTTTGATTTAAATAAAAGCTGATGTGGAATTTATTTGGTAGTATAAATACGTGTTCCTAGGACTATAAAAATGTTGGTTATTTTCATACGATGTTAAGGGTGCGTTTCCAATTGAGGTGGAGCAGAGCGGAGACGAGCCGAATCAAACAACTAACAAATAAAGGATAAAAATGCTATCGTTCGTATTTCCTTCCAGAACCAATGTCGCCGTTTTTCCCCTCCACTTGCTATTAATGCACACACGCATAAGCACTATGCAATCACGCACAGTTACTAGTGTAATTACACACTGTGGATGAGTTTCCGCAATCACAAATACTGCAAAACATCATCACGCCGACATTTCGAGCAACGGCGTCAACGTCACGCGACCGTGCGACTTCTATCTTCTTTTTATTAATTCTGTGGTCGGAATCCATAGCTTGCCCCGCTTCCATTGGTATGTGGTATTCTGATTGGCAGACTGAAACTCGAACTTATAACACCTCTCGTTCTGACGTCCACGTCTGAAACGTTCGTCTCTCTCTCTAGCGGCACTAAGGATGCGCCGCAACACACAGTGCCCTTAGTGTAATCAAAAAGTGCAAAATACGTCTCGATCGCGTTTGCGTTAAAGTGTCAAATAGTATGAGAATTGTTAAACGCGAACGCGATCGAGACGTATTTCTTGGCCTGGTCGACGATTACACTAGGCGCTCTGTTTTGGGTTAAAAAAAGTAATCATAATCTTTTTAAACAAAACCCAACACTTTAAGTGCTGATCAAGAATTTAAGCTACGCAGGTGTAAAACTATACGGACTGCATTAATATTTATTTAAATAAGGCAGTAACAGCGGGCGTTTAGTTTACGGCATATTTATACGTGTCCTGTTAGAATTTATGTTTGACATGTGCTCGGTCGCCATTAGAGCACCCTTTTAAAAATAAATTTTTAAAGTCCCTCGTGCTTTAATGGTTTAGTTTGTATTGTACTAGCTTCCTGTAGTTTTGCCGCGGGATATTAAGTGAGATAAATTAAATTTATCAGTTAAGTTAAACGCCCCACTGATCGACACGTTAATGCCAATAATTGACACCCTGTTTGTCACCCTTATAAAGATTGAAGGTGCAAACTATTAGGGCAGTGTCGAGCACAGGGGCAATAAACTTATCACAAAATTTTCGGACTTTGAAATAATTGGAAAGACTCTCGCAGATTTTAACAAAAAGTGTCAATCTGAGTTCGTGATCTTTGGAGAATATTCTCGCCACAATTAGCATTGGAAATTATGTTAATTCCAGTCTTGTTTTGACATAAATATTATTTAAATACTTCTGTGTAGATACCTCATTAGAACCAATAAAACAAACCACAAGACGGTCGTTTGTAGTAAAAAAAATCAGGTAGGTAATCTGTCATTGTTACGTTGCTACCGCTAACGCCATCTATCGTCAGGTCACCAAAAGTCACAGGTCACAAAAAGTCATCATACAAAATAAAATTGTATAGACACTTACACTTTAAATACGGGATAGGTAGGTAGAAATTATTAACCGCGAATCATATTTTGAAACTGTTACTGTGTGGGCACTTTTTAAATTGACCACGAAAACACACAAAAGTGTTTAAATAAAAAACGAAATATGCCTTTAAATCACTTCCACAGGCCCAAGAACTATTATAAACCAACCATTCATCCTCATCTCATTTTTTGTTTCACATTCATACTAAATCATTTATTACTCACAGCTATGGTATTCGCTAATTGAAGGGTAGAATAAATGCTGGGTTTCATTAATGACTCGTTTACGCCCTAGGGCTGTAATGCAGTAATTACTGGATAGTAATCATTCGTAATTTGAACAATTTTGATACTGTTTTCTTATTTTTATTTATTGGTCTAGATGTCGGAGAGACGATTCAGAGTAAAGTTGATAGAACAAAAACAGGTTGGTATTATTTTACGTTTAAATTTTATAAGAAACTTAATGTATAACCACTACGTAATTTAATTATGTATGTTGAACCTACCGGTCAAAGTTTTTTATTTAATGTCTGTTGTAATGGGAGCCCCACTTAAATATTTATTTTATTCTGTTTCTAGTATTTGTCGTTATAGCGGCAACAGAAATACATCATCTGTGAAAATTTCAACTGTCTAACTATCACGGTTCATGATATACAGCCTGGTGACAGACGGACAGACAGACAGACGGACAGCGGAGTCTTATTAACAGGGTCCCGTTTTTGCCATTTTGGCTACGGAACCAGAGGCCGGATCCGGGGGCAACAAACCTTAGATTTATTTAAACTAACCACATGTTTTTGCAGAGTCCTCTTTAAACTCTATCCAAATGTTAATGATACGAGTTAAAAGTACCGCCGCACCGGTAGGGGGTGCCAGTGCCGTCGCAATTATAACTGGCACCTTTGAGGGCCAACTACGCTTTATTACCCCGTGTCCAGACTGGGTGGCTGATGGAAAATAAAACCTTAACTTTCTTGTTCAAACAAGCCGTGATAGCCCAGTGGTTTGACCTGACCTCTCAAGCAGAGGGTCGTGGGTTCAAACCCCAGCTCGAACCTCTGAGTTTTTCGGAGCTTTTCGGTGAAGGAAAACATCGTGGGGAAACCTGCACACTCCTGCAAAGCAGTTCAATGATGTGTGTTAAGTTTCCAATCCGCACTGGGCCCGCGTGGGAACTATAGCCCAAGCCCTCTCATTCTGAGAGGAGGCCTGTGCCCAGCAGTGGGACGTAAAAAAGGCTAGTAATGGTTTTTGTTTAAGGGCACAATCCACTTTTAAGTATTGCTCTTTGCCATGCGGCGACGTGTTTTCGGTCACTCATTTAAAAGAACGATACGATGTGTTTCTAGGGTACGAACTCCTATCCCGCGGGAACTATATAATTTTCCCGAATGAAAAGTAGCCTATGTTATTCCTCAATATTCAAACTACCTTCTTACCAAATTTCATCTTGATTGGTGCAGCAGTTTTCCCGTGAAGAGGTAGCAAACAGACAGAGAGAAAGACAGAGTTACTTATTAAGTTAGGATGTAGTATGGGGTTACAGAACTAACCATTTCACAACAATTTACAAAGGAGAGCCTAAAGTATACCTATATTTGTTACTCTCTCAAAAAAAAACATTAAATTATGGAAAACTTCCTGATGAAACTTCCTAATAATCCAGAATAAAACAGACTTCTTTTGACCCAGACAATTTCATAGCTGCCGAATCCTGCGCAGACGAGAACGCGGGCAACGTTAGTGAAAACTAAATCCCCAAATGAGAACGTTGACTCTCGAGTAGTCTGCAATGCAATGACGTCGCTAGTAACATAAACTTGCAGTATTTTGATGCAATTTCATGCAACCGACGGCTTTACATGCCGTTGGGACTTTATTACATCACTACCGAAAAAGTTTATCCTGCGAAACGTGGATTCGCCTGAACAGAGGGTCGAGCACGATTTTACGGATGCTGCGTAACGTTACGGTTATCGTATCGAGATCGAGAAACCTCATGCAAAATTTTAGTTCTTCCAAATAAAAATATGACACAAGGCATTGAAAAATTCGTTAGGTACACCAACGTTAAGTATAGCTTAATTGGTGGAGCGTGGTACGGATTACCGAGGTTGCTTGTTCAAGTCCAGCTGCTTAACGGATTTTTCTTTGCATTGTCATTGTATGTTGAATTTCATTCTATGAATGTTTCATAAAAATAAAACAAAAATAATCAATAAATCGATTATTTTCACTGATTCAGAAAATAGCTCCATCTCTTGCCACTAATGCGTAACTGTAGAAGTTCCGTAGTGGGTGAGCCGCTTGATTAAGCTACTCATGGATGGCGCTGAGGAGAGATCTTCCAAATAAAAATATGACACAAGGCATTGAAAAATTCGTTAGGTACACCAACGTTAAGTATAGCTTAATTGGTGGAGCGTGGTACGGATTACCGAGGTTGCTGGTTCAAGTCCAGCTGCTTAACGGATTTTTCTTTGCATTGTCATTGTATGTTCAAAATTTTAGTTCCAAATACGCTCGCGGGCGGGCGCTGTTCCAAATGTCATACAAACTCGACAATGTTTACTATTCGATTTTACGTGACGCAGGTTTCGAAAAGTCGTGCTCGACCCTCATAGCTCCGAGCGCGAGTATTCGAATGCTACGAAACGTAATCGAGTGAAGCGTTATCGAGAAAGTTTGTATGATGTTTGGAATTTTCTATTTCTAAACCTGCTAATAAGTTATATCACTTTTCTTTTAAGTCGCGAAAAAGTACTATTGTTGCTTAGGATCTGCATTGTTTTACCGCCAATGCAAGTTCGGCTGTAAAGTGTGAACAGCTAAGCCTCGGCACATAAATTAACTTCCTTTTTTCCTTATACCGTGTAAACACATCCGTAAGCCATTACCCAAAGCCGTGCGAAGTTTATGGTGTGCCACGGCACAGCTTACTACAGGCTGGCAGTCCAAATGTTACAATCCTACTAATATTATAAATGCGAAAGTTTGTGAGTGACTCAGAGTATGTTTTTTCGTTTAAAGTCGCGGGAAACAGCTAGTACAGCATAATTTACCATGGACACAGAAATACAGAGTAGTGCATATATAGTAAATGAAATGTAGCCTATGTCAAATTGGAAGAATGTAGCATTCTATTGGTGAAAGAATTTTTTAAATCGGCCCAGTACTTTTTGAGCCTATTCATTACAAACATACAAAAATAGGTACAAATCTTTCCTCTTTATAATATTAGTGTAGATTTAATAGGAAAACTATCAGGGCTTTTTCGTTATGGCTTAGGAACCCTATCCTGGGCGTGTCCGACACGCTCTTGCCCAGTTTTTTAAATGAAAATATTGAATGCACTAGCTTAATCTTTCTAAGGTTTCCCACGACCTCCCCTAAACCCTGCACATTTAAAAGGTGATACAGGCTACACGTTGCGTAGAAAAGTGTTTTGTTGAGAAAATTGAGAATACATACTGCCTATAGAAAAACCAAGGAAATAAATCATAAATCACTTTCCTGAGTCCCTATGGCGTCCATAATAAAGCGAGTTTTGGCTTAATGCAGTGATATTGCATAGTAATGTTTATTTTGAGATTTAGATACGAAAATTGAGTTGCAGGGTTACACTCTAAGTTTTATCGTTTACACATATATCTTCTTGTTGTAATACTATTGACTGTCCTTCTTTTGATCAAGGTTGTTTAAAAATATGAACAATTGATTAGTTTTCCTAATTTTGTAAATAACTACTTTTTGCCCGGTTACATTACGTGCAAGTATTAAGTTATTAAATACTTGGTCTGATCTAAGCCATATAAGTATTATTTCAAAGCGAGATTTTGGTCTGTTCTGGGTAAGTATATAAGTACGCACCTCCGAAAGTCGGAACCAAGTATAGAAATTAAACATCTCTCTTCTCGTGTACGCTCAATTCAATTTTCCAAAAACAGACCAAATCAGCGTCTATTCGCCCACGACTGGGCATACCTCTCCATAAATTGGAGAACGGCTGTCGATTTCCAACAAACCAAATATTGAACCAAAAATTGTAAAATATTTCCCACACCAGATTGTGTAGGTACCTATGGCGATTTGCGAAACACGTCAACAGTGCCTTCAAAAATCATTATAATTTTGAACGGGACTACTCCATACGAACTTCACAATGGCATGCAAAACGACGCGGCTGAGTGAAAGCGGTTTTAACTATGTATTTTTTCTCAAACGTAGAAGTTAATATTCGCATTACTTTCAAAAAAAGAAGACACTAAGTACGTTTATGGATAGCACAGTTTTTTATCGGCCCAACGCCAGCAAAATATGTATGAAAATCCATTACTGGCCGCTATGTCTACGCGCCGGCGCCGACAGAGCGGGGGCCATCGAAGAGCTGGAACCCCTTCGTCGGGCAACCAGTTTCTTCCCGGCCTCTGCAGAATGTACTGTTACTCAAAAATAGCCGTAAAAGTCGTCATTGTTAATTAAATAACAGACGGTTTAATTAAATAACGGACGTTGTTTACCAGCCAAAAATTTAAAAAAAAATAGTTATAGACGAAGCTTGAGGTCGGGGTTCGATCTCCGATCGGGGCAGATGTTTGTGTGATGAACACGAATGTTTGTTCTCGGGTATCAGATGTTTAAATATGTATAAGTATGTTTATCCGTTGTCTAGCACCCATAGTACAGGCTTGGCCTAGTTTGTGACTAGGTCAATTAGTGTCAATTGTCTTATTTGTAATTAGCCTTTGTACCGCTGACACTGAGACCAGACCCCAAATTAATAGCAAAGAGCAATTCAATAATGCTCGAATGATTTTTAATATTCGAACAATTCTCGGCGTCCATGCATTGTCCATTCAACGGAACCAATTTTTGGGCAGCACCCGGCAAACAAAAAGCAATCTAAACTAGCACAAAATAAGACTCGGTTCTCGGTTTAATTTTGTATGGGGATATTCCAGACAGTTTTTTGGACGCTCGGAATAATTACGGGCGTTTTGGTCGACCAATATTTTACGCGTGGCTTGGCAATAAGGGAGGTTAGTAAATTTTTAATATCTCACTTTTGTGAATTATTAACGGTTTGCGCACTTGAAAGGATGAAGATACATCCTGTTAAACGTAAATTGAATGAAGTTTATTGGGCTTTGCTTTTTTTTGTTGCGGTTTAATTTGTTTGTGGGATGGCTCACCTTTATTTTGCCAGACATGTTTAAGTCATTGAAACTGTGTTAATGTGTTTTGCGGGTTGTACCACCATCTTACTCGCTAATCTTGCCGCTAAGCACCAGTGCTCGCACTGTTGTGTTCCGGTGTGGAGAGCAAGACAGCCGGTGTAATTACGGGCACAAGAGGCATTTCATCTTAGCTCTCTAGGTTGGCGACGCATCTGCGAACACCCTCCGGGGTTGTGGGTGTCTATGGGCAGTGCTGTTCACTTACCACCAGGTGACCCACTTGGTCGTTTGCCTTCCTCGTCGTATAAAAAAAAAAGTTTTAATATGTTAATTCTTTGCTGCAGTCAGTAAAAGATCTTACATTCCTAAAGGTCTAGATCAAAGAGCTTTTGCCAGAATTTTAACTACCTGCTTATTCGATTAATAAAACACTATTTCCCTAGAGCGCGTAGTGCATAATTTTAATGAGGCGTTAAGTTTGTTCATTAACTTTAACAAGGTTCTGTCATGGACGTATAATCTTACCTGAACATTTTTTTTATAATAATGAGTTTATGCAACTGCTACATAATGAGGGTCCTTAAAACACGAGTGTGTTTTTATGAAACGAGGCGAAGCTAGGTTTCATAATAGGATCACACGAGTGTTTTAAGGCCTAATTATGTGGAGTTGCATACATTTACTTTATCTACACACATATTATAAGTACTCTAAGATGGGTTCAGAAGCCGAAGGCATATATCATAACCATACCTGACACGAATTTAACTGTTTTTTATAATCATAGACAAAAATACCGACCTGACGTTTCGTAAACTGTTTTTTTTTAATTGTAAAAAAAAATATCACATTATTATTTATACATGTCGGACTGAACTCGACTTATATACGTGAGTGATCCGTTTTATTTCACTATTATTGTAAATTACGTTGGTTTCAAAATTTGAAACATCGAATTCGATATCCAAAACTATGACTATAACTTTACTGCTGGGGTGGTGGAGGTGCTGGGGCTGGCGCTGTCGGCGAGAAGGCGACGATGTACTGCAATGCTGGTCATTTTCTACGGTTTCTGAACGCATTATAGAGGACTTATGATTTGTGTGTAGATAAACAGAATTAACCGACAGGGTATTACGCTAACTTTGTCATGTCAGATTACAATGACAATTCGGTTTCAATTGCTGACTTGAGCTTTTGTTTTAGCGCGCTTCATATTGGCAATGAAATTTAGTTCGAATTATTGTCATTGTAATCTGACAATTGTAAAGTTGATGAAATTGCAGTTTTCGAGGGTAAATGTCAACAGAGGGTCGAACACGACTTTACGAATCCTGCGTAACGTTGCGGTTATCGTATCGAGATCGAGAAACCTCATATTAAATTTTAGTTCCAAATACGCTAACGGGCGGGCGCTGTTCCAAACGTCATACTAACTCGACAACGACAACTATTTATTTTGACATAATACAGTATAATTATTATTAAAAACTTCACATTTTAATAGCTCCAACATAGAATAGTAACAGAAAATTTGATAATATCAATGCATGCCAATATTTTAATGTAATTTTATAATCATAATTTCAACAGCATGTAATGATAAACTTGGTTTTAAATATTATTGCGTTCCCTTACAGGGCGTCATGGACTGACTTATTATACCAATATAACAGCTTTATGTATATGTACATGACTTGATCAATTAATAAATGAAATGAAATCGATTTTACGTGACGCAGCATTCGTAAAGTCGTGCTCGACCCTCTGAAGGTTAGGAACCAAAGTGGTAAGATTGTTTGAGCTTTGTGTAACTAACTAACGTAGGCAATAGTTAGGTACCTATGTACCTACTTACTTTTTTGTTAGGTACTAAATAGATCAGTTTGGTAATCTGACAAATGAAATACTTAATTTTATTTTTTTTACTCCACGATAAACGTTAGCGTGCTTAGACTTCTAACAGTCTAGGTAAGTAGTAAGTCATGATCATACATTTTAATTTATTTAGCGAGTACAAACAGAATTAAGGGACATTATGTATAAAATATAATAATTTTATTCAATAAAAACAATCAATCACAAAAAAAAATATTGCAAATGAACCAACTGATGATCAGCGCTAGGCTTCGTCAATAGGATTAATGACAAAAATGAGTAACAGAATTAACATAAAAATTGGTATCCGCAACATGTTTCGTCAATAATTAATACTAACTATAAATCCCCTCCCTGTGTCGTGCCCGGCCCAAGTAGTAAGTACGTAACACGTTAAAAACAGACTAAACTAAAAAACAGGATAAAACCACAAGTCACAAACAGTCAAATTTAAATGCAAAGGTGGACTTATCCAGTGGTGAGCGGTGGAGAGAAATTAGGATATTTCGAAACAGACCAATATTAGTTATAACTTCTAAGTTTAGTCTGTTTCAAATAAATCCTAATTAGGAAAAGAGAATGACTTTGTGCCAAGTTTCTTGCGGCGCATTCTTCTTGGCAATCATGGTCTTTCCGAAAGCGCTGGTAGACTCAAAAAAATTACGTGTAAAAGAGCATTCAACTGCCTATTTGCTGAATAAATTTTGATTTTGATTTTGATTTTAGAAGAAACGTGAAAGCTCACTCGGCTCTCTGTTTGAAACACTAAGTTCTGTCCAGGTTACATTTTACTTCAATGGACGTCGTTGGCCTTTGAAGGCGGGAAATAATGAACGCGCAAAAAGGACGGGTTAAAACTTGAATTTACCCTAAAAGGGGGTAAATTTAAAATAAAGCTTTTTAAAAGTGGAAAATAGAGCGTGCACTTGGCGCTGAACGTTTTATACTTCTAATGCTATAAAATTCGTATCAGTTTTAGCCTCATTTATTTTTTTACGGTTGCGTACCTAGTCATTAAGAAGGTTCTCGAATGGCGTCCGCGGACCGGGAGACGAGCTGTAGGTAGGCCTCCAACAAGATGGAGCGACGACCTGGTAAAGATCGCGGGACCGCGGTGGATGCGGAAAGCACAAGACCGGTCCGACTGGAGAGCCTTGGGGGAGGAATTTGTCCAGCAGTGGACGTCAATCGGCTGACATGATGATGATGATGACCTAGTCATTATGTGTATACCTAGTTTGGCCTGTCTGTTTCTCTATCTACAGCATAGCTCAGATTCTTGGTATTGGAAATAATGTTATTTAGCATGCATATAACATACTATGGGCTCTGTTAGTCGAAAACCTGACGAGCCCATTTTCGGAAATTTAAAAAAAAATCACGTTATTCCGTATCAAGTACGCAACCTACATCAGCCAATGGCAGGTCACTCACCCCGAATTTTTTTAAGATGTTCACGAGGATCACCTATTTTGATCCCCCCCAGCACAAATTTTGTATGAGGGATCAAAATAAGTGATCCTAATGGACATGTCCAAATTTTTCTATGCCTCCTTGAATCAGTTCCATTTTAAGTAATGGCTGCAGAGAGCCATTTTGTGCAACCATCTTTAAAGGAGAAAGAATATCGCACCTTAAAAAAATGCCAAAAAAACAAAAGGATTCTTCCAATGATGACCTTATATTGCTGCCGGAACTTTAATCTAAATATTATACTTTTTAAATACTCACCAAAACATGAATACACAGAAAACCCCGGGAACCGAACCCGGATCTTCGACATTCCGTGTCACGTGCTATAACCACGCTGAATTATCTGATTTTTGCTGTCTATTCAGGTTTCAGTGAATATTTAAAAAGTATAATTCATGTTCACGGGAAAACCGTAAAAATAAAAAAATATATAAAAAAAACACAAAAAAATACTACAATAAATTGCGATCATTTAATCTAGGTAAATAGCCACTGTGAATTGTGTACCTACGCCATCACAGTCCTCAGTTTCAATTTCTGTCCGCCTTTATAGCTTCATGTTAAGCACTTAACCTAAAAAATACTTTCATAACTAGAGTGACCAACCTAACGAACTCGCAAACTATCCCAAAGAATTCCAAGCTTAAACCCCTCAGAAAACAGCTGGTGGAAATATTTAATTGCATTATTTGTAAAGTAAAACGCTTTGAGTCCCGCACTGATTGTCCTTTGTGGTCACTCTAACGCTGACCGCGACACTGCGGCTATTAGCGATATTGTTGTGCACATTGCTTGTTTCACTAGTTAACTCATGAGCGGGAAGCGTCGCGACCGAGCAGTGGACGGAGAAATAGCTCGCGCTTCACCGGTCGCGTTTAATCGTGGTGAAAGGATGGCTTGTTTGAAATTTTGTCCTATATTTTGTTAAGTGCTTGGAGCGCTGGCCATTTAGAATGCAGGCTGCATTTTTAATAGCTGTTTAGGTTGCAGGATTTTGAATGAATTTACGTTGTTGTTGTGTGAAACAAGAGAAGGGAACAACTTGATGGCCAGTCAACTTATTGCTACCTGCAGACAGCAAGTCACTCACAGTACAGTCAGCGTCATATATATGGTGACATCCAAAGTGATCAAATAGTTCGGTACACCATACAAATCACTTACATACTTTTTAATGTCACGTTTGTGATTGGCTAATTAAATTAAGTATAAACCACACAAACTTGACAGAAATGTCACTCTGGCCCCTATTTCACCAACTTTACAATTGTCAGTTTTCAATGACAATTCGGTGTCAACTGCTTTTGTTTTAGCGCGCTCGATATAGGCCGCGCGATGGATTAAGATCGCTCGGCGAAACTGGAGGGGGCAATTTGGCGCATCTGTACAATTGCGCACAAAATTGTTAAGTTCTGAGTGTATTTCTTTAAAACATATTTTTCTTATTTCGCATTTTTTGTACCTTTAGTCACCTAACATAATAACTGTGACTTATATTGCTAGTATGTTTATTCAGAGTCTTGGTAGTATTTTTACCTGCTTTAAATTACCCATGATGAAATTAGTTTCATTTTTAACATAACAATTCACGTCGTAAACCGTTTTTCTGACTTGCCGTGTACAAACTTTAAATTTGGGAATTTTCTTCACCAACTACGACATCATAACGTACTTACTACTAATAGTAAAACAATCCGTACGCAACAGTACCCAAGAGACACGTGACGCGTGAACGAAGCGAGGGAGGGGAAGAACGACTTGATCTACCAATAACGTGTCGGCGCCAGCGCGCACCCTCCCCTCACCCCTCTGCGCAACCAAATAGACCTAAGAATTGACTTCTGCGCATGCCCTTTCCACTTTTGGCCAGCGATCTTAATTCGCCGCGCGACCTATATTGTCAAAGAAATGTAGTACGAATTGTCATATAAAACTGACAATTGTAAAGATGGTGAAACCCCAGAGGGTTGAGCATGACTTTACGAAAACTGCGTAACGTTACGGTTATCGTATCGAAATCGAGAAACCGCATACTAAATTTTAGTTCTAAATACGCTCACGGGTGGGCTCTGTTCCAAACGTCATACAAACTCGACAACGTTTACTATTCGACTTTACGTTACGCAGCATTCGTAAAGTCGTGCTCGACCCTCAGGAAACTTCTCTGATCGCAACAAAAAAGCTATTGTACTATCGTAAATCTAATTAATGCAACATCTGAGACTTTCTGATCAACATTATAAATACTTAAATATACAAAGGCAAAACTTTAAAGAAAATGAGGTGTCTCGTTCATCTAAACCGCATTTGAATAAAATATACATCAAATGGAAGTCCTCATGTATGAAATTACAATTTAAAATATCATTTACTCAAACTACGAATGCAAACAGTTGCATAGATATTGGACATTATTCAAGTAGATTTAAGAAAAAAGTGAAAATTAAAAAAAAAATCATGCGAAGCGAAATTTTGAAGTTCGTTTCTACTCGAGTGCTATTTAAATTTAGACCTAATGGGTTCTGGGAGAGATTCTAAATTGTTGATTTATAAAAATGGAGTTGAGTGCTTGCGTGTTATTCCTTCGCATTTGGAATAGTACGTTTTTTTTTGTTATACTCAATAGGTTTGCGTTTGACCACAATCACGCCTGAGGGTTTTCGAATCCTGCGTAACCTTATGGTTATCGTATCGAGATCGTGAAACCTCATACTAAATTTTAGTTCCAAATACGCTCACAGGCGGGCGCTGTTCCAAACGTCATACAAACTCGATAACGTTTACTATTCGAGTGACGCAGGTTTTGAATATTCGTACTCGGGCCTCTGATGGTAAGCGAAGATGTGGTCCATGATGGAGCACGCTTGCCTAGCAAATGCCCATTCACCCTAGACTTGAAAACGGCCAGACTAAAGTGTACGGGGTGGTATGATTTCCATTCCATAAGAACTAATTTCTAAATGATACATACAACTCCGCTGGGCAGCGTTCGGGAAGCTTCGCAGTGTCTTTTCGTCCAAATTACCGCAGTGTTTGAAGTCAAAGTCTTTGACCAGTGTGTGTTGCCAGTGATGACTTACGGATCTGAGACGTGGGCGCTAACGATGGGCCTCATAAGGAAGCTCAAAGTCACTCAGAGGGCGATGGAGAGGGCTATGCTCGGGGTTTCTCTGAGCGATAGAATCAGAAATGATGATATCCGCAGTAGAACTAAAGTTACCGACATAGCCCGAAGAATTGCGAAACTTAAGTGGCAGTGGGCGGGGCACATTGCTCGCAGAACTGACGGCCGATGGGGTCGGAAGGTTCTCGAATGGCGTCCACGGACCGGGAGACGAGCTGTTGGTAGACCTCCAACAAGATGGAGCGACGACCTGGTAAGGATTGCGGGACCGCGGTGGATGCGCAAAGCACAAGGCCGGTCTGAGTGGAGAGCCGCGGGGGAGGCCTATGTCCAGCAGTGGACGTCTTTCGGCTGACATGATGATGATGATGACAAACTCCAACTTTAGTGGTGGTCTTTGAAGAAATATCTGTTGAACAACCAACAAGGTACTTCTACTTATTTGGTTTTTAGGGTTCCGTTTCCAAAGGGGACCCTATTACTAAGACTCCGCTGTCCGACCGTCTGTCTGTCTGACTGTCTGTCCGTCTGTTACCAGGCTGTATCTCATGAACCGTGATAGTTAGACAGTTGAAATTTTCTCAGATGATGTAGGTATTTCTGTTGCCACAATAAAATACATACATACATACAATCACGCCTGTTTCCCGGAGGGGTAGGCAGAGACCACGGACTTGCACTTGCTACGATCCTGACATACAACCTTTGCTTTCCTTAATCTCATGACATTCTTCATACATGCTCTCCGGTTTTGGGTACTCCTGACCTGTCTTTTTCCAAAATATCACCGATTTGATCGGAGTACGTTCGCCGAGGTCTTTCCTTTCCCACTTTTCCATCCACTCTCCCTTCATACAAAATTTTTGGAAATCTGCTTTCGCTCATTCTCTCTACATGCCCAAACCATCTTAACATACCCTTCTCATACTAAAAACAGTGTAAAATAAACGTTTAAATGGGGGCTCCCTTACAAAAGTCATGATTTATTTGCCGATTTTATAGATAATGGTACGGTACGGAACCCTTCGTGCGCGAGTCCGACTCGCACTTGGCCGGTTTTTACTGTAACGTTATTGCTGCCACCTACCTAAGTAGTCATCATCATCATGTCAGCCGAAACACGTCCACTGCTGGCCGGCGGCCTCCCCCGCGGCTCTCCACTCAGACCGGTCTTGTGCTTTCCGCATCCACCGCGGTCCCGCGATCTTTACTAGGTCGTCGCTCCATCTAAGTAACCATAATATAAATATTATGATAGCTTATTATTCCATATAAAACAACATTACTAACTTTACCTTCCATAACGCAGCTTAGCAGCTAACCTACGCACAAAACAATTTTATTAGTAGTACTTTCAGACCATTCCGTCCGCTCGTAAAACGTGCAGAAAAAATACTTTCCCGACCTCAGCCGAAAAGTCTAGATTAAACCTCCCCTGTAAGTAATCCTCCTTTTACGGTGTTTTTTATGAATTAAACGCTGGCATTTTATGAAAATTAATTTGGTAAAATTTTAATTCAACGTGCTTACAGTACCTACTGTTAGAATGTCAAATAGGTAGCTTAACTTTAATTAATAATTTCACATTTCACATAATATTATACCTATTCATATATTATATTTAATATTTAGCCTTGTAACCATTCTTATAACACCTAACGACACTTTTTAACTGTGTCAAAAGTCAAGTAGAGTCGAGGAAATTAATTCCTGACCCGCCATAGAACTTTTTCATAGTAAACGTAACGATTTTCCTTGTCAAGCTATGCGATGTCACTATGACGCTTACTGTGAAAAGGTTCCATGGTGGGTGAGGAATTTATTTCCTCGACCGTACCTACTTTTACCCCAGTCTATGAAATAAACTAATCACACATTTTCTCGGCAGCTAATACATAAATAATAGTACTTTTTTCTCGTAAATTATATTAAAATTGCGAGTAGTAGCACCTTGTACAAGGTCCGTCCGCATCGATGCCACCATCTTACTCGCTATATCCTGCCGCTAAGCAGCAGTGCTTGCACTGTAGTATTCCGGTGTGGAGTAACACGTCTAGGGAAATTACGGTCAGAAGCAGCATTTTATCTTAGCCCTCTAGGTTGGCACCGCATCTGCATTCCCTGTGGTGTTGCAGGTGTCTATGGACAACGGTGATTACTTTATCACCAGGTGACCCACGTTCTTGTTTGCCTTCCTTTTTATTCCCCGACGAAAAAGAGGGGTGTTATAAGTTTGAACTGTGTATCTGTGTATCTGTCTGTGGCATCATAGCTCCCAAACGGATAGACCGATTTCGATGCGTTTTTAGGGTTCCGTACCTCAAAAGGAAAAATCGGAACCCTTATATGATCACTATGTTGTCCGTCTGTCTGTCTGTCTGTCTGTCAAGACCCTTTTTCTCTGGAACCCGAGAAGGTAGGATGCTGAAATTAATATCAAATACTCAAACCTGCGGTCCCTTGAAGCTGTGAAAAAATCAAGCATCTAAGTTAACGCAATCAAAAGATACAGTCATTAAAAAAGTCGTTTCCATATAAATTGCCGTTTTTTGAAAACCCAAAGGGTACTTCCAGTTGTCCTAGAAACTTGAAATTTGGTATGAAGGTAGCTCTTATAGTACAACTACTCAGAAAAGTCTCAAAATCTAATTTTTTTATGTATGTCTCTAGATTTCGAGGACCAATATAATTTGACCCCATACTGCGTACATTTTGCTTAGGAGCAGGGCTCTGCTTACACTGGACTTCTTAAAACACTGGGGAAAAGCGTTAAAATCTTTCTACGGAACCCTCGTGCGCGAGTCAGACACGCACTTGGCCGGTTTTTTTTAATCGAAAGCTAGTTTAATCGAGGTGGATGGGCTAAGTCTCATTAAAATCGGTTTGCCCGTTTTTGAAATACTGAACTTTTCATATAAGAAATTATTTGTACGAATCTGTATCACAAAACTTATGTAAGTTCTGGGTCTAACGAGATTCTGTCGTAGGAAAGTTTTTAAATTCAACTTATCTTTACAACCCTTTCAAACATGGCCTCTTTGTGTTAGTGAAGTTCGCGAATTTTCATACGAGAAATATGACATAAGTTTAAGCATAAATATAAGTTTGGTGAGACTTGTCAGACAAATGACAAATGGAAGGCGACATGCGATGCACAAATACGTTATTTACGATAACGTATTAATTATGAAAGTTTTCAAAACACGTGATAAAACCATATTAGTCACGAGAAAGCGAACCGTTTGGAATTTTCGCCGGCTACCAAGGACCATAAAACCAAGAGGACTGCCAGTGCCTATACGATGCCGCGTTCCTTTGAAATAATAAGCCTGCTGCAGCTAGTTTTACTACGGAGGGGTCTCTGTACCATTCATTTAGTATAAATAAAAATAATAAAAATAATAATAATAATAATATTGCTAACGGCGAGTACTTGCACAGACATAACCTTGTAGCCAGGATTATTCACCAGCAACTTGCTCTTTTATTCGGTCTTGTGGACTTCGAAGTGCCGTACTACAAGTACACACCTGCACCAGTTCTGGAAAATGGTCGTGTCACGCTCTACTGGGATCGATCTATCATCACGGACAGGACTATTGTCGCCAATAAACCTGATATCGTGCTGATAGATCGAAGCGCCAGGCAGTGCTCGTCGACATCACGATCCCCCATGACGTGAACCTCGTGAAGGCCGAGAAGGACCAAGTCAGCAAGTACCTTGACTTGGCTCACGAGGTTACCGCCATGTAGCCTGTTGATTCGACGATCACTGTCCCGATAGTCGTTTCGGCGAACGGTCTAATAGCGAAGAGCCTTGACCATCACCTTAAAAGGCTCTCGCTAGATGGTTGGGTCAAGGGTCAGATACAGAAGGCGGTACTCCTGAACACGGCTCGGATAGTCAGGAGGTTCCTCTCTCTGTCGCCCTGACCACCGGTAGCTTAGGCCCCGCCTCGCTACCGGCGGCACTCTAGGTTAGGTTTTTATAATGTTTTTATATTTTGTATTAATATTGTTTTATTACTTTTTATATGAATATTGAACCTACCCTAAGACGTTAAAATAAATATACATCATAATAATATTACGTATTTATGTGAATAAGTAATAACTCGCCAGCTATTAAGTACATAAACCTCTAGAAGGTTTTTTATAGTGGCTTATTAATGTTTTTGTTTGTATATACTACTTATATTAAATAAATAAAAACAAAAAAATGGTATGACATTTAGACCTCTGGCTAACACAATAGCGCCATCTAAATTAGTTTTTTCTTTCAGTTCACAGATGGCGCTATTGTGTTAGCCAGAAGGTCTAAGTGTCATACAAAATTAATGGTACAGAGACCTCTCTGAAGTGAAACTAGCTACAGCAGGCTCATTATTTTACAGGAACGCGACATTGTACAGCCGTTGGCAGTTCTCTTGGTTTTATCGTCCTTGCCAGCAACAAAATATTTCACTTCGCAAGGAAATAAAATGAAGAAACGGTTACAATCATAGACATTATTATAATAGCGTATGAGCGTATGGACTCTCCCTTCGGTACTTCGTTTTTGTTGCCAATTTTGTGGCACTAAAATTAGTGCCAGCGATATGATGCGCGCGCTCGCAACACCGTTACTATTTCAAAATGTCCCAACGGGCATATCCTATGTTGGTTAGGTAGATTTTTTTTATATGTAGTATTTTAAAATGCCTAATTAAACGAAGTAAACAATAATATGCATATCTTGCCTATTAAACTAGCTTTCGAATATAAAAAACCACATCGAAATCGGTCCATCCGCTTGCGAGCTACGTACGATGCCACAGACAGATACACAGATACACAGGTTAAACTTATAACACACCTCTTTTTCGTCGTTGACTTAAAATTTAAGGAAACCGCAAATCAGTGTGATACTGACATTATAAAGGAAGCGAATAATGGTACTGAAGCTCTCAAAATTAAATTCATTAAAATATATCTGTTGTGTGGTACATTGTATACTTGTCTTATGCATATAAGGTTGAAATAGACATTTATATTATTGTGACACGTACGGTATGCCTTATAGTATAGCATATTGACAACAGCTTTTGTGCCAACCACGTTCTATCTTAGCTCTATACGAGTAACAAGACTAATCCTCAGGGTATAATACCTCATCTCGCCAAAATAGTCAGGAAATTGCAAGTGCAACATTCTTTTCATCACACTTGCTCGTAAAGCGTCGTATTGTACGCAGGCATACTGAAGGACAACGGCTTTAATTATTCCTACGGGAGTAATAGGTAATTTGTAATTTTCCCAAGGGAGTAATGAGTTTAGTTTTAAAAATATGGCGTTCACTCGTAGGTAAGTAGGTATAATATGTCATTCCACACTAAGGAGGTTTTAAATCAAACAATGTTTTTTTACGTTTTCTACAAATAAGTATTACTTAATTTAAACGTTATTATTGTGTTTTAAAACTATTTGAGTTTACTTTGCAATTATTTCAGTGAATTTTATTTTGAAAACGATAAAAACTGGCTGTATGGTTGGGCTTTCGTCTTTCCAGTTTCTAAACGTGTTTTTTATCATTATCTGTGGAAGTACTGGAAGTCTGAAGTCTCCATTGAAAAAAGTCGACAATCTCAAAACTATTATTTGTTGCCGACTGCTGAGTTTATATTTGTAATCGTATATACTTAATCTAATATTTACGGAGGTACTGCCTGTACTTAGTAAAATATGTCTTCTGTATGTGAAGACCAAAGTTTTAATAAATAGATTTTTTGCCTTTTGTTGTATGTATTTATTTCCTCGCAAATGTGATGAAAAACATTGTGTGTATCACGGGGCAGTAAGGGTATTACAAACTCAAGTCATTAAAAGCCCTCCGCCTTCGGCGTCGGCCTTCTAATAGACTTTCGTTAGTAATACCCTTCTTACCGCCCTTCATGCACAATGTACTATTTCTCGATCGCGACCGATTACTTTGTCAAGGGTCGTAAAGGGCAAAACGTGTCAGAACCTCATTACTGGCCGGCGGAATGACTTCGCTACTCGACTCCTCCAACTGGCTGCAATTCCGAACAAACTTCGAAAATGGGAACGTTACGAGATTCTTAATTGAAATAGTTGAGACTTTCGCGCTAAAAAAACTTTCAGTTTTCAAATCTCGGACGTAAATTAGCTCAGCGCAGTGAAATATTAAGTTTACAAGCGCTTTAAGCCGTTCCGTTCGGAAAATAGAAAAGCGAAATTGTTGCATGCAGACGCAGTCGTATTGCAACGCAAGACGGTTATTTTATTTCGAGATGCCATAAAAAGAAAACTAAACGCTTCAGTTTCAAATTCGGAACGCTCTCTGTTATTGACGCTCAAAGACAATTCGAATTTCAAATGTGCCGAGTTCAGGTGACTTACCTTCCACGTATTGGGAGTTTTTGAAGCAAGCTGAACTAAATGCCGGCGGTCTTCGTGCGTGTAAATAAATCTAGAAGTGGGTTCGTCTCCTTCATACATCTTTAATGTGGCGTTATTTATGTTGTTCAGCGGCGAACCAGCGGCTTTATTGTCTGAAATGCCCGGGAAAGAAAAATGAAACAAGTTTTCGCATAAATAAAAGTTTTACCTTAGACGATGCCGCGATGACGCGCAAACATTTTCGTGCATTGCTCTTATGAGTCGCGGCCATTTTGTTTTTATGTTTTCTTTTTTAAACGGCAGGCCATTAAGGAAATGCTTCGTGGAAAATGAGATTCGTTTTTAACGCTAAAAGCGGGGTTTGTTGGATACTTTGAGTAACTTTCCGACGTACTATTTTGTATGTACTTATTGCCCCAGATTAAGCGAAGCCCTTGCTTTAAAAGATTTTTCGAGAGACCTGCGCTGCATATATTTTTATTATTTATTTATTTCTATTTATTCGTTTATTCGGGACACCAACAGAGTACTTAACATACATAGCATTGTTACATTTACAAACTAGTTTTACCTACCCGTAGCTTATCCGACTATTTTTACAATACATGTAACTTACGAGGGGCGGCTGAAAAGTAATCTACTTAGGTAGATTACTTTTCAGAGTTTTTTGAAACAAAAGACTGTCGTGGCTAATTTTTTTTTTATTTTTCTATATAGTCCCCTGCTAGTAAAATGCACTTATTAAATTTTTCAAATATTGAATTTAAACTATTAAAAAAAATCTTTCGGTTTGTCGTCAAAAAAGTCAGTAACCGCAGCCTTCATTTCGTCATCGGTCATAAACCTTCGTCCCCTGAGGTCTTTCTTGAGAAGTCTAAACAGAAAATAGTCACAGGGGGCTAAATCTGGACTATAAGGGGGGTGGTCAATGGTTTCGAAGCCATTGTCTTTAATTGCTAGCTTCGTTGTGCGGGCGGTATGCACCGGGGCGTTATCGTGCAAAATCAGAATTCCTTTGCTTAGTTTACCTCGCCGTTTTTCTTTTATTGTCTCTCTTAGTTGATATAGTTAGTTTGAGTAATAATCAGCATTCATTGTAGTTTTCTTCGGTAAATAATCAATGAGCAAAATCCCTTCTGTGTCCCAAAAGATTGTAGCCATAAGTTTACCTGCCGATGGACAGACCTTGAATTTCCGAGGCGGCTTCTCATCCTTAAATTTCCACTGTAACGACTCTTGCTTACTTTCCGGGTTCCATTGTCGAATCCAAGTCTCATTACATGTTACAATTCTAGAAATTATTTCTTCCTCTTTCCCTCGACTCATGTCCAAAAACTCTTCGCAACATTTGACACGCCTCTCCATGTCAAATGCAGTCAACATTCTGGGGGCCCAACGTGCACTAACCTTGGACATGTTCAAATGCTCATGAATTATTTCATTGACTCGCTCTTTACTGACGCCCACATCTCTAGCTATCTCCCACTGCTTCACTCGTCGGTCCTCTAATATATTTTTTTTCACCCTGGCTACATTTTCATCGGTGACGGCCGAAACTGGTCTTCCGCTACGAGGATCATCTTCCAGGCTCTCACGACCTAACTTAAACTGCTTTGACCAAAACTTTATAATAAATTCGGAAGAACACGAACTGCCAAACACACGTAACATACGCTGTCTGATCTCCGAAGGCGTATTCCCTTCTTTAGTCAAAAACTTAATCACCGCACGCTGCTCGATTTTATCCATTTTCACTTTTTCTACCGACATGTTTGAAACCATTGTAGGAGACAAATAAACGTGATGCAATAAACAAATGAATGTAATACATTTTGAAAATAGAATAACAAACGAATATAAATCCATACCAGCCAGCATTATTTTTGTATATATTTCTGACCAAGGAGATTACTTATCAGCCGCCCCTCGTAGTTAACCTTCTTTTTCTGGTAGGTACGACAATTTCATACGTAAAGTACTGAATGAATGAAGGATATTAATATTTTTAGGTCCGTCAGACTATTTGCTCTTAAAAAAGAAGTGCATTTGAGAATCAATTAAAATACAGACCGAGAGCTGAAAAAGACGATTTAATTAATAAATGGATACCATTTCAATTAAAGTTCGGCTTCAGGAACGATGAAGAGAATTGATTTCACAATTTTACCCGTAATATTTTCTATGCTGAACCTCCAGTAGGTATCATTTTTAACCGACTTCAAAAAAAGGAGGCGGTTCTCAATTCGTCGGGATGTTCTTTTAGGGTTCCGTACCTCAAAAGGTAAAAAGGGATTCCTCATAGGATAACATCAAGAAAAAATCAACCTTCTAAGTCAACGCAATTAAAAGATAGAGTCAATAAAAAGGCAATTTCCATACAAATTGCCGAAATCCGAAAACCTAAAGGGTACTTCCAGTTGTCCTAGAAACCTGAAACTTTGAAATTTGGTATGAAGGTAGCTCTTATAGCACAACCACTCAGAAGAGTATCAAAATCCTTAATTTTTATGTCTGTCTGTAGATTTCGCAGACCAATATAAGTTGACCCCACACTGCGTACATTTTGCTTAGGAGCAGGGCTCGGCTAACACTGGACTTCTTAAAACACTGGGGAAAAGCGTTAAAATCTTTAAAATATTAATTTCAGCGTGCTACCTCCACGCGTTCCAGAGAAAAAGGGTCTTGACAGACAGACAGACAGACGGACAACAAAGTGATCCTATAAGGGTTCCGTTTTTTTTTCCTTTTGAGGTACGGAACCCTAAAAATAGCCTCTTTCAGTGTCGAGTGTCCTACTGCTAGACTTTTATGTACCATGGCACTCAAATCCTTTAGTTTGTAAGTTCTCGTTTCTTTGTAAACACCTGTTCTGGCACTATTTTCACAAACTTGCGCCTCGGCTGCGTTCGGGCGAGCTCGGGCTTCCTCGCCAAACTTTTATTGCCTGAATGTTGGCATGGTTCCTACGATTGAAACTTGTTCTGTTGCATCATGAATAACGAATATTTTGTTGAACATTTGTACAATGTTGTGTTTATAGCGTTTGGAAATAAGTGGAGCTTGATTTAGGATGTATTTAACCTCCGGTGCAAAAAGAGGAGTGTTATCAAGGTGTTATAAGTTTGAATTGTGTATGGGTGTAGCTCCTAAACGGATGAACGGATTTGGATGCGGTTTTTTTAATCGTAAACTAGTTCAATCTAAATTTAATTTAAGTCTGATAGTTCAATTTGAGTTTCATAAAAATCGGTTCAGCCGTTTTTGGGTTATTGAATTTTGAAATGAATAATTGTGTCGGGGGTTTCTCAACTTTCCTAAGCTATTTATAGGTTAAGTATTTGTTATTTAAGAACAAAATATAGAACTACTAGCTGTTGCCCGCGACTTCGTCCGCGTAGATTTCGGTTATCGCTATCCCGCGGGAACCATATAATTTTCCCGATTAAAAAATAGCCTATGTTATTCGTCAATATTCAAACTATCTTCTTACCAAATTTCATCTAGATTGGTGGAGCGGTTTTCCCGTGAAGAGTTAACAAACAGACAGACAGAGAGACAGAGAGACAGAGTTACTTTCGCATTTATAATATTAGTTAGGATTAGTTAGGATAATCAATTACCACGCTACGCCAACTTGGGTTAGACAGTTAACTTACCAACTTAGAGTTAATTTTATATCAACCCATTTTGAAGCAACTCTGCCTAAATAAACAATATTTTCTTGGATAATCTTTCTAAATCAGTCATCAAAAAATCGGCCTTAACTACTTTTAAATTTAGACATAATTTAAACGGGAAATTGACCGCGATTACCATGAAGGTTTGATGAGCTCCCGATATTTCGATGCAGTTGCATCATGCCCGTTATCATGATGCAACTGCATCGAAATATCGGGAGCTCATCAAATCCTATAAGGTTATCGCGGTCAGTATCCCGTTTTCATTATGTCTAATGCAATTAACCGCGAATCAATTAAAAACTGTTACTTTAAAAGTTGCTAGTTTCCAATTTACGAACAAAACAGCCTCACTTTCCTCTTAGGCTCCTAGCGAAAAACTTGTGGAAAAGTAATTCCGAACCCAAATCAAATTCGTATTCTAATCCCATCATAACTTTATTTATTCCACTGTTTGTGCAACTCACTGTGAGACAGTAACTTTTCTCTCGTCTAAATTAAGTAAAAACGAAATTAAAAGAAGCCAAGAGGATTTTCTTGTGAAAATTTCTAATGAACAAACTTTCGGCTTTCGGCTTTCGGTAGTCGGCGGGCGAGAGACTCGACTTGACACCGCGCTTTTGATGAGGTGCTTTTTAAACAACTCCTTGACCTGGACTATGGAGTTACATGTAAGGTGTAAATCATCAGAAAAGTTTCTGAGAATCAATGGATACACTGACCCCATAAACAGGTTACTTCTTCGCGTTTAAAGTCTTGTTTCAGACTAACTTTCAGCCCTTCCCAAGCGCCAAGACTCAGAGGGTCGAGCACGACTTTACGAATGCTGCGTAACGTTAAATCGAATAGTAAACGTTGTCGAGCTTGTATGACGTTTGGAACAGCGCCCGCCCGTGAGCGTATTTACTAAAATTTAGTATGAGGTTTCTCGATCTCGATACGATAACCGTAACGTTACGCAGGACTCGTAAAGTCGTGCTCGACCCTCTGCTCGCACGACTGCCAGGCTCAGGCCCCTATTTTACCAACTTTACAATTGTCAGGCTTCAATGACAATTCGGTGTCAACTGCTGACTTGAAGAACTTTTGTTTTAGCACGCTTCATACTGTCAAAGAAATGTAGTTTGCATTGTCATATAAAACTGACAATTGTAAAAGTTGGTGAAACAGGGGCCAGCTGGCCTGACAGCGGTGCACAACCACCCTCGTCATCTTAATTTCTATTATTGTCAAATGTAGGGTAGCACACTACACTGATGAAGACACTGTAAAGGTTCGTTCACCCTAACCGTTAACGCAGTGTTCGCAGTTTTTTAACTCAGGGGCACTGTGACCTTCCACTATCACGGGTGAAATTGGAATGACGACTAATTTCAATGGCTTCATTTCTCCCACTAGGACCTTATCAAAACGAATGTCGTGCTTCTAATCTGAGTCCACTTAGTCGGATCCAAGCGTTCAAGAGAAGTTCACGTCACAAACGGAAGTGTGTCGAACGTCAAAGTCAACTGACAGGTGATGTTATCAAAATGACAGCTAGCTAAAGCTGCGTTTTCGCTAGATGCTGAAACGGCTTGGGTCCAAACAAATATACTTAGAGAAACACGACTGGAAGTTTCGGCGGTATTGCCACCGCCGTGGTCACGAGAACACTGAAGTGTAGGGTATCAGTTGTTCAGAAGCGTTTTGCGAACTACCCGCACTTGACCTCATTCATGTTGTATTGGTACCCTATCACCTGGCCCCTATCGCACCGACTTAACAATTGTCAGTTTATAGTGACAATTCGAACTACATTTCATTGCCAACATGAAGCGCGCTAATACAAAAATTATTCAAGTCTGCAATAAATTGCTGCAAGTGTCAATTGCTGACTTGAAGAGCTTTTTTTTTGTGCTTTTTGTACTGGCCAAGAAATGACAGTAGTTCGAATTGTCATGACAAACCGATAGTTGTGAAGTTGGTGAAATCCCCTATTTAGTAAATACTCAGAGTCCATATATAGAGTACCTAAGTAACAAACTTAAAAACTGTCAATACTATTTATATTTACCGAAAATGTTATTAACATATCAATACATATTAATTATTTTTTTTTATACATAAGATTATTTATGAAATTAACACTACCTACAAAGTAAATTAAAATATTAAAACTAAAACTAACTTAAAAATTAAATACCTACCAAACCTGGACCTCTCGGCAGGGTGCCCATCACGCAGGCAGCATTCCCGCGCTGAATTGCAATAGCAATTCTTTGCGCGAGAAAGCTGCCCGCGCGAGGGTCGCCTGTTGCCTCTTTCAGGCGTTTGCTCAGCTCCTTGTGGAGCCCGAGCGCACCCTTACCCCAAGGACCCAGCGTCTCGACGACAAACGGCAAGAACTCGTATTGGGCGCCGAGACAGCTGTACTTGCTGACCTTGAGGCGCTCCCGGGCGTCCGCTGCCGCTCCTGCCCGTTTGCTTGTTAGTGGGACGTAGGACGCTGCCAGGGTGTCCGTACAAGTGGCGTCCCACACCAGCGCACGGCCCATCTTCCAGGGGATTAACGACATCCCATCAGGGCGCTTGCCATCACCCCGCGCAATCTGGGGCTCCAGAGCAGCGGGGACGTTGGCGCTGACGAGTGCCCTTCTGAGGATGTCGTTGAGTGCAGCGTGGCGTGACAGGCGGCCGGCGCCCGAGGAGCAGGAAAGGCCGTGGTGAGCGAGTCGGTCTACAGGGGCCCCACAAGAAGTGCAGCTGTGGCTTGTGCAAATTCCAGCACCGAGCCGGAGACCGACAGCTATGCGGAGTGCGGCGGGATCTAAAAATGTTCCTGTGTTAGGCGAGGGATAGGCATGGAGCCAGTGACCTGACTCTGGCTTGGACACTGCTAGCAGCCTTGCCAGATCCCTGCCTGACGATGTGTCTTTGAGTGAGTTGAAAGTGATGAAAGAGGCTATTGTATCCCAGGCCCTTTGCCTTTTGGGTCTAGTTGGGATAATTGGGCTCGGTCCAGCTAGCCAGGCATTCGTGGCCTCATTCAGGCACGCGATTTCACAGTTTATACCCGTTGGGGTGTTCAGTATGTTACCTGCGAGATCTAACGTGCTGTGGATTGAAGACAGGAATGCCGGCAAAGCAATACTAGAAATTTTGCGGGTACCCAAACCGCCGTGCCTTATCGGTAAAGCGGCTTGGGTCCATGCCTGCTCGCTAAGGTGGATGTTCAAAATAGTTTCGATTTGGAATTTCATAAGATTGTCGATGGGTTGGATCAAATGGGGGAATTTCCAAATTGGGCAGCAGCGGAGCAGGTAAGTAAATTTTGGAACAAATAAGCAAAATTTTAGAATAAATAGAGCGGAGTGACTATTAATTTTGACAAGGCGGTCCGAATAATTGTTAAATTTTGAAGTCAATTTAGTGAGGAGAAGAGGGATGGCCTCGTCGCAGACAGGGGAGCCGAGGAGGTGCAGACTGTCTTTGGGTACTATTTTTAAATTTAGAGCGACGTTATCGAAATTTTGAATAATTTGGGATGTGGTGTGCTGGTCTATTCGATTGGAAATATATAATTCACACTTATCAAAATTCAAATCTAAACCTATACCATTGAATTGCTGTTTAATTTTTATCAGATCTGCTAGGACAGTCTGTGCGTCTCCTCCTAGGGTCCCATCGTCAAGGTACCAAACGTTCAATTTCGAATTTAGATTGCGGATTATCGGATTAATAGCCAAACTAAATATCGCTGGACCGAGGGGATCACCCTGCTGACAACCTACGGCCGAAAGGATTTCATTGCTTTTGTGTACTAGTTTTGAAGGGCAGTGGTAACACTGGAGAAGAAAGTTATAAATTTCTGGGACATGCATTTTAGATTCGCTAAGCAGGGTGTCCCTATTAACCGAATTAAATGCGTTTTTTACGTCTAATTTTAGAAGAACCTCGCACGAGTCACTTTGTACGAAGGTGCGTACAGCATGAACTGCCGCCTCGCAACCTCCGTGGGTGCCGAAGCCAACTTGTGTGGGTTCGAAAAGGGCCTGTAATTTTGTTCGGGTGAGCCGGACGCAGATCTTAGCTGCTAAACGTCGAAACGTTGACCCTACCGCAATGGGACGCACGCCACCATCTTTTTTTGCCAGGGCAATAAGATTAGCTCCATAGATTATCGGCGTCACGTTCGGGCAAACATCTCCCAGCAGCATGAGATTGACAAGTTTTGTAAGGCTGGTAGTCAGCTTTTCACCAGCAACTCCTGTGCCGTGACTGGTGAGGTCAATCAGATGCTGCGGGGAGATGCCGTCCAGACCTGACGCCGACCCCTTTGGGAAAGAGGCGAGGGCTGTTAGTACATCTCTTTCGGTGGCGTGTAGGCAGGCTGTGGGGTCAGATGAGGGGTCAACAAAAATGGGGGTGGAAGGGCCTGGGGGGTGCTTTGACTGTAATGCGGCTGCGGTCTCCGGTGTATCGGGTGCTAAGGTGTCGTTCGAGAATAAAAGGCGCGTTGCTCCTTTAAGGTCTCCGTCGTGTATTTTCTCCTCGACCTTCGCAAACAAGTCGTACTTCTTTCTGTGCGTTCTAGGAAGAGAGGTAGGATTAGGTGCAGTCGGATGTAGTATGTTATTTTTTATCTTTTGTGTGAGGGATATATTGCTATGAGATTGCTCTGAGACGTGGAGAATTTTGAAAGAAAAAGTAAGAAGTTCATGCCAAGAATTGGAGTTGTTGTTCTTGACGCAATTGTTTACGACGTTTGTCAGTTCTTGCGATACAGTGGAGCGGGCACCGCGTGGTATGCGTTTGATGATTGAAGTAGACTGTTTGAGTTGGCCAAGGAGAGTCTGAAGTGGCGTGGCAGAATTGGAAGATGGTAGAGGAAGAGCAGAGCTGGGGTGGTTTGATGCAGTGAGTACTGGAGTGATACGGACCTGATGGACACGTCCCTGGTGAATATGTAGCCCTTTGGGTGTTGAAAAGGTCCTTTGGCACACACAGCATTCCATCGGAGGCAACAGGCACCGGAATAAATTTAAAAAAATTATAATAAATAATTTAGAAATAAAGAACTTATACTAAATACTTACAAATAACACACATGTTAAAAATATTACAAAAATTGTAAAATTGTTGTTGTTGATTGCTGTTGTTGTTAAATCGCAAATTTCACTTCCTATAGGTAGTCGTGTAATATTCGTCTGTCTAGAAGTGAAGAGTGCTCGGAGCGGGAAGACAAGAAGGCCACTACAACGATGCGCTAGATCAGAATACGGAGATTTATCAGAGATTTATCTTCTTTATTTTATTTTTCTCGGTGTTTTTAGTTCACAATGTTGCTTTGACGGCGGCTGTCACGTCCGTGTAGAGGCTTGAAATTTGACTCGGGCTTCCGCAGAGGATTTGTTTAAAGTGCGTAGACTGATCACAGCAAAACACGCAGGAAATCCATTGATAAGATATGTATAAACTAGGTACAGCAGCTTTAGCATATAATATAAATTAATTATTCATTTTGAAAAGTGTTTTTTCGTTGCTAGGTAGGTGACATTCCTTGCTTCTGAAAAGTAAAGATCATCGTGGAGATCCTTGGGGAAGGCTAATGTCCAGGAGTAGACGTCTTTCGGCTGATAATCATAACTATCGTTAGATTAGACGAACAAGTTACGACTATTTCCCCGAAAATACGTCCCGACGCTGTCATTTTTCTTATTGCTAAATTTCACGAATACTTTAAGTATTTATAAGTTAAATTCGCGCCCTGTCAATAGCACCCGATCTCGCCCGAGCACTTCCGACTTTTCCCGAACTTCGCCGGAAGCCCGCGGGACTTCGCAGACACATTCCGAACGTGTAATTAAAGCGACGAAAACTGTTAGTTGATTCGTTTAGAACTTTCCTATTCGTTGTATCGGGAACAAGTTGCCTTTAAAGACTTGGTGCAGTTTGGGAAGAGCAAGCTTTGCAAGTTTTTGTTTAACTTAAAGAGTGTCCCGGCTCGCACCTCTGAGTTTTTCGGAATTTATGTGCGGATTTACATTTGTAATTTATCATGAGCTTTTCGGTGAAGGAAAACATCGTGAGGCAACCTGCACACACCTGGGAAGCAATTCAATTATGTGTGTGAAGCTCCCAATCTGCACTGGGCCCGCGTGGGAACTATAGCCCAAGCCCTCTCATTCTGAGAGGAGGCCTGTGCCCAGCAGTGGGACGTAAAAAAGGCTGGTGATGATGATGATTTAACTTAAAAAAAATCTTACGTCATGATCAATAAACAGTATATAAAACTTTTCATTAATTCAGCTATATTTAGCGGGTGGTAGGACCTTGTGCGAGGTCCGTCCAGATCGCTACCACCATCTCACTCGGTAATCCTGCCGCTAAGCAGCAGTGCTTGCACTGTTGTGTTCCGGTGTGGAGAGTAAGACAGCCGGTGTAATTACGGGCACAAGAGGCATTTCATCTTAGCTCTCTAGATTGGCAACGCATCTGCAAACACCTGGGCTTGCGGGTGTCTTAGGGCAGTGGTGATCCGTGTCGTTTATAAAAAAAAATTGAACTGTCTGAGGTGAAACTATGTCCAGGGTACAACACAGTTTTCCCTACAGGATGATTTCAAGCGTTCGTCGCTCAAATGTACAGGATGATGCTATTCCGAGTAGGTCGGCGTGTGATTGGTTATTACCCCGCCCGCAGCGCCACCTGGTGCCCGGTAAGTACAACATTCTTTATTCAAAAAAGGCCTACGGGCTTCTAGCTTGATTATGTTTAAAGATTTCCCCCTTTTCTCTTTTGAAGAGGAAGTGTCGATGCACGAGAATTAAGTGAGTTGGTTTATTCTCAAGTGTTTAGAAATGTCAAAGTTGATTGTTTGGTTTGGGTACCGAGAAGCCTTATAATTCTTTTATATACACACATTATAAGTAGGTACCTACTCTAAGACGTGTTCAGAAACCGAAAGGCACAACAAACCTGTCACGAATATGTCTGTTTTTAGGGTTAAAGGGTAAAAAACTGGACCCTATTACTAAGACTCCGCTGTCCGTCCGTCCGTCTGCTGTCACCAAATTCATCCGTTATGGTATCCTTTCATTGCTCGCAGGACTGATGGTCGATGGGGTCAGAAGGTTCTCGAATGGCGTCCACGGACCGGGAGACGAGCTGTTGGTAGGCCTCCAACAAGATGGAGCGACGACCTGATAAAGATCGCGAGACCGCGGTGGATGCGGAAAGCACAAGACTAGTCTGAGTGGAGAGCCTTGGGGGAGGCCTATGTCCAGTAGTGGACGTCTTTCGGCTGACATGATGATGGTGATGATCCTTTCATTTGTCCAAAAACCGTTCGCCAAACACATTCATGTCCCAAATGTTTAATCCCAAAATGCTTTTTTTCCCGAAACTGTAAATATTTCAGGATTTATTTCAGGGCCATCTCGTAGAACCCTATGCATTAGGATAAGTTTGTTTTATAAACGTCCTGAAATATTAACAGTTTCGGAAAAAAAATCATTTTGTGAAACGAATCGGTTTGTCAAAAGTTTTTTGGCAAACATTAGCCGTCCATTATGTATCGTATCGGACGTCGCTCAGCTTTCACCATCGCGATGAAATATGACCCGGTATTAGTCTGGTCCGCTGCCCTGGACTCAATTTGGTGGTTATAAGATTGCCCCGTTTATGTATCTAAGGAATAGAAACAGTCTAAAACCTTGACGGTAAAAACCAATTACTTTGCTCACCCGCGACCAAAGTGAAAATCTGTGCATCAAATGTATGTTTTTCACTGCTATATTATACACGAACGAATAATGACATGCCACACAGACCCAACTATCACCAAACCACTACACTAAACGGTGCTGAGACAATGACCTCGTAGAGAGCATCGAAACGAGTCAGCGTTTAGTGTAGTGATGGTGAAAGTTGGATCTGTGTGGCATGTGTTGATTCGTGTAGCAAAATACGTCTATTTGGCGCTTTTTAATTACACTAGGGGCACAATATGAGAAATGTTAAACGCGAACGCGATCGAGACATATTTCTTGGCCTGGTCGGCGATTATACTAGGCTCTCTGAAAGCTCACACATATACTCCATAAACCAATCTTTAATCGATTAAATAACTCAACATCTTACCGTACATCGTAAAAAACGTATTATTATTTAACACTTACCCAAACAACTTCTTAATAACACCTTTTCCGCTTATAGTCAAAACCCTTTACGCAGCAAAGCCTGGCAGAGCGCCGTGACAGGATTGTGCCAACTTAACAGAAAACAAAGATGGCGACGGAACAAGTTCGCATTTAACCGAATTAAAAGCTCCGTACAGTGCCCTAAGCACGACTTGTCGAATCCTGCGTCACGTAAAATCGAATAGTAAACTATAACGAGTTTGTATGACGTTTGGAACAGCGCCCGCCCGTGAGCGTATTTGGAACTAAAATTTAGTATGAGATTTCTCGATCTCGATACGATAACCGTAACGTAACGCAGGATTCGACAAGTCGTGCTTAGGGCACAGTTGTATCTTGCTAACGAGCCTGCACGTAAACTTGGGGTTTAAATACGTATGTCAAATTGATAGAAATCATCAAAGATATTACGGGATGAAGGTTAGAGTCTGACCAGCCAGTCGTGTCACTGGCATTCATGACTGTATCTTTTGATTGCGTTGACTTAGAAGTTTGATTTATTTACAGCTTCAAGGGACTGCAGGCTTGAATATTTGATATTAATTTCAGCCTGCTACCTCTACGCCTTCCAGAGAAAAAGGGTCTTGACAAACAGACAGACATAGGTACAGACAAATAGACAGACGGACAACAAAGTGATCCTATAAGGGTTCCGTTTTCTCCTTTTGAGGTACGGAACCCTAAAAAAGACCTCACTCGAAAGTAGCGATCCTGACGGATTATTGACTCGCGATTGTCCTCTGACATCTCATTGGGGTTTAGATCTAATCAATCCCAAATCAGCTGTTGCTTAGGTCGAAGGCAATACAGTGCAAGCTTCTATGACACGTAATTCGGCCCTGACTTCGCAAGCCGATTCGTAGAGTTAGTGAGTTTTACACTTCAAGTTGCGAGTTTGACACAAACACGTTACCTTTCGCACGTAATTACATAGGTGGCGTTGCGTCAGATCTTATTAAGTTCGATAAATTGGTGAATTATTGTTAGATGGAATATTCATGAAGGGTGGTTATTAAAAAGTAAAACCGCCTTCAAAAATGTAGTTAGTTATTAAGTATTTAATAAATAATAATATATTCTTCATTAAATTTTCTACAATGATAATGTCAAAACCTAAATACTAGTAATTACAATAAAAAATAAATAAAACTCAAGACAAGCTAAGTTCAGTCAAATAGGCCCCCGCGAGTTGTTCCCGGCGCAAAGGTGCCTATAATACTCGCCGCGTTACCACGCTGGATGGCGATGGACAACCTTTGCGCCAGGTAAGAACCCGCGCGAGCATCGGACCCCCTCTCCCTAATTCGACGTCCCACTTCCCTAATGAAGGCTATAGCCTCAAAATGCTATAGCTTCAAAAAAACTTTAGAAAAAAAACCAAAATAATCCTCTAAAGCCATGAGTTTTATTTCCTAGCACTAGCAGAAATATGAAGAAAATTTAAGCGGATTATTCTTGAAGTAAAATTGTAAAAGTTTAATTGTTTATTGACAAAAAATACGTTTTACATAGCGAGACCTGTCACGTAAACACGTGAAATAAACGGATCACTCACGTATATCAATGTGTGAATGTGTGAATGTTATTGTTGTAACTTGTGTTTTATCCTATTTTTTGTACAATAAAGTGTTTACTTACTTACTTACTTACTTATATCAGTCGAATATAGCCCGACATGTGTATGAGGAAGGACTACGGATTAGTCCGAAACATGTCGGGCTATACTCGACTGACATACGTGAGTGATCCCTATATTTCGTTAAGGGTTTCTTTTTTTTAAGGGGCATTAATAAAAACATCAGGATATACCCTTTGGAATCTTTTCAAATAATAAAAGCAATTTACAATGACATTAAATCTAAGCTTAAACTAAATAAACTACAACTTAAAACTAAATTAAATCTAAATAAGGCACCCGTGGCATAGTGCCCAAAAGGCTGGCAGCGTTGCCTCGCTGAATAGCGATGCTGATTCTTTGAGAGAGAAAACTGCCAGCCCTTTGGTCACAAGTTGCATCAACTAAGCGCTTTTGTAACTCAGAAATAAGCTTGTAAGCGCTGGGACCCCATGGACCCAAAGTTTCAAAACCTTTTCAAATAGGTATGATGTTGCCGAGCCCGCCAGCAGAAGCGGTGCGCGGCCGGCGGCGCCCGTGCGGACGTGCTCGCGGCTCATATAACTGACACTACTAGTAGTCTCATTGAATTAAAAACATTTCGTATTTTTGAGAATATAATTTGATTAATTGTCTGTATTCTACTTTGAAAGAGGAGCAAACCTACGGTTTTAAATTTTCATTAGGATTTGTAATTAATTTATTAAAAGGTACTTATTCCAAAAGGACGTCACTCCGAAATTACGCTAGGATGGATCAATTGCCTTTGTCTTGTCACGATCAAAAAAACAAAACCCAAGATGTCAAATCTGACATTGTCAAACATAATATGTGTCATGTCAAATTACTAATGTGCTTGTGGTTTGTTTGAAAAAGGCAAAGGTTCCCATTCTTGCGTAGTTTTGGTAGAATTGGTGATTTTATTTTATTCACTTGTATTTGAAAAAATAAGTGATATTATTTTTTTATAAATATAGTGGTGTGTTCAGGAGGCAAAGCCCTTTCGATACCTATATTAATTTCCAGGTGTGAAATATATGAAATGTTGTCAATTGGAAACAAAAACGAAGTACCGAAGGGCCCGTCCATACCCTATATAATGTCTATTATACAGGGGTGTTCACTTAGCCTTACTCAAGCCCTGAATAAATTCTTGACGGTTCATTAAAACGCACCCTGTATAAGGCAACAACGCAACCTTAAGTTTGTCTTTACCAAAACTTATTGCGTCAACTTGCATCTCCGCCTCTCGCAGCGTAGCGGAGCGTTAACGCTGCAACTCGCTAACGAACGCCCGCGGCGCCGCTCGCTAATTCAATATGGCGCCGGATCTTTATTGTAAATTTAATTAACACTTTATGGAGGCAAGTGTTGACGACTCCTGCCTGGATCTTTCAAAGTGAGGCGTCGGGTAACTGGCACGTATTTTAAGACAGTTAAAAATGGAAATAAAAAAAAAAACAATGTCATGATTTTTTTTTGGAGTCAGAATATACTTCGTAGTTTGTTGTGACATTGGGCAAGAGTTCCACTGTTTTAAACCCCTGACAAAAAAAAAACTGTGTATCTGTCTGTGGCATCATAGCTCCTAAGTGGATTGACCGATTTAGATGCGGTTTTTTTTTATTCGTAAGCTAGTGTAATCGGGATAGTTCTTAGCCAAGTTTCATTAAAATCGGTTTCCACGTTTTTGAAATATTGAACTTGGAAATCATAATGTCGGGGGTTTTTCAACTTTTGTAAGTTGGTTACTTAAGTTTTGTTTTTAATTTTTTCGACAAATGGCATAATGAGGAAAAAAATACTTAATTAAAGTTTTGATTTCCAATCTAATTCAATGCTCGTCCGACCCGATAAAAAACATCTTACGTTACAAGTGCAATCACAGTCATATTTAACGAAATATAGGTAAAGGGTTAAGGGTAACATGGAAAGAACATGGTCTAGTCACTTTTTTTAAAACGAGATTTTTTATCTCAAAATGTAGAGCGCTCAATAGACTATAAGTTACCACTCAGTTACAGATACAAATATTTATGTAACTTGTTTTTTCAATCACTTTAAAAAAGAGGTCATCATCATCATCATCATCATGTCAGCCGAAAGACGTCCACTGCTGGACGGCGGCCTCCCCCGCGGCTCTCCACTCTGACCGGTCTTGTGCTTTCCGCATCCACCGCGGTCCCGCGATCTTTACCAGGTCGTCGCTCCATCTTGTTGGAGGCCTACCGACAGCTTGTCTTCCGGTTCGTAGACGCCAAAAAAGATGTATGTTACGAAAATTACATGGATAATTAGGTACATCGTTCTAAATTTTCAAATCGCGGTAACCCAAAAATTTGCTAAGGTGACTAGAGTACTATAGACGTGTTCTTTCCGTGTACCATTCAACTGTTGTAATTTGTTTAGTAATTTATTTTATTTTTAAACTTATTCAACAGTTTTGATTTTCAATAACTAATTAAATACTCGTCCGACCAGATAAAAAAAACATCTTACCTGAGTACATCAGGTATATCACAGACATTTAGCGAAATGTAGTTGTGTAAAACAGTTGTCGGGGTAAATATTATAATAATTCTAATAATGTTAGTCTAGTTAGTGGAAGTCTGTGGTCTCTGCCTACGCCTCTGGGACACAGACGTGACTGTATGTATGTATGTTAGTCTAGGTTAGTTAAGTATATGAAAACATTGGAGACCATCGATTAGGAAGCAAAAACAGACGCCGTAAACGAAATCGACAAGAATACTAAACTTAATCACCCAATTTGTTCCACTAAACATCCTGGTTCGGTACACTTATAATAATAGAGTATCCAGATTGGGTTTAGGTAAAGTATCTTAGTATTATGACCCAGTTATCGGGCAGATAAATTAAGGATTTGAATGCCGACATTACCCTCACAAGCCATTTATCGGACGGACCATAAAATTTTCGCCTTATCATCGAATATTCCTAATTCTAGCTCCGGTTTGGTACAAAAATGTGCTTCAAGCGATTGCATTTTTATTTTTATCAACTTAAGAAGACACTGGATGTACTAGGTGGACGGCCTGCTTGATCAAGGTCGCAGGAAGTCGTAAGACTTCAAACAGAGAGATCTCTCTCCAGGCAGATGGACTGAGGAATAGTATATTAGGCTCCCAGAGAAAGAACTACTTACCGTTTAGTGTCGGGCTATACTCGACTGACATACCTATGTGATCCGTTTAATTCACTATGATTGAGTCTCACGGTAGTTTCATGTTTAAAGTGCGTTCACTTGTTTGAAAATTGCATAGTTCCCGCATCATAGCGATAACCGAATTCTACGCAGACGAAGTCGCGAGCAACAGTTGGTTTTATTTTTTATTAGTCGAAGTCATCCCGCCATCTCCTCAAGATCGTAGGGAGCCGAAACAAACAAACAGAGAGGATCTCTCTTCAGGTAGATGTTTTGCACGGGGACCGCAGTCCGAAGGAGGTTTTATAAGTTTTATTTATGCAACCGACTTTAGAAACTTCGTAAGCGCGATGAAAAACGGTGATGGCGTCATCCGCATGTGGCTGTAGGGATGCTACATGCGTGGGAGGCCTATTTTCAATTGATGATGATGATGACGGAAATTATAAAGACCTGTAGCCAGCAGTTGGATGTACATTGGCTAGAGACATACTAACCTAATTTTCACCCAAACGATGGGAAGATTTTAAAGAAAAACTCAAGTGTCACGTGGATTAGTGGGCGAGCGGCTTTGATACTTACGAGTGGAAAACAGCAGGCCCCTGTTTAACCACCTACTGGACGACCGGATAGCCTAGTGGTTAGAGACCCTGACTATGAAGCTTGAGGTCCCGGGTTCGATCCCCGGTCGGGGCAGATGTTTGTATGATAAATACGAATGTTTGTTCTCGGGTCTTGGATGTTTAATATGTATATAAGTATGTATTTATCTATATAAGTATGTTTATCCGTTGTCTAGCACCCATAGTACAGGCTTTGCCTAGTTTGGGACTAGGTCAATTGGTGTAAATTGTCTCATGATATTTATTTATTTATTTATTTACCTTTACAAATTGTCGGTTTTATATGACAATTCGAACCAAGTAGGTACATTTCTTTGACAATACGAAGCGCGCTAAAACAAAAGCTCTTCAAGTCAGCAGTTGACACCGAATTGTCATTGAAAACTGACAATGTAAAGTTGGTGAAATAGGGGTTAGGGAAGGTCTTTGTCTATCAGTGGGACAGTGTAATAATAACCTAGCCAACTTAGAAAAGCTGAAAAACCCAGACATTGTCATTTCAATGTTCAATATTTAAAAAACCGGTAAACCGATTTTAATGAAACTGAGCTAAAAACAATTTCGATTAAACTAGCTTTCGATTAAAAAAAACCGCATCGAAATCGGTCCATCCGTTTGGGAGCTACGATGCCACAGACAGATACACAGATACACAGGTCAAACGTCTAATACCCCTCTTTTCCGTCGGGGGTTAAAAAAGATAAGTACTCCATTGAGATCGTAAGCAATTTTCCTATTAACTAACTTTGTGTTTTAAATCTGCAACCTTAAGTTTAACCCTTCCACCGCCGTGTGATGCTCACATCGCCGTAACTCACCGTTCCGAGCGATTAACCGGACGCCAATGTAGTGCACGGGTTAATGAAGTATCCGCGTGATAGCGTGACGGACTAGGAATGCTCGTATTTTCCATGTGTAGAGTACGAAGTTAAGTTTTTGGTATAGCGTAAAAAATACTTTTTTGCCTAGGTACGGAAAGCTGGATTTTTCGCACTAGTGCTTTTTGTTTTACAAAGGCACCGGAGGATGATAAGGCGGCGCGTCTGGTTCACCGAATTTGGTTTCATTGACGTTTTTTGGATAATAGACATGTGCGGTATTGTCATTTTGCACGAGATCTAAGGTTTCTTGGCTTGGCCCGAGCCCGCAGGTGACATACTTTCGGCACTTGTATCATAAAGTACTATTATTTTTAATATTTAAAGGGCTAACGTTACCAAAGTTACTTAGGACAAAAGATTGATAAACAGTTAAAGCCTATTTGACGATTTTACTTGCTCTTTTCTATAAAAAAACTTACTTTTTTGAAACATTAGCAAGTGCATTTAAGTTTCATCTTCATGAACCATCATCATGTCAGCCGGTTGACGTCCACTGCTGGACATAGGTTCTAGCGAGGCAATTGGTAGATGAGAGAAAAACATGTAATGGTTAAAAATACATTATTTTTGGATCCAAGATGGCGCATGATAGTTTGACGTAATTGGCAATTAAAGAAAGTCAACAAACAATCAAATTTGTCCAAACGAATGTACCAAAGAACCAATTGAATCGCGACCCACTGTGGAGCATTTTCGTAAAAAACGTTACACTCGACTGAGTCTCAATGTAGTTTCGTGTTAGAAGTGCGTTCACTTCAGTTCGGTAATGCATTTCTAACTGCCAAAATGTGGAATGATGTATTGATTTAAACTTGCTCGATTTTCATACATTATCATGATACTCGGCACTTAATCGAGTAAAAAACCTTCGAGACCATGGACGCAACGTCGCGTCCGAAACGTCGAGGTATTTAAATTCAAATTTAAATATATGTTTTTTTACGCGATTAAGTCCCGAGTATCATGATAATATGTGGAATGATCTCCCAGCTTGGGTGTTCCCTCCTTCTTACAACATTGGTTCCTTCAAGAGAAGTGTGAAGAAGGCACTTTAAGAAGCCGGATATTAATACCCATTTCCGTCATCATTGTTATCTGGACTGCATTGTGTGCTTACCATCAGGCGCCATGTAGTCCCTTTGCCGAGCTGCTATAAAAAAAACTTGTTTGAAAATTGCATAGTTCCCGCATTATAGCGATAACCGAATTCTACGCAGACGAAGTCACGAGCAACACCTAGTATCTAATATTTTATTGAATCAAGCGTTACTTTGCGGAGGTCCATATTTATGAACTAAAAACAATTGCTTTGCACTAACTAGTGGAAGTGGTGGCATGTTGAGCTGTTGTTGTTGTGCTTCGTTAATGGCCTCGTGGAGAGTTCCGAAACGCGTCAGCGTTTAGTATAGTGGTGGTGGTGATAGTTGGGTCTGTGTGGCATGTGTTGATTCGTGTAGCAGTGGAGGCGGAGGTGTTGCATGGAAACATACATTTGCCGCACAGATATAACTATTTGTCATTAGTGGTCGCGGGTGAGCAAAGTAATTGTTTTTAGTTCATAAGTATCTAATCTGTATTTATTTAATAACGCAACGGCCCTGACATTCGGTCAAACGTAACAAAATCCAGCCTTAATCATTTCTAAAAACACTGGCGGGATACAGAACAAAACACAATCGCCGTTCAAAAAAAAAACAAATGTTGCGAAAAGCCGCTCGCCGCTCATCCGATTACCTCGTCCAATGAACGCGCAGTTATTAATTATTTGCGATTGGTGCAGGCGCGTTCCAAATTCGAATTTGAATTTAACGGAAACTTTTTTGTTTGTGTTCCGAATTGTTTGATTGGAGTAAGATATTGGGTTATTGTTGTACAATAAACCTGTGTGTAGCTTAATTGTTTTTATCTACACACATATCATGAGTCCTCTATAATGCGTTCAGAAACCGTAGAAAATGACCAGCATTGCAGTACGCCGTGGCCTTCTCGCCGACAGCGCCAGCCCCAGCACCACCACCACCACCTCCAGTAAACTAATAGTCATTACGACATCGAATTCGATGTCGTAATGACTTTTCGATATCGAATTCGATGTATCGAATTTGACAACCAACGTAATTTACAATCATAGTGAAATAAAACGGATCACTCACGTATATAAGTCGAGTTCAGTCCGACATGTATAATTAATAATGTGATATTTTTTATTTATTTTTTACAAAAAAAAACAATTCACGAAACGTCAGCTCAGTATGTTTGACTATGATTTAAAAAAAAAACAGTCAAATTCGTGACAGGTATGGGTACGATATATGCCTTCGGCTTCTGAACCCATCTTAGAGTACTTATAATATGTGTGTAGATAAAGTAATGATGCAACTCCACATAATTAGGCCTTAAAACACTCATTATGTAGCAGTTGCATAAACTATTAATAACAAAATATTATTGAGTGCGTCATTTTTATCCGTATCCTTTTATCCCGATAGAAACATCGGTCAAATCGTTTCTTTACACAATCAATTAACGAAATTTTAGTTTTAATTATAAACAAATATTATGGTACCTCTAGTCAATAGCGGGCTACTATTTGTTTTTCTAATCGTGTGAAAAATTTTTTGGAAGAACTTCATATCCGCCTTCCCTTCAATATACCACTCTAAATTCTAACAAAACAACCCGCAAACGCCTAACATCTGTCAAGCCATACACATTATTAAACGTATAATAACCTAACCAACTTAGAAAAGTTGAAAAACCCCCGACATTCTCAATTCAAAAAATCAAATCAAAATCAAAATTTTATTCAGCAAATAGGCAGTTGAATGCTCTTTTACACGTCATTTTTTTGAGTCTACCAGCGCTTTCGGAAAGACCATGATTGCCAAGAAGAATGCGCCGCAAGAAACTTGGCACAAAGTCATTTTTTCTAAAAACAAGTTACATTAGCTCTTACAATACGTAACCACAGACAAATTACACAAAGAAACCTCACTCTGTCATTAAAAGATTAAGAGAGAAAAAAAAAAACCGCATTTTAGAAACAAGTGTAAAAAGTAATTATTAGAACAGCAAAACCAGAACACTACTTTACTGGCACGTTAAGTTCAATATTTCAAAAACCGGTGAACCGATTTTATTGAAACTTAGCTAAGAACCATCTCGATTAAACTAGCTTTAGATTGAAAAAAAAAACCGCATCGAAATCGGTCCATCCGTTTGGGAGCTATGATGCCACAGACAGATACACAGACACACAGACACACAGATCAAACTTATAACACCCCTCTTTTTCGTCGGGGGTTATAAACGTTCCACGCCCCTGCCGGAGGGTTTCCTGTCTGGCCCCGCGACTGCAATATCCTCTGCCCGTCTGAGTCTGGTACAACTTTTGTGGTTCGTGCTTTGCGTACCCAACCGGAAAAACCTCGGTCCTATTGGCATGTGTGCATGGTGTATTCAACCTAAATGTTTAGTTTGCTTCAAAATAACAATCTGACTTTTGACATGAAACTACCGTGAGATTGATCATAGTGAAATAAAATGGATTAGACCGTGCGTCTTGCTGTCACTGGGTCGGGCGCTCGCAGAGGAAGGACTACGAATTAGTCCGTAACATGGCGGACAGTGGCAATACGGTCTATGTTTCAAAGCCAATAAAAATAAAGTGCGGAGAAGAATGAAGTTGTCAACTTTACTGAAGTTGGTGAAATAGGGTTCTGAATCTCGAGTACGAATATCCGAAACCTGCGTAATGTTATCGAGTAGTAACGTTATCGAGAAATTGGTATCACGTTTGGAACAGCACCCGCCCGTGAGCGTATTTGAAACTAAAATTTAATACGAAGTTTCTCGATTTGCACACGATAGCGTTACGTTACGCAGGATTCGAATATTCGTACTCGGGCCTCTGAGGGTCATGTACGACTTTACGAATGCTGCGTAACGTTACGGTTATCGTATCGAGATCGAGAAACCTCATACTAAATTTTAGTTCCAAATACGCTCACGAGCGGGCGCTGTTCCAAACGTCATACAAACTCGACAACGTTTACTATTCGATTTTACGTGACGCAGGTTTCGTAAAGTCGTGCTCGACCCTCTGGATGACACTGCGACAGGTACGGAACGAAATTATATTTATCTTACTTAATCATAGTTTGAGTGCTTTTTGTAGCATATAACCAATTAAGCCACTCACAGTCAGGTATTATCCCAGACATCAGACAGCTTTGACACTGGCCAGTTATAGCTATTCAAGCTTTTTTCTCGTCTGGTCTCCCCAATTAATTAATTACACCGACATTGCAGTGTCTCAGACCGAAAATTAATGCATTTAACTAAACCACTATTATATGACCTCCCACCCTCTCTTAAAGTCATTCAAACCAAGTGCACAAAGCAGAGACAGAGGTCAACGGACGCTGGTTTCCGTGAGATAGGTACGACTTTTGATTGTTGTCAAAGTTTTTTATGAGACAGTAAAATAATTTATTCGCCCGCATAAAACATCGCGAGTAAATGATAAGTGATTATTTATGTTTATGACTCAAGTTTTAATTTATTTTATCAATGCATATAAAACTGTACCGTGACTGACTGACTGACTGACAGACAACACACAGCCTAAACCACTAGACCTAGAGGCTGGAAATTTGGCAAACATATACCTTGAGTATCCTAGAGGTGCACTAAGAAGGGATTCCCACGGGATAGTGAACTAGCCCATTTTGAAATATTTCACGGGGGCAAAGCCGCGGGGCATAAGCTGGTAAATAATAAAGTTTTATTATATATTTTATAAGTTAAAAGTACGAGTAGGCATGTGCCTTTTATCTGCAGTTTTATTGATGTTTTGTTTTGCAATATTGTGGAATAGGGTTTCAACAGTAACAGTGTTCAATGTTATTATTATTATTATTTTGTATGGCATTTTCCGCATAAAACAAAAAAATACAATCTAACATCTAAATTAAGTAGCCAATCCCTAGCATCCGCCGTAAGCGCGAGCAGGTCGCTCATACCTCCCGCAAAACGCCTGTTGGGGCACTCCTCCACTATGTAGTGGATGGTCTGATCTCGCGCTCCACAGTCACAGGCCGCCGACGCCAAGAAGCCCCATTTGTTCAAGTTGTGGTTGCATCGGGCCACACCAGTACGGATGCGGTTCAGCGTCACCCAGATGCCACGGCGCTCCCCGAAGCCACTCGGCATCTCAGTTGGGTCAAGGGAAGGGTCGCCATCCTGCTCAAGCCACTGCTTTTTCCACTCCATGGTGGTGTCGAAAGGCTCCTGCTCCCGGATTGGGCGGTCTGACCAGATAGGTTTACGGGATGGGAGGCGTGGGGGAGGAAGGCTATCCAGAGTCTCTCTGATGGGAAGATTGTGCGCCATTGCCTTGGACCATTCTCTCGAGGCAGCATACGTCCTTCTAAGGCCCGGCGGGGCAATATGTGCCAGAACGGGGAGCCATCGTAGGTAGGTTGTAAACTACCGGATATAGTTCGCATGGCTCGGTTTAGTTGGACGTCGACTCCTTTCGTATGTGCACTTCTGTACCAAACAGGTGCGCAATATTCTGCAGGCGAATACACAAGCGCGATCGAAGAAGTACGCAGGACACTGGCTCGAGCCCCCCACGAGGTACCAGCCAGCCTGTTTATAAGGTTGACACGATTCTTGACATTTTGGGCGAGGCCGACCAGGTGAGTTCTGTACGTCAGCGAGCGATCCAAAGTAATTCCCAGATATTTTGGCAGGGGGTTATGGCGGAGTTTCTGACCGCAGAAAAATACATTGACCTCTTTGTTTGCCTGGCTATTTGTTAAATGGAAAACGGTTACCTCGGTCTTCGAGGGATTTGTGGTACCTCCACTTGGTGTAGTACTCGTTAAGGACCTGTAGATCTCGGCCAAGCACAGTCTCACCGCCCTCAAAGGACTTTGTCTGTGTGGTAAGCGCCTTATCATCGGCGTACAGGAACTTGCGACACTCGGTGGCAGGCATATCGCTAGTGTATATATTGAATAGGAGAGGAAGTCCACGCTGGAAGCCCGCTTCTATGTTACTGGTATGTGCAAGAACTTGGTCGCCGCAGTTTCGGCCCGGACGAAAACCCGCCTGCTCAGCAGGGATGCTCTTGTCAACGATGTTCTTAATGCGGTTGTACGTTAAGCGTTCTAGCAGCTTAAAAGTGACGCTAAGCAGAGAAATAGGTCTAAAATTTGCCGGATCGCTGGGAGTTTTCCCGGGTTTCAGAATGGCTATAACCTTGGACTTCATGAACACGGATGGGAGGATGCCGGTTTCAAAAATATTGTTGAAAAGATTGGTCAGCCAGCGTATCCAACGCTTACCCAGGTGGGTAAGGAATTTCGGGTATATATCATCAAGACCGGCAGCCTATCCGCACTTGATCCTACGAAGGGCCGCTTGCACTTCATCCAAGGTAAAAGGAGAATCAAAAGGAAAGCATTGTTGGGAGGTTTGTAGATGAAGGTTAGGGTGATACCCGAGACCTTAATAATTATGGACTCGAAATTGCTTTCATGGGATACCTCCAGTGTCTGTACATTCGAAATAGCCGACCTGACGAACACTGCCGATACGAACCGTAGATAGGAGAGAGGGTATAGGCTACCAGGTTAAAACCCGCGACAGTCAATATGATGTTCCTGGACGGTAATCACGTCAATGTTGTTATCGTGAGCAAGTCGAGCTAGATAGTCACATTTAGGCTGTGACATGCCTTCAATGTTAATTTGCAATATTTGGACAGAAGGTCCCAAACTTTTTGTCAGCAGGCCCCTAAAGGGACCGTTTTTTAGGTGCATTGTACTGTTCATTCTCGAAAATATAAAAACCAGAGAAAAGCAGAAATAGCTGGGAGGCTCATAAGGAACAAATCCAGCTAGCCAGGAACAGTCGGAATCTTTCAGCCGTCTTCATGTGAAGCCGTTGCCCGGGGTGGACCGCGAGGAGGTAGATTCTGACCAATTACCACCAATGTTGATTGCTATCTAGCCTAAGATACTACATCTTTTGATAAATAGGGCTCGATTTTATGTACCTACATAGTAGGTACAAATAATGTACAAAAGAACAAGAGCCAGAGAATCGGTATTTTAGTATGTCGATCATTACCCAAAAACTTGACAAAAAATGTCCCGAAAAAACTCGTCGTGCATTGTGTTTAATACCTAATATACAAAAAAGGGACATCATTTTGTACACAAAAATATCCTCATTATAATAATGCAAAACTAATAAAATCCCCCTAAATTGATGCAATCACTCAAATATGAAATTCCCCTAAACCATAAACAATCGTGACGTTATCGTGTCGGATCGACGGGACGTTCGAACTTTAAATTTCCGTCACTGACCGCGCTCGTAAATCAGTGCATGCGCAATATAAAGGTTAGTTGTTTTCTGATGAACTGCCAAAATTCAATTCAATTTTTAAAAATATGGCTCCATCGATACAATCGATGATTTCGCCAATGTCGAGTATAAAGACACTATCAGTGTAAAAGACGTTGTTCGGTAGGTAATGTTAACGTTGTGGTTAGTTAGGTTAGACTTCACAGCCTAACCTAAAAACCCAACCCCTCCCCCCCTTCGTCGGATATTAGCCAACGGTTAACTATTTTAATAAATAAAAAAGTCACCGTTGTTGCCCAGGGTGCACCGGCCCAAACGCTACTCTTCCTCTTAAGATTAAGACTCTTAGAGGGAACCGTAACGCTCGAGCACACGAGGAGGTTATCCGACACGCACCCCGAACTGCCAAAAAAAAATTTAAAATGTCTTCTATCTCGTAGCAAAACTTCACTTAAATTAAGCCGCAGAAACCAGGTACAAGCTCTTATGTCATGCGTCGGTTGCTTAGGTACTTTTGCTTCTGACCTGGTAAGGTAGTAAAAGGTACTTACTTAACCTAACTATTTAGTCTATACGGTGTCCCACTGCTGGCCAAAAGCCTCCCGTTTCTTATTTCACTCGTATTTGGTTTTAAGCAAAAAATCTCTCCTCGCCAAATTATTATTTTTCCCCCCAAAAACATGCTTCAGTTAGTGAGCGTTTAAAACGGATTCAAGTTCAGATGAATTCGTATTTATGAACTGAAAACGTTACTTTGCTCACCCGCGACCACAAACCGTGAAGCTTCGGGTGAGCTGATTGTTTTAGTTCATAAATATGGACCTCGGAAAAGTAACGCCTGATTCAATAAATTATTCGTATAGACATCTCTTTCTTTGACATTAAGTAGCGTCATTGACTGCCGAAGTATTTCTAAAACCCGAATGTCATTTTAAGAACTCACGGACTGTACAGTCAAGGTCACCAATATTGTGTACACTACAAAGTCCCAAAAATATGTATACAGACCTTATTACTACGACGGTAAGGTTGATGTATACATATTTTTGGAACTTTGCGCGGATCCATGTCTTTGACTTTGACTGTACGTAGCTTAAATGCATTTAAAAAAAACTTTTTTTTAAACGGCTTTCTCAGTTCGCAGTCAGCCTTTGACTTTGACGGAAAACAGAAATCGCTGGTGAGTTACGGTATCAGCAAATTGGTGTCCGATCCGTCACTCCGACGTTTGTTCGGATAGCTTAACCCTGTGAACAAATAGTAAAAAAAAAAACCAATTTAAGTAAACATTAGGTACTATTGATGTTTTGACGAAACGGGTGAATTTTCAAACTGGAGACCCCTGGTCACCCTGGTGTAATTTGTGTGGCCGTATTTTGTATGAAAAAGTACTACACAAATTACACCAGGTGTGTCCAGTTTGCAAATCCACCCAAAGCTGCTCTGCGGATATGGTTCAATAATAACCAACTTAGAAATGTTGAAAAACCGATTAAAGAAAACCGCATCGAAATCGGTAGGTACACCCGTTTAGGAGCTATGACCACAGCCAATGCGGTACACAGAAACAGATGCATAGGTCAAACTTATTTTATAACAAAGGGTCAAAATACGTAAGATTTAAAGTAAGTCGTACCTATAAAAAGTGACCAGTTAGTTTTCTCGTCAGTATAGTTTGCTGAAAGGTGTGTTGACAAACAACGAATATCAATTGGAGTTGTTTTATTCTTCTGTTTCGTTAACCGGTTTTAAAACCTTCCTTCGTTTTCCGTGGTGTCTCCCAATGATGTCACATAATTTACTACAATTGTAGCCTCTTTGGCCTCAGTCACTCTAGAATAAGGCCCAAATTTGCGTGCAAATGTCAAAATGTTCGGAACATGTTTTTAGATTTCTTTGTGAGCATAATGACGTATCTTTACTTATAATATCATTGAGTGTTTCCCCAATAACTGAAGCTTTGTTATTAACCCTGAATACTTTTTCTTCTTTTCTAAGGCGATCACTAACTGCTCTCATTAGGTTAATAACTTAAGACATGAAAAGAATTAACTTATCCAGAATCATCTAGGTACCATTTCACCAAGGCTTCTCAAAGCTGAACAAAGTGACTAAAAAATGGCGCAATTATACTTCAGAACAATTCCTTCTTTCTTTTAATCAATCGAGTAAATTTGCAAAACTAATCGGCTGAAAGTTTACACAAGACAGAAACAAGATATAAACGTTAATGGCACTGTTTGAAATTCGTTTAAAATCGCTGTCATTTCTTGGCCCTTACCATTGTTCCTGATTAATTTCACTGTTAGGAGAAATCACTAACGAGCGAAAAGGGAACTAAACTAACACCATGAAACCGGCCAAGTGCGAGTCGGACTCGCGCACGAGGGTTCCGTAGAAAGATTTTAACTCTTTTCCCCAGTGTTTTAAGAAGTCCAGTGTTAGGAGAGCCCTGCTCCTAAGCAAAATGTAAGCAGTGTGGAGTCAACTTATATTGGTCTGTGAAATCTACAGACAGACATAAAAATTTTGGATTTTGAAACTTTTTGGAGTGGTTGTGCCATAAGAGCTACCTTCATACAAAATTTCAAGTTTCTAGGACAAGTGGAAGTACCCTTTAGGTTTTCTCAGTACGGCGATTTGTATGGAAACCACCTTTTAAATTACTGTATCTTTGGATTGCGTTCACTTGGAAGACAGATTTTTTCACAGCTTCAAGGGACCGCAGGCTTGAGTATTTGATATTAATTTCAGCATGCTACCTCCAGAGAAAAAGGGCCTTGACAGACAGACAGACAGACAGACAGACTGACAACAAAGTGATCCTATAAGGGTTTCGTATTTTCCTTTTGAGGTACGGAACCCTAAAAACCAGCCAAGAGCGTGTCGGACAAGATCAGGATATGGGTTCCTTAGCCGTTAGAAAAAAGTCCTTGCATGCCTAATTTATAACCAGTGTTAGCTGAGCCCTAATACTTTTAAGCAAACGTGCGTAGTGTAGGGTAATTTATATCGGTTACTGACATAAACAAACACAATTAAGTTGATCAACTATTACTCGTAAACCTGTAAAGCCTACTTTATCTGTGATAGTTTTTCTTTTAAATTTACTATTATGCACTACTGCTGTTTTTTTTTCACATTTCCAAATACAACAGTTTCTCTAGTAGAGGCGATGACACTTGTCTTGACTCCAACAAAAATAAGTACTTCAAAGCTAAATATTTTGCAAACCAATCTCTAAATTGATCTCCCACCACCCCCAATATTTTCAAAAGACCTATGGGATAGACGAGAAATAAAAAATCGTCCCCACTTTACGTCCACAAACATGTCTTTTTTCGTGATTTTATTCCAGCCCTTTGTCGGCCTAATTAATATGTATATCTATGTAAAATTACAGCTTTCTAGCGCCTACAGTTTCTGAGCTAAGCCGCGGACAGACAGACAGGCAGAACGGACATGACAAAACTATAAGCGAACTCTAAAAACACTTAAAGAATCTCACAGCCTCCACAACCGTGCTAGACTCGTGGTAGGGCCCGGCTTCGTCTTATCCCGAACAATCCAGGGACAAATGAAGGCTGCCAGGCCGGAAGCCGCTTCTATTTCCGCTCAATCCTGTTTTTAAAACGTCTTTAATGAACTTATCGTCTAGACTTCGCATTGATTTAGCACTTTTAAGATCTTGAGGAAATGAGGCGCTCTGGGCGGCTAGCACGCGTGCCATTTTGTCGCTTGTCGCTCAGTGCGTCCTTCACCGATTCCATCACTATGAAAGGGACGCACTGCGCGACAAGCAAAAAAATTATTTATTTATTTGTTTATTCTCAAAAGGTACATAGTTTATGTTACATCACTAATTTCGTCAAACTATTACGTTTATTGGCGAATACTGCGCTCACTTCAACCACAGTTGTACCCAGTGCCCTAAGCACGACTTTTCGAATCCTGCGTTACGTTACGGTTATCGTATCGAGATCGAGAAATCTCATACTAAATTTTAGTTCCAAATACGCTCACGGGCGGGCGCTGTTCCAAACGTCATACAAACTCGTTATAGTTTACTATTCGATTTTACGTGACGCAGGATTCGCCAAGTCGTGCTTAGGGCACAGTGCCCTAAGCACGACTTGTCGAATCCTGCGTTACGTTACGGTTATCGTATCGAGATCGAGAAATCTCATACTAAATTTTAGTTCCAAATACGCTCACGGGCGGGCGCTGTTCCAAACGTCATACAAACTCGTTATAGTTTACTATTCGAATTTTACGTGACGCAGGATTCGACAAGTCGTGCTTAGGGCACTGTTTACATTAAACTAAACTAAATAATCTAACTACACTTATACAGCCCAGGACCGATCCATGCTTTCAAGCCTGCACCCTGTTCTATTGCAATAAGGCGCAACCATGCGATCACATCCTAGCCCCTAGCATCCTAGCTAAATGGTGCGCTGTGCTAAAATACATGTGCTGACCTCTATTACACCAACTTTACAAATAATTCAATGATAATTTAAACTACATTTCTTCGCCAATATGAAGCGTGCACAACACAAGCTCTTCAAGTCAGCAATGAACACCGAATTGTCATTGAAAACTGACAATGGTAAAGTTGGTGAAATAGGGCTGCAAATGTGCTTTTTTACAAGTATTGCTATACTGAAGAATGGAAAGAAAATATAGGAAAATTAAAGATCGAAAAACGCAAAGTGGCGTGGGTCCACAGAGCTACGAGTATATCGGGATACAAGAAAAGCGTGTATGTACTTGAGGACCGGATAGCCTAGTGGTTAGTGACTCTGACTATGAAGCTTGAGGTCCCATCGATCACCGGTCGGGGCAGACGTATCTATGATGAATACGAATGTTTGTTCTCGGGTCTTGGATGAAGTATACAAGTACATATTTATCTGTATAAGTATGTTTATCCGTTACCTAGTACCTAGTTTGGGACTAGGTCAATTGGTGTCAATTGTCCCATGATATTTATTTGTTTATAATAATATTTATAATATGTTCAACAACTTATTTTGTTCAAACACCACCACGAAAGTGGGAGCTAATAATCGAGCTGTTTCCTCATTATTTCCTCACAAAATTTCACTCGTGACGTTCAAATAATGCTATATAATGTGTTACTCGTATGTGTACTTTCCCCAATTACGTATGTTCATATGTTCGGCGATAACATCTCCCCGGGATCGCGTTATCACAAACACATTATGTTTTGGCTACAGGAGCAAAAGTTGGTTCTCGAGGCGGCAAACGATATTCTTGTTAATGTTAGCTACCACGTTTTTTGGGAGCTTCGCACACATCGTTGAATTGCTTCGAAAGAGTGTGCAAGTTCTTCGCGATATTTTTTTTCACCGAAAAGCTCCTGATAAATTACAAAATGTAATTTCGCACATAAATACCGAAAAACACAGAGTTAGCCGAGGCTCAAACCTCATAGGCTATCACGGCTTTTCCATAGTCCTATCAAAACGTCATTGTCATCATCATAATCATCATCATGTCAGCAGAAAGACGTCCACTGCTGGACGTAGGCTCTCCACTCAGACCGGTCTTGTGCTTTCCGCAACCACCGCAATCCCGCGATCCTCACCAGGTCGTCGCTCCATCTTGTTGGAGGCCTATCTACAGCTCGTCTCCCGGTCCGCGGGCACCATTCGAGAACCTTCTGGCCCCATCGGATGTCAGTCCTGCGAGCGATGTGCCCAAAACGTATAACAACGTATCTCAGACAAACAAAAACCTCGCACCTAAAACACCTTTCAGCCTAAAACACCTTTCAATCTAAAACCTACTCTACACGGCAGCCATTGTACCTGCTCAAAGCAGCGTTAACCCGAATACTGCCGCGGGCCATTTGCTCCGATAACCAGGGATTTATGCGAAGCGATTTTTAACCCTACACAACTTAGCATGATGAATGACATATCGCGCCCTAAATTAGTATATGTATTGTATATATTATGTGTCAGTCCTTAGTCATGCGTTTTTGTTGGCCGTCACTAATGTGGAAGTAATTTTATCTTAACGTTGTATTATGTTATTATACTAGCTTCAGCCCGAGGCTTCGCTCCCGTGGAAGAACTCCCTATCCGATGTCTAGTTTTATGATAGTAACTTTAATAATAAAGTTTTTCTCGTACAAACTTGAAAACCCTTTACACTCCCTTAGGGTTAAACTTTACAAAAACGGTGAAACACTTGTTCGATTTATGTTTCTTCAAAAATGTATTCACTAGGTTTCATAAACGTAACGTTAACAAAATGATTATTTTTCGATGCAAACTTCACTCCTTTCCACCCCCTATGAGTTGAAATTCAACAATTATGGTGTAATACGTGTTCATTTATTTTGTTTGAAAAATATATTCACTAAGTTTCATGCTCGTAACTTTAGGCTACATTTTGTCTCACAGATTCCACATCCTAACTTAATATTATAAATGCGAAAGTAACTCTGTCTGTCTGTTTGTTACCTCTTCACGGGAAAACCGCTGCACCAATCTAGATGAAATTTGGTAGGAAGATAGTTTGAATACTGAGGAATAACATAGGCTACTTTTCAAATCAAAATCATATAGTTCCCGCGGGATAGCGATAAATGAAATCTACACGGACGAAGTCGCGGGCAACAGCTAGTGTAGTTATATGTTTTAAATTAAATAATTCATTTTAAAAATTTGCGACCCCTTACGTCAACACATTACGCGTTTGCTAAAACCGGTTCTAGCAAACTGTAGCCGGCTAACGCCCACATAAGAATGAGTCAACGCAAAAACTGTTTTTAGAGATCCCTGTCTCAAAAGGGAAAAACGGAATCCTTATAAAATCACTTCGGTGCTCACCCGCGACCACTAATGACAAATAGTTATATCTGTGCGGCAAATGTATGTTTCCATGCAACACCTCCGCCTCCACTGCTACACGAATCAACACATGCCACACAGACCCAACTATCACCACCACCACTATACTAAACGCTGACGCGTTTCGGCACTCTCCACGAGGCCATTTACGAAGCACAACAACAACCGCTCAACATACTTCCACTACCTTGAGTACTTTTTCTTGAGTAGTTTAGTATAGTGGTGGTGGTGATAGTTGGGTCTGTGTGGCATGTGTTGAGTCGTGTAGCAGTGGAGGCGGAGGTGTTACATGGAAACATACATTTGCCGCACAGATATAACTATTTGTCATTAGTGGTCGCGGGTGAGCAAAGTAATTGTTTTTTAGTTCATAATTTATAAGTAAACTTGTTAAAAAAGGTTCCATACAGCAAGTAAATCTGAAAAAAAAGTCTGTTTGTATATTAGGTATGTCACTGACCAATATAAAATAACCCCACGCTGCGTACATTTTGCTTATTTAGAAGCAGGTCTCTGCTAACACAGCACTTTAAAAACACACGGGAAGAAAGCGCAAAATCTTCGAGACTCCTGTAATAGACGCACTGTTTACACACCTAATTTGTACGGAACTCTCGGTGTGCAAGTCCGACTCGCACTTGGCCGGTCTTTTAAAACCCTCACAATGACTCATTTTACAACGGAGTAGTAAAATAGTAAAAGTTTGTGCGTGACGTCACACATGAGCCATTGTCTTTCCCAAACTCGTATCTCCCCGAACTGCTTAGTTACATTATCGCCACTGTGTGTTTTGAAATAAGGTTGTTAATGGATCTACATGGGTTGGTAAGGTAGGAGGTTGGGGCAGTTAGATGTTGATAGGGGTGTACATATCGACCCCTGGGAACCATAAATGGTGAAGTTTATTGGATGCATGTTGGGTACATGTCAGCTGTGTTATTAAACAAAAAGATACAGTAATGGGTGAAAGTAATGACGATGAAAGAGTACTGCTGTGGTTTATTGGCAATTTAAAGCATTGAGTTTATTTTGTTGTCTAACGCGTTTGGCTTCGCTTTGGTATTTGTCATGTCTTTCTCGCACGACATTGTAGCATTTGAAAGAAAGAGAAGAGGAAAAGATGAAGGAAATAAGGGTTGAGACTGTTGAGAGCCTCATTACGCGTTCCAGCTCCTAACCGCTTTCCGAGTCAGATTTTAAAAACAAAATAGATACCTTGATGTTAAACAGTTAACTGTTCAAACGCCACCAAAAAAGTGGAGATGTTAATAGAGGTATTTCCTAACTAAATTACACTCCTGACCTCAAAATACCTGCCAAAAATGTTCGCTAAATCTATGAACTCTTTTCTTCTATCCCGATATAAGTACTTAGTTCTGTGGTTAAAAACAAATAGCTATATATAACTACGAGTACTAACACTGCAATGACTAACATTTACCCTAAGCCGAGTTTTTTGTCTATTTTATTTTTAACAAAAATCTCAACGAGCAAAATGATCGAGTCATCGACTTGATTCTAAAAGAATCGGCTTCCATTAGATAAATTGAAAACAAAAAACTCTCCCAAACAGGATGCCGGTTTAAAAGAAATAAAAATACATTTTTAATTCGCCGACATCCATTTTCGTAAATCGAACGCGTCATCAATTAAATTACTTACCCTATTGTGACGTACAAAAGTACGTTAAAACAAAGTTTCGGGTGACCTCTGATCCCCTCGAAAATGGACCTTAAACGCACTCGCCGAGAGAAACCATAACGTATTTTCTAAAGTGGTGTTTAGGGGACACGGGGGCGAGTAGACGATGAACAGAAACTCCCCCAAATTCTTGCGGAGGGGAAGTTGGGGCTATAAAGAGTGCCTCCTGGGACGCGTATGCAAGCGATGTGTTCTTGCATTTTACTCAACTGTTTGTTTTGGTACAAATGGGGGGGGGGGATGTGTTCCGTTTAAAATGGATGGTACGCTTTATAAATTGTATAGTATTGTTTGGCCAAAAATTCTTTTGAATAATAATAGTTATTAGAACAGATGTTAGGCTTAACTTCTGCAATAATTATGTTTATCCGTTAAAAAAACAGACTAGTTCAACTACATCATACACATCACACATCACCAGCCTTTTTTACGTCCCACTGCTGGGCACAGGCCTCCTCTCAGAATGAGAGGGCTTGGGCTACAGTTCTCACGCGGGCCCAGTGCGGATTGGGAACTTCACACACAACATTGAATTGCTTCGCAGGTGTGTGCAGGTTTCCTCACGACTTCACTTCAATCAATCAGTAATTTTTATAGGTACAGTCAGCGTTTTTGTTATTTGACATTTGGAGACCATATACATCTCCAGTTTATGTATATGTATTATTATACTTATTATTTGACCGTGGAGGCGTTTTACACCTCTGCTGATTTTAAATTTAGTTTAAATTGACCCTAGAGACTATACATCTCTAAGCCATTCAGATTAAGTATTATATTATAGTATTAATTCTGGGACCCTATACATCCCTTTGTAATTTAAATTTTCACAGATATTTGACCTGGAGACCCTATACATCTCCTGCTCAATTAAAACGTGCCAGTAAAGTAAAGTGTTCTGGTTTTGCTGTTTTAATAATTACTTTTTACACTTGTTTCTAAAATGCGGTATTTTTTTTTTCTCTCTTAATCTTTTAATGACAGAGTGAGGTTTCTTTGTGTAGTTTGTCTGTGGTTGCGTATTGTAAGAGCTAATGTAACTTGTTTTTAGAAAAAATGACTTTGTGCCAAGTTTCTTGCGGCGCATTCTTCTTGGCAATCATGGTCTTTCCGAAAGCGCTGGTAGACTCAAAAAAAATGACGTGTAAAAGAGCATTCAACTGCCTATTTGCTGAATAAAATTTTGAATTTTTGAATTTTTGAATTTTTTTGTCATATATATGGTGACATCCAAAGTGATCAAATAGTTCGGCACACCATACGATTTGTATTGTTTACCAAAGTATTTGAGCACTTTAGGTATACTTCAATAAGATAAAAAGGGATTTATATTATGAAAGCTGCATTGCTTAAAAAAAAGCAGTGTCAGTTGTCAAAATGACTAAACAGCATAGCGGCGCGTAAAAACCATTCAACTAAATTGACCATTTATCGAGCTCCCGTCCAAAATCACCAGTTAATCTGGAACTCAAATTGACAGATCACCTGTCAAAGCTCCCTCATGGACCAATGGGATCAGGTCCACTTTATATCAATTCCCGGGACGGCTTGAAACTGAGCGATAAGTCTTTTATTGCGCTTTTCGGGGGACGCGAATTCGGGAAAAATACTTACGTCGCTTACCTAATTAGGTGGTTGTAAAGTTATTTGCTTAAGATATTGATAGCGTTAAATGTATTAGAAGTTTAAAAGATTTTATTTATTTTCTCCTGTCTGTGTGTAACAAAATTTTGCAAATAAAATTTTAAACAATTCTCTTGGTCGAATCGACATGGATGACAATGCCACGATAATAAGCAAGCTTGTGATAAAAAACAAAATTTCAGTTACAAAAACCCTTTTTTTATTGCAAAATGCAAAACGCATTTGAGTTGTTTTTAAAAAACAAACACGCGTTATAGTCGAACTCAGTTTTTAGGAGATGTAAATGTGAATATAGTATAGGCATTAATTAAACCTACAGATATTGAATTCAAATATAGAAAATAACCGTGACCCTTTAAACTACGCCCTAACGATAACCTTATAGTAAATTCGTTGCAAATTACAACCTAACAAAATAAGACTACACTCCACTGAAGTCAAATAAGAAATTGAACAAACCAAAAACCGCTTTTAACCGTATTAAAAAATCGTCAGTACACCCGCGTCTCGTTCATAAATCGCCCCTATTCTGAATTACTCGCGCCCCGAGGTGCCTATTAAGAAATACAGCGGTACAATGCTCCCCCAACATGTACGAGTCTGAAACTTCTTCGGAACTGCATCCGAACCCCCTAAGGGAATAAGGATGCGCGAATACTGTGCCCTAAGCACGACTTGTCGAATCCTGCGTTACGTTACGGTTATCGTATCGAGATCGAGAAATCTCATACTAAATTTTAGTTCCAAATACGCTCACGGGCGGGCGCTGTTCCAAACGTCATACAAACTCGTTATAGTTTACTATTCGATTTTACGTGACGCAGGATTCGACAAGTCGTGCTTAGGGCACTGGATATAACTCGCTAGATTAAGATTCAACCAGAATAACGCGCAGCGGTCGCTAGGCACGTTTTAACCCATGGCGAAAAAGAGGGTATCGGAGGGTCGAGCACGACTTTACGAATGCTGCGTAACGTTACAGTTATCGTATCGAGATCGAGATACCTCATACTAAATTTTAGGTCCAAATACGCTCACGGGCAGGCGCTGTTCCAAACGTCATACAAACTCGACAACGTTTTTCTATTAGATTTTACGTGACGCACCTTTCGAAAAGTCGTACTCGACCCTCTGTGTGTGTCTGTGGCATCACGGCTCCTAAACGGATAGACTGATTCAATGCGGTTTTATTTAATCGAAAACTAGTTTTATCGAGGTGGTTTTTAGTTTAGTTTGATTATAATCGGTAAGCTTAGAATCATTCTTACAGTTTACAAACGCCTACGCATCTCATCCAGGCAATATCGCATCTACGTGTGCTGCTGCAAAGCACCGAAAGTCGACATACTAAGTTCGCATTATCTAATTTTCCTTTTATTTCAAACGAGGCGCACTCTACAAGCGTTTTAAAATGAATTATTCACAATCTTTTGATGATTTAGGGGTGTAAATAATTTAGTTTTTCTTTTTTAATGCAAAGATTTCTTCCAAGCAAATGCACTTGGGTAAGTTGCTTAAGTTCTTACTTAATAAGTATGACTAAGTATTCCAACCTTTCCGAGTGGTTTAGTTACTTGGCCACTGGATTCCGAAATCGTTTGCAGTCGAGTAGCAATCTTTTTCTCGCTTTTTAACTTCGAAAAAGAGAAGGTTCTCATTTTTTTTTTAATTCGGCTGTATGTTTTTATTTGTATGTTTGTTACATGATTAGGTACGGCCAAGTGCAAAATTATGTATCGAATTAATCCACCACAACAGCAATACCACAACCTAAATTCGCCGACAGTATATTTAAGAGCCATGGGACATGATTTTTGAGTAAGTTGTATGCACCCATATTTTTGCACTTCACTGTACTCGTAAGTCGGTACTTCATGCTTCATTCACAGAATAAAGTATTACGAATAAATGAATGAATGAATGTTTATTCACAGAACATTATGGTACAAATGATGTTGCAAGAATACATGTCATTATATCTATAATAACTATGTTCCGCCTATATGTAGGTAGGTATACGACATGTGAAAATTTTTCATGATCAACAAAATTATTGTTAATTTCGTTTAGTAACAAAGGCACTGAATTGTGAAATTATAAACGCATGCAAATAAAAACTAAGAAATACCGAACGCACCGTACCGACTTCATATTTGTGCTAAGCCATAAAACTGATGGCTTTAGAGGACAGATTATTTTTAAGTTTTTCTTAAGGCGGTTTTCCTTTTTTTTTTTAATTTCATAGTATTTCAGTACCACCGCCTATGTACCTATCTACTATCTTGGCGCTGAAGTCCTCTCATCATGATAGTCCCCGGTATTCACGGTAAACAACATCTGCGACCGTTACCATTAAACCAATTTCCACGCAACATGTCCTCATAATCCCAATATTATTCAAGCCACAGGGGACACAATTTTCATTACACTTTCTTTTATGGTCTTCATCAGGTACCAAGGGGGACCTTTTTAACGGTTCTAGGGCCATTTAACTAAAAGTATTAGCAGGGAAAGGGTGGAGCCAGATCAAGTGTGAGCGCCTAATGTTTTTATCTGGGCCATTAGCGAGGCCGGGGCCATAGTGTTGTGCTATTAATTTAGACTAGGCCCTTTTTTACGAAAAGCTAATTAATTGGGGTGGGGTGAATACACTGCGGGTTTTTTTTTTATTTGTTTTAAGTGGCTGGGTGGAAAGTCAAGGATGATGAAACCAAAGGGACTGGCAATTCATGTTAAATAAAAAAATAAAAAATATTCCGACGAATTGAGAACCTCCTCATTTTTTAAAAGTCGATTGAAAAGGACTGGCAATGTTTATACAATTGTTTTTTACGTGATGTTCAATAAAGAGCGCTTGTACTGTATTGTACAATATCTCGATACAAACACGTTTTGTGGATTCCAGCCATATTCCATCGACGAACGAGACCGGACACTTTAATGGTAAGTAGATTATTCCCTCCATGAACCCCAGCCAAGAGTTCCGTAAATAAAATGCATGCAATTACTTAAAAACGCAGGTTTAAGTCGAATGCAAACATAAAAATTCAGTCCCTCTGCTCCCTAGGGAAAAGGAATGGAACGCGCCATGGAGTTTGTATGCACGCGGAGGTGACTTTTAATTAGGTAAGTAGAAGGAATTTCCTAAACAATGTATGTATGTATGTATGCATATCTCTTTATTGCTCATAAAACAAAAAAAATAACAGATAACAGAAAAAGGCGAATTTATCCCTTAAAGGGATCTCTACCAGTAACAATATTCAGTATACTGGGCCTGCGTAGGAACTATAGCCCAAGCCCTCTCATTCTGAATGGAGCCCTATGCCAAGCAGCGGGATGTAAAAAAGGCTGGTGATGATGATGATGATGACATCCAGTATGATTTTACAGAACCGTTTGTATTTTTGATCTGATACTATTTGAGTCTCTTCAAGACTAAGTGTGAATATGCTGTACCATTTGCCTCATAACTGTATGCATTTCCCAGTATGTGGGAAACAAGGCAGTCGCTGGTAAATTTTCTGTAAAATAAACTAACATTACAAACACAACATAAGTAATAAAGTTTATCAAGCAAAAACTGTTTTCTTTTTGGGATAAGCGAATCCTCAATAATGCCTTTAATGCTGTGTAACAATTATCATACCATTATTAACGAGACAGTCTTGCAAAGGATACTTTCACGACTTTGTAATACTAGTATTTAGATTTTCACGCAAATAAATATGATGTGTAATTAAACTGTCAATACTATCGACATAATTATTTAGGTGTGAAAATTTGTAAATCAAGTTTTACATACCTTTCAATGATTTTCAAAGAACACGTTATAATAATGACTTTTAAGCACATTTAAAATTACATTTAGCATAAAGTCTCCCCTTTATTTACTTGTCCTCTTCGCGGCCTTCACTACCCAATGGCAGTCTGAATTAAAATTATAACGAATGAAATATGTAAGCATTGCTACACGCCGTATCTCCGCAAGACCGAGCTTTATATCTCTTTCAGCTTTATGAAAAGTTTTCAAATTCTTACGGATCATTCTAAAATCTAAATGAATATTTTGCGGATTCATTTTTCATAGCACAATGTAGATGGTGGTAGCGATCCGGACGGACGTCGCACAAGGCAAACGAGTAAAAGTGCAGTAGCGTCGCAGGCTATGCCATAAACTGACATTTTAATAATGTAGCGGACAACTCGAGTACGGTCAACAAAACAATGGTAAAATTTCAAATAATAATTTCACTGAAATAAAAAGGAATACAAACCTTCTTTACTGAATACCACGAAAGAAAAAGACAGGATAGACAAGCGTCCTTAACGCTTCGAAGCGATCTCTACTAGGCAACTTTTTACATAGGTTTTTTTTTTTTAATTATGGAACCTGCTCACTAAATTTTAAGAGAATCTGTTTAGAAATGCGACCTGAAGAGGAGAACAGCCAGACGGACAGACGGACAGCGGGACAGCCGGACATACGAAAGCATTTTTGCCCAAGCTGAAGCGGAGACGGAATGCTCTCCTAATATCTTCTTCTGAATGTTTCGAGGTTGTTTTTCGAGCGTATTTCCGATAGTCAATTTTATCATCATCATCACCATCATGTCAGCCGAAAGACGTCCAGTGCTGAATGGTGGCCTCCCCCAAGGCTCTCCACTCAGACCGATCTTGTGCTTTCCGCATCCACCGCGGTCCCGCGATCCTCACCAGGTCGTCGCTCCATCTTGTTGGAGACCTACCGACAGCTCGTCTCCCGGTCCGCGAACGCCATTCGAGAACCTTCCGGCCCCTTCGGCCATCAGTCTTGCGAGCAATGTGCCCCGCCCACTGTCACTTAAGTTTCCCAATTCTTCGGGCTATATCGGTAACCTTAGCTCTACTGTGGATTTCATCATTTCTGATTCTGTCCCGCAGAGAAACCCCGTGCATAGCCCTCTCCATCGCCCTCTGAGTGACTTGGAGCTTCATTATGAGGCCCGTCGTTAGCGCCTACGTCTCAGATCCGTCAATTTCATATCAAATACATTTTCCCCGATGTTTCTCACACGATTTGAACACAGGGGCACCACCCTCTGTTTAAAAGAGTGATAGCTTCCGCCATTTACGAATAATTCCTATTATTCCTAATAATTTGTGTTCGTTCGACTGTCAATATGTTGGTAACACGCAAACTGTATCGTTGTTATTTTATAGGGTAGGTACGTTCGATTTTGTTAATTCGATAAACACGGGTGCGGTTCAAAATGGGAATGAAAAAGTCGATTTGCAATGAAAATATTAGTTATCAATACAAATAATAGGTGAAATTACTTACGTTTAAATTATTAATAGTAAATAAGTACAGTCAACAGTTTTGCCTTCACAGTGGTTTAAATATGCCTTTATGCCTCTAAGATCATAGTGACCCGATTGGTGATTTAAGGCTCAAAGCAAACGGACACAAAGAGCGATGAGAAAAACGCTCTCTGCGACCTATTTCATACAAGTTCGAATATTACCACCGGTACCGCCTCCGCGACCGCTACCGCTTATATCATTTTATTCCATTTCACTTTTTCTTTTTTTTCTTTTATTGAAAGATGGAGGCAAACGAGCAAGCGGTTCACCTGATGGTAAGCGATCACCGCCGCCCATGAGAACCAGCTACCCCAAGAGAGTCACTGGTTCGTTGCCGGCCTTTAAGGAGGACAAGGGACAGAGGAACGGGGGGGGGGGGATCGGGTCTTCTGGCACTTCTCACTGACCGAACGAAAAGCAACAAGCTATTGCTGCACGCCGATTTTCTGCGAGAGGGTGGTACTTCCCCGGACGGCAGCAAATAGCTACAGTATAGCTCTCCCACTACAGCTACACTATTTAAAATAGTAGTTCTTGGTCGCACAAGACATTTAACGCGACCAGCTGCAACGCTTTAGTACCCTCAATAAAGAAACGTTAGTGGACTTCAGCGTGGTTAAAATTACCTTCTGCTTATTCATTCCATCTCTATCAAACAACGTTAGTTAAAAAGAGACTCTAACACTTCAGTACGTAAATTTTCCGCGCGATAACGCTTCTGTTAGGTAGCTGCTAATTAAAGTTACCGCCCCATTAGCCCCGAGATCAAGATACTCGTAATGTCGCAATTGTTTTCAGTATTACGAGATAATGTTTATGGTTAAGGGTGGTTAAGGTTAAAGTTTTTTTTTAGGAGCACGCCTACTCATGAAAATTGGAAAAGGGCGACTTTTAGAATAGCGTAGGATATGTACCTAAAACGTATAATTATAGGTAGATAACGAAAGAGTCCAGTCAACAGAACGAAGGTGTATACCTTCGTTCTATTGACTGGACTCTGAGTCAGCAGCAGAAGTAACTAACTAAGCAACTGAAGCGGTCACAATGATCTGCACAAATTGCTTAGATCATTGTGAACGCGTCGGTTGCTTAGCTAAGTACTTTTGCTGCTCACTATAAGCCTCATCATTCTCTCTCACTCCCTCTAATGCGTTTCGTTCGGTCAGTGAGTGTCTGACTGTACTTGCATTGACATCCATCTGCATGGCCATAACAAATCTAAAGTCAATCCAACCACTTGAAGTGGGTCAAATTCGATTGGCAAAATTTGACCCCAACATACATTAGGTATACATACAAAAATAGCAAGCTAAATAAAAGAACTTGTAAATATGATGTGCTTGATAGTCGATTGACTAGACTTTTTTGTGTCTAACCTAACTACACTAAAGCTAAAGCCGCACCGAAGGACTTATCTTCTATACCCATAAAACAGTACCGTGACTGACTGACTGACTGACAACGCACAGCCACAGCCTAAACCACTGGACCTAGAGACTTAAAATTTTGCAAACATATACCTTGAGTATCCTAGAGGTGCACTAAGAAAGGATTTTTCGAAATTCCCAAGGGAAAGGCAACTAGCCCATTTTGAAATTTTTCACGGGGGCAAATACGCAAATAAAATACCAAATTTCCATAAACCTATAATCAAAAATAAACGTATAAAACTACTCGGCTCTTATAAAACCGAGTTTCTTGTACAGTACGAGCTCCCATCGCTTCAGCTTGGCAACGGGCGCGTCGCGGTTGACAGACGTGCTGCGCTTCTTATATTTCTTAAAGAACTGCCCATCAATCTTCACACGCTGGTCTGAGTTGTCTCGAGGACCTGGAGATGGAATAAGTGCACAAGACTTGGATAAGCAGGATAAGCAAGAGCGAGAGCGTGTAATATTCGGAAGTCTAAGTAGAGTGTCAGAAACAAAAAACGATAATAAGACCTCCTACAACAAGAAATACCTACGATCTTCGTAATCGGGCAGTGCCACCGCGGCACGCTGTCGGTAGGACTCCAACAAGACGGAGCGACGACCTTGTTAAAATCGCGGGACCGCGGTAGATGCGGAAAGCACAAGACCGGTCTGAGTGGAGAGCCTTGGGGGAGGCCGCCGTCCAGCAGTGGACGTCTTTCTCAAGATGAACATGCATTAAGCAATGAAGAAAGTGCAGAGTATCGTCGTAATAACTTTACATCTACTATGCTTATATTGTGCGGTTTATTGCTTTATAAACCTGCAACTTGTCCCGTGGCGGCATCCGGCTCGCTGTGGTGTGAACGAGGGTAGAACAGCCACCTCTTGGAGCCCAGGCCGTCGCTCTTCAGGACCTCCTCGATTCGATCCTGGCGTTTCTTAGTTGCGAGGTACTTTGTCGTGCTTTTTCTGCTTTTACTGGCTGGCAACACAGAAGTTAAGGTACGCGTTAGGTACTCTGAAATGAAGGTAACAGAACATAGCAGTAACAGATACATTTAGCATTTTTTTTTTTAATTGAAAGAGGGAGGCAAACGACCAAGCTTTACTTTACTGGCACGTTTTAATTGACCAGGAGATGTATAGGGCCACCCATGAGAACCAACAACCCCAAGAGTCACCAGTCCGTTGCCGGCCTTTAAGGAGGAAAAGAGATAGAGGAAAGGAGGTGATCCCCCGATCGGGCCTCCGGCATTTTCACTGACCTAACGGAACGCAACAGGGGTGCTGTAGCTTCACGCCGATTTTCTGCGAGAGGGTGGTACTTCCCCGGATGAGCCGGCCCATTCTTACGGCAGCAAATAGCTCCAGTATGGCTCTCCCCACTACAAAAGCATGGTTCAAAGTGGCTGTCAACTTGTACATACTTACGGGTTAAATAAAGAACTCTGAACGCGTCCAAAAAACTTGGCTCTCTAAAATTGAGATCCCGGACGCGGCTTACGGAGCGGCTGCGGGACGACCGGGACTTGGACCGGGACTTTGACCGGGACTTGGAGCGGGACTTGGACCGAGATATGGAGCGGGATTTGGACCCGCTGGCGCTCCGGGACCGCTTGCCTGTGCGAGGACGGCGCTTTATGCGGCTGGCTCTGTAAGAAGTTCGTCAGATTATTTCATACAGGTCTTAGGTACAAAACTTGTTAACGCATTCACTGCCGGCAACGCATATACGCGTTTTGATGACTTTCGCCCAGTGCCGCTGTCATACATTTGTAGGCATTTGAATTGTAGAGAGGCCTACTACCAACAACAGTGGACGCACAAGGGCTGATGATCAGGCATATCAGCATAATGGATAGCCTTAGCCTTAACATACAATGACAATGCAAAGAAAAATTCGTTAAGCAGCTGGACTTGAACCAACAACCTCGGTAATCCGTACCACGCTCCACCAATTAAGCTATACTTAACGTTGGTGTACCTAACGAATTTTTCAATGCCTTGTGTCATATTTTATTTGGAAGATCTCTCCTCAGCGCCATCTATGAGTAGCTTAATCAAGCAGCTCACCCACTACGGAACTTCTACAGTTACGCATTAGTGGCAAGAGATGGAGCTATTTTCTGAATCAATGAAAATAATCGATTTATTGATTATTTTTGTTTTTATTTTTATGAAACATTCATAGAATGAAATTCAACATACAATGACAATGAATTTTTTTTAGCCTTAGCCTTAATAGCGTAGTTGTTATACCTATGGCCTGTCAAGCAGAATCATGTCATTGTCATATGGCTCGCACCTGAGTTTTTCGGAATTCATGTGAAAAATTGCATTGGTAATTTTAATGTATGATGAGCTTTTCAGTGAAGGATGACATCTCGAGGAAACCTGCACAGTCCTGAGAAGCAATTATCTGCTGGTGAGTAAGTTTCTTATCCCCACTGGGCCCGCGTGGGGTCTTTAGCTCTCATACTAATGAAGGGCTGTGCCTAACAGTGGGACTTAAATAGCCAAGACATGATTATGAATGTCTTTCAGGAATAATGTCCTGCCTAGGATCTGTCTTTGAGTCTGCCTTCGTTGGATTAGCATATACGCTAGCGGCAGCCATTTGCACAAAAGACGAAGAAAATAACCTAACCTACTTAGAAAAATTAAAAAATTGTCATTTCAAAGTTCAATATTTCAAAAACGAGTACACCGATTTTAATGAAACTTAGCTAAGAACCATTCCGTTTAAACTAGCTTTCGATTAAAAAAACCGCATCGAAATCAGTCTATCCGTTTAGGAGCTATGATGCCACAGACAGATACACAGGTCAAACTTATAACACCACTCTTTTTTTGTCAGGGGTATTAAATTACAAAATCCTCAATAGATTTTTAAACAAAAGAGTTACATTGATTTTGTGAACACAGTTTGGCTTTGTCTCCATACCTTCGATCGATATCCCGTGAGCTCATCGGCTGCATCCCATAGTACTCGGGATACCCATCCCCATGGTCTGGATAGTCCCCTGGGGGTGGGAACTCCCCATGGGCCCCATAGTCCCCCGGCGGCCGTACCGTGGGGTACTGCGGGTACGGGAACCCATAGCCCTCCATTCAATAGAAATGTTTTTGAGTTAAAAATGAATTTTAAGCGGTTGATGACATTGATTAATTTTGACTGCTGTTACTGCTTCTTAATTTTGAGTGGTTGAGCAAAGAGTTTTTAATGGTTGTATGAATTGTCAGAGGTTAGATAATGAAGGTGAGTGTAGATGTAAGCAAAGTGATTCAAATTGGATTATAATATAATTGTAACACATTATTAACTGATGGCCGATGGGGTCAGAAGGTTCTACGACCTAGTAAGGATTGCGGGACCGCGGTGGATGCGGAAAGCACAAGACCGGTCTGAGTGGAGAGCCGCGGGGGAGGTAAAAGATACACAGGTCAAACTTATAACACCCCTTAAAAAAAAAAATAATGGCAATGTTTTTCTGTTTTGTCTGAACATTGTCTGAAGCTATTTACTTATGTAGACCATTTCCGTTTTGATATCTAGATAACTACACTAGATATCTAATTAGGGCCGTCTTCCACCGATCTCTGTTCAACTGTACTACCGTATTGAAGTATTTAAATTTTAGCATTAAGACTAAAGTTCCCATCGCAGTGGCATAGCATGCTAAGCGATAACTCGCGGAATATTAAGGAGTGAGGGAAAAGAAGTGGATGAAGAATGGAGGCACTCAAAGCAAAGTTAAGGAGCGGGCGGCGGTCGCGCTGCGGAGGTAGCGCGGCTGGATAGACTAAGGACCTGGACTAAGGATCTGGAGATAGGACGAATACGAGTTTTAGAATCCTGCGTAACGTTCCGTTATCGTATCGAAATCGAGAGGCCTCATACCACGGAGTGTCAAAGCCAATTCAGGCAATTTATAGATGGCGCCAAGGTCGTAGCCAGCGGGTCAAATAATAACAAAACAGCGGTACTAATGTGTCACTTAAGCAAGGTAGATGGCGCTGAATGTAAATAAGAACGATTCAAAGTATGGGCTTTGTCAATTCGTTTACTTTCCATGATCCTTGGCTCATACTAAATTTTCATTCCAAATTCGGTTACGGGCGGGCGCTGTTACAGAGGGTCAAGCACGACTTTACGAATGCTGCGTCACGTAAAATCGAGTAGTAAACGTTGTCAAGTTTGTATGACGTTTGGAACAGCGCCCGCCCGTGAGCGTATTTGGAACTAAAATTTAGTATGAGGTTGCTCGATCTCGATACGATAACCGTAACGTTACGCAGGATTCGAAAAGTCGTGCTCGACCCTCTGGACTATGGATCTGGAGGTAGACCGATCACGAGTTTTAGAATCCTGCGTAACGTTACGTTATCGTATCGAAATCGAGAGACCTCATACTAAATTTTAATTCCAAATACGCCAACGAGCGGACGCTATTCCAAACGTCATACAAATTTAAATAAATAAATATCATGGGACAAATTGACACCAATTGACCTAGTCCCAAACTAGGCAAAGCCTGTACTATGGGTACTAGACAACGGATAAACATACTTATATAGATAAATACATACTTATATACATATTAAACATCCAAGACCCGAGAACAAATATTCGTATTCATCATACAAACACCTGCCCCGACCGGGATTTGAACCCGGGACCTCAAGCTTCATAGTTAGGGTCGCTAACCACTAGGCCATCCCGTCGTCAAATTTCTCGAAGACGTTTACTACTTGATTACTTCGAATCCTGCTTAACGTAATCGAGTAGTATCGCAATATTGTATTAATTTATCTGCTGTTTAAAATTATGTCATAAACCAAAGTAAATAAATGACAAATATTACAACAGAATTTGACTTAAAACATTTTTGATTTGAAAGTAAGATAGTAAATTAATAAAAAAATTGTCTAAGTGTGCACAAGAGCTGAGCCTGTCCCTTTTGCAGTAGTATGGCTATGTTTTTGGTTTTAGAGTACTCGCTATGTTTTTAATTCTAAATAAATATCATCTTATCTTATTAGTGCTAAAACGCACCTCTTCCAGTCTTTCACTCAGTGCTCTACATCTTCGGTTCCCCTTAAACTTTAGACGGAGGCAAAAAAATCCTCCTTTCAAAGTACTACAGAACCCTCTAATGGAGCGAACCATTAGGCAACAATCGATCCCTAATTTATCTTTACTTTTTAATTGTTCTTTCTTTGCAATCGGCAAATTAATCGGACTTCTTCGAATCGGAATCGAACTCAAAAGTGTTGTTAATCTTCGCGATAATATTGTCATTCCAATAAAAAAAAAACGGTGAAGTTTTTACATTTTGATTTACGATTTTAAGAACACTTATCAAACGCCATTTTGAGAGAAGTACTTACGCATTAACTTTCGTTTTTGTTTACCTTACCATGTTTGCTAATGAACGTAAAATTAAAACAATTTTAAAGGTATTTGCTTTCATCGTTAGTAATATTTGTCCTAAAATATCTATGCAAAATGTTACTCGCTCGGTTCCCATATAAACCGGAAAAGTATTTCCTTCTATCTCGACGTAGTTCTTTGATTCCCGACCATATTAATTTATCTCAACACAAACCACATCTAAAAAATACCGCGAACTAAATGCGAACGGAAATTCAGACTGAAAAAGTTTCAGGTGCTTTAAAAAAACTGTAACCGTGCTAATTAACTGAAAATACAACCTGTCAGAAACAACCTACTTCTGGAATACAGGCTAAATTTAACAACTTATACACAACACCTGCCTGCGGAAATGTCAACCCTAACCGGACGTGACACGCTACGATTTTGAACGTTAAAATTTAATTTATTATACAGCCTGACTAAAAAACGTTAAAACTGCCCTGAAAGCTGCCGTATGACGATGTTAGCGTGTATATTTTAAGCTTTTCAAGCACTCCCGCCGTACTTTTAACTTGCTAAAATATAACAGTCAAATGACATTATTTTATACGCGAGCTTTATATGTATAAAAAACTGGGTGCCGTTCAATCAGCATTTTAATTACCTACATTTTGTATGAGCAGCGTTGATAACTTGCCATCAGGTGGCCCACTTGTTCGTTTTCCTTATTTGTCCTATAAAAAAACCGGATAAGTGTGACTCGGACTCGCGCACGAGGGTTCCATACAAAGATTTCCCTGCTTTTCCCCATTGTTTTAAGAAGTCCAGTGTTAGCAGAGCCCTACTCCTAAGCAAAATGTACGCAGTGTGGGGTCAACTTACATTGGTCTGCGAAATCTACAGACAGACATAAAAAATTTAGATTTTGGGACTTTTTGGAGTGGTTGTGCTATAAAAGCTACCTTCATACCAAAGGACCATGCGTCAAAATGGACCCAGAACCAACAGACATGAGAGTTAGGCTATTAAATAGGTCTTTAAATCTACTTCATTTAATTATATGGGCACAAAGTCGAATTCCATTGCAGAACTGAGATATTCATTTTTTAATTTAGAGTGAAAACGAACTATGAAGAATCTGTGGCTAGGGTATTTAACATTTTGGAGGGTAGGTAACAAACAATATATGTAGTATTAATGAAGGTATTGCTACCGAACATGGCGTGAACTACATTCGTCTTCGTCGTGGGTTAACTACTCATATTTTTTGAAATATCTTGATTAATTATTATTATTATGTATATTTATTTTAACGTCTTAGGGTAGGTTTTTACAATATTCATATAAAAAGTAATAAAACAATATTAATACAAAATATAAAAACATTATAAAAACCTAACCTAGGGTGCCGCCGGCAGCGAGGCGGGGCCTAAGCTACCGGTGGTCAGGGCGACAGAGAGAGGAACCTCCTGACTATCCGAGCCGTGTCCAGGAGTACCGCCTTCTGTATCTGACCCTTGACCCAACCATCTAGCGAGAGCCTTTTAAGGTGATGGTCAAGGCTCTTCGCTATTAGACCGTTCGCCGAAACGACTATCGGGACAATAAATAAAATAATCAAACGTCAAGCGCTCGGTTCTGTCATGTCATTTTAACTTTTTTCCGCTACCTAAAGGTTGTCTGGAAGAGATCGCTTTTTAGCGATTAGACCGCCTGTTATCTTCCTCTTGTTTTAGTACCTACTTATTATTTTCTGTGTATCGCTTTTATATTCTTATCCTATCGATTAATGATTGGTATGGTAGCCTATCATTAAGAGAAACCCGTTTATAGACCTTATACATACACATTGACTTGTAGTGTGCTACACACTCACATACACCCTACATATTCATATACCTATTGTACTGTTGCATACTTGAGACAGAATAAAGACGACTCTCATACAAGCCAGTTGTTTCCCTAAACACCCAACATCACATGGCGATCCTGCCAGTGCGGCCTTCGCGCTGCACTGGCGGCGCGCCGCGCCGGCCAGAAAAGAGTCAGAGAAGCAACACAAAATTTGGGTGTAACAGTGAAAAAAAAAAAAAACTTAAGTGCGAAGAAGCAAAATACGGTTAATACAAGAACAATTAATAAAAATAAGTTAGTGGACTGAAGAAGAATAAAAATTGAAAAGTTATTGTGATACGTGAACAATTAAATAAAAATAGTGGACACAAATTAATAAAAATAAAGTAAACTAAGTAAAATAACTATTTTTAAAGAACAGTGTTACGTTTGCAATTGAAAGACAAATGTAAAATCCAGAAATCAACACAAAATACGCAACATAATAGTTATTGATAAAATGTGTAAGGAAAAAACTGAAAGTGCCTATAAGACTTCGAAGACAAGGTACTTCATAAACTTTTATGTGAAAAAAAAAATTACCTAAAAAAAAACTGAATAAGTTACTACAAGACGACGTAAAAAAAAAAAAAAACTTGATTGCTGCTGAGGGATGGTTGGTACTACGAGCTGGTTGCTGCAGGGAGTTTGTTGGTGTCGTTGGAGACGGTGTTGTTGGTGCCATTGGAGAGGAAAGAGACAGGAAAATTTCATCGACGATAAGGATATCTGCGCAAAGCAAGGATCGAGAAAATAGATAGGTCATGAGGAACCATTTATGCTTATAGAAGTATAAGTGAGGTACTGTTTTGTAGAATTAAATTTCATATCGTGATTTAATAATATGAATGAGTTTCGAAATTTTTTTTTAGTAATTAAAATTAAGTAAAATTAGTTTATACTTAATGGTAAAAGTAAAAACCTAACAGGTTTATTTTTATAGTGCTAACTTTACATATTAAAGTAATGTAAATGTTACAATTCCTTAATTATTTTTTTCGAACCAATAAATTGCCGAGTTAAAATTGATGTGACCAAAAATGTAATCCTTTTCATTATTATCATCATTTCATTATTAAGCTTATAGCTCATACACAAGTAGGTGAGTGTTCTAATGCAGTTCATCCAAAAAAGGTTTGGCATCCAGAGTCTGTGATTACGGCTCGCGTTACAGCGGCTGATTCTGGGTGGTCTGTGTCATATTAGAGCACAGTTTTACGTATCGTAAGTTTTATCGTATTTACATTAGTTACATAATTACATTATTTTTTATAAATTAAGATTGATTTCGTTTTATATTAGGCTCAATACTTGATATGAAGTTAGAGAATAAGGAACTTAAATATGACTAGACTTTTAAAAAGGACATGAGAGTTATAGATATACATATATTTATATGTGTACGTAATAAAGAGTGATAATCTATAGCTATGAATACATTGACTGAAATTGAGCCATCGAAGCCAAGCAGAAGAGATAGAAATAATTATGGAGCAGGATTTTAAAGGGTGTTTTGTTATATTCTATAATTAAGTTATGTGAAACAAATGGAGCACTGGTTTCGGAGTTGATATGATAGTATGTAGAGATGGAAAATGAGGACAATTTTAATTTAAAAACAGTTGGAAATAGTAAAGTTATGAAGTTGTGCATTAGGCAAAGTATTAGGGGAAGCTGGGGCATATAAGTATTCCAAACAGCGATTAGACTGATCACCTAAAAGCTGTGGAAATTCTTTTAAGCCCAAGTTTTCAATGTGGTTGAGTGTTCTGATTGAGATTTGGAATGATAGACGAGTTGAAGTGATGGGTATGGATGTTTTAATAGGAATAGGAAAACCATTCCTTAACAACAGTCGCCCCAGATGCGCTGTTGAGAGATGAGGTATTTAGCGAGGTACACCCAGGGTACAAGGCAGGTAGGAAATCCTTGTCCTCTGATCATGATTCGATCGAGCATCAATCGTGAAGAGACTTGGACACAAGGTAGGTAAATGAAGTAAGGAAGTGTTAAAAGAACTGCCTGAATGGATAATAAAAACTTTGTACCCTGTAGAATAAATAAATGAGTTATTATAAGGTTGGCCAACCACTAGTAAAATGTGTGTGTACCTTGCCTTGCAAAAAGCGATGCCTGAGATGCTAGCTTTAAAGTTGTCAAAGTTACAACGTAATAATATTACAAGTAAAGAAAGAATAAGAAATATGAAGAAGTGAGAAAGATAAGAAAATATAGTAATTAATAAAAAGAAAGACGTCAATTATAGAAATTTGTATACACAAATAAAGTATGTACATTACGATGAAAAGACAAGTACTTGCAAGACATGACCTTCACGTGACTAAGACTAACGACGAATTTTACTAGGTACCTAGACTAAGAGACAAAACGTTTTAGTGACTAAGTAGAATAGCGAAAATGTATTTTTTTACATTCCAGATTTTTTTTAGACAGCATGATTTTATTGGTAATTTTGTATTTTCATTGTAAGAGGTATTTTAGATACGTTCTATTATTATGCTGGTAGGTAATAAGAATATAAACTTTTTGTATTATAAACCTATATCTTTTTACTTAGTGTCTTATGTTACTCGCATTTAGATTAAAAAAAAAAGCTTGTCTTTGCTGCCGGAAAGCGCGATCAAATAAAAACCTATCATTATTTCTTAACTTTAAATGAAAATTTGCATTTGCACACAACTGCATTTTTTTAAAGCATTGCTTAATCTACTGAAATTGCTTAAGTTTTATTACATTCCGTTTTGCTGTCGTTACCAATGTGATTAATTAAATACCTACTGTCACATATTTGTTCCAAATGTTTTCTAAAAGTCATATTTTCTTTATTATTTCTGTAAAAATAAAAGTAAAAATATTTTATTTTATTTTTTCTAATAGAGGGGAGGTGTAGTGTGCTACACACTCACATACACCCTACATATTCATATACCTATTGTACTGTTGCATACTTGAGACAGAATAAAGACGACTCTCATACAAGCCAGTTGTTTCCCTAAACACCCAACATCACATGGCGATCCTGCCAGTGCGGCCTTCGCGCTGCACTGGCGGCGCGCCGCGCCGGCCAGAAAAGAGTCAGAGAAGCAACACAAAATTTGGGTGTAACAGTGAAAAAAAAAAAAACTTAAGTGCGAAGAAGCAAAATACGGTTAATACAAGAACAATTAAAAAAAATTTACAATATTCATATAAAAAGTAATAAAACAATATTAATACAAAATATAAAAACATTATAAAAACCTAACCTAGGGTGCCGCCGGCAGCGAGGCGGGGCCTAAGCTACCGGTGGTCAGGGCGACAGAGAGAGGAACCTCCTGACTATCCGAGCCGTGTCCAGGAGTACCGCCTTCTGTATCTGACCCTTGACCCAACCATCTAGCGAGAGCCTTTTAAGGTGATGGTCAAGGCTCTTCGCTATTAGACCGTTCGCCGAAACGACTATCGGGACAATAAATAAAATAATCAAACGTCAAGCGCTCGGTTCTGTCATGTCATTTTAACTTTTTTCCGCTACCTAAAGGTTGTCTGGAAGAGATCGCTTTTTAGCGATTAGACCGCCTGTTATCTTCCTCTTGTTTTAGTACCTACTTATTATTTTCTGTGTATCGCTTTTATATTCTTATCCTATCGATTAATGATTGGTATGGTAGCCTATCATTAAGAGAAACCCGTTTATAGACCTTATACATACACATTGACTGAAATATGAATATCTCGGTTCTGCAATGGAATACAACTTGGTGCCTATAGAACAAAATGAAGTATATGTATAGATCATTTTAATGACCTAAGTCTCAGCTGTGTTCTAGAACAACTGGAAGTACCCTTTAGGCAATTTGTATGGAAACAACATTTTTAATGAACGTATCTTTTGATTGCGTTGACTTAGAAGTTTGATTTATCACAGCTTCAAGGGACTGCAGGCTTGAGTATTTTTTATTAATTTCAGCATGCTACCTCCACGCGATCCAGAGAAAAAGGGTCTTTACAGACAGACAGACAGACGGACGGACAACAAAGTGATCCTATAAGGGTTCCGTTTTGCCATTTTGGCTTCGGAACCCTAAAAAGAGCAATGGTAGCTGGTCGGGTTCCTTAGAAAGCTATATCGAATCCAACGTGTTTTCTTTCTCAAGTGTATAGTAAAGTAGCCACTTCAGTTACTACCTGTCTCAACAACCATTGGTTGAACAAGCAAGCCTACTCAAGGTGCCGACACGTCATTAAAAAATATAATAATTCGTCAAGTATGACTGACTATTGCAAACAGGATTCCGTACTAAACATTTTTGTTTAATAATGAAACCGTGAGTGATTCGTTTTTTTTTATCATGATTTACTTGTACTGTTTTGTGGTTTTCAATAAAAAATATTTGTACAGTATTGAGTAGTTTATTTTATTTAATCTTAAAAATTGTCTTAATTTAATTAACCTCTGCTATTTTTGTTACCAAAACAAATAACCTAACCAACTTAAAATTAAAAACAGAAGCTCGACTGCAATTCTGGGAAATAATATACGCTATGTCACTTCCACAGTGAATAATAAAAAAATTTAAAATCGGTAGAAAACCATTACTTACTTTATCGTAAACATTTTCTTTATACATACATACATACGATTTTTTTTTATTATATCATAAACATCGTCCTTACTATGAAATTTTAGTACCAAACACGCTCGCAAATCATACCTAAAATTTTTCTTGATGGTGATACGATAACGTTAGGTACTACTGGATTCTTGGTGAAAACACGTGCTCGAAATACTGAGGCTCGAGTACCAAATATTCGAATCCTGCGTAAATTATTCGAGTACTAATACTAACGTTATCGATTAATTTTTATGACGTTTGGAACAGCGCCCGCTCGTGAGCGTATTTGGAACTAAAATTTAGTACTTATGGGGTTTCTCGATTTCGATACGATAACATTTAACGTTTAACAATCACCATTTAAAATGAAGGAACCATCGAGACCAGAAGAATTTGCCCTTGAAATATCTGAACATGGTTCCGACCTTCCACAGAACCCCATTCAAACTTATCGGCGAAATATCAATGGTGCCAACATCAAACGCAATAACGCCGTAACGCGAGTACCTTCGTTCGAAAGTTCTCGAATCGAGTGGAACTGAACGAAACTGAGACGCACTTTCGAGATCTTTCGAGAGTTTTCGAGATCGCACTTGGAGTTAAAAGGGGAATCCCCTTTGCGGCGCGAATCGATAGGCGAATGAGATTTTTTTGAAGCTTTGCTGCTTTTAAGTATTTTTAAAGGTTTTTGAACGCGGTTCGACAGATTGCCAATACAGGTACAGCATATCCGTAGTCAGCAGCAGAAGTAGCTAAGCAACCGACGCGTTCACAATGATCTAAGCACGACTCTATTGTTATAGACATAAGAGCTTCTGTAGATCATTGTGACCTCTTCGGTCTGACTGTCTGTACATGCTGTGCATGCGTAAATTCTTACTACTTACGTCAACCATAAAAATAACATGCAGTCGAATTGAGAACCTCCTCATTTTTAAAGTCAGTTTAAAAAAATGCGGCAACAGCTCTGACGTAGCGATGCCATAAAACCATACAAAAAATGTTAATTCGTCAAACCCATAATAGGGTAGAATTTGTTTATTTATTTCTAACAACAAAAAAGTAATTTCGTTTCCTACCAAAACATTTAAAAATAGCATCTCATCAAATTCTCACACCTTGGCGCTCAAAATCAAAACTTGAAGCCGTTATGAAAAGTCCATCACTCCCCTCGAACCAACTTTCCACTCACCTGCCTAATGACGGCGCATTGTACTCGCAACTTTTTCCAACTTGTATGAATATGGAAAGCTTCCATTAGTTGTTCTGCTTAAATACTAGAATTTCACTTTAGACTTTAAGTGCTCGTACTTAGGTTGAGATTCGTTGCGCAGTTTTGTTTTCCAACTTTTTAATACTGGCCAGTGAAAGTTTGAGTTTATTTTGTGTCCAATTCGATGTTTTTTTCCAAAGAATGTTCGAAATTCAAGTTTGAGTTAGAGGGTTTTAAAAGAACGGAGTTGAATTTAAATCATTTTTAAATAAGGAAATCAACTTTGCCATGTTACCTGTGTAAAAGATAGAGGGTGTTACATAATTATGTATGATTAGATACTCTCAATGAGGACTATCGCAAGTCAAAAATCCGCTAGGAAGGAACGCTTGTGTCGATTGTGGTATCTGTCACTCTCCACCAATAAGAGACAAGCTACTGGCCTATGATTGGTGGAAATTGAACGATATACCTTACTTGAAACTAGCAATCGTATATACAGGATTTTTGAGCCGCGATAGCCCTCATTAAGGTAAGCCTGTTTGGATCTGTAAAAAACTGTTTCAAGTAAATAAGTAAGTACTTAAACGCTTTATTGTACAGAAAATACATAAATAAATACAAGTTACAAGTACAAAGGCCAACTTATCCCTATAAGGGATCTCTACCAGTCAACATGTGAGCGGTAGAGAGGAGTAGTTAGATAAGGGACCGAGAAAGAGTGCGTTTATAATCACAAATAGTGATGGCGAGTAAATAATAATACATGCATTAAATAAACTCATACAAAAGCCAACCATATTATAAATATAGGTAATAATACTAAACTGCTTAAAAAACTGTCTTATTAACAAAGAAGCGTTTGTATTTAAATGATGGTGATGTAAATGGGTCAGGTGCCCAAAATAGGCAGGTTTCCAACGTACTGAAATTTAATGAAAGAAATATTTTTTATCACTAAAATACTGAATATAATTAGGTATAAAATTCTTAAGAAAAATATCAATGCTAAATAATTCTACAAAAACCGCTTCTTGGAAGCTGGACAATATATTGCCGGTAAAAAAATATCTACTCACCTTTTAACTCGTAGGCTTGAAAAGATTCTATTTTCGCCTTTACAATTTTCCCCGACATCAATAAAATGTACATCTAAATCCCCGCACAATACGAGCCGGATCCGACACGACAACGACCCATGTCACTGGTCACTAACAAAGCGAACTCTTACACACCCAAATTCCATAACGTACATTTATTTCGAATTCAAACTGTATTTCGGGACACCCTGGGTATTTTTTGTAAGTACCCTTAAAATACGAGGTTGCGACAGTCACTTTTCGGACTTCGAAGCGGTTTTCGTTTGTTTTACATTTCTTGAATGTAAAAGCAACCGGAATTCGGCTTTATGGAGAAGGTTTTAGGGATTATGTGACGTAATTTGGAGCGCATTTGGTTGTAGTTGGTGATTTTTGCGTTGGACACCCTTAAGGCACCAGTTGTGAATGTTTTCAGTTAAATATTGCGTGGCAAGATTTATGGTTTTGGAAACAGCTACAAGTCTGCAGGACTGATTATTTTACGAGTATTTAATATTGTATAACGTAACATTTATTCTTGGACACCTACATCCAAACATCGTAGCAATCCGTCGAGTAAGGTAGCCCTCCCAATGTTTATATTAGCCGTTGCCCGTTGCCCGCGACTTCGTCTGCGTAGATTTCGGTTATCGCTATCCCGCGGGAACTATACAATTTTCCCAAATAAAAAGTAGCCTATGTTATTCCTCAATATTAAAACTATCTGGATTTATAATTTGCTGTTACCTTTATATTTTTATGTTCATATTGCTGCGCCCCAACAGGGTAAAATTTTAGACATAACTTGTTAATTTATGCAATAAATAAATGAATACTGAGTACTATCTTGTTACCAAATTTCATCTAGATTGGTGGAGCCAGTGGTGGAGCGGTTTTTAAAATGAATTATTTAATTTAAAACATATAACTACACTAGCTGTTGCCAGTGACTTCGTCCGCGTAGTTTCGGTTATCGCTATCCCGCAGGAACTATATGATTATGATTTGAAAAGTAGCCTATGTTATTCCTCAATATTCAAACTATCTTGCTGCCAAATTTCATCTAGATTGGTGCAGCGGTTTTCCCGTGAAGAGGTAACAAACAGACAGACAGAGAGACAGAGAGACAGAGTTACTTTCGCATTTATAATATTAATTAGGATTAGATTATTTCGTCCTTCAATAGCAGGTCTGTATGTTTTATTTTTAAATACTACAAGAACATTATGAAGAACATGGTAAAATTAATTCAAATTAAAAAAACAGGGCAAGAGCATATCGGGCCATGCCTAGTGTAGGGTTCCGTAACCGTTAATACAAAGAAATGCAGTAACGATGAAAATAACGTACTTATCTTCATGGCACTTATGGCGTGGTTGCCTGGTAGAGATCGCTATGTGGCGATGAAGCCGCCATGCTACCTTGCATTTTCTTTGTACTTTGTTTTCTGTTTTGTTTATTATGCGGTGTTCAATAAAGATTTCTTGTATTGTATTGTATTGTACGTCCTTTTGTTGAGAAGCGCAGTTTCTCGGCAATAACTCAAAAACGGTAAATCTAATAGTACCGAAAACCATTTTCGTTCAAAGTATTTATTAAGCGTTATCTTTGTAGTTTTTTTCATATTTTTTCGCTAGTAAAACTAATAAAATTGCGTATTTCTACTAAGCATAATAAATCATAATCTAGTAATTACGAAGCCGTGTTCAATTATAACGTTATCACTCACGGCCGTAAGCCTCAGAAATATTATTTTTCTAATGAGAAAAACAATTTTCCTGGTCACGCGATCACACGCTCGTTCTAACATGACAGTTTGGGAAAATAACGGGAAACATCGGAATAAGTATCTATTAAGTAGGTACATAAGCTAAATAGTAAAATGGTATTTTCATGATAAAGTCTATAATTTTCGTGATAAAGTCGTTCGTGAAAAAGTTGTTTGACTCGCGATATTTCCCATCTATACCTATAAAAAAAACAGTATCGTGACTGACTGACTGACTGACAGACAACGCACAGCCTAAACCACTGGACCTAGAGACTTGAAATTTGGCAAACATGTACCTTGAGTAGGTATCTTAGAGGTGCACTAAGAAGGGATTTTTCGAAATAGGAAACTAACCCATTTTGAAATATATCACGGGGGCAAAGCCGCGGGGCATAAGCTAGTTTGTATTAGTAGGATTTTTCTACCAACTTAGTGCTATGCATAATAATAATAAAAAAACTATTTTCCTGATCGTACACTTAGAATACAGGGTGTGTTTCGATATTTTTAGATAGGTTTCACCTTGCCATTCTTATTTCTTCTGGCTCAGGTCATACAAAAATAATGAGCACTTAATCAGTGAAATGATATCTATTTGGTTTACCACTAATCATTCCAGTAATCATGTGATTAATATTAATTTAGGGAAATATATATAGAGTGGCCATAATGCCAACTCTAGGTAAGGATAACTTTATTTTAATTCTTTGTGGTTACTTTAACTGATTAAGTGGCAGTGGGCGGGGCACATTGCTAGCAGGACTGATGGCCGATGGAGCCAGAAGGTTCTCGAATGGCGTCCACGGACCGGGAGACGAGCTGTCGGTAGGCCTCCAACAAGATGGAACGACGACCTGGTAAAGATTGTGGGACCGCGGTGGATGCGGAAAGCACAAAACCGATCTGAGTGGAGAGCCTTGGGGGAGGCCGCCGTCCAGCAGTGGACGTCTTTCGGATGACATGATGATGATGATTATTATTATTATAATGTTGAATATGCGAGATCCGCCCGGATCGCTACTACCATCTTACTCGCTCACCCTGCCGCTAAGCAGCAGTGCTTGCACTGTTGTGTTATCCGGTGTAGACAGCCGGTGTAATTACGGGCACAAGATGCGTTTCATTTTAAGTAGCTCTCTAGGTTGGCAACGCATCGGCAAACTATGTGTGTCTATGGACAATTGGACAGTGGTGTTCACTTACAATCAGGGCCGTGTTTTGTAAAGCTACAAGTTACAATTTACAAGCGGAAGTACTAGTTACTGTATCTTTTGATTGCGTTGACTTAGAAGGTTGATTTTTTCACAGCTTCAAGGGACCGCAGGTTTGAGTATTTGATATTAATTTCAGCATCCTATCTCCACGCCTTCCAGAGAAAAAGGGTCTTGACAGACAGACAGACAGACAGACAACAAAGTGATCCTATGAGGGTTCCGTTTTTTCCTTTTGAGGTACGGAACCCTAAAAAAGCGACATTGTACAGACATTGGCCAAATGGAGGAAAATTGGACATTGACATATTAAACCATTACAAGCCAACATCCACGCATGGCCAAGTTAATCCAAAATAATCTATTATTACTGACATGACGTTACCAAACGATTTCGTCATTAGTCAAATGGAGAAGTCCGGTGATATTTCAAATTGTGGTCGCCGCAGTTCCTATGATGGATCGCCGCCATATTGCCCGTTGCTGGCTGGCTATAAATCAAGTACCAACATAAGGACGACGACTTTGGCCGACAATTTTCGGCGAAGTCTCATCCTGTTGGTGGGAATAGAATACAGTGTCAGACCACGAATATTCGTATATTAAGAAAGAGCGTTGTTTGCACATTCTAAAAAAACCTTAGAAACAAACCATAAAATGATCCTCTAAAGCCATGAGTTTTATGGCGTAGCACTAGCAGAAATTCTTATGAAGTCGGTCCGATGCGAGCGGAATATTCTTTGAATGAAGCACCGACTGCATAATTTCTGCTAGTGCTAGGCCATAAAACTCATTCATGGCTTTAGAGAATAATTTAATCTTTTTATTCTAAGGTTTTTTTTTGAAGGCGGTGTTACTTTTTTGTAAAAAGTATTTTTATTTCACAATTATAAGTTGGTTTCACATTTTCAGAATTATCCTCCAACTACTAACCGTTAAGGAGTTGTACCTTCCAACATCAGCTCGTCAACATGAAATGATGACTACCAGATACAAATAGCGTTAGAAAATATATGAGGCACATAATACATGCCTATAAAATTTGAGGGTTGCCCTCGATTTCCCTGGGATCCCATCATCAGATCATGAATAAAAAGGGAATTTTGAAAATCGGTCAGCAATTGACGGAGTGGGTAATTGATGTAAGTACATACATAAAAAATAATTGAAGTCGGTGAAAAACATTTTTCTTTATTTTATTTTACCAATAACATTTCAGGACTCATTTAGTCCCGGAATGCTAACAATATTTTTCTTTTTCCGTTCCTCCCCGTGGTCATAAGAACAGGGATGATCTTCTGACCCTGAATTGATGAGTTTAACTCGGACATAGCACCGGTCAGAAGCCAGAGGCGCTAAATCCTCGTAAGGCTGCGCGGGCGCCATAAATCTCGCTAAGCCCGCTGTCATGTCGCGCCGAATACACGTAATTGTTTCAGATATCCATTTCGAGTATAATTGTGATGGGAAATTTCTGAGAGGGTTCCGAGCGTTTGTGGGACACCCTGTGGAGAGAAAGATTGAAGTTTTTTCGCAGGATTTTTTTGTTTCGGAAATGTTATTTTATTGACCCCCGACGAAAAAATGGGGTGTTATAAGTTTGATCTGTGTATCTGTTTGTGGCATCATAGCTCCCAAACGGATGAACCGATTTCGATGCGGTTTTTTAATCGAAAGCTAGTTTAATCGAGATGGTTCTTAGCTAAGTTTCATTAAAATCGGTTCACCCGTTTTTGCATTATTGAACTTTGAAATGACAGTATCGGGGGTTTTTCAAATTTTTAAGTTGGTTTAGCGGTTTGAACACTGAAACCATTTTTTAACCCCCGACGAAAAAGAGGGGTGTTATAAGTTTAACATGTGTATCTGTCTGTGGCATCGTAGCTCGTAAATGGACTAACGGATTTGGACGCAGCTTTTTTTAATCGAAAGCTAGTTTAATCGAGATGGTTCTTAGCTAAGTTTCATATAAATCGGTTCTTCCGTTTTTGAGATATTAAACTTTTAAATGTCTCAAGTTCAGATCCCAGATGTGAGAGCCCGTTGATGTCTTCAGTATGGCTAAGTTCGGAAATTCGTAATCCAGTAGCTCGTTGATGTCTTGGATTTTTTGTTGGTTTAAGTCAAATAATAAAATACATATTGTGAAGTGAATGTGAAAAACCTGAAGTAAAAAACTTAAATTAAAAAAAAAACAGGCAAAATAACGCCGACAAAAAGAAAACTAAAAAAAGTGAAAAATAATGCCTAATATGTTTTTTGTTACTATGGATTATAATTTGTGTCTTAGTGACAACGTAGTTTTTTATTTCTGCTCTTTTAAACTTAAATTGTTTCGTTACCGACTTCAAAAGAGGAGGTCCCCAGTTCATAAAAACATAAAAAATCAAAAGGCTCATTGCCCTTAAAGTGTAAAGAGAGGGCAATACGAATATCCTGTCATTTGGCCAAAAAACGTTTGTCAAACTGATTAATTTCCCAAATGTTTCATTTCCCAAAGCACTTTTTTTTTCAGAAACAGTAAATATTCCAGAATTTATTTCAGGCCCATCTCGTAGAACCCTATCGGTTAAGTTAGGTTTGTTTTATAAATACCCTGAAATATTTATAGTTTTGGAAGAAAAAGCATTTTGGAATACGAATCAGTCTAACAAACGTTATTTGGCAAATATTAGTAAGCCTATGAATTATCGAAGGAACCCGTAGGTCTCGTCCGTCTGTCCGTCTGTCTTATAAATCGCTTTACATCTCCGCGGCATAAACTTTTCAATTACAAGCTTCGAGTGGAGATTTTACAGAGTCAGCTGTTGGAATTTCGGATGCGGTTTAAAATAACGATTTCCTTCGAAATATCCTTGTTCGCGACGAAGTGTTACCGTACCTCGAGCACGAATATTCGAATCCTACGTAGAGTAATCGAATAGTTAACGTTATCGAGAAAAATTGTGTGACGTTTGGAACGGCGCCCCCTGTGAGAGTATTTGGTATTAAAATTTATACATATATACGATAACGTTGCTACTCGATTAAGTTATGTAGGGATTCGAGTATTTGTGCTCGTGGTGCAGAACCAGTAAGATTAAGTGCCGAGTATCACGATAATGTGTGAAAATCACGAAAGTTTAAATTGACTATACATTAGACATAATGAGAACGGGATATTGACTGCGAATACCTTATAGGTTTGATGAGTCAGTTTGCTCGTGATCATGATGCATGTAACTGCGTCGAAATATCGGGAGCTCATCATGTTTGTGTTACAAAATACAATTCTCGAATGAATTTAACGTAGTCCTGAACAAACATTCGTCAAATACAAACGGAAATTTAACAATAAAAAAAAAACAATCAAATACCGCATCCAGTCATTTGATTTCACGCGCCCTTAAACAAGACTCCACCAATAGCAATCTCAAGGAATATGGCCTTAATAGAAATTTGAATAAAATCAATTTATTTTAAAGCGACTCGCGTTATCGCCTTAATAGATTGTTGTTCGGAAAAACTTGGTCGCTCTCAGTTTCTTTATCCCAAGATTTATAGGCGATGGCTCATTTTGGATTCGGCTCAATTAAAAAAAAAGTTCATGAACGTCTGTGTTGGGAGCTTCGTTGATTGGGTCTTTCAGTGGCGGGTGAGGTCTATCTGTCATTCTCCACAATGAGAGACAAGCTACTAGCCTGTGACTGGCCACGATGACTAATGACGATAAAAACGAGAGTAGTTGTATGCCGTACCGCTTTCTGCTGCGCCTAGTAGGCGCGCGAGCAGAGCCGCGGCGCGGAGTCGCGCTCTCCCAGAAGGACTACGAATTAGTCCGAAACATGTCAGCCTAATATAGACTTATGAACGTGAGTGATCCGTTTTATTTCACTATGAATTTTGTGAACTAAAATTTTGACAAATGATTTAACCCCAGCGCAGCATGGCTAAACCGAGCAGGCCTACAATCAAATTAATTAAGCCGTAGACATCTCAATCCAATAAATAAACCATTATAAATTAGGGCAGATGCGCCAAACCTCTGACAGTTAGTGCCTGCAATTGCCCAGTGACCTAATAGGGTATTTGACTTTAAATATTACGGGTTTTAAATTGATGAGTGAACTAATAATAGTTCATCTAGCGTGACAGAGCCACTATTTCTGTCGTCAAGTAATAAATAAACAACAACCATGACGTGATTCTTCAAATATGTTTAATTTTAATGTTAGTTTTATAATTTTGAAGTGTAGGTAAGTATATTTTAATGCTTCATCCTGAATTTGTCACCATAAAACTCTCAAAAGTTTACTAACACTATAAAGGACAGAGACCCACCTATTTAATGTTTGATGCTTAATTACTCAGTCGGTACCTAACAAAAAATAATCCTTAGTAACCTTACCAAATGCTATATGGAAAGTACAACACATCCGAAGCCGTAAATAAGAATTCTTAAGACTTCTTTTTCTCATTTTTATTACTACATGTTTTTAGTAATATATCATACTTCAAAATATCCATAATATCAAATATCCATCTCTGACTGGATTCCAGCTGTTTCTGTAGACTTACTTATCAACGAATTGCGCAATAAAATTCGTGTTCTAGTACAAAAACTTCTTTTATCGCTTGGCACAAGACATGACTAGATTTTTCGTACTTTTTATAGTTATGCAATAAAAAAGGCACCATTATTCTGGCTTATGACTTATCACGATCCAAATGGCATTCCAAATCTAAATTTTGATCGTGTTTGTGACAAAAGAACATCTATTTAATCGTATTTCGGGGGTGTCCATATCGCAAGCTAAACAATCCTGTGTCGCTACAATAAAAAAAAAGAGATGCGAATATTACACATCTCGTTTTAAGCATCACCTATGCAACACAATTGACCCCTATGACAATGAGAATTTAAACCCATCGTGTCAAATACCCTACCATGGCCAGGGGCTCTCAATTCAATAGTGCCCTAATTGCGTTTCGCACCGCTATTTATTTACTCAAACGATTATCGAAATTGCGTTAACAGCATCTGGCGGTTTTCACAGACGGCGAGTAAAGAAAGTGGCGTGGAGTTAGAACCGTTTCACATAGAGTTAAGACATTGTATAGATTCAGGCGTAACTTTGCTTAGGTCCATGTTACAAGTAATGGATTAAAATTAGTTAGCTCCTCATCGAAGTAGTGCAGTTTAGTCGCGTTATGCTATTCGCAAAAATTAGTGAGAGAGCTCTTTTTTTCGTAAGGCGACTCTGATTAAAATTTTTCACACGATTGCCCTAATTGGAATTACGTGCGTTTTAAAATTGAATATTTTAACGTAGAGCCTGTGTAGTCGACATACTGTTTTTGCTTCTCTCTCTTCAGTCTATTTACGTCCCACTGCTGGGCACTGGCCTTCTCTCAGTATAAAAGGGTCTGGACTATAGTTCCCACGCGGGACCAGCACGGATCGGCAACTTCAAACACAATTTGAATTGCTCCGCTGGAGCGTGCAGGTTTCCACACAATGTTTTCCTTCACCGAAAAGCCCGTGATGAATCAAAAATGTAATATCGCACATACATTTTGAAAAACTCATCGGAGCGGATACAAGCAAAAAAAAGTGTTTTTAAATTTTCGCAAGTTCTCTATGTAATTAGTTTGTCAAACGCCCACGAATACTTAATTGTCAATGACACCTGTCACATGACAAGAGACTCTGTGGCATTCATGTATCTACACAACAAGGCGTCACCTCACGTAGAAATGCAATTCGTATACTCGTATCTATACATCTACAGCGTATGTTATTGGGAAATTATGATCTGCCCTCGACCCTCAGCCCTGAGAAGAATTATGGTTAATACAGGGGTGCCTTTATTGCAGTATTTAGCTCATACTGCCATCACTGTCCCCTGTTAAGACGATATTGTGGTCGCATGGAGGTAGAACGGCGATAAGAACTGTGGTGTTAGGGTTCCGATAAGTGGTACAGTCAGCGTCAAAATTGGTACAGTCAGGAAGCAAAATGTTGAGTACAATCATTTGTAGGGCATTGATATTTTAAGTGAAGATACGTCGTTATGGTCACAAAACAATCGAAAAGCATGTTCCGAACATTTTGACATTTCATCTCACTCGCTCACTCACAAACTTTCGCTTGTTTCATAACGACTTGTAACTTAGTAAGTAATACGTATTTATAGATCGTTTTTAATTCGAATTATTTTTATCGTGTTCTCGTAATCTACCATACCTTGTAGGCAGTATGGTAGGTATGGCACCTCTAGGATACTAGAGGTGCACTAAGAAGGGATTTTTCGAAATTAACACGGGATATGGAACTAGCCAATTTCGAAATGTTTCATGGGGGCAAAGCCGCGGGGCATAAGCTAGTTTGATCTAAAATAACTAACTCCACACCGGTCCACACGCACTCACTGAATATCGTTTTCACTCAAGTGCTTCAGTTTATAAATGAAATTAAAGCTGATTAGATTATAATTTGGCAAATATATCTGAATGTGAGGATTACACCAGCAACCGCTGTTTGTCATTCTGTGGTCCAATTTTAGACCCACATGTGCTTAAGGGTGTAGCCAGAGACACTGGGAATCGCGATTCTAAGGCGACGCCATAAGACTCGCTCAAATCCATTTACATGTTATATGAAATGTAATAATAAAAACGACGATGAAATTGAAGGTATGTAGTTGGGTGCAACTCTCAACTGCGCCTAGAAGTCGCGCGAGCAGAACCTTGGCGTAGCGCACAGTTAGCGTTTTGCTGTCGCTGAGTCGTACGCTCCCAGAGAAAGGACTACGAGTCAGCCCGAAACATGTCCAGCTAAAATCGTCTTATATGCGTGAGTGATCCGTCTCGCTATGATCGACCGTTACATTTATTCTACAAATAAAAGAGACGAATGAAAGGATTCCCAGCGATGTGACACAATATAGATTATTAGATTAGATTAATTTATTACTTAATGGAAATCACATTACATTTTTATATGTCAAAAAATATAAGGAATTCACAAAATCTAAAATAAAAATTAATGTAAGATACAATCAAATAATATGTCAAAACGATACATTTTATAAATGCCAATTTGTACCGAATAATTTAGAAGTCAATAAGTATACAAAATTAAACAAACAGAGAGTGAAAATAAAAAAGAAAAAATAAATGAAAAGAAAAAAGCAATAATAACAAATAACATAAAATTAAAAAATTAAAAAATATTCCGACAAATTGACAACCTCCTCCTTTTTTTGAAGTCGGTTAAAAATAATATGGTACAAAATGGTACAGAAAATAATAGTATTATAATCATAAGTCAATGCTTAATATTAAATATTATCGTTATACTCTTTGACGGAGTACAATGATTTATCCATATAAGAAGTTTCTTAAGGCAGCGTCCAAATGTTTCACCCGAATCTTTTAACAAAAAAGTAAAACCGCCTTAAGAAAAATCTTAGAAAAAAACCGTAAAATAATCCTCTAAAATAATGACAAATAAATAAACGCATTTTATTTTATTTTACTTATTTATCATTATTTTAGAGGATTATTTTACGTTTTTTTAAGGCGGTTTTACTTTTTTGTTAAAAGATTCTTATTTCACAATTTTACGTTGATTTAACATTTTCAGAATTATCCTCCAACTCCTAACCGTTAAGGAGTTGTACCTTCCATCATCAGCTCATCAACATAAGATGATGACTACCAGACGCAAATACTTGAATAACCTTAGAAAATATATGAAACACATAGTACGTGACTGTAAAAATTGAGGGTTGCCCTCGATTTCCCTAGGATCCCATCATCAGATCATGACTTGGTGACAATGGGACCACTTCAGGAGTATACCCTTTCAAATAAAAAAAAATTGAAAATCGGTCTACAATTGACGGAGTAGTAATCGAGGAACATACATAAAAAAAAATTAAAAAAATACATACAGTGGAACGTAGAACCTCCTCCTTTTTTTGAAGTCGGTTGAAAAATATAAAATAAATAAGTATAAAAAATAATACTGACACCAAACCAAGAAACCTACAAGCTTCTTAGCCACGAGGTATCTATCCTGTCCCGAGACAAGATTCCGATTTTCGACAAACCCTTATGCCTCATTTTATTTTACTAATGCAATCTGTTATCCAGGCACTAGTCCCGTAGTCCCTGATACGTCAAACCCGCTTCCGCTCCCGCCTCCGCTCCTCCCATCACCCCGCTGCGCCAGCCCAGTGTTAGTAATACACATAAGCGATCCACTTATTTGTCTCGACGCGATCACGTGCCAATTTTATAGCATCGCCACTCGTAAATTGAAATTGCAGAACGTACGCGCGCAGTACGGATGCTACGTATAATAATTTAGTATAAAGGATTTCGGGTCGGAATTAACCCAGTTTACACGAAAAAGGCCTTTTTATGAGAATACGGTAACGTGTGTATGTAGTGGCGTTAATTTGAACCTTGGTCTTGTTTAATAAATAATAAATATCACGGGACAACAGACACCAATTGACCTAGTCCCAAACTAGGCAAAGCCTGTACTGTGGGTACTAGACAACGGATAAACATAGTTGTATAGATGAATACAAACTTAAATACATATTAAACATCAGGGACCCGAGAACAAGCATTCGTATTCATCGAACTCGGGACCTCAAGCTTCATAGTCAGGGTCTCTAACCACAAGGCTCGTCGTCGTCGTTTGAAAGATAACTTAATTGCTTGATCCTCTGTCCAAACTATCATCATTATCATCTGCAGTCTACTTACGTCACACTGCTGGTCACATTCCTCCACTCAGAATTAGAGGCACGCTTCTTGGCAATCATGGTCTTTCCTGCAGCGCTGGTATACCTTGACTCAAAAAACTACTGAATGACATTTTGTTTTTCAGGTTTTTATTTACATTTTGAAAAACTACATGGTTCGTTTTTATGAACCGTCAAGAATCCAACCAGCGGGTGAGTTAGTCTCAGCTTCACCTTGTTTCATAAAAACACACTCGTGTTTTAAGGACCCTCATTAAGAAACAGTTGAATAAACTACTATTTAAAACCTGACATGGCACGCGGAAAGCGGTCGGGATGGAACGCGTAATGATATAGTCTGCCCTTCTTTTTAAACGACTTCAAAAAAACCGGGCAAGTACGAGTCGGACTTGCGCACGAGGGTTCTGTACAAAGATTCCCCTTCTTTTGCCCAGTTTTTCAAGTTGTCCAAAGCCCCTAAGCAAATTGTACGCAGAGTGGGATCATTTTATTATTAGTCTGTGACTTATACAGATTTGAAAATTTAAGATTTTGAGAACTTTCTGAGTAGTTGTGCTGTAAGAGCTACCTTCATACCAAATTTCAAGTTTCTAGGACAACTGGACCCTTTAAATTTTCACAGTACGGCAATTTTTATGGAAACAATATTTTTTTAATGACTGTATCTTTTGATTGCGTTGAATTAGAGGCTTGTAGCTTGTAATTTCAGCCTGCTACCTCCACGCGTTCCAGAGAAAAAGGGTCTTAAAAAACAGACAGACGGACAACAAAGTGATCCTATAAGGGTTGCATTTTTTCTGGTTGAGGTACGGAACCCTAAAACGGAGGAGGTTCTCAATTCATCGGAATATTTTTTTATGTACCTAAGTAAGTTCTTTGCTTCTATCCCGATAAAATTCTATACATAACCCCATTACCTCACAATAAAACACATCATGATAGCCTAGTGGTTTGACCTATCGCCTCTGAAGCAGAAGGTCGAGGGTTCAAACCCCAGCTCGCACCTCTGAGTTTTTCGGAATTTATGTGCGAAATCACATTTGTAATTTATCATGAGCTTTTCGGTGAAGGAAAAACATCGTGACGAAACCTGCACACTCCTGCGAAGCTATTCAATGGTGTGTGTGAAGTTCCCAATCCGCACTGGGCCCGCGTGGGAACTATAGCCCAAGCCCTCTCATTCCGAGAGGAGGCCTGTGCCCAGCAGTGGGACGTAAATAGGCTGATGGTGATGTGATGAAAACACATCACCCCAAAGTGGTTATAACAATACAAAACAGATAGACCGCCCCTCATCACAATTCCAACAAACAACTGCCAAATAAACTATCCAATTCTACATCAAACTAAAATTATTTCCAAATCAAGGGCCGGCCATATTGTAAGTTGTAAAATTTATTCACCCCGCCTGAATTGTTGTTTAATTTGGCGTTAAGTTCCTTCACGGCGGTGTAATTTATGGGAATGCGACACCCCGTGGTATTAAGGGCTTAGATGAATTCCTGGGCGAAGCGGCGAGGTAGATACGTCAGGCCAGAGAGTTAAGGTTTTACTTTTGCATTTAAAAGAAGAAAAATGGCGGAGAGAGCTGAGGGTCGAGCACGACTTTACGAAAGCTGCGTAACGTTACGGTTATCGTATCGAGATCGAGAAACCTCATACTAAATTTTAGTTCCAAATACGCTCACGGGCAGGCGCTGTTCCAAACGTCATACAAACTCGACAACGTTTACTATTCGACTTCACGTTACGCAGCATTCAGTTTTCGAATCCTACGTAATGTAATCGAGTAGTTAACGTTATTGAAAATATTGTATGACGTTTGGAACAGCTCCCGCCCGTGACCGTATTTGGAACTAATATTTAGTACGAGGTTTCTCGATCTCGATACGAAAGCAACGTTTCTCAGGATTAGAAAACTTCGTGCCGATCACTACAGGAGTGATATTCTCTAAGGTTATTCACGGCTGTTTTGTAGTCAAAGTGTCAAATTAGCAGCAGCTGACATAGTAAAATTTGACACTTTGACGCTGTCACCTTAGCCTTAGAGTAACACCACTGGCTCCAGTTTCAACAACATGACAAATCTGTCGTCTATTCGGTCAACATTTCACTATCAGCAATGAAGCGAATAGTCAAGTTCAAGTAAGCAATTTATATCGAATTGTCATAGTCATTCAGGGGGGCTAGCACGCGTGCCATTTTGTCGCTTGTCGCTCAGTGCGTCCTTCACTTATTCCGTCACCATGAAAGGGACGCACTGCGCGACAAGCGACAAAATGGCGCGCCGTGCTACATGTTGTAATTGTAATACGGGCTATTTTCCGCAACTCGACGACTAGTTTGCGCCTATTTTGCGTGAGGGGGCTGACGGCACTATTCATGCCAGCCCAGCTCCTGGAGGAAGCAGAGCAGACTCTTCACGTTGCTGGCGACCTCCTGGAGCGACCCCGGTGACCCGAGGTGCTGTGCCCTGTATTCCGCCACCCCAGAGCATTCCAGTAGAACGTGGGCGGCTGTCTCGTCCGCTTCCATGCAGGCTCTGCACAGCGGACTGTCTGTAACGCCCAGTGTGTGTAAGTGCTTGTTGAGTAAGGCGTGTCCAGTCAGTGCTCCGATTGCGAGTCGGAGCTGCGGTCTCTCCAGTCCGCGAAGCTTGCGGGACAATCTGAGGTTGATCGTCGGGAGGGCCTCTCTGGTCTGCCTGCAGGTTTCCAGGTTCGTCCAATACTGTTGATGCTTTACCTTAGTGTTATGGCGTAGTCTACTGCGCAGCCATCCGAAGGGCAGAGGTAGGATGGGTTCAGTGCTACATGTTTTTGGCGAACGATTTTTTTATTGTTTTTATTTAAAAAAAAACTTCACAAGGGTGTTCAGTTATACTTACTCAACCCCTGACTGAATAGGGATGTTGCCTCTTGGTCAAATCAGCTACTTTTTCGAAATGTCAATACGATTTGATCGGGTCCGTTAGTATGACGTTTGTTTTGAATTACAGAACTATGACGTCATAATTTTCAGTGATCAAACTGCCTCCTTTTACTAGTTTCTGTTAAATTAAAAATCAACATACAATGACAATGCAAAGAAAAGTTCGTTAAGCAGCTGGACTTGAACCAGCGACCTCGGTAATCCGTACCACGCTCCACCAATTAAGCTATACTTAACGTTGGTGTAGCTTAGCTACTCATAGATGGCGCTGAGGAGAGATCTTCCAAATAAAATATGACACAAGGCATTGAAAAATTCGTTAGGTACACCAACGTTAAGTATAGCTTAATTGGTGGAGCGTGGTACGGATTACCGAGGTCGCTGGTTCAAGTCCAGCTGCTTAACGAATTTTTCTTTGCATTGTCATTGTATGTTGAATTTCATTCTATGAATGTTTCATAAAAATAAAAACAAAAATAATCAATAAATCGATTATTTTCATTGATTCAGAAAATAGCTCCATCTCTTGCCACTAATGCGTAACTGTAGAAGTTCCGTAGTGGGTGAGCTGCTTGATTAAGCTACTCATAGATGGCGCTGAGGAGAGATCTTCCAAATAAAATATGACACAAGGCATTGAAAAATTCGTTAGGTACACCAACGTTAAGTATAGCTTAATTGGTGGAGCGTGGTACGGATTACCGAGGTCGCTGGTTCAAGTCCAGCTGCTTAACGAATTTTTCTTTGCATTGTCATTGTATGTTGAATTTCATTCTATGAATGTTTCATAAAAATAAAAACAAAAATAATCAATAAATCGATTATTTTCATTTAAATTAAAAATCGTTTCAATTGCATTAATAAGTGAGGCATCGATTTTTAAGAGTATTTTCAGACGCTGGATAAGTGAAAATGTAAAATGATTTTATTTTGACATCAGCAAACAACCAGTCAGTGACGGGGCGGCGGTGATCACTTACCTTCAGGTGACCCGCTTGCTCGTTTGCCTCCCTCTTTTAATAAAATATAAATATACAACCCTAATCTTAACGGTTGATTAAAACATAGCCTGTATGATTTGTACTTCTTCGCTCGTTGCTTTTTTTGCCTTCAAACTGAAACGAAATTGCTATTGCATCTACCTTTTACAGGATCAGTAAGCAATCGATACGGTATCGTCATCTTTCTATTCGGCAACGGCTGTTGGCGACGTGTAATAAATGATTGCAGCCCTGCGGTCGCGGGTTCGATTCCTTGATCAAATATTAGGGAAGAACATTTGTTATTTGTACTGTTACTTGCATTGATTATTAAAGGGCCTAGATTAGACCGAAGATCGTGATAGCCTAGTGGTTTGCCCTCTGGCCTCTCAGGCAGAGGGTCGTGGGTTCGCATCTCTGAATTATGTGCGAATTTACAGCTTTTTGGTGAAGGAAAACTGCACACTCCTGCGAAGCAATTCGATGATGTGTGTGAAGTTCCCGATCCGCACTGGGCCTGCGTGGGAACTATAGCCCAAACCCCCTCTCATTGTGAGAGTGTAACGATGATGAGATAACTCTGCCTGTGCAATGTGAACGCAAGGCTTGAAAGCACACGATTGTCGCATAGACATAAGCTACCTTACACGTGTGGTCACGGGTTAGCAAATTAATTGTTTTCACTCATTCTCTTACTAAAACCATGGATTGGATTGGGTCTAGTACAAAATTCACGAAAAATGTGTCCCAGTACAACACGGCATTTTTCGACGACAGCCATACGTCACCGCTGTCGTTCGACCAAACTAAGACTGACTGACGCTCGATTAGTATCGGTAACGGTATCTTTTGCAAATTAGTGTTCTTTTGTTTCGGACGTTTTCAAGCGCTAACCTGAAGTCCATGGTGTTGGTAAGTCAATGTTTTCACTTCATAAACTAGACAACGTTCTCATAGTAAACAGCATTTACTGAATTTCTATTCACGCATAGGAAATGTACCCATTACAACACCACGACAACGCATTTCACATGACAAGGGGTATGCAAGTCGCCGGTCAATTTCCGTAGTACAGCCCCCACCACGTATCTACACCGCCCAGGGACCCAAGATCTATATGCGACTCTATTGTGAAGACGCAAAGAGTGAATATAGGTTACAAGTCTTTGTCGGTAGAGGTAGAATTGTTGCCAGTTGTACTATAAATCTGGCCATTCGCGGAAATTCGCGCAGCGGTCATCACCGCATTAGCAAGGGAAATAATGTAGTTTTTCACTGGCAAGGGGTAATTGAATCTACGCGTTTGTGAAGCTTTTTGAGAAGAATGTAGAAAAATTTAATCCAAAGATGCAAAAAAAAAGAATGCCATATCGTCGGGGATAGCGCAATACCGCGTAACTAGCACTGGTAAATACTGCGTATCTACACAACGCCCATAGTGCAAAATCACATAACTAGCACTGGTAAATACTACATATCTACACAACACCCATAGTGCAAAATCACGTAACTAGCACTGGTAAATACTGCGTATCTACACAACACCCATAGTGCAAAATCACGTAACTAGCACTGGTAAATACTGCGTATCTACACAAAACCCAACCTTACAGGAGATGCTTAACGTTGTATCTTTATTATTTACGTTAGTTGGCGGAAAATCTTAATTTGGCTCCATTTGTTAGATTAACCAATGCTAGTTACGCGGATTTTCCCTTTGGGTGTTGTGCAGATACGGAGTATTTACCAGTGCTAGTTACGTGGTATTGCACTATCCCCGACTATATCTTATTATCCTAATCCTAACTTCCTAACTAACATTATAAATGCGAAAGTAACTCTGTCTCTTTGTCTCTCTGTCTGTCTGCTTGTTACCTGTTTACAGGAAAACCGCTGCACCAATCTAGATGAACTTTGGTAAGAAGATAGTTTGAAGATTGAGAAATAACATAGGCTACTTTTTATTCGGAAAAATTATACAGTTCCCGCGGGATAGCGATAACCGAAATCTATGCGGACGAAGTAGCGGGCAACAGCTAGTATGTATATACAGGGTTCGTTTTAATGAACCGTCAGGGGTTTAGTAATAATAATAAAATATGTAATTCCCCATACTTTATTGTAAACCAGCAGAGGCAATACATGAATCGGAGAATGATATTTTTTAATTTATGTAAAAAAAAATACAGGGGTGCTCACTTAGACTTAACTTAACCCCTGTCTGAATTCTTGACGGTTCAAAAACAAACCCTGTATGTATACAAAACAGTCGTTTTAGTTACAGTTATAAGTCAAGTCTTGTACAAAAATTTGTTGAATATCTACAGCGTGATTGTAAAGCCAAAATATCCTTTATCCAATATTATTACAACATTTTACAAAAAATAACGAACATTTTGTTAGCATACCACGCGAACCACTTTTTATTTTTTCGTACATACGAGTAAATTTGTTTATTTTATTTTCAAATAGGCCCTATCTGTCAGACGCAGTGTTCAGACCAAATAAAAATGCTAATCAAAGTCTGAACGGCCCGACTCACGCATATATGTGGATTCAAACGCATTATGTTCACATGTAAATTTATGTATTCGTTACTGCGCCAAAAAAATCTATCATTCATCACGTCAGCCGAAAGACGTCCACTGCTGGACATAGGCCTCCCCCAAGGGTCTCCACTCAGACCGGTCTTGTGCTTTCCGCATCCACCGCGATCCCGCGATCCTCACCAGGTCGTCGCTCCATCTTGTTGGAGGCCTACCGACAGCTCGTTCTAAAAACTTCTAACATAATTATTATCATAGCTGATAAGATTATTGCAATCGTTTATATTGTGTTAGTAAACACAATATTATTATGAACAATTGGTTTATAATTTGAAATAAATTATTATTACCAATAAACCCCGAAAGTCGACAAAAGTCGAGGTACCGACGATCGGCCCATTAAATTCGACATAGGCCCATATTTTTGCGGGTGTAGGACCTTGTGTGAGTTCCGTCCGGATCGCTACCACCATCTTACTGGCCAATCCTGCCGCTAGCCGCCTGTGGTGCGGGGGAGCAAGTACCAGAGGGGAGTGGAAAGTGACTGTTCTGTACGCAGTACTGATACATTATGTGACGAGTGCATTTTCCCCACAGCAGGAGACCTCAATATGGAGAATATTTTGCGAGTGCGACCTTGTGCGAGGTCCATCCGGAACGCTACCACCATCTAACTCGTTAATCCTGCCGCTTAGCAGGACTACTTGCGCTGTTGTGGTCCGCTGTGGAGAGTAAGACAGCCGGTGTAATTAGGGGCACACGAGGCATTTCACCTTGGCTCTCTAGGGTGGCAACGTATTTGCAGACCCCCGGGGTTGTGGGTGTCTTTTGGGCAGTGGTGATCACTTACCATCAGGTGACCCTTTAAATGTATAAAAAATATATGCATAACTATACTATCTGTATTATATAATAAAAAGACAAGTCCTGACTGACTGATCAACGCACAGCCGAAACCCCTGGACCTAGAAAACGGAAATTTGGCACAGAGGTTCCTTTTATAATATAAGCCTTGGCTAAGGCGGGATATTTCGAAATTCCCACGGGATAGAGAGTTCTGCTACAGGAGCTAAGCCGCGGGCGAAAGCTAGTCACCAATTAACCAAGTAAGTAAATAAAATTCAATAGACTCACCGACGATCGGGGCAATAAATTCGACATAGGCCCATATTAAGACAAAACGATTCGTAATCGAGTTACTCCATTGTTTGGTCGAAACTTTATTATCTTTCGGCGAAGATACTCGGAAAATATGCCGCCGAAGACAATATTTTCGCTTATCTCGCGTAATTTATGCGAAAACTTGTCGAAACTTAGTCACTTAGAGACGCCCATCGGAGTTACAGATGTCGATTGCGATAAAACATTTTGTTGAGCCGCTAGTTGGCTCTTTGATACGTGACGATGTTTGATAAGGGGCGTTTTGGACGGATTGGAGACTTCAACGCCTTTTTAAACCCTGACCCAAAGAGAGGGGTGTTATAAGTTTGACCTGTGTATCTGTGTATTTGTCTGCGGCATCATAGCTCCCAAGCGGATGGACCGATTTCGATGCGGTTGTTTTATTGTGTACTTATTGTGTATGATGACTGTGGTTGGTGACTTGTGGTTGTGTATGATGACTTGGGGAGCTCAAAAATTTATTTTCTGCTATTGGGTTTTCAACATTCGTATGAACCTACCATTTTATAAGAGCACATTTTTTAACCCCTGATCCAAAAAGAGGGGTGTTATAAGCTTGACCTGTGTATCTGTGTATTTGTCTGTGGCATCATAGCACCCAAACGGATTTACCGATTTAGAAGCGGCTTTTTTTAACGGAAAGCTAGTTAAATTAAGATCGTTCTAAGTTTTTTAAAATCGGGTAACCCGTTTTTGAAATATTTAACTTAGAAATGACAACGTCGGGGGTTTTTCAACTTTTCTAAGTTTGTCAGGTTATATCTATATCTTCCAACCCGAATAGCATTAATCAAACATCACAACTCCTCACAATATTTCCCACCACCCTACTCCCATTATCTCCTTGGAATTCCAAACGTCAGTCCTTGTGTAATTGGAGGAGGGAATTTATAGTTTTTGGAGTATTTTATAGCCTCCTGTATTTAACGTGTCTGCGAGGAAACGTTCCGTCGCCCTCTGAGGGGTGGTTACTTGAAGGGTACTTTTAAGGTTTGGTAGAAACATATTTTCACTCCTTAGAGGTACGCGAAGATTGACCTGCAAATTTTTTCGTCGTTTTTCACGACGTTTCCAGTTTTTCACTTTGACGATCGTAAAGATTCCAATGCCAATTGTAATGGAAATAAATAGTGTATGCAACTCTACATTAGGCCTAAAACATTTGTGTGATTTTAATATTACGAAACTCTGCTTCGTCTCGTTTCATAAAACCACACTCGTGTTTTAAGGACCCTCATTACGTGTAACTTGCATAAACTACTAAGTGCTTATTTATAAGTTAAGCCGCTGACATTTTCATTGCAAAGTCAATATTGCACACATACTCAAAAAAAAGCTCGTAACAAAACCGCCAAGTCTTTCCACCGAATAACTACAATCCCAGCTCGTAGCGTATCGCGAAGCGAAAACCTCTGTTCCATTACACAGAATTACTGGCAACACCGCCATTAAAACTAAACCCTCGCATGCAGTGAGATAATCTCTTGCATTAAACATTATTTAACAAATTCGTGCAATTCCATAGTGTATTCCAAAGGAGTAAGGTTTGTGTGTCGTAAAACACGACACGGCGCATAATGTTCGCGCTGTCATATGAATCTATTTCGCGTCCGTGCGAAATTATTGTTGGACTTGGCTGTGCACTTCCGAGCTCGTTTTGGCAGTGTTGGATTCTGCTCTATGTAGTCGCGTAAAAGTATGGTTTCGACCGTCGCTGTTTCGTCGTAGATAAAATTAGTTTAAGTAAGGAAAAATTAACAAAACATAATATGTACTTAGTTTTTTTTAGCACTAGAAAGAAGGTAAACAATCTGACATGTATTTTTATTGAGGAACGCTTTTTAAAAGTAAGTAACAGCAACAATTAAATGACAATGAAACTTAATTAGGTATTCATATTGTTACAGATTTATACGTAACGGTAACTTATTAAAAAAAAACTTTTTTTTGTCAATATAAATAGGTACCTTTTTATTAATGCTCAAGAAACGAAGTATGGTGCAGATAACCTACATCTACACTAAATAATAATTTTTGACTTAAAAAATAGTTCGCGAGTTATTATTATTAACCACCACGCACCATGTTTTAATTGTTTTTTCATCACACTTGCTCGCAAAGCGTCGTATTGTACGCAGGCATGCTGAAGGACAACGGCCTAAATTATTCCTACGGGAGTAATAGGTAATTTGTAATTTTCCCAAGGGAGTAATGAGTTTAGTTTTAAAAAATAGGGCGTTCACTCGTAGGTAAGTAGGTATAATATGTCATTCCACACTAAGGAGGTTTTAAATCAAACATGGTTTTTTACGTTTTCTACAAATAAGTATTACTTAATTTAAACGTTATTATTGTGTTTTAAAACTATTCGAGTTTACTTTGCAATTATTTCAGTGAATTTTATTTTGAAAACGATAAAATTGGCTGTATGAATGGGCTTTCGTCTTTCCAGTTTATCATTATTTGTGGAAGTACTGGAAGTCTGAAGTCTCCACTGAAAAAAGTTGACAATCTCAAAACTATTATTTGTTGCCGACTGCTGAGTTTATATTTATAATCGTATATACTTAATCTAATATTTACTGAGGTACTGCCTGTACTTAGTAAAATATGTCTTCTGTATGTGAAGACCAAACTTTTAATAAATAGATTTTTTGCCTTTTGTTGTATGTATTTATTTCCTCGCAAATGTGATGAAAAACATTGTGTGTATCACGGGCAGTAAGGGTATTACAAACTCAAGTCATTAAAAGCCCCCCGCCTTCGGCGTCGGCCTTATAATAGACTTTCGTTAGTAATACCCTTCTTACCACCCTTCATGCACAATGTACTATTAAGCATCTCACATGCAAACATGACATTAAAAGCATGGTTTTTGCAAATGGCACGTTATACGTTTGAAAACAATAAAATCAAAAATGGTAAGTACAACAAACAATGTTCATCTCATTATTTTTAATTAGTCTACAAGTATGACGTGTAAATAATGACCGCCCAGCATTATGTCACCTATAGACTTCGCCACGCCACGCCACGCCACGCCACGCCACGGCCACGCCACGATCACGCGACCACATTTGTCACTCGCCTCAACCGCACTCGCGCCCCATATGTCACGTGCTCTTGAGTTGCCCCGGAATGGGGCAAAGCACCCCTCTTTAGATATTAAAGTAGAGGGTACATTACAAAGAAGTTACATTTATGCCTACAGTGGACGGCGAGATAACGTATCACTCGCATATATAAGTTGAGCTTAGGTAGATGTTTCGCAGGAGGATGTGTGACAGGGCGCTATGGCGCTCATTAGGGGAGGCCTATGTTCAGCAGTGGACTAGAATAGGCTGATGATGATGATGATGATGATATGTTTCGGAGTTATCCGTGGTTAGTTTCGCTGCTACTGAGGCGTGCGCTTTCAGAGGAAAGACAAAAAATAATGTAGTTCGAAACTAATAGCAGAAAATTTGCATAGAGGTTCGCTTTATGATGTAAACAAGAGATAAGGAGGGATTTTGCGTAATTCCCAACTGCTACGGGAGCGAAGCTGCAGGCAAATACTAGACTTATATAAGAATGTTGAGAGCGTTAGCGCTAGTGAGAGCTATAGACCACGTCACGTCATAATTACCCGACTTAGAAGTCATATGTGCTCGAATTTGTTTCAAAACCACCAAATAGCTGTGTGTGGATTTGCTTGTTTAGAGTACTAATAACAAATGTGAACCCAAAAGTTATCAAAATCATCCGTATATGGTACACCATCAACTTTTCTGTCCGGCTGAATACCAACAGTTTTACCTACCACACCCTGAAAACACCTTGTAACCTAACTGTAGGTAAGCACAAGAACGACGTGCATCTACAAGCAAACCCTACAGAATTTCCTCTCTGAGGATCATCACAAATAGGCATAATAACCCTGAAAAACTGCCCACTCTACGTCACCCGCTCACCACCCCACAAGTAGCCGTCTGCTGTCTGATTATCGCTATTCCCCCGTCCATTGCCGCCGTTAAAATATCGCCCAGTATTACAGAGTATTACGGCCGCGTGCCGAATATTACGCGCTATTACCGTAATTCGACGCGTCTGTAATTCAAGTGATCCTGTAATAAGCGGCGGTGTGTTTTATGTCGTCTTGACCTGCGCAGGGGGAGCGATCGTCGTATGTTTTTGCTGGTATGTAATAGTGCGTGTGACTGACACAGAGTACTTACAGACGTAACAACTTAGAATACGCGCATAGTTTACGTCTCGCCACCGGCGTAGTCTATGCTCCCAGAAGAAGTTAAAGGCAACTTAGAAAAGTTAAAAAAACCCCGACATCATTATTTCGAAGTTCAATATTTCAAAAACGGGTGAACCGATTCTAATTAACTTTAGCTGAGAACCGTCTCGATTAAACTAGCTTTTGATTAAACAACCGCATTGAAATCGGTCCATCCGTTTGGGAGCTATGTTGCCACAGACAGATACACAGACACACAGATACATACACAGATCAAACTTATAACACCCCTCTTTTTTTCGTCTTGGGTTAAAAAGACAATATTTGTATCTGTAACTGAGTGGTAACTAGTCTATTGAGTGATTTTGAGATTAAAATCTCGTTTTTAAATAGTAGTTTATGCAACTGCTACTTAATGAGGGTCCTTAAAACACGAGTGTGTTTTTATGAAACGAGACGAAGCTGAGTTTCATAATAGTATCACATTTTATTATGTGGATGCCTAATTATGTGGAGTTGCATACATTACTTTATCTACAGACATATTATAAGTACTCTAAGATGGGTTCAGAAGCCGAAGGCATATATCATACCCACACCTGTCACGAATTTGACTGTTTTTTTTTAAATCATGGACAAACATACTGAGCTGACGTTTCGTGAAGTGTTTTTTTTGTAAAAAAAAAAACTATCACAATTATTATCTTAATATGTATACATGTCGGACTGAACTCGACTTATATACGTGAGTGATCCGTTTTATTTCACTGTGATTGTAAATTACGTTGGTTATCAAATTCGGTACATCGAATATTACTTTACTGCTGCTGGTGGAGGAGGTGCTGGGGCTGGCGCTGTCGGCGAGAAGGCCACGGCGTGCTGAAATGCTGGTCATTTTCTACGGTTTCTGAACGCACTATAGAGGACTTTTGATATGTGTGTAGATAAAATTTCTTTCCGTGTGCCCTTCAAATGTTTAAGGCCCAGAGGGTCGAGCACGACTTTACGAAAGCTGCGTAACGTTACGGTTATCGTATCAAGATCGAGAAACCTCATACTAAATTTTAGTTCCAAATACGCTCACGGGCGGGCGCTGATCCAAACGTCATACAAACTCGACAACGTTTACTATTCGACTTTACGTTACGCAGCATTCGTAAAGTCGTGCTCGACCCTCGGAGAAAAACATTGGAATTTTGTACAACGGTTCCCTTTGTGACGTAGACAAGGTAATGAGGAGGGATGTTGCGAAATTCCCACGGGATAAAGAGTTCTGCCACGGTAACTAAGTCGCGGGCGAAAAGCGGTTTCATTATAAATGCGCTAATTAACATTTGTGCAAGTACAAACTTAATTTGTTATTAAAATTTGCTATTTGCTTTATGTATTTTAAGTTCGATGTTTTTACCCGACTGCCTAAGGAGGGTTATGTTTTTCGAGCGTATAATATGTATGTACCTACATATAATATGATTCCTTAATTCTTTGGCACGCTCTACAGCCTACACTGTTTGACGGGTTTCAACGAATGATAGTTATAAAAAATTTACCCTAGGATTCAATGATAGTCATAAAATGTACCACCTAATTTCCTGATAGTCATAAAATTTACCCCCTAATTTAATGACAGTCATAAAATTTACCCCCTAGTTTCCTGATAGACGTAAAATTTACCCCCTAATTTAATGATAGTCATAAAATTTACCCCCTAATCTACTGATAGTCATAAAATTTACCCCCTAATTTAATGATAGTCATAAAATTTACCCCCTAATTTCCTGATAGTCATAAAATTGAGGTAGCCCGTGATAGCCTATTGAGGTTCGACCCATTGATTTCTCAAGCAGACGTGGGTTTGAGCCCCGGGTCGCATCTCTGAGTTTTTCGCAATTTATGTGCGAAATTACTTTTGTAAGGAATTTGCCCCTGCCCTCTCATTGAGAGAGGAGGCATGTGCCCAGCAGTGATGATGATGATGATGAGGTAATTTGAACGTCGCGTAAATCTAAATATTTAATCTAGTCACAAACTTAAAGGGAAAAATAGAATTGTCCCCAAAATTCACTGTTACAGCTCTCTCCCCATTAGGCTTGTTACACACAGGATCGTCACAAAGGCCATTACACATTAGATCCGTCACACAAACAGGTCTCGTTTACATTACCATACGACTATATATGTATACGACATATAGCTAGTCTGCAGTGACTTCCCGTTAACTGCAATACATATATTATGCTCTAAAACAGCCTCTAAAAAACTGGACAAGTGCGAGTCGGACTCGCGCACGGTCGAGGCTTCCGTGCAAAGATTTCCCTGCTTTTCCCCAGTGTTTTAACTTATCCAGTATTAGCAGAGCAATGTTCCTAAGCAAAATGTATGCAGTGTGGGGTCATCTTATATTGGTCTGTGACATATACAGACAGACATAAAAGTTAAGATTTTGAGATTTTTCTGAGTAGTTGTGCTATAAGAGCTACCTTCTTACCAAATTTCAAGTTTCTAGGACAACTGGAAGTAAACTTTAGGTTTTCACAGCACGGCAATTTGTATGGAAACAACCTTTATCTACACACATATCATAAGTCCTCTATAATGCGTTCAGAAACCGTAGAAAATGACCAGCATTTCAGTACGCCGTGGCCTTCTCGCCGACAGCGCCAGCCCCAGCACCTCTTCCACCAGCAGTAAAGTAATAGTGTAATGACTTTTCGATATCGAATTCGATGTTTCAAATTTGGAAACCAACGTAATTTACAATCATAGTGAAATAAAACGGATCACTCACGTATATAAGTAGAGTTCAGTCCGACATGTATAAATAATAATGTGATGTTTTTTTTTTACAATAAAAAAAAACAGTTCTCGAAACGTCAGCTCGGTATGTTTGTCTACGATTTAAAAAAAACAGTCAAATTCGTGACAGGTATGGGTATGATATATGCCTTCGGCTTCTGAACCCATCTTAGAGTAATTATAATATGTGTGTAGATAAAGTAATGTATGCAACTCCACATAATTAGGCCTTAAAACACTCATTATGTAGCAGTTGCATAAACTACTATTTTAACTACTGTATCTTTTGATTGCGTTGGCTTAGAAGTTTGATTTTTTCACAGCTTTAAGGGACTGCAGGCTGGAATATTTAATATTAATTTCAGCCTGCTACCTCTACGCATTCCAAAGAAAAAGGGTCTTGACAGACAAACAGACGAACAACAAAGTGATCATATAGGTAATATGAGGTACGGAACCCCAAAAAAGGAAAAGAACTTGAAACTTAGAACAAAAGCCGTGATAGCTTAGTTTGACGTATGGTCTCTCAAGCAGAGGGTTGTGGGTTCGCGCCCCGGCTTGCACAACTGAGTTATGCGGAATTTATGTGCGAAATTACATTTGTAAATTCATTTTTCTGTACCTATAAAACGGTACCGTGACTGACTGACTAACTAACAGACAACGCACAGCCTAAACCACTGGACCTAGAGACTTTAAATTTGGAAAACATAATACCTTGAGTATCCTAGAGGTGCACTAAGAAGGGATTTTTGAAATTCCCACGGGATAGGGAACTAGCTCATTTTGAAATATTTCACGGGGGCAAAGCCGCGGGGCATACAGGTATAATGAAATAAGAAAAATCTAAATATCCATAAACATACAGCAGCGGCAACAGAAGGTCGAGCACACTTTACGAAAGCTGCGTAACGTTACGGTTATCGTATCGAGATCGAGAAACCTCATACTAAATTTTAGTTCCAAATACGCTCACGGGCGGGCGCTGTTTGAAACGTCATGTATAGCTTAATTGGTGGAGCGTGGTACGGATTACCGAGGTTGCTGGTTCAAGTCCAGCTGTTAAACGGATTTTTCTTTGCATTGTCATTGTATGTTGAATTTCATTCTATGAATGTTTCATAAAAATAAAAACAAAAATAATCAATAAATCGATTATTTTCATTGATTCAGAAAATAGCTCCATCTCTTGCCACTAATGCGTAACTGTAGAAGTTCCGTAGTGGGTGAGCCGCTTGATTAAGCTACTCATAGATGGCGCTGAGGAGAGATCTTCCAAATAAAAATATGACACAAGGCATTGAAAAATTCGTTAGGTACACCAACGTTAAGTATAGCTTAATTGGTGGAGCGTGGTACGGATTACCGAGGTTGCTGGTTCAAGTCCAGCTGTTTAACGGATTTTTCTTTGCATTGTCATTGTATGTTTCATACAAACTCGACAACGTTTACTATTCGACTTTACGTTACGCAGCATTCGTAAAGTCGTGCTCGACCCTCAGCAAAAATCTCCCTTGACGGCGTAGATCTTGGTCGGGTCTACGCCGTAGCCCTCGTAGCAGTCTACGAACTATCGTAGACAAAAATACTTAGCGAGGCTTTCGCCTACTGTTTTAATTTATTATTAGTGTAAGTAATTTTTTTTAGGCTTTAACTGCATAAAATAATCCCCAAAAAGCCATGAGTTTTATGGCCTAGCAGAAATATGAAGTCGGTGCGATGCTAGCGGGATATTCTTGGAATGAAGCACCGACTTCATATTTCTGCTAGGCCATAAAACTCATGGCTTTTTGGGATTATTCTATGTTTTTTTTCTGAAGTTATTTTTGAAGGCGGTTTTACTTTTTGTTAAAAGATTTTTTATTTCACAATTTTTAGTTACTTTAATATTAAAAATATTATCCTCCAACTCCTAACCGTTAAGGAGTTGTACCTTCCATCATCACCTCATCAACACGAGATGATGACTACCAGACGCAAGTACTTGAATAGCTTTCGAAATTATATAAAGCACATGATACGTCCCTATAAAATTTAAGGGTTGCCCTCGATTTCCCTGGGATCCCATCATCAGATCCTGACTTGGTGACAATGGGACCAACTAAAAAGTATACCCTTTCAAACAAAAAAAGAATTTTTGAAATCGGTCCAGCCGTCTTCGAATAATCGGGGAACATACATAAAAATTAAAATAAAATATTCCGACGAATTGAGAACCTCCTTTTTTTAAGTCGGTTAAAAATGCGTATTTTCTTACAATTAATCCGAATTGAAGTTAACAGTGCGGTACCGCGGTGGATGCGGAAAGCACAAGACCGGTCTGAGTGGAGAGCCTTGGGGGAGGCCGCCGGCCAGCAGTGGGCGTCTTTCGACTGACATGATGATGATGATGAAGTTAACAGTAACTACTTAAAGCAATGAATCTCCGATTCCCATTTAGACACTTAAAAATTCCAATCTTTAAATCTAAGCTCAAGTGATCTTTGAATTTGAATCCCTTCATTTAAAAAAACTGCAGCTCCATTCTTCATCATGTCAGCTGAAAGACGTCCACTGCTGGACATAGGCCTCCTCCAAGGCTTTCCACTCAGACCGGTCTTGTGCTTTCCGCATCCACCGCGGTCCCGCAATCCTTACTAGGTCGTCGCTCCATCTTGTTGGAGGCCTACCGACAGCTCGTCTCCCGGTCCGTGGACGCCATTCGAGAACCTTCTGACCCCATCGGCCATCAGTTCTGCGAGCAATGTGCCCCGCCCACTGCCACTCAAGCTCCATTCTTACGCGCTGTAATTATTCAGTACAAGTCCAGCCCCAAAAAGCGTAACTTAATCAATGGAAGAATGCCGCTTTAAAAGCATAATCCGGAGCGTATCTATAAAAATTCAATTTGCCTCGCCTGTCGTGTTTTCGTCCCCGAGTGTACCTATCGAATGGACGGCACTAGAGCCCACGATTTGGTTTCGGCGATCGGTTTTGTTTTTGAAACCAGAGTTTGTTGGACCGAGCACGAATTTTCGAATCCTGCGTAACGTTATCGAGAAAATTGGTCTGACGTTTGGAACAGCACATGTAGCACAGCGCGCCATTTTGTTGCTTGTCGTGCAGTGCATCCCTTTCAATAATAGTGATGGAATCAGTGAAGGACGCACTGAGCGACAAGCGACAAAATGGCACGAGTGCTAGCCCCCCAGGACCTCCGTGAGCGTATTTGGTACAAAAAATTAATATGAATTTTCTCAATGTCGATACGATACCAAAACCAGTTTCAGATCCAACCGATTAATGCAATCGTTTAACTGTTCGTATCTTACAATCGCCGAATATTGACACAACGAGCCGCTATCGCGGGTAAATAATCCACTAGGAACTAGGATCGCTAATTTTCACCAATCATAGGCCAGTAGGTAGCTTGTCTCTCATTGGTAAAGAACAGTGCCCTAAGCACGACTTGTCGAATCCTGCGTCACGTAAAATCGAATAGTAAACTATAACGAGTTTGTATGACGTTTGGAAAAGCGCCCGCCCGTGAGCGTATTTGGAACTAAAATTTAGTATGAGATTTCTCGATCTCGATACGATAACCGTAACGTAACGCAGGATTCGACAAGTCGTGCTTAGGGCACAGATAGACCTAGAGTCACGATAGTCTGTATTCGGCTTTCACGATCGCCGAAGGAACAGGTTTCGGCGATCCTCCCTCCTTCCCGCCTACCCACCGCATCTATTAGTATTTGAATTGCACTGAAAGCAATCTGCAATGCAAACTCGTTTATGTAATGAGCCCGGGCACAATAGAAATCCGTGTCCGAGCTTACAGCGCATACGGGCGTAATACGTGGATCGCGCAAACACTGTTAACTGGAGGGGATTTGGCCGGTAAGCCTGCGTTGTGGACACGTTTTTATTCAGCAACTTTCGGGATGATAATTATTCAAAGTAATGATACGAGTTGTTTATATTAGGCAACAGTTTTCGAATTAAAAATAAGAAGATAATATGCCCATTATGTTCATAGTGAAATATTTCACTACGAATGATTAGGTAAGACTCACGGTTTCATGTAAAAAATCTACCCAAGTATGCTGTGTTTCCCTAGCTTATTCTTTATTTCATTTTATTGTTATAAAAATACACTAGCCAAAATCTGTAATGGAGAGGTTTAGTCATGGTCTATATTATTATTTTTTAACCATGATTTATATTTATTCACATGGCTTAAAAAAGGCGTGATAGCCTAGTGGTTTGACCTATCGCCTCTCAAGCATAAGGACGTGGGTTCAAACTCCAGCTCGCACATCTTAGTTTTTCGGAATTTATGTGCGGAATTACATTTGTAATTTATTATATGCTTTTCGGTGAAGGAAAACATCGTGAGGAAACCTGCACCAGGAATTGTGCAATTCAATGGTTTGTGTGAAGTTTGGGATCCGCACTGGGCCCGCGTGGGAACTATATAGCCCAAGCCCTCTCATTCTGAGAGGAGGCCTGTGCCCAGCAGTGGGACGTAAATAGGCTGGTGATGATGATGACATGGCTTAATGTGTATTAGGTGAAATGCGAAGATCTATCAAATTCTAAGTCTTTGTTTTTATAAACCACTTGAGCGCCTCAGGAGAATGAAGAGCTAATTGCTGAAATGAATCTTTATTAATTAGATTTTTTCTACAAATCTGACAGTTATTAATCGTGTTGAGTTCATTGAACTGTTTTACGACTTAATTTCTTTTCGTTTTCTTAAAGTTTAATCTTGTTTAATTGGATTTCTGATACTTAGTTTACTTCTCCGTCAAATTTGTGTACAATTATAGAGAAGTCGAGTCACTCGAGTATGCCCATGTTTAGGACTAACCCGTAGTCCCTCCTCTGGGAGCACACGGTTCGGCGGTAGGGAAACGAAAAATTAGTTTACTTCTCCGTCAAATTTGTGTGCAATTATAGAGAAGTCGAGTCACTCGAGTATGCCCATGTTTCGGACTAACCCGTAGTCGCTCCTCTGAGAGCACACGGTTCGGCGGTAGGGAAACGAAAAATTAGTTTACTTCTCCGTCAAATTTGTGTGCAATTATAGAGAAGTCGAGTCACTCGAGTATGCCCATGTTTAGGACTAACCCGTAGTCCCTCCTCTGGGAGCACACGGTTCGGCGGTAGGGAAACGAAAAATTAGTTTACTTCTCCGTCAAATTTGTGTGCAATTATAGAGAAGTCGAGTCACTCGAGTATGCCCATGTTTAGGACTAACCCGTAGTCCCTCCTCTGTGAGCACACGGTTCGGCGGTAGGGAAACGAAAACTGCGCGCCAAGGCTCTGCTTGTGCGCTTGATCTCGCCGCTATAACAGCCTGAATAACCTTACCAACATAGAAAAGTTGAAACGCCGACATTATCATTCATAAACTAAATATCTCAAAAATATAACCAAAGTAGAAAAGTTGAAAAAACTCCGACATTGTCATTTCAAACTTCAATACTTCAAAAACGCGTGAACCGATTTTAATGAAACTTAGCTAAGAACCATCTCGATCAAACTAGCTTTCCATTAAAAAGAACCGCATCGAAATCGGTCCGTCCGCTTGGGAGCTATGATGCCACAGACAGATACTCAAACAGACACTCAGACAGATAGTCAAACTTATAACAGCCCTTTTTCGTCGGGGGTTAACAACGGCTTAACCGTTTTTGATGAAACTTAGATGAAAATCGTAAACTGATTGGGTCATAATTTTATTACATAAACGACCAAACTCAGCCTCCGTTCATTTCATTTATATTTCCATACTTTACCCACCCCCATGCACGTTTCCTATTAAAAACCGGTACGGTTTCTTAACTAATTGTACGCCGAGTTAATTTATTAATAAATAACGATGCAAAGCCCTTTCAAAGGCAATCTGAACGTGATTAATATTGTAACAAATTTGATTAGAAGGGTGTTCCGGGCCGGGACGCGAACTGCCGATTAGTTTGTAATGCGATTTGTATGGAGATCTCAGTTTGAAGTCGTATTCATGGGACAAGGGAGCACGACTTTTCGATTCCTGCGTAACGTTACGGTTATCGTATCGAGATCGAGAAACCTCATACTAAATTTTAGTTCCAAATACGCTCACGGGTGGGCGCTGTTCCAAACGTCATACAAACTCGATAACGTTTACTATTCGATTTTACGTGACGCTAGTTTCGAATGTTCGTACTCGGGCCTCAGAGCGCCTAGTGTAATCGCCGACCAGGCCAAGAAATACGTCTCGATCGCGTTCGCGTTAATTCTCATACTATTTGACACTTTAACGCAAACGCGATCGAGACGTATTATGTGCTTTTTGATTACACTAGGGGCACAGTACGCGCACGCATATTTGAATCCTACTTATCGTAATCGTGTAGTAACGTTATCCAGAAAATTTGTATGACGTTTGGAACTGCGCTCCCTGTGACCGTATTTGGTACAACCGGCACCAGGAGTAGCTAAGCAACCGAAGTGGTCACAATGATCTAAACAAGCTCTTATGTCTATAACAATAGAGATGTGCTTAGGTCATTGTGACCGTTTCGGTTGCTTAGCTACTTCTGCTGCTGACTGCACAAAATTAAATAATGATTTTTTAACCCCCGACGAAAAACAGGGGTGTTATAAGTTTGACCTGTATATATCTGTGGCATCATAGTTCCCAAGCGGATAGACCGATTTCGATGCAGTTTTTTTTAATTGAAAGTTAGTTTAATCGAGATGGTGCTTAGCTAAGTTTCATAAAAATCGGTTAACCCGTTTTTGAAATATTGAACTTTGAAGTGACAATGTCGGGGGTTTTTCAACTTTTCTAAGTTGGTTCTAAGTTATTCTCGATGGCGTTACGATAACGTTACTACTCGATTACGTTACGCAGGGTTCGAATATTCATAGGTACTGTAGAGGAATGCGTGGCCGTAAGCCGTAATAACCTAGTGGTTTGACCTATGGCCTCTCAAGCAGAGGGTCGTGGGTTCGAGCCCCGGCTCACACCTCTGATTTTTCGGCTGACATGACGATGATGATGAAAATAATCACTTTCCGGTCAAATCATTATTTCGTGAACTGAATCGAGCATGGTCAAAATCATTATTTCACAGATTGTCATTTCAGTTGTCATTCTTCTGAAGTTAATTAATAAAATTCTTCTTTGAGCTGTTCGTTCGGTGAACAGCATAAAGCAGACAGACGGGAGGCGCCTTTCGGTTATCTATACTACAAAATTTCTGCAACTTTTCGATGGGGACGAGGTTCACACACGTACTTATATAGTTTGTATGACGTTTGGAACAGCGCCCACCCGTGAGCGTATTTGGAACTAAAATTTAGTATGAGGTTTCTCGATCTCGATGCGATAACCGTAACGTTACGCAGGATTCGAAAACTCGTGCTCGACCCTCTGCCTTTCCTGCTTTCAGGTGCGCAATGAACAAAGTTTCCTTCAAATTAAAGTCAGTTGTCGCCTGCGGTGCGAGGTAGCAAGTATCAGAGAGGGGCGGAGAGTGACTGTTCTGTACGCAGTACTGTGCCCTAAGCACGACTTGTCGAATCCTGCGTTACGTTACGGTTATCGTATCGAGATCGAGAAACCTCATACTAAATTTTAGTTCCAAATACGCTCACGGGTGGGCGCTGTTCCAAACGTCATACAACCTCGATAACGTTTACTATTCGATTTTACGTGACGCAGGATTCGACAAGTCGTGCTTAGGGCACTGATACTGTGACGAGAGCAGTTTTCCCGCAGCGGGAGACCTCAATATAGGGAGAATATTTTGCGGGTGGTAGGACCTTGTGCAAGGTCCGTCCTGATCGCTACCACCATCCTACTCGCCTATCCTGTCGCTAAGCCGCAGTGCTTGCTTTGTGTTCGGGTGAGGAGATTATGACAGCCGGTGTAATTACGGGCACAAGAGGCATTTCATCTTAGCTCTCTAGAGAGCTAGGTTGACAACGCATCTACAAACCCTCCAGGGTTGCGGGTGTCTATGGGCAGTGGTGATCACTTACCATCAGGTGATCCACTTGCTCGTTTGCCTTTCTCGTCGTATAAAAAAAAAACCAAGTCTTGCCTATATAAGTTGTTCAGGATCGCTTTACCTTCCCCTAAAGCAAACATGGAATACTAGGCAATTTCACTTCCCCACTCAAATACATCATGTTGTTGACAGCCGCCATCTTGTTTGTTGTCGTTTGTTAAGTATGCGGAAAACGTGGAATATGCATACCTAAGTACATAAATACAATAATGTTCGTAGCATCTGCAACTATGTTACGAGATATGATGGATGAAAGGGAAGTGGTTGGTATTCTTTTGAATAAGGTGGATCTTATGTTAGTGAAAACGCTGCTATTTTTAGAGTTCCGTACCTCAAAATGGAAAAACGGAACCTGCATAGGATCACATGTTGTCTGTCAATCAAAAGTAAACTCAAGAGCAATAAAAACGGGTCACTTTGTATGAACAATTCCGTACAAAGTGACCCGTTTTTTTTGCTCTTGAGTGTACTTCAAATTGATTTAGAATCATGAAAAGTGCAAAGCAATATCTCACAGCACAAGTCAAGGAAAAGGTCCCAAAAACGTTAGGTACAGAACCGTCGGTGCGCGAGATTGGCCCGGACTTTGCCGGTTTTTCTCTGGTTCTTTATCTATCTCGTCGCATTCAAAGACGAAATCGACCATATAAAAATATGGTTTCCCATATCTGGGCAAAAACAGCGATCTCTATAATAATACGTATTTATATTACAAGTAATCATTGCAAATTAATTACGGTTCATAATGAATTTATACTAACTAACCAACTCAGAAAACTTAAAAACCCTTGATAATGTAATTTCAAAGTTCAATATCTCAAAAACGGCTGAATCGATTTTAATAAAACTTCGCTAAGAACTATCTGGACTACACTAGCTTTCGATTAAAAACAATCGCATCGAAATCAGTCCTTCTGTTTAATAGCTACGATGCCGCAGACGGACACTCAGATGCAACACGTCGAACTAATAACACCCCCTTTTTGGGACAGGGTTTAAAAATTACAGGATTTCCAAGCCTACCCAGGAATGTCTCTTTACCGCACGATTCCTCGGCACATTCCCACCCTTGGGAATCAAACCAGTTTTATATTAGTCTGCTTATACTGAAAGACATTTTCAAATTTACCTTATACTTAGCGATATTTCAATTAAAAAGATATCTTAAAACAATAGCTACTAATTGACATAGTCCCAAACTAGGCACAGCCTGTACTATGGGTACTTGACAAGGGATAAACGTAGGTACTTAAATACATAATAAAATTGAACGTCCGAAACCCGAGAACAAACATTCGTATTCTTCGTACAAAAGTCTGCCCCGACCGGGGATCGATCCCGGGACCATTATTATAGCACCATCATGCCGATTATAATGGTCAAAAGTTACTAACACCATGGACTTTGGGTCTAGTATAAAATTCACGAAAAATGTGTCCCAGTGCAACACGACAGTTTTTGATGACAGCCATACGTCATAACGCTTTCGTTCGACTAAACTAAGACTGACTGACGCTTGATTTCTTGCAAATTAGTGGTCTTTTGGTTCGGACGTTTTCAAGCACTAACCGAAAGTCCATGCTGTTAGTAGTAAGTCAATGGTCCAAAGCTACATCATATTCAAATTCAAACAGTTTGCGGTAACATAAGCTTCTAACACGCTAAACCGACAGTTTAAATTAGTTAACACACAACTTACACGTAAATCAATTAATCTAAACCGAATATCATACAACACGGTCAGACATACAATGACTATATTTGCATTTTCACTGAACTGCCCAATCTGCAATGCAAACTTGAACCACGCTGTGTTAACTTTTACAAAGTTATTTTTGCCCCCAATAACTCAGCTACCACCCTTAAATCGTGTCTATTAGAGTTTGAAGTTGATCGTTTTCCCTTTGGTGGAGGCAAGCTTAAGTTGGCGTGATGGTAATGCGTTGGCATGTCATGGAATGGTTTGACGCGATCAAAATGACATGTATGCTGTTTATTTTAACCAAGGGCGATGTTAATACTATGTCGCGTTCCCTTAAAATAGGTATAGTTAAAATGAGAAAGCTTTCTGCAGTAAAAATGTTTATGACATTGTAATAAGATTGGTTTATGCCTGGCCTGTGGGAAAGGTTTTTCTACTAAGTCGAAAGCTAAGCACGCTGTTAACTAGTTTCACTTATGTTGTCGGATGTATTCGTTACGATTCCTATCCTTTACGATGATATTGTAAGTAAAGATACGTCATATGTGCTTACAAGACAATCGAAAAACCGGCCAAGTGCGAGTCGGACTCGCGCACGAGGGTTCCGTAGAAAGATTTTAACGCTTTTCCCCAGTGTTTCAAGAAGTCCAGTGTTAGCAGAGCCCTGCTCTTAAGCAAAATGTACGCAGTGTGGGGTCAACTTATATATATATTGTGACGTGTATATTGTGATACCTCTCAAGAGGTAACGTGTATGACGCAATTGAAATGTACCTATTACCACCTAAAAAACTACATACATGTAAGCAATAAAATATATGAATATGAACTTATATTTTTTGCGGGCAACAGCTAGTTTATTATAATTTGAAGTCATCAAATCTTTAAAAAATAACAGAATGTTGAATGAACTTATATTGGTCTGTGAAATCTACAGACAGACATAAAAATTTTAGATTTTGAGACTTTTTGGAGTGGTTGTGCTATAAGAGCTACCTTCATACCAAATATCAAGTTTCTAGGACATCTGGAAGTACCCTTTAGGTTTTTGGAAATCGGCAATTTGTATGGAAATAGCTTTTTTAACTACTGTATCTTTTGATTGCGTTAACTTAGAAGGTTGATTTTTTCACAGCTTCAAGGGACCGCAGGCTTGAGTATTTGATATTAATTTCAGCATGCTACCTCCACGCGTTCCAGAGAAAAAGGGTCTTGACAGACAGACGGACAACAAAGTGATCCTATAAGGGTTCCGTTTTTTCCTTTTGAGGTACGGAACCCTAAAAACTAGTTCCATAGGTACATTTTGACATTTGCGCGCAAGTTTGGACCTCGAGAGCGAGTGTTCTAAAGCTATTCATGTTAGTATTGGCGTCTGGTAGTCACCATTCTCATGTTGATGAGCTGATGATGGAAGGTACAACTCCGTAACAGTTAGGAGTTGGAGGATAATTCTTAACATATTGGATCAACATGAAATAATTATGAAATGAAAAATATTTCAATTAAAAAAGTAAAACCGCCTTCATAAAAAATAATCCTCTAAAGCCATCAATCAGTGCAGAAATTATGAAGTCATTGCTTCATTAAAAGATTATTCCGCTCACACCGCACCGACTTCATATTTGTGCTAGGCCATAAAACTCATGGCTTTAGAGGTTTATTTTATCTTTTTCTTAAAGGAGGTTTTACTTTTTGCAATTATATATTTGATATATCTCTGTGTCTGGATTCTTCTCATGCTCAGAAAGTACTTACAATTCTATTCATACACTTAGTACCCTCGAATCTCTCACAGCTTCTTGTACACGTATTGCACTTTACAGCGTCTGTGGGAATCCCATGAAAACTTGAGTGCAAAATTATTGGCACACTCGGCACGTCCTCAATCGATTACGGAGTGCGATCGTAAACTCGCCACTTGCACGGCAGTGTAAATCTTACTATCCCATTTTACAACTCAAACAAGCTATTTTAAATCTTATTTTTAGGCCCAAAAAGGTGAGTGTGTGAGTATATTACGTTGATTGTGGCAATCGGAGGTTTTATGCGTTCGTAGGGTGTGTATGCAATTTTAACGGGTTTCTTAATGTGGTAATGTATTTCTTAAGTTTAATTGCCGTACTCGAGGATGTCCGTATAACTTTATTTGAATGACGATTTTCAGTTGAAAAGCAGAAAATATCGAGCTTAGAATTTTATTGAGGGTTCTGTCGAAACTGCAAAACTGAAAATTTTATATAATTTTGCTTTAGCCAGGAACCATTTCCGTTCCTCATACCTAAGTACTTACTTTTGGTCATTAAATTAAATGAAAATAATAACAAACTTCCAACGAGATGGAGCGACGACTTAGTAAAGATCGCGGGACCGCGGTGGATGCGGAAAGCACAAGACCGGTCTGAGTGGAGAGCCGCGGGGGAGGCCGCCGTCCAGCAGTGGACGTCTTTCGGCTGACATGATGATGATGAATATAAAAAAAAGAAAAGTCCTGACTGATTGACTGATTGGCTGACTTATCAACGCCCGTTACACCAAGAACGCTGAAACTTTGCATAGGGGATTGTTTTTCAACGACACGAAATCCCTCGATTTTCCGAAATTCTACTCCTAACGGGACGAAAAGCGGGGTGAGACTTAGTCCGACTCGCTCTTGCCCAGTTTTTATTTTTAAAACAGGCCATCACAAAAGCGGGAGGAGAAAATCCTTACAATCTATTTCACTGAGACACTAGTATCAATTCTTATGGATACCTCTACTGACCTTAATTGTTGACTTTGCATTCCTCAGCAGCAGAGGTTTTCGTTAAGGCCCCGGTAGATTGTGTCGGCTCAGCGATGCTACACCGCGGTTATTATGCAAAGGCCTCACTTTGTCTTATTCGCGGGACACACTGGGCTGAAAAACCTAAGCGTAAAAAAAAAACATATAACCTAACCTAACCAACTTAGAAAAGTTGAAAAACCGCCGACATTGTCATTTCACAGTTCGATATTTCAAAAACGGGTAAACCGATTTTAATGAAACTTAGCTAAGAACCATCTCGATTACACTAGCTTTCGATTAAAAAAAACCGCATCTAAATCGGTCCATCCGTTTGGCAGCTATGATGCAGACAGATACACAGATACACAGATACACATGTCAAACTTATAACACCCCTCTTTTTTGTGGGGGGTTAAAAACAAGCTTTTTTGCCGACTGTACCTACTTTTTCACCCCCGACGAAAAAGAGGGGTGTTATATGTTTGACATGTGTATCTGTGTAGGTTTACCCTTGAATTGCCGACACACGTTTAATTTCATCGAAGCTATTTTCCGACGTGTTTTCTTAATATTAACTTTTTGATTTAAAAACTAGCCTAACCTAACCTGACGGTCGAGCACGACTTTTCGAATCCTGCGTCACGTACAATCGAACAGTAAACGCTGTCGAGTTTGTATGACGTTTGGAACAGCGCCCGCCCGTGAGCGTATTTGGAACTAAAATTTAGTAAGAGGTTTCTCGATCTCGATACGATAACCGTAACGTTACGCAGGATTCGACAAGTCGTGCTCGACCCTATGTACAATAAACAAAAATAGTTTTCAATTAAATGAAAATGCAATGAAATGAAACAGTTATGAAACGTTTGTCGATGTTTCACGCGGCTCCCGTCTGTGTATCTGTCTGTGGCATAGCTGCTCTGCTCCCGGGCCGATTTCGATGCGGTTTTTTAATAGAAAGCTAGTTTAATCGAGATGGATCATCATCATTCGAGGTGTTTCATGGAAACGTACATTTGACGCACAGACATATTAAACTACTTTATCTACACACATATCATAAGTCCTCTATAATGCGTTCAGAAACCGTAGAAAATGACCAGCATTTCAGTACGCCGTGGCCTTCTCGCCGACAGCGCCAGCCCCAGCACCACCACCACCAGCAGTAAAGTAATAGTCGAATTCGATGTCGTAATGACTTTTCGATATCGAATTCAATGTTTCAAATTTAAAAACCAACTTAATTTACAATCATAGTGAAATAAAACGGATCACTCACGTATATAAGTCGAGTTCAGTCCGACATGTATAATTAATAATGTGTTTTTTTTTTAAAACAAGTCACGAAACTTCAGCTCGGTATGTTTGTCTATGATTTAAAAAAAAGCAGTCTAATTCGTGGCAGCTATGGGTATGATTATATGCCTTCGGCTTCTGAACCCATCTTAGAGTACTTATAATATGTGTGTAGATAAAGTAATGTATGCAACTCCACATAATTAGGCCTTAAAACACTCATTATGTAGCAGTGCCCTAAGCACGACTTGTCGAATCCTGCGTTACGTTACGGTTATCGTATCGAGATCGAGAAATCTCATACTAAATTTTAGTTCCAAATACGTTTACGGGCGGGCGCTGTTCCAAACGTCATACAAACTCGTTATAGTTTACTATTCGATTTTACGTGACGCAGGATTCGACAAGTCATGGTTAGGGCACAGTTGCATAAACTACTATTTCACTTGTGGTCGCGGGTGAGCAAAGTAGGTAATTACAGTTGTAAATGATTCCCGGTTATTTACATTAGACATAATGAAAACGGGATATTGACCGCGATGACTTTCTAGGTTTGATGAGCTCCCGATATTTCGAAGCAGTTGCATGCATCATGATCACGGCCCCGGCGTGTTTGCCCGTGATCATGATGCATGTAACAGGTCAATATCCCGTTTTTAACCCCCGAGAAAAAAGAGGGGTGTTATAAGTTCGACATGTGTATCTGTCTATCTGTGTGTCTGTATATCAGTGTATCTGTATGTGGCATCATAGCTCCCACACGGATGGACCGATTTAGATGCGGTTTTTTTAATCGAAAATTAATGTAATCGAGATGGTTCTTAGCCAAGTTTCATTAAAATCGGTTCACAAGTTTTTGAAATATTGCACTTTGTAATGACAATGTCGGGGGTTTTTCAACTTTTCTAATCATTAGGTAAGTATGTCTAAAGTAGGTGATTGTTTTTAGTTCGGAAAATAATATTCTTATTCGTAGTTGTCTTATCTTACCACCGGTGTGTCCCTCTGGCACCTGCGTCCTTGGGCGGGATCTGCTCCTGGGGCTCCGTTTGTCGTCATTAGGGCTCGCGCGACTTCTGCGGGGGCTTAGGGCTGCCCTGGCGTCTCTAAATCATAGTGGGCGACACAAATTGGGCCCTACACAGTGAAGAGGCGTAGCTTCTGTACTTGCAGGTTCGTGTATAAATAAACCACCGGTATTTTGTAAAGGGTCACCGTGTTGCTTGTAGATACCGGCAAATGACAACATACTTATCACGTTTTTAAGACTATAATAATTATGAAGTGTACACGGAAAGAACATGTCTGTTAACTTTTTTTTTAAACGAGATTTTAATCTCAAAATATTGCACTGAATAGACTATAAGTTACCACTCAGTTACAGATACAAATGTTTATGTAAGTTGTCTTTTTTATTTCTTTGAAAAAAGATGTATATGTCGGCCACCACTTCATCTTGTTGCTATTATTTTTTTATTTTTCATTTATTTTAACCTCTCATATGTTTTATTTTACTGGTTGTCAACAGATGGCGACACCATGTAACCAATAACAAATAAATTATTGATTTTTCTTTACTTGCAACACATTTAGTTCGTTATGATGGCTAACGTCAAATTTGTGGTAATGCTTAACTATGATTGGTTGACATTTATTGTTTTTTAAAGATTAGTAATCTGTAAGCTATGTTTATGCTTCTTAGGGTGTCTAACCTGTATAGCATTTCCGAGCGTACTAAATTGCGATTGGCTGATATCTTATTATTTTCTTGGTTGCTTGGGCTATTTAAGCTAAGATGAATCGAGTTGAAAATTAATTCTGACCGAGCAAAAGAAAAACCATCTCCGCCTAAAGACTTGTCGGTTTCCGTAAGTGATCGTTTCTATTGTTATTCTGAACTGTTTATGATTTTACTGTGTTATAATGGTGTAACTAATGTCGATTTGATTTGTGTTGATTTGAATAAAATCCGTTAGTTGTTAGGAGTGTTTTTCATCAATTCATAGCCCTCGCTATGTCCGATACCCACGAGGACGCCCAGATTACCACTCCGGTCGCACCTGAGGCGACATATACATACGAAAACTACATGGATAATTACATCGTTCCGAACTTTCAAATCGCGAGAACTCATAAAGTTGCTAAGGTGACTGGAAGTGTTCTTTCCGTGTACCCTTCAATATTTTGATTAGTTCTCTGTATTTTGCTTTGAAAAAGGAACACAGCAATTGTTTTAAATTTCCACTAGGATTAATCATTAATTTATTAAAAGGTGCATATTTTTAAATCACGTAGCTTGTCTCATTTATTGCTACGTATTAATAGATAAATAAATAAATAAATATCATGGGACAACTGACATCAATTATTATTGACCTAGTCCCAAAGTAGGCAAAGTAGGCTATGGCTACTAGACAACTGATAAACATATTGTTTAAATAAATACATACTTAATATACATATTAAACATCCAAGAACCGAGAACAAACATTCGTATTCATCATACAAACGTGTGCCCAGACCGGGGATCGAACCCGGGACCTCAAGCTTCATAGTCAAGGTCTCAACCACTAGAGATTTATATTGGGATAGTGTCGGACACAGCATGTACCATACAAGGAACTCGATTTAGTCTGACCAAGTATACGTACTCTTTTGATTATAAATTGAAATTAAATTTAACACCGTCCATTCAAGTCCTATCGAGGTTCAATTAATTTACTGAAACCCTCTATACCAATCAGTCTATTCCGCATAAGACTGCAAAGACAGCTCAGCGTCTGCATCTGCAGTGTTTGCGCAAAGTTCGGTAATCCGGCCAACGTTTGCACAGGCAGTGGGCTCATCATCGCCTAATTGTATGCGAATTGCTAATTCAGACTCCAAATTATGGGAATTAGTGAATTCGGCAAGCGTTTGGCGGACGGGAGAGGAATCGGCCCAGAATTTCGGGTGATATTGATTTGCCAATTGAATATTTCGGAATTCATGTGCGGATGTGCATTAAAAAAAAATTGTGTCTTGTGTTGTGTTGTTCGTGAGTGTTTGTGTGTGTTGTGTTATGTGGTTGTATGTGTGTAATGAATGTTGTGCAATGTTGTATTGTATGTGATCGCTTTGAAACGATAAGACAGCCTATTTTCTACCATACCAGTTTTTCTGTAATCTCTTTGTACTGTTTTGTGGTTTTCAATAAAAAATATTTGTATCTTTCCCGCGATCTTTACCAGGTCGTTGCTCCATCTTGTTGGTGGCCATTCAAGAACCTTCTGACCCCATCGGCCATCAGTCCTGCGAGCAATGTGCCCCGCCCACTGCCACTTAAGTTTCGTAATTCTTCGGGCTTTGGTAACCTTAGTTCTACTGCATGCAGATACTTATCATAATTTCTGATTCTATCCCGCAGAGAAACCCCGAGCATAGCCCACTCCATCGCCCTCTGAGTAACTTTTAGCTTCCTTATGAGGCCGTTAGCGCCCACGTCTCAGATCTGTAAGTCATCACTGGCAACACACAATGGTCAAAGGCTTTTGACTTCAAACACTGCGGTCATTTGGACGAAAAGACACATATATACTTAAATACATATACTTAAAGATAAATACCTCAGTACTTTACTATTTATTTAGACAAGCTCTACAACTCTAACTCTATAAATATCTAGATATATATCAACTAACTCCTCAACCATACCAACAAAATGGCTGAAAATTCATAAGCCGTGCAGCGGTTGCGAGTGCATTATTTCGAGCACTACACGTTATTAAAATGGCCGCCTTGTGACGTCATAATGTGCCGTGACGGTATTAAATATGCGCAGTGCCTTAGTGTTTTGGCGTGGGATAAAAGCTCAGAGAACAGACGAGAGCTGCCCTTAGCTTATCTTTGGACTTAATTTTACCTGACGCCTTTTAACGTTATACTTTTTAATGAACACAGAAAAAAACCTGCGAAGTGCGAGTCGGACTCGTGCACTGAGGGTTCCGTGCAAATATTTTTCCGCTTTTCCCCAGTGTTTTAAGTTGTCCAGTGTTAGCAGAGTCCTGCTTCTAAGCAAAATGTCATTTCAGGGTCATTTCATGTTGGTCTTGACATCAGACAGACACAAAAAAAAATGATTTTGAGATTTTTCTGAGTGGTTGTGTATAAGAGCTACCTTTATACCACGACCGGACGACCGAATAGCCTAGTGGTTAGAGACCATGACTATGAAGCTTGAAGTCTCGGGTTCGAATCCCGGTCGTGGTAGATGTTTGTATGATGAATACGAATGTTTGTTCTCGGGTCTTGGTTGTTTAATATGTATATGAGTATATATTTATCTATATAAGTATGTTTATCCGTTGTCTGGTACCCATAGTACAGGCTTTGCCTAGTTTGGGACTAGGTCAATTGGTGTCAATTTGTCCCTTGATATTTAATAATATATTTATTATTATTCAAGTTTCTAGGACTACTGGAAATACCCTTTAGGTTTTCGGATTTCGTCAATTTGTGTGCCAGCAACCGTTTTAATGACTGTATCTTTTGGTTGCGTTGACTTAGAAGCTTGATTATTTCACAGCCTCAGAAAGGACTGTTAGCTTGAGTATTTAGTATTAATTTAGTATTAATTTAGTATTAATTTTAGCATGCTACCTCCACGCGTTCCAGTGGGTCAAGCACAATTCACAGTGCGACTTCTGTCTCACGCGAGAACAACTGCCCGCTCTTTTCTGGCACTCAGAATGCAACGGGACGGGTAATATAAACTCGCGCGACAAACAAAGTCGCGGCCAGTCGTGCTAGCCCTACAGAGAAAAAGGGTCTTGACAGACAGACAGACAGGCGGACAACAAAGTGACCCTACAATATTAGGGTTCCGTTTTTCCTTTTGAGGTCCGGAACCCTGAAAATACACACATAATTTAGAAAAGGTCTCAAAAAGTTTTTAAGAAATGTAGTACCTTAGGAAAATTAGTGGGAGAGCCATACTGCCGTACGAACGGGCCGGCTCGTCCGGGGAAGTAGCACCCTCTCGCGGAAAATATGCGAGAAGCAACATTACAGCACAGCATAGCAGCAAAAGCTTTGTACATTTGTACAAGGGCGAATTTATCCCTTATAGGGATAATAAGGGGAGGGGAGGCGTAATCAATAACCAAGCACTAACGCTTAGAAGCCTACTATGATTTTAGTCCGCATCAACTTTGCCAGATAAAACAACTAGCAGGTGTATTTTTAAAAATGTTGCCAGCTTCATAGTTTAATGGAACCATTAGCGAAGCTTTCAGTGCTTTTTTACCCCTGCCAGAGCTTAGGTCGTCTTTGGCGAGATTTGCTTTAATACTGAGTAATACCACAGTGTTAAGTAAATAAATAATAAATATCACGGGACAATTTGACACCAATTGACCTAGTCCCAAACTAGGCAAAGCCTGTACTATGGGTACTAGACAACGGATAAACATACATGTATAGATAAACACATACTTATATACATATTAAACATCCAAGACCCGAGAACAAACATTCGTATTCATCATACAAACATCTGCCCCGACCGGGATTTGAACCCGGGACCTCAAGCTTCATAGTCAGGGTCTTTAACCACTAGGCTATCCGGTCGTCAAAAGAGCTTATACCTACCAGTGGTCCGACGCCTTTGATGTTTGCGTAAATGCCGACACCGCAACCGCATGGCCAAAGCACCAAGGAGGGTGAAAGTTCCTAACTAATCGGGCAGTGGCGGCGTATGCAAGGGGGCTCGCCCTGCCCGCCCCGCACCCCGCACCCCCCGCACGATTGACCTGTCTAGAGGCCTTCGTCGGACGACTGTACAGACTGTGGTAATACTAAGTACGTTGGTTTGTTAAATGGTGGAACATTTTATAGTCCAGGCCATAGGTTATGGGCTCAGTCTACGATGGCTCTCTCTTTCGCTCAGGACGACGCAATAAATTGTTTTGACATTAACTGATGCACGTTCTCTTACTGTCAATAACAACAAAAAAAAACCTTTTTTTTTGGTGCTTTAATAATATGGGTGGTAGATAACACCATATTTTCTAATGCCGTAAGTGCATTATTATAGCAGCACACTTTGACATCTTTGCGGCTTAATGTACCTAAGTAAGGGACAAAACAAGTAGGTATAAGAAATAGTTAATCAGAAAACCGTAAAATACTTAATCAGAAAACCGTAAAATACTTAATCAGAAAACCGTAAAATACTTAATCAAAAAACCGTAAAATACTTAATCAGAAAACCGTAAAATACTTAATCAGAAAACCGTAACATACTTAATCAGAAAACCGTAAAATACTTAATCAGAAAACCGTAAAATAATTATAAATATTATGTTGCGATTATAAACTTAATTGCGGTTTGTCAACTGGCCGTGACCTAGTCGATGCATTCAGGACAGCTATTTACCAACGATAAAGTTAAGTTTGTCCCTTAATCCTCCCAGTTTGTATGGAACCTCCGGTGCGCTAGTCAGACTTCGGCCAGACAAGTGGTTTTAATAACGAATACGAACTTCGTTTTTTTAACTCGTTAATCAATAAGGACTTGCAAAGCTCCACCCTTTAAAGCTTTTTAAAAACAATGCACCCCATCACAATGGCCAATCAAGAACTCGCATAAAACTTCCAAATTTAAACCCTCGAGTTCAACAACCTCGATTAAACTTATCCGCCGCTAATTACCTATATCGATATAAATTTAACTTTTCCGTTATTTTTTTACTTTTTTCGTCGGCAACCCTGAATAATAGGGCGGTGCAAGGTAATTAAAAGTTTAGCGCGGGTGAAATAAGGTTGTTCCAAACCGACGTTTATGGTTTTTGATGAACTACATAGATATGAATTTGGGTATTTTATGAGGCGAGATGGGCCTGAGTTATATTTCGTGTCAGGTTATTGTTATTTATGAAGAGTGTCAGGCAATACTCTGTAACTGGCTTACAAATTGTAAAACACATACATCCATCATCACAAGATCTGCCGCATCGACCGCTCCTATTTTTTAACGATGTACACTTTTTCATTGTTATGGCACTCCAGGTCTTTACTTTATAATGTCTTGTATTATATGCTTAACTTTGTGACTGTTTGTTGCCTAAAAATAAAAATAAAATAAATAAATAATATTGACTGCCTGTTGGAACAAATTAATGTTTTTAAAAGTAATGGTTGTAATAATTTATTGAATCAGGCGTTACTTTGTGGAGGTCCATATTTATGAACTAAAAAACAATTACTTTGCTCACCCGCTTGCTTTGGTCGCGGGTGAGCAAAGTAATTGTTTTTTAGTTCATAATGTTTGTAATGTTTTGTTGTTGCCGTTTTGTTTTCATTTCTTCCTATGTGTATTAGGTACTCGTAGTAAATAAGAAATGTGTTCGTTGTGATGTAGTGTGTTTTTATGTCAATAAATGTTGTGAGTTTGAGTTTGAGTTTAATGATAGAGAATCGTTGTAGATAACACAGAACAGAATAAAAAATCGGGCAAGAGCATGTCGGCCCATGCCTAGTGTAGGGTTTCGTAACTGTAACTATAAAGAAATGCAGTACCGATTGAAAAGGGCGTATCTTCATGGCACCTGTTATTTTGTTGAGAAGCGCAGTTTTTCGGCAATAACTCAAAAACCGTAAATCCGATCATGTTGAAAACAATTTTAGTTGAAAGTGTTTTTTAAGCGTTACCTTTGTAATTTTTTTCATGTTTTTTGGACTTACGGGTTAGAAGATAAGGGAGGGGAACACAACTTATGCAACTTTCGGAGCGATTATTTCCAAAAATGTTCGCTTATTCAAAATAATTGCCTAGAAACCTCAAACTGTTTTTAAAAGAGCTGTCGAAATATGTGCCACACGTTTGCTGAAAAAATATTTTTTTAAACTTTTGTTGCATTTATGTAGTGCCACCTCTACAAATATTTATTTTTATTATTTAACTATCAAACTAATTAGCGGCTTCTACAAGACACCTATTCTTCAAATTTCATCAATATACCTCTTACAGTTTTCGAGTAAAATGCCCGTGACATACGGACGGATGCACGGACGGATTGACATGACGAAACTATAAGGGTTCCGTTTCTGTCATTTTGGCTATGGAACCCTAAAAACTGCATTTAAGTATCCAAAGAATACGGCAAAAAACATGCTCTGCGGGTGTCCCTCTAATTCTCTAGTCACAGTACGTATGTTAAAATGCACTCAAAAACATGATTATGACATCAATGCCAACTGCAGACAATAAACACGTTAACAACTTAAACTACTCCGTTAACGGTTAACGATAACGATATAACGTAAACCCGTTAACGGTTAATTCAACGTTAATAATTCGGTAGCTATAATAGCATTCTGGGTCCGCAGTAGATCAGAATAAGGGGTCACCATAAATTTAAATGGCCCCGTAGCCACGCGACTAGCCAGGGGTCGTGGACCTTTGGTGGCGGTTATGGCGTGAAGTTTAGTTCAAAGGATGTGAAAATGTGTTCTATTCGAATGGGTATGTTTTGATATGGCCCTTGTCACTGCTGGTTAAATTTATATGCGTAGAAAGGCGTTTAAGAATTTGTTTTACTTTAAATAAATAAACGGGTTGGAAGGAACTTGCCGTTGATAGAGACGAGTGGCGAAGGGAGGGGGAGGCCTTTGCTCAGCAGTGGGATACTTTACCAGGCTAAAATAATAATAATAATTTCCAAATTTTATGATTCTAGGACAATAAAGTAAAGTACCCTAAAAGTTTTGATTTAGGTTAGATTTGACAGTCGGACAACAAAGTGACCCTAAAAGGGTTCAAATATAAGACAGTTTATATATAGCAACCAGTCAAATATCTTTAAACATAAAAAGGTGTGTGATGAAGCCTCGTCCTGTATTTTACCATGTACGAAAATCTTCGTGAAATATACGGATCACTCACGTAAGTCAGTCGAATATAGTTAGACATGTTTCGGACCGTAGTCCTTCTTCTGGGAGGACACGCTTCGACGGTAGCGAAACGCAACGAGCCGCGACTCTGCTAGCGAGGCTGCTTGACTGACGTGTGAAAATCGCAAAAACTTAAATTGTAATTTTATTTTAATTTTCAGCCAAAGGTTACCTACCCCTGGCTGCAGCCAGTCTGTGGTCACCGGAGCTGTTGTATCATGCATAAGTCGATTCGCGCCGCATTCACTGTAAGCGATTATACTGCGGAATACATGCATACATTATGTTTCAGCGTTTGGAGGTTCAAACGATTAGCAAATATACTATAAGAATAGCTTAAGTGACTGATGGCTGATGGGGTCAGAAGGTTCTCGAATGGCGTCCGCGGACCGGGAGACGAGCTGTCCGTAGGCCTCCAACAAGATGGAGCGACGACCTGGTAAAGATCGCGGGACCGCGGTGGATGCGGAAAGCACAAGACCGGTCAGAGTGGAGAGCCGCGGGGGAGGCCGCCGGCCAGCAGTGGACGTCTTTCGGCTGACATGATGATGCCGATTTTCCCATAGTAACTAAGACGTTAACGCGAACGCGATTGAGACGTTCTCTTGTGTCAGAACTGTCTTACACTAGAGGTACGGTCGAGGAAATTAATTCCTGACCCACCATGGAACCTTTTCGCAGTAAACGTCATAGTGACATCGCATGGCTTGACAAGGAAAATCGTTATGACGTTTACTATGAAAACGTTCTATGGTGGGTCAGGAATTAATTTCCTCGACTGTACGAGCGCGTCAGCCAACCGCACCAGCCGCGCGCGAACAGTTGTACTCTCACTTGTACCTGGATAGAAAGAAATAGTGCTTTCTCAAACATAGAGTTAATATTCGCATTACTTTTAAAAAAAAAGAAGACACCAAGTAGTACAAGTCTAACCCCTTCGTCCGGCAATCCCTTTTTTCCCGGCCTCTGAGGGTCGAGCACGGCTTTTCGAAACTTGCGTCACGTAAAATCGAATAGTAAACGTTGTCGAGTTTGTATGACGTTTGGAACAGCGCCCGCCCGTGAGCGTATTTGGAACTAAAATTTAGTATGAGGTTTCCCGACCTCGATACGATAATCGTAACGTTACGCAGCATTCGACAAGTCGTGCTCGACCCTCTGCAGTAATGTACCTACTAAGTAATATACCTCGCCGAAAATAAGGGCCGAGAACCAGTGATAGCACCCGATCGCTTTCCGCATGCGACGTCAGGTTTTAAAATCAAAATGCCTTGTTTTTTTTTTGACATTTCATTATTTTATTTCTTATTCCATTAATGATTATTATTTTGTGTTTTTACCCGACTGCAAAACGCAAAGGAGGGTAATGTGCTTAACAGCCTATGTATGTATGTATGTATGTATGTTTGTTCCTTTTTATTTTAATTTTTTTCACTTAATATTTGACATTTCGTATTTTTTATTATTGAATTAATGACGATCTTTTTGTGTATGAAACATATTTTGACATGTCAAATAAAAATAATACGTAATGCGTAATTTTCAAAGTGAAATAAATTAATCTAATCTAATCTGATCAACGATAAACTGTTAAATAAATCACACTCGTGACGTCAAAATACCTATGCAAAATTGCATACGCTCGGTTTACATACAAATCGATAAACTCTTTCCTTCTCTTCCGAAAGTTCTACATAACATGTACATACAATTTATGTTCCCATCTATATTATAACCTTTAATACTTCTATGTCCATTTCATGTTCAGCTCTTCCTACCCTGAAGGCTCGACCCAAATCGGCAGGTGCTCTCGGAATCAAACGTGCATCCATTAGAATGCATCAAACGAGTGGCAGTCGAGTTTCACCAAACTGCATCGCCACAAAGCAAGGCGCAACTTGTCATCCATTTTAAAATCTACGAACAGCGACTACTGAAGCTTAGGACCTGGGACAAAGAAATCACTATACTTATTATATAAAAAACTCTTTCGTTACTGAGTCACCGACAGACAACGCACAGCCGAAACCCTTGGCCCTAGAAAACTGTAATTTTGCATAGATATGCATATTAATTAAACCGACAAGGTGGTACAATAAAATGTTGAAATAAAAATTACAGGTAAAGTGGGGATGAATTTTTTCTCTCATCTACCCCATAGTGTGGAATATCGTTGGATAGGTCGTTTAAAATTATTGGGGGTGTTCGAAGATCACGTTTCGATTGAGGGATTCGTTTGCGAAATATTTGGCTAAGAAGTGCTCATTTTTGTTAGACTCAAGTGTCACTCCCCTCCTCTACCAAAGAAACTGTTGTATTAGGAAATGTGAAAAAATCAGAGCAAGCGCAAATAGTAAACTTAAAAGAAAAACTATCCCAAATTTTGCAGAAAATAGCTTTCGATGAAATCAAACAGCTATGAAACGTTTGTCGACGATTCAAGGGACTCTGCTATTTACATACCTACAAATCGACGGCTGCCTTAACCTCGTTAATAAACTTTGACGAAATTGGTGTAACCACCTTAGGTTCGCGGTCTAGAGTGGTTATCCCAATTTCATCAAAGTATAGATACGAGGTTGAGTCAAGTACCGTTGAAATGTCCCTTCTGTGCGAGTCCGACTCGCACTCTGGTGGTTTTTTAGGGTTCCGTACCTTAAAAGGTAACAACGGAACCCTTATAGGATCACTTTATTGTCCGTCTGTCTGTCTGTTTGTCGGTCTGTCAATACCTTTTTTCTCTGGAACGCGAGGTAGCATGCTGAAATAAATATCAACTGCGGCCCCTTGAAGCTGTGAAAAAATCAACCTTCTAAGTCAACGCAATCAAAAGATACACTAATTAAAAAGGCTGTTTCTATACAAATTACCGAAATCCGAAAATCAAAAGGGTACTTCCAGTTGTCCTAGAAAATTTAAATCCGGTATGAAGGTAGTTCTCATAGCACAACCACTCAAAAAATTCTCAAAACCCAAATTTTTATGTCTGTCTGTAGATTTCGCAGACCAATATAAGTTGACCCCACACTGCGTACATTTTGCTTAGGAGCAGGGCTCGGCTTACACTGGACTTCTTAAAACACTAGGGAAAAGCGTTAAAATCTTTCTACGGAACCCTCGTGCGCGAGGCCGACTCGCACTTGGCCGGTTTTTTTTCTAAAGTTTTTTTTGAAGGCGGTTTTACTTTTTGTTAAAAGATTTTTTTTTCTGTGTAAAATCAGGTCTCTTATTCCGGATGCCACCAGAGATCGCTATCAAATTTATTTCTCGGACGAGTACCCAAGTTCCCCGTCTCTGCGATCCATGATTAATGTCGCGGTGTAGACGGCGACCGCGGCGCGCGCGCAATTATGCGCCGCACTCCGGAACTGGGTGAGGGCGAGATGCAGGTTTTGTGTGATCTGTATGGAGCACCCTGGACAATAAAGTTGTACGGAATAGGTATCTATTGTGAACGGATGATGAAGCGACCACACTCTGTATAAAGGATTTTTTTAATGAACCGTCAAGACTTCAGCGAGGGGTTGAGTTAGTCTAAATCACTCACGTAAATATGTCGAGTTTAGACCGACATCATCATCATCACCAGCCTTTTTTCGTCCCACTGCTGGGCACAGGCCTCCTCTCAGAATGAGAGGGCTTGGGCTATAGTTCCCACGCGGGCTCATGATAAATTACCAATGTAATACCGCACATAAATTCCGAAAAACTTAGAGGTGCGAGCCGGGGTTTGAACCCACGACACTCTGCTTGAGAAACCACTGGCTATCACGGCTAGACTGACATGTTTCGGACTAATTCGTAAGTAGTCCTTCCCCTGGGAGGGCAGGACGCAGCGGCAGTGAGACGCAAACTACGCCCCGCGGCTAAACATATTAGGCTAAGCACGACTTATAAACGTGAGTGATCCGTTTTACTTCACTATTCTAAATTCAAAATTTTATTCAGCAAATAGGCAGTTGAATGCTCTTTTACACGTCATTTTTTTTAGTCTACCAGCGCTTTCGGAAAGACTATGATTGCCTAAGAAAGAAGTCTCACGGTATTGATTTAAATAACTCTTCTCAAATAACTTGAAAAACTGTAAAAAATACGTATTCGAGATGCTCACAATGAGCCCTTTCATTTGATACGTCACACGATGTAGTTTGTAAAACTTTTTTTTTTCTTTTTCTAATACATAAAAATAGTAAATGATAATAGTAATAATAATATTTTTCTAATTCAATTGCATTACTTTTTTTCTATTAATTATTATTTTGTGTGGCAATAAATGGTTTTCTGTCTTTCTATACATCTCCCACCCCCATGTTTAAAATTCATTAATTTACGTAACACGTCCGTTTTTGGGTCACCGACTTACATTATGTGCATCAAATTTATTCATTTATTATTTTATACATAAAGCTGTTACATTGGTATAATAAGTCAGTCCATGACGCCCTGTAAGGGCACGCAATAATAATTAAAACTAAGTTTATCATTACATGCTGTTGAGATTTTATGATTATAAAATTACATTAAATTATTGGCATGTATTGATATTATTAAATTTTCTGTTACTATTCTATATTGGAGCTATTAAATTGTGATGTTTTAAATAATAATTATACTGTATTATATCAAAATCAGCTTAGAATCAGCATCGCTATTCAGCGAGGCAACGCTGCCAGCCTTTTGGGCACTATGCCACGGGGGCCTTATTTAGATTTAATTTTGTTTTAAGTTGTAGTTTATTTAGTTTAAGCTTAGATTTAGTGTCATTGTAAATTGCTTTTATTATGTATTATGTATTTAACCTAAAAAAAAAAAAAAAAATGGGGATTTATAATTTCAATTATATAATTGTCAATGTACCTATGTCTAAAATTTACCTAACTAGTATTACTTTACACTTTCATAATTTAAGAACTCGTCAATAGAATAATAACATTTGTCGATTAAAAATGTCTTCAGATTATTTTTAAATGTATTATATCGGGGTTCTTGTCTAATGGATTCTGGGATTTTATTAGTTATTTGTATACATTTATACTTGGGACCACTTCTGAACATTTTCATATTGGATTTCGGTACCTGTAACTTATTCCTATACTGTGTCCTAGTTGAACTTGTGTCTTTTTTGCCATAAATAAGTCTGAATGTTTTCGTACAAACAGTGCCGATTCCAATACATAAATTGAGGGTAGGGTTAATAATTTATGTTTTATAAAGTGCTGACGGCAGCATGGTATACGAATGTTTGCTAATATACGAATGCACTTTTTTTGCATGATAAATAGCTGTTAGGCTTCAGTGCAATTTCCTTACAGTACCACGCCGTATCGGAGCCAGGCGAATTTAATCTCCAGTCCAGTAGTTTAGACAGAGAGACACGCGAATCATCCTATAAAGGTTCCACTTTTTCCTTTCGAGGTACGGAGCCCTAAAAAACTATTTTCCGAATAACATACTATATTACTACATAGTTTCTTATGCGGAGTATTTTTTTTATCACTGCACAAATTTTGACACAAATGATTTTGTATCGTTAATATAATATAATATTACGACAGTAAAATCAGATTTTTTTTGTTGCAAATTATCCTACTTTTACCTTCTCGTGTAGGTATGAACCGTTAGTTAGTGGAATCATTGAATCGGCAACATCTCATATATTTTTAAACAAGAGTAAAAATAACACAACATGATTTTGATTTACAATAGCGAAGCGAATATTAAAATTTTGGACCTATTAAAAATTATCCTGTATGTACTTGGCCTTGTAGAAAAAACAGACTCTCCTACAGCCACGAAGGTTTTTGCCAATAAACACACGAGTACCGTAGCAGCAGAAAAACTTTACCCGCCACATATTCCCGGAAAAATCCCGGGACAGAGGAGCTGAACTTTTGAATCTTACAGTCGCTGGGATTTGTTCGCCTTTGAATAAACAAATAGTTTGCACGTAGACAAATGAGAATGTTTTTTTTTCCTTTTTTCTTTACTTGGTAATGTGGGTATTACTTCTTAGTAAAATATAAATACATGATATAGGAAATATTGGTGGAGTAAAAGGATCACTCCCGTATGTAAATCGAGTACAGCCCGACATATTTTGGATTAATCCGTGCTCCTGTAATCTCACGATAGTTTCATGTTAAAAACCGCCTTAAAAAAAAAACTTGAAATAATCCCCAAAAAGCCATGAGTTTTATGGCCTAGCAGAAATATGAAGTCGGTGCGGTGCTAGCGGAATATTCTTGGAATGAAGCACCGACTTCATATTTCTGCTAGGCCATAAAACTCATGGCTTTTTGGGGATTATTTTATGTTTTTTTTCTGAGGTTTTTTTGAAGGTGGTTTTACGTTTTGTTAAAAGATTTTTTATTTCGCAATTTTTGGTTACGTTGATATTATTATCCTCCAACTCTTAACCGTTAAGAAGTTGTACCTTCCATCTTCACCTCATCAACACGAAATGATGACTATCAGACGCAAGTACTTGAATAGCTTTCGAAAATGCACGCATGCATGAATAGATTTCGAAAACACATGATAAGTCCCTATAAAATTTGAGGGTTGCCCTCGATTTCCCTGGGATCCTATCATCAGATCCTGACTTGGTGACAATGGGATGAATTAGAAAGTATATCCTTTCAAGGAAAATAAAAATTTTGAAATCGGTCCTGCCGTCTTCGAGTTTAGTTTAATCGGGGAACATACATAAAAAAAAGCAAATATTCCGACGAATTGAGAACCTCCTCCTTTTTTTCAAGTTGGTTAAAAATATAGCGAATGTTCATGCTTTGTTTGTCATTATACTTTCCCACGATTGCATGATGATGCAGACCAAACCCATGTCATTGACATAGAAGTTGAGTCATGCGCAGCAGTGATCGGACTGAGCAGTGCAATTTGGGGTGAATCATTATGTTTTTTAAGCTTAATACGGTCATAAATAACTGATTGAATTAGGTACATACATTTATAAACTGCTAGTAAAATAACACGAATTATATTAAGTACATGATGACTGGAACTCTGGATGCGTGAGACTGAATCGCATTCTCCCGGTTTTTTTTTTACTTTTTCCTACCCAAACCTTCAACTAACCAAAATCAATAAGATTATTTACCGACCCTGTAACCTCCAATCTGTGTATCCGACATACACATAATAGCTACCTACTATACATATATACCACAAGCTACCTGCTGTTTATGTACCAACCTAAATATCTACCACAAGGTAGGGCGTATGGGGCGTAGCACAGGACCGTGTCTTACAAAGCTACAAGTTACAATTTACAAGCGGAAGTCTCATTCTATCACCTTTTGTTAGAAAGAGACTTCCGCTTATAAATTACAACTTGTATCTTTATAAAACACGACCCAGGAAGTGGCCACTGGAGAACGTACGGTCGTGTTCTAACAGTAAAATTAATTAAAGCCCTGCAATTACTGAAGAGATTAAATAAAAGATGGTATTCTTAGTCAGGACTGGATCTATATTCAAGTAGCAGCGGCTTAAGGCTAATACAAATTCTGAAATGCAACTATCTTAATCGAGGTCCCAGCCCGACTGATCTGCTTTCTGGGAACCAAGTGTTCCTTTATTTTGATAACATTCTAAGTTTAAAATTTACAGTTCAGTCTAGCTTGCCCGGACCGCACCATGCACTTGCTGCATGGAGGCTGTATAACAATGCTACAGTACATACTATATACAGTTTATATACCAACCTAAACATAAAGTCTATTCCTCTCGGCTCCAGAAAAACTCAAGAGGCAACACGGAGGCGGTAATGAAAAAAGTTCATTCATTCAACCGGTACTTTTTGCAGGGCCAGAGCGGAATAAGAATCGGGGTCAAGAGCCTTTGGATTAACTTTCATGGCATTCATCATATTCTAACGGGATGGGTAGAATGGCGGCTTTTGTGTTCTGAATTCAAGTGTGTGAAAAATAAAGAACAAAATTAAGTTAAAAATCTCAATATTAACGAGAAAATATGGTGATAATGAAACAAAAACGGATCACTCACGTATATAAGTCGAGTTTAGTCCGACATTTTCGGACTAATTCGTAGTCCTTCCTCTGGGAGCGCACGACCCAGCGGCGGTGAGACACACACTGCGCGCCACGGCTCTGTTCGCGCGACTACCGCGCGCGTGAGTGATCCGTTTTTATTTCATTATGATTGAGTCTCACGGTAAAAACTATGTTAAAAACTATCGTGAGACGTGGAAAGAACAAGACTGGTCTGAGTGGAGAGCCTTGGGGAGGCCTGTGTCCAGCAGTGGACGTCTTTCGGCTGACATGATGATGATGACGATGATGATCGTGAGATTCGCTCACATAAGTCAGTGGAGTACAGCGCGACGTGTTCGTTGTGTTTTCGTTTCGCTATAGCCGAAGCTCGCAGAGGAATAATTACTGATTAGTCCGAAACACGAGCTGAACTGTACTAAAGTATGTACGCGGTCGTCGGCTTATTTGACTATCACTGTCATATTGTTGTATTTATGATCTAATAATTTGTATTTTTTTATACAATAACCTAACCTAACCAACTTGGAAAAGTTAAAAAACCCCCGACATTGTCATTTCAAAGTTCAATATCTCGAAAACCAGTCAACCGATTTTTAAGGAACTTAGCTAAGAACCATCTCGATTAAGCAAGCATTCGATTAAATAATACCTGATCGAAATCCGTTTGGGAGCTATGACGCTACTGATACACAAGTCAAACCTCTTTTTGCGTCGGGGGTTAAAAGGTAGGTATTTAATTCTCGTTTAGCACATTAGCAACAAGTACAGATTTTTTTATCATAATTTCAGTAAACTTTTCTTTTATTAAAAAAAAAACAGTTAAAACGAAGCTTAGTTTTTCCTCGAACCGTCCAACTCCATTTATTATTAATTAGGCCGGCTGCGAACAAGCGATCTGCTAGTGCTCATTAATTCAGAACACTGTTTGCGGGCAGCCTAAGCTTTGATGTTAGGCATGGTACTCACGAGAAAAAACAGAAATATTGTCAGAAAAATGAAATGAAATAAACGTAAAATAAAATAAACTTTACTGTCATTTTACAGAAGGTTATGAAATTAGGTGCTCACTTTTAGACTTAACTTAACCCCTGAATGAAGTTTTGACGATTCATTAAAACTTACCCAGTATAATAATAACTTGCTCGCAGGACTGCTGGCCTATGGGGTCAGATGGTTCTGGAATGGCGTCCACGGACCGGGAGACGAGCTGTCGCTAGGCCTCCAACAAGATGGAGCGACGACCTAGTAAGGATTGCGGGACCGCGGTGGATGCGGAAAGCACAAGACCGGTCTGAGTGGAGAGCCTTGGTGGAGGCCTACGTCCAGCAGTGGACGTCTTTTGGCTGACATGATGATAACATAACTTGCTTATGTACCTAAAATGAGTTATAACCAAACAAACAACTTTCTCAAAGCAGAAATTAGTACCGTTTTGTTAATCTATTAACCGCATTGCGGGCAAAATAAAGCACAAATGATACCACCATTTCATCGTATTTGTTTGCAATGGCGAAATAAACGATTTTCATTCAGCTACTGAAACGTTTGACCGCGTCACTCATAACATTTGCACTATACGGTGCATTGTGGTTTGAAATAAACAATCTAACTCGAACTTTAGTTAAATGTGTGCGGAATAACTCAAATAAAGGCATGGTAGTAAAATTATTAAAAAACCGGCCAAGTGCGACTCGAATTTCCGTACAAATTTTTAGGTGCGTAAATAGTTCGCCTATCACGGGAATCGAGTCCAGGAGTTTTTTTCCTACTTTTCCCTGCATGTTTTAAGTTGACTAGTGTTAGCAGAGCCATACTCTTAAGCAAAATGTGCTTAAACGCAGAGTGGATTCATTTTATATTGGTTTGTGGAACTAATTTGTGGGAGAGAAAACGATTTCTGATCATATTTTGATTTCAAATTGTATAGTAAATTTTTACTCGCGTAAGACCATTTCTCTTCAATGACGTTATTTGTTTGTGTAGTATAAATACTCTTTCGCCGGTTGGCGCCGGTCAGTTGCCATCGAGGTGTCGTACTGTTTAGTGCAGATGCACTAAACATTCCCTATTGTCAGGTAAACTATAAATCTGTCCGTTATCATTCGAATGTAATATTATTAGTTAGCAGGCTCTCTGCTTGATTGTGTTATTTTGGTGCGTATTTATTAAAGTAACAACTATTAGTGCCTATGTTAAGCTTCTTATGTGTAATAAGCCTCTATCTAATGTAAATTATATCCATTTGTTCAATTATTGCTATAGATAATGTGATTTGCTTCTACAGCTGTATGTATGACTACCCTCGGTTGTAAGTAAGTTATTTTTGCACCAATATTTAAATAAATGATTTTGATGACTGATTTTATGCTTGTTTGCCATTCATCTCCCACAAATTTTATTTTTTTGATGATCTCTGAAAAACTTCTATGATATAGAGTTATTTCAGATTTTTCTCTTTGCAAACTTCGGAGATGAAATGAAATGAAATTTATTTATTTGCTTTAGTCATGTTATAAATAGTTATTGTGCAATGACATTGTGCAATGGCAAATATTATTGCCATACAATAATTTACAATGTGCAAACAACGCTCTTTCATTTGACACCCCACACGTCCTGGTAGCCCAACATTAAAAATTTAAAGTCAAGCAAAAAAATATGAAAATATTTTGTCATTATTTTTTCATTGCAAAATTGCTGGGCAGGCATTTTTTTTACACCAATCCAAAAATCAAGTCGATAGTATTAGTAGTTCCTGAGATAGCCAATTTCTTCACTAGAGTTGCCACTACTCACCTACCTACCTAGAGTCAACCCACAATAACTCTGCAACGAACTGACAACAGTGGAAATCTAAAGTTTAAGAAACAACACGTTTTGAACTTTTGATTAGATTAAATATAAACAGGTCATAGTTCATCCACCATTAAAATGCCTCTTATATTTCGTTTTCCAGATTTTATTTTACCATACAACGGCAAAACCTAATAAACACTGGCAAAATTGTCGGCCAATGGACAGAGCCATATTTAAAATAAACAGCAACTTTTGATTACTACTATCATTATATTTATAATTAAAGAAATGTGACATGAAAAAAGTATTACCACAGCGTGATTTTTCTGGGTTGCCAATTAATATCTTATGCAGAGTTATCGTGGGACAATTCTACCTACTGATTTCCAGCGCCAGTGTACTCTAGGCTTTAAGGTAAACATCGCCACTTAATCTCAAGATTTCGTTCATCCGCCTCAGCCCTATGAAAAGCTGGTAAGCGGGATTGCAGAACTGCATCTTGGCGATTAGTAACTGCAAGACACGGCTAGCACAAGCCGCTGCTCTCGGTTTGTCGCTATTTGTATCTCTTTGTCAGTCTCTTAACTTTTTAACCCCCGACTCCAAACGAGGGGTGTTATAAGTTTGACGTGTGTAGGTATCTGTCTGTGACATCGTAGCTCCTAAGCGGATGAACGCTACTATTTTTAACCGAAAGCTGTTTTAATCGAGATGATTCTTATTATAATCTATCTATCTAATATCTATACCTATAAAACAGTACCGTGACTGACTGACTGACTGACAGACAACGCACAGCCTAAACCACTGGACCTAGAGACTTGAAATTTGGCAAATACGTACCTTGAGTATCCTAGAAGTGCACTAAGGAGGGATTTTTCAAGCCGCAGGGCATAAGCTAGTTAACAATAGATTTCTGGGTGGCATTGTTTTTTTGTAGTTCCCTCTAACCAACTTAAAAAAGCATTTAATGGCAACGAGCGCCATTAAAAATTTAGTTAAGTTTAGTTAAGTTAAAAATAACATTTAAACTAACCTAATGTTACCTTTTTCATTGCTGTTGCCTGCATACCTACTTAGATTCAATTACTTACTTAATTACTTAGATTAGATTGTTGTAACTTGTGTTTTATCCTGTTTTTTGTACAATAAAGTGTTTACTTACTTACTAACTTACAAATCTGAAGCTATGACACAATATGTCTAGTTTTCAATTCCATACCTTCACACGCATTACACACACCATAAACAGAATTCGGAGGCTTTCAATCCTACCCGTGAAACACTATCGCAAAATGGTGACCTTCGCACCAAAAGGTCCCAACTACCAAAGTCTGTAACAAAACATCAACTCTATTAGTGGAACCATAAGATTGAAATAGGAAGTACCGGAAAATGTTACTTGTAACTGGTTTGGCCGAATAGTTTATAAATTATATTAAGTACAATATACTTCATAAAGCACGCTTCACACTACTAAACATTCACGACACAATTTTCTGTCCTTTAGTCTATTCCTTTTTTTCGTACCTGTGACGTTGGCAATACCGTGCCGCGCCCCCCCCCCCCCCCACCCCCTTACTTCGCTGGAAAAACTCGGATCGCGCGCGCGCATGCTCCCGAAGCAAAAATCTTAAAAACTAGAAAGAAACCCGCATAAGAACCATACTTTAGAGACTGTGATTGAAGTGAGTGCAGTGCTGCAAGAAAATCGAACCAGTGATCCGCTACCGTGCCAGTCTCAATAAGGTACCTACTTCCCATCTTTCCTTTAAAAATTCTCCATCCTCTTTGTTGGTCCTTCTCCCCGTGATCCTCTATACATTCCACATTAAATCCGCCTATATTTCACATACACACCGCTTTCAATTACACATAATTCGTACTTTTCATACTTTTTTGCATTCCGCCATTTTGGGTAACCGCGTGCTACCGGCACGAGGTTTTACTTCATATTTGATACTTGCGCATACGTTCATAGTTAAAACATGGATAGAATAACTTTATTAGACGCCAAACGGCAAAGTCTATTTCATTTACTCCAAAATATGTACGATCTAAGCCGTACAGTCGAAACCGCGGAAGCTCGAACAAGTTTTCTAATCAGAACTAAAACAATTGACAAGCTAAGGGCTGAATTTACCGAAGTAATTGAAGACTTGAATACCGCTAGGATGAAAAATGAACCTACCTATGTACCATCTTTCAAAGATATAGAATCTTTTGACGAAATTTATTGTCATGTCAAATGTGTCGAAGAGTCGCTGACGAAACCGGTAAAAATAAAAACCGAACCCGCTTCAATACCTACCAGTAAATCCAACCTTAAATTACCAGCTTTGGAGTTAATTTCATTTAATGGTGATCCAGCTCGTTGGCCGCTTTTCTATCAAAATTTTAAAGAAATGATTCACCAAAACGAAAGCCTCTCAGATGCCGAACGTGTGCAATATCTAGTCTCGAAATTGTCAGGGTCAGCTTCCTCGATCATAGCGGGGATCCTTCCCGTGGCGTCTAATTACCAAATCATTTGGAACTTGCTCGTAAACAAATATCAAGATGAACGCACTTTAGGTACTCAGTATTTAGATAAGATGTTCAATTTCAAGCCCAGTCCAACCGCATCACCGCAAAACCTAGACTCATTTGTCGAACAATATTGCGCTTCTGTTGCAGCTCTAAAAGCACTCAAAATTCCCGATTTAGCAGACTTCATAATTACGCATATCGCTCTGAACAAACTGGATAAAGACACTATTCAATTGTTCGAACAAAATCACCGCTCGGAAAAATTACCTACATTTGAATCCCTCGAAACTTTCGTGAAAAATCAAAGCAAAATACTCGCTCGCACGCAATTGACGCTTAAACCGCAAACAAACAATATTCTCGAACCCGCTAAAACGCATCAAAATAACTCGCACAAATATAACGCACCCGCAAAATCGCAAAATAACTACTCGCAAAATACCTACTCGCAAAATACCTCTAATAACAAATACAAACCTCTTCAATCATACGTGATGAATAATAATACCAACTCGCAAAATATACCGCACCCGCACCCGCAATTCCCGCAATCTCATTCATTCAATCAAGCAAACATGCATACTTGCATCGTTTGTCACAACGAAAGACACCCGCTATATTTCTGTAAGAAATTTCATGAACTCAACGCGAACGATAGATACTCTGTAGTAACAAAAAACTCTTATTGTAAAAATTGCCTCGGATTTCATGATATACATTCGTGCAAATCAACCAAGACCTGTGTCAAGTGCAACAAAAAACATCACTCGCTCTTGCATTTGGACAACTTTGTTTACCAACCTCGAAATCATAATCATCAATTTACCCCGCGAGCAAACGTCATGTCGCTTACAAATGAGCAATCGGTAAGTGCGAGTGAGATGTCTAGATTTCCCGTGAGTACCGCAACCGATGCGAGCGCTGTGGTCGAAAACGTCAAATCCCACGCGCCTGAAACGTCAACGTCAAACATGGCGAATGACAATCGATTTTCCCAAACGTTCGATAAGCAACCGCCTTATCAGTGTTTTCTAACATCGGAAAACAAAACAAACGCGAGTTTTTATAATGACGTAGTGCCTACCGCGTGTGTGGATGTGATAAATAGTGAAGTGAAACCTGCTCAAATAAGAATCTTATTAGACACCGGCTCGACCGCGAACTTTGTTACTGAAGCTTGCTGTAAACGATTGAATTTAAAAATTAATTACCAACCCTCGTCCGTACACGGAATAGGTATGACAGTGAAACCTGTGCTCGGTTATACAGTGATAGTGTTCCGATCGCGAACGGATCATCGCTGTCAATATTCGATCAAAGCCGCTGTTGTGGAACAAATTACAGGTAATTTACCTACCGCTCGTTTAAATACAAACGTATTGCAATATTTTAAGAACATACCGCTTGCAGACGAACTGTTTTACGTGCCATCCGAGATCGATTGTGTTGTCGGATCGGGTTTATTCCCGCACTTGCTGTTATCAGGCAAGGTCACTCACCCCAACACACGTGTTGTCGCGATGCAATCTACCTTAGGGTACATAGTCATGGGCGAAGCGGAAAGCGATTCGTATTTGTCACATAACTCGAGTGTTTCGTGTCACGCGTTTATAGATAACAGTGATGATAATTTGAATAATGTTGTACAAAAATTCTGGAATTTGGAATCTTTACCTGCTCGCAAATTATTGAGTCCTGAAGAGAAACAATGTGAACAAATATTCAATGAAACGGTATCCCGCGAATCTGATGGTAGATATGTTGTCTCTTTGCCATTTTCTGATGACCCGTTACAGTTAGGTGACTCATACAAAACCGCTAAACGCCGCCTCTTATCATTTGAACGCAAATTAGACTCAAACTCGAACCTACGATCTGGCTATAATTCCACTGTACAAGAGTACATTGATAAAGGATATTTGGCAAAAATTTCTGAACCACAAGCCCCTACTTGCGCTTATCACATACCCCATAGAGCTGTGTACCGCCCTGATAAAGATACCTCAAAAACACGAATTGTATTGGATGCTAGTGCCAAAACAACCTCTGGCCAGAGTCTCAATGACATCTTACACTGTGGTCCTAATTTGCAGACAAATATATTTGACTTATTAGTCAATCTTCGCATATTTGCTGTTGCTATCTCGGGAGATCTGGAAAAAATGTATTTTCAAATAAAATTAATAACAGAACATAAATCATTTCAAAGAATATTATTCAGATTTCATGCTGACCGCGACCCTATTGAAACTTATGAGTTTCAACGAATCTCATTTGGATTGAAGTGCTCACCTTACCTTGCTATGCGCGTAGTCCGCCAGCTTGCTCTTGATGAAGGCCAAAGATATCCCGAAGCTGCTCGTGTTGCCCCGCTCTATTCATACATGGATGACTTTATTCATTCTGTACCTTCAACCGATGAAGCTCTTCAATTATATGACCAGCTGGTCAATATGTTTGCCAGTGGTGGTTTTAACCTCACTAAATTCACATCAAACTCACCGCAATTCTTAGCAAATATACCTGTAGAATCGCGTGCCTCGAAGAATTTAAATTTTGACTCGGAGTCTGAAACCAAATTAGTAGGACTTAGATGGGACCCAGTGAAAGATTGTTTCACTTTCAAAGTAGATGTTTCTGAAAATGGAAAATGTACTAAACGCGCCATTCTCGCAAAGACGGCTAGCCTCTATGACCCCTTAGGGCTTCTTGCTCCTCTCACCGCTAATATGAAATTACTAGTACAAGAATGCTGGAAACGTGAGTTATCTTGGGATGATGACACTCCTAGTGACATTACTAAAATTTGGACCCAGATCCAAAATGAACTCTCAAACCTGTCTCAGTTAAAAATACCTAGGCATGTAGGTATACATCCAAGTTCAGAGGTTACCCTCTTAGGATTTGCTGACTCTAGTGAAAAATGTTATGGTGCTGTCATATATCTAAGAATAGGCTCACTTACCTCACCCGCTTCTAGCGTGTCGTTATTATGCGCTCGATCGCGTCTCGCTCCGCTGAAAAAAGTAACCCTCGCGCGCCTCGAGCTCTGTGCATCTCATCTCCTCGCTCAGCTTATACAGGCTGTTAATAAAAATATTATTGCTAGATGCCAGATTAAAAATATGTTTGCATTCTCAGACTCCACCATTACATTGGCATGGATTCATTCTTCGCCTCACCGATGGCAAACTTTCATAGCCAATAGAACTTCTGCTATCCAAGAAATTCTTGCCCCGCGATTTTGGCATCACATACCTGGTTATGAAAATCCAAGTGATTTAATTTCTCGTCCTGTCACTCCAAATAAATTGATAAATAACCAAGCTTGGTTCCAAGGTCTACCGTGGCTTTCTTTACCACATGATCAATGGCCTGTGAGCTCATTTAATAAAAACAATGTTCCTGCTGTCATGCCAGAAGCAAAGGCTGTATCTCTATTGCAAACTATCAATCCTGAATTAGATACCCATCCACTTGTGTCACTTACTGAACGCTTATCCAAATGGCTTAAACTGATAAACACAATTGTTTATGTTTTAAGATTTGCAAAAATTATAAAGAATAAAGGACAAATAACTATTCCCGAACTCGAGTTAGCAGAGACTTATTTAGTAAAAGCTGTTCAAAATAAACACTTCGCTTCAGATATTAATGATATAAAAAATGGTAAATCTCTCCGCACTCCAATGAGAAAATTAAACGCTTTTATTGATGATGAAGGGATCCTGCGTGTAGGGGGACGCTTACAAAACGCTCCCATGACTTATGAACAGAAACATCCTGCTCTTATACCAGCTAAAAATAGAATAGCTCATTTGATAGTGGAGCACTATCATCGTACAAACTTCCACACAGGACCTAGCTTAGTTCTTGGTCTTTTAAGACATAAATATTGGTTACTGCCAGCTCGTAGTTTGGTTCGTAGAGTAATTCATTCATGTAATAAATGCTTCAAACATAAACCCAAAGAATTGCATCCGCTTATGGGTAACTTACCTGAGTTTCGCGTTACTCAACAAAAATGTTTTTCCAAGTGCGGAGTCGACTATATGGGTCCTCTCTACATCACGTTAGGTAAAAGACGTGGAATCAAAAGTCAAAAAGCTTATGTCTGTTTATTTGTGGATTTAATCTCTAAAGCCATTCATTTAGAGTTAGTCTCGGACTTGTCGACTGAAATGTACATTGCTGCGTTTAAACGCTTTATTTCTCGCCGCGGCCCTGTTGCTCTTATTCTCAGCGACGGTGGTAAAAACTTTATAGGCGCTCGAAATCAATTTAATGAGATTTACTCGGTAGTTTGTTCTGACGAATTTAACAAAGCGATTATTCGTGAATTAACCCCACAACAAATTGAATTTAAAATTAACCCGCCTTATGCTCCCCACATGGGAGGTTTATGGGAGGGAAATATAAAATGTGTTAAAGCTCATTTATGTAAAGCTATTGGCTCGCAAATTTTGACTTATGAGGAGCTCAATACAGTACTTGTTCAGATCGAAGCACTTATGAACTCTAGGCCCTTGTGTGTTCTTAGTAGCGACCCCTCAGAGCCATTGGCTCTCACTCCCTCACATTTTTTAAATTTGACTCCATTAAAGTACATTCCAGCTGTAAATTTAGATGACATTCCTATGAACCGCTTACAAAGGTACAAATTAATTGATAAAATGGTTCAATCTTACTGGCGGAGATGGCACATTGAATATCTTACCTCATTGCAAAGTCGTGAAAAATGGAATACTATTTCAAATCCTATTAAAAAGGGTCAAGTTGTAATTATCAGAGAAGAGAAACTTCCCCTTCTCTGCTGGCCCCTTGCTGTGGTAGAGGAGACTTACCCTGGTAATGATGGCATTACTAGAGTTGTTAAGGTTAAAACTAAAACTGGTACTTACATACGCCCTGTGGTACGTGTGTGCCCATTACCCTGTCAATAATATTCACTAACTATCCCCGAATTAGTAGACTTATGTAATGTTAGAATAATTTAAAAGGTATACATAAAAAAAAAAAAAAAACTTTGATACTTCAATTTGTAAATTCTACTGTTATCTAGATATCTTAACATGCCCTTAAGCATATAAAAACTTTTCTAGCTTCTCACCCTGCTTAAATAAAATAAAAATTAAGTTTTTCATATGAATGTACTCGCTATACTTTAAAGTATTTCTATGTTGGAGTATCACTCCAAGGCGGGGGAGTATGGTTTGGCCGAATAGTTTATAAATTATATTAAGTACAATATACTTCATAAAGCACGCTTCACACTACTAAACATTCACGACACAATTTTCTGTCCTTTAGTCTATTCCTTTTTTTCGTACCTGTGACGTTGGCAATACCGTGCCGCGCCCCCCCCCCCCCCCACCCCCTTACTTCGCTGGAAAAACTCGGATCGCGCGCGCGCATGCTCCCGAAGCAAAAATCTTAAAAACTAGAAAGAAACCCGCATAAGAACCATACTTTAGAGACTGTGATTGAAGTGAGTGCAGTGCTGCAAGAAAATCGAACCAGTGATCCGCTACCGTGCCAGTCTCAATAAGGTACCTACTTCCCATCTTTCCTTTAAAAATTCTCCAGTAACTTTTTTTGTACTTAGGTCACAAAATGTTCGGCCGGCCGAGCTTTTTGCTAAAAGCTCGCGACCGAGCTAAAGCTCATATTAGCTTGCGGCCGCCTCGGTCAGCTGTGCTTAGCTAAAAATTTTGGACGTCCATGCCAAAATTGTTTTTAATTTTGCTGGCATTTTTGGCAAAATTTGGGGGATTTGGCGGCCGTGGTCATGTTTTTAGAAACACGTTCTGAATGTCTATAGGCTACTTATATGTTAAGTATACGAGTATTTGCCGTCTTCGCATTTTTTTTTTCAGTAGCCTATATACTGTGTCCCATTGCTGGGCAAAGCCCTCCCCTTTCTCCTTCCACATGTCTCTGGTTTCGGCCAAATCTCGCCAGTCCGGCCAAAAACGCTCCAGATCGTACCGCCATCTCCTTCTTGGTCTGAGGGTCGAGCACGACTTTACGAATGCTGCATAACGTTACGGTTATCGTATTGAGATCGAGAAACCTCAAACTAAATTTTAGTTCCAAATACGCTCACGGGCGGGCGCTGTTCCAAGCGTCATACAAACTCGACAACGTTTACTATTCGACTTTACGTTACGCAGCATTCGTAAAGTCGTGCTCGACCCTCTGCCTCTGCTCCGGTATCCATCGCATGGGACCCAGTCTGTAGTAATTCTGGTCCAGCGATCCGGATGCATGTCTTTATAAATTATGAAATAATAAAAAATAAATAAATAAATGTTGTATTATTTATAATATCCGCATAATTCATAAATTACTTATAACTTTGTTTCCATACATATTGAGACGTTCTCTTGTGTCAGAACTGTCTTACACTAGAGGTACGGTCGAGGAAATTAATTCCTGACCCACGATGGAACCTTTTCGCAGTAAACGTCATAGTGACATCGCATGGCTTGACAAGGAAAATCGTTATGACGTTTACTATGAAAACGTTATATGGTGGGTCAGGAATTAATTTCCTCGACTGTACAAGCGTGTCAACCACAACCGCACCAGCCGCGCGCGAACAGTTGTACTCACACTTGTACCTGGATAGAAAGAAATAGTGTTTTCTTAATATTGGCATTACTTTAAAAAAAAAACGTAAAATAATCCTTTAAAAAAAACGTAAAATAATCCTCTAAAATAATGATAAATAAATAAAATAAAATAAAATGCGTTTATTTCGGACAACAGAAACTAAAGCCTAAAGTTTTATGGCCTAGCACTAAGCAGCAGAAATATGAAGTCGGTGCGGTGCGAGCGGAATATTCTTTGAATGAAGCACCGACTTCATATATCTGCTGCTTAGTGCTAGGCCATAAAACTTTAGGCTTTAGTTTCTGTTGTCCGAAATAAACGCATTCTATTTTATTTTATTTATTTATCATTATTTTAGAGGATTATTTTACGTTTTTTTTCTAAGGTTTTTTTTTGAAGGCGGATTAATTTTTTTGTTAAAAGATTTTTATTTCACAATTTTACGTTGATTTAACATTTTCAGAATTATCCTCCAACTTCTAACCGTTAAGGAGTTGTACCTTCCATCATCAGCTCATCATCATGAGATGATGACTACCAGACGCAAATACTTGAATAACCTTAGAAAATATATGAAACATAGTACGTGCCTGTAAAATTTGAGGGTTGCCCTCGAATCCCCTGGGATCCCATCATCAGATCATGACTTGGTGACAGTAGGACCACCTCAGGAGTATACCCTTTCAAATAAAAAAATAAATAAAAATCGGTCTACAATTGACGGAGTAATCGATGTACATACATAAGTGGAACGTAGAACCTCCTCCTTTTTTTGAAGTCTGTTAATGAATGATTACAAATGTGTAACATAGCTGTCTTGCACGTGTGGTAGCGGTCTCCCGCTCAAATCAATTGTTTTTAGTTCATAAGTATAAATAAAATATGCCCAAAGTAACGTTTTATTCAATCCATTAATGTACCTAGATTAAATCTTATTATTCAACTTCAAAAATGGAAAAGGTTCTCAATTAGTCGAATTTCTTTTTTTACAGTTTGTTTATTTCATCCCATTCTTTGATTCTCCCAATCAGGCAAACGCCTTTTTAACCGACTTCAAAAAAAGGAGGAGGTTCTACGTTCCACTGTATGTATTTTTGCTATGTTAATGTCGCGTTCTTGCTTGTTAACTTTAAAATATGACGGACGGTAGGTATCTATTATATTTAAATACACCCCAATCTTTTCCTTTCTTACATTTATTTCTACTTTGAAGATGATGCGAGGCTTTCAAGTAAATTATTTCAACTTATCTCGTGAGTATATTCGATCCATAGACATATAGCGACATATATAGCGTATGGACGAGCCCTTTGGTAGGTACTTCATTTTTGTTTCCAATTCAGTGATTCTACAAAGTAGTCTCAGTGATATGAGCCGCGAGCACGACCGCACGGGCGCCGCCGGCCGCGCCGCTCCTGCCGGCGGACTCAGCAACACCGTTCCTATTTCAAAATGTTCCAAAGGGCATATCCTGATGTTTATTACACATAATATTAATCAAGCAGACATAGTGGTAGAGTAAAACGTAGCGTTCCAGAGGAAAAGGGTATTGACAGACAGACAGACAGGCAGACATGCAAGGACTTTTTCGTAGCAGCTACGAAACAATATCACACGCTCTTGGCTAGATATGTATTCAGTAATCCAGTATCCTTCTCACCAACAATGATGTGGATTGAATCTGGCAGTAAAAATATCAGTATGAGGCGAACCGCCGGATCTGTGCCGGCCGGTAGTGACCAGAATACGGACGGAAAGGCGCGTGGCTGGAATACGGCCAGCTAGTTTTGGGATAGTATGAAGGGTCACTTTTAACATAAAACCATAATGAGACTCATCATCATCATCATGTCAGCCGAACGACGTCCACTGCTGGACATACCTAGGCATACCCCGCGGCTCTCCACTCAGACCGGTCTTGTGCTTTCCGCATCCACCGCGGTCCCGCGATCTTTACCAGGTCGTCGCTCCATCTTGTTGGAGGCCTACCGACAGCTCGTCTCCCGGTCCGTGGACCATCAGTCCTGCGAGCTATGTGCCCCGCCCACTGCCACTTAAGTTTCGCAATTCTTCGGGCTATGTCGGTAACCTTAGTTCTATTGCGGATATCATCATTTCTGATTCTATCCCGCAGAGAAACCCCGAGCCGAGCAATGAGCATAGCCTTGAGTGACTTTGAGCTTCGTGAGTCTCAATCATATTGAAATAAACCTAAAATGACAGCTTTCTAGTAGCAAGAGTCTTTGACGGACGGACGTACGGATATGGCGAATGCTTAAGGGTTCCTCAAGGAACTACTACAAGGAGCTACGGAACCCTAAAAATGGCTTTGTCAGCATGAGAAAAGGAACTGGCAATATTTTCTAAAAGATAGTATAATTGTTCCATCTATCTTAAAATGCATGGATGCAAATTCCAACTCAGGTATTCAAGATTCTTCTCAGGTTCAAACAACGAATTTGTTTCAAAAGTAAAAAGTTTCACAGTTTTATGTAGGTATGCAAACACAACACTATTCCAAACACTATTCATAATCATGGACTTGATGGCTTCTATAGTGGGAGAGCAAGACAAACCCGCGTAAATGAGAGAGAGAGAGACATTTATTCACATGCAATTAGACGCATACATAGAAATAAAATAGTACCAATGAGAGACAAGCTACTGGCTTAGCTCAGACGCTATTGGTAGTAGAAAGCTATACAATAATATACATATTCATTAGGCCGAAAAATTGCTGGGATAAAATCTTTAAAAAAAATTTTTTTCGGATACATCTCCTAGTAAAGTGAGGACGATTTTTTTCTGACCCCATGGGATATCGTGGAATCGTGATAAAAATATTGGGTGTGCTCGAAAACTATTTTTCGATTGAACTCGTTAGCGAAATATTTAGCTTTGAAGTGCTCATTTTTGTTGGAGTCAAGTGTCTCTGCAAGAGAAACTGTTGTATTTGGAAATGTGACAAAATCAGAGCAGTGCCCTAAGCACGACTTGTCGAATCCTGCGTCACGTAAAATTCGAATAGTAAACTATAACGAGTTTGTATGACGTTTGGAACAGCGCCCGCCCGTGAGCGTATTTGGAACTAAAATTTAGTATGAGATTTCTCGATCTCGATACGATAACCGTAACGTAACGCAGGATTCGACAAGTCGTGCTTAGGGCACTGTAGTGCATAATAGTGAATTCATGAGGAAAACTTTCAGAGATAACTAGGATTTACAGATTTGTGAGTAATAGTTGACCAACTTATTAATTATGAGTTTGTATATGTCAGTAACCGATATAAAATGACCACAAACTATGTACAGTTTGCTTAGGTACTCTGCTAACACTGACTTCGAATAGGTGTGATGAAAATACCTTTAAAATTAGGTAAGTATATATGCCAGGGCTCTTTCGTAATGGCTTAGGAACCCTATCCTGGGCGTGTCCGACACGCTCTTGGCCGGTTTTTTCTTTCGAGTTCATAGTTAGCGCTGATTTATTAAGCAGAGGTCTAAGTGGCATACGAAATTAATGGTACAGAGACCCCTCTATAGTGAAGCTAGCTACAGCAGGCTTATTACTTTAGAGGAATGCGACATTGTATAAACATTGGCTTTCCTCTTGGTCTTATAGTCCTTGCCGCGATAAAACAGAGGTCTTCTGATGTGGCGGAAAATTGGTTGGCGAACCGCGTCTGTTGGCAGAAGCAGATAAGTCACCGGGACTGTCAAAAATGTATGGAGTGCACTTTCTTTAGTGGCGGGTGCATTTTTAAGCTGTGTGTGGGATGGTGGCCAATTCAAGTAAAGTGTTCGATGTGACTTTATTATGTATGTGAAGATATTCGTGTATGGTGTCCGGCTCTGTTGCCGTTGTCCGCTGCGTACTAATTGTAATACAATTGACATAAATAATGTTTTATTTATTTGACATGATGACATGACATGTATATTTTATCAATTTTGTTATTTGACATTTGGAGACCATATACATCTCCAGTTTATGTATATGTATCATTATACTTATTATTTGACCGTGGAGGCGTTTTACACCTCTGCTGATTTTAAATTTAGTTTAAATTGACCCTAGAGACTATGCATCTCTAAGCCACTTAGATTAAGTATTATATTATAGTATTAATTCTGGGAAGGGTCCCAGAATTAAAAATACAAATAAATGTAAATACAAATAATGTAAATTACAAAGGGATGTATAGGGATACATCCCTTTGTAATTTAAATTTTCACAGATATTTGACCTGGAGACCCTATACATCTCCTGCTCAATTAAAACGTGCCAGTAAAGTTTCAGTAAAGTTCTGGTTTTGCTGTTCTAATAATTACTTTTTACACTTGTTTCTAAAATGCGGTATTTTTTTTCTCTCTTAATCTTTTAATGACAGAGTGAGGTTTCTTTGTGTAATTTGTCTGTGGTTACGTATTGTAAGATTGCTAATGTAACTTGTTTTTAGAAAAAATGACTTTGTGCCAAGTTTCTTGCGGCGCATTCTTCTTGGCAATCATGGTCTTTCCGAAAGCGCTGGTAGACTCGAAAAAATGACGTGTAAAAGAGCATTCAACTGCCTATTTGCTGAATAAAATTTTGAATTTGAATTTGAATTACATTTTCATGGTTCAAAAGGAGCCATACCGTAGTTGCTATTTATATAATAGTGATGATGCCTGTGTTAGGCAACCAACTGGTAGAATCAGCAATATTTTTTTTTAAATATCAAAACAATCGGTCAGGTATGATTCTTACCGTAGGAAGTTTGTATTGAATTACCTACTCATCTATTATAATGACATCATATTATTTTGTGTGATCAAACTGCCTGCTTTTTAATAAGCTTTTAATTAACTTGCAATGTAAAGTATCTGTTCGGGTGGAATCTTGCAACTTTTTGAAGCAGATATCCTCAACCGATTGAGATGAAATTTGGCATGCTTATGTAGATCTGGTGACAATACCTACTATAATCTTGTAGGGATATGTGTACCTAAGTTAGATGACAATACAAGTACAAAAAACAAAAAGCACAGTCGGCTAAAAACTTGTACTAAAACTGTAGTGATGGAAAAATTAAAATGATTTTATTTTGGCATTAGTCGTCAACCCATTTTCGTGGCCGATTTATTACTTTTTTCTAAAGGAAAAATAGGTTTTGTAAAAGATAGGTATGCTAACAAAAAACCTCTCCTAAAATTCTCTTCTCCAACATTAAACATTTCCCTTTATCTTCCGTTGTCGTCAGATGGCGCCACGTGTAGCCAGCGGAGCATCCTGGGACAGATGCGACGCGATTCATCCTGTATAACCCGTGACGTGTGGAACGTTTTAAACGGAAGGAAAATATTTGAAGTGAAATTCAGAAGTGAAGAATTAGATAGGTAAGTAGTTAATTGTTTTTTACAGAGAGAAGCATGAGTAGGAATTAGTTTTGAGATGGTTATAATAACTGCCGCTGTTAATAGATTTTGCTAGATTATGATGATCGCATATAATATTTGAGTTAACTGCCATATATTTCGCTCTGAAGTTTTCGGCGTTTAAATCGAGGTAGAAAAATGTCAAAAACGATTCATTCCGAGCCATCATCTTATAACATTTGTGCGAAGTACTTTACGTGGTCTTTTCAATTCGGAAAGTGCCATCTCTCGTCCGATAGTGGAACTAATGTAATCGTGTGTAGCAAGAAAAAATAACAGAGAGAAAATAACGGAAAACGTATTTTTTAATTAAAAAAAATCTCCCTATAAGTACCCCTTTTATGCCTTCGAGTTTTCACTCTGCGCTTTACTTTATAGTCACTCTTAAAGGATGGTAGAGGCGCCACTGTCGCCTCTGAAGCGATAGATGGCGCTGCAAGCCTCATCTCTGCGTCAGAGTCGATAGGTGGTGCTTTTATCAACAGCTGCCAACAATTTGTACGTGCTATAAATATTTCCTTTTTTCTTTCTTTAATTCTTTGCAAGTAGCTAATTAACTATTATCAAACAAGGGATGGACTGAAAACTTCCCAATAAGTTCCCGATTTTTATAATGGATTTGTAATAGTAATTCAAAACTTTGTTTTCTAGGAACGAGTCTCGAAGTCTACTGGCGGAGAGAATTATGAGACACCGGCGGGACCTCTCCCGATTAGCTGGTGCCATTTTTAATTCCCACACCATTAATATTAATTCAATAGTATCCGTCTCACAGGAGCGTCGTGAATAAATCGAGACTGGTATAGATCCCTTTAAGGGGTGAGTTCGCCTTTGTACATTTGCTTTTGTTCTGTTATCTGTGGTTTCATGTTTTATGTGCAATAAAGAGATATGTATATATACGTACATACTCAAGAGAATATGAAAACGATCAATTTGTTTATTTTTGTTTTTATTTTTATGAAACATTCATAATACGAATGTCTTTAGATTCGTCTCAGTTTTGGGAGCGACATAGGGTTTACCAGAATTGCAGTCGAGTTTTCTGTTTTTAATTTTAAGTTGGTTAGGTTATTCCAAATTACCTTTTATAAGGTTCTATTTAACTTGCATAAATAAAAGCAATGACATTAAGTCTAAGCATAAACTAAATAAACTACAACTTAAAAACTAAATTAAATCTAAATAAGGCCCCCGTGGCATGGCGCCCAAAAGGCTGGCAGCGTTGCCTCGCTGAATAGCGATGCTGATTCTTTGAGAGAGAAAACTGCCAGCCCTTATTAGGTTAGGTTATTAAACTAGTAAGTTCAGTAATCAAATTGCAATGTCAAGTCGGTTTTCACTTAGTACAGTCAGCAAGAATAGTTGCTAGGCAATCGAAGCGCTCACAATGATCTGCACAAGCTCTTATGTCTATAACAATAGAGCCGTGCTTAGATCATTGTGAGCGCTTCGGTTGCTAAGCAACTATTGTTGTTGACTGTACCAAAAAGTGACACTATCACTCAAAGGTAGCATTAATAAATTTACTTATAAATTATTAAACAAATTAAAATTCACTACGTAAACTAGTAAAAACTAATTTTCATTAACACCCCTCAAACTAAACGAGACCTCCCTTATCCACAATGCATGCTTCTATTCAACCCCTTTCATTAATATACAAGACACTATAATTGGGGGTCGAGCTCCGAGGAGGGCAATAACACGGAACGGGTGTGGTCAGGCAAAGTTTGGGAACCATTGCCCCCTGGTGGCCGGTTTTGGGTTCGCATGTTTATGCTAAAGTTTGAGGGTGCATGGCTTCTGCGTGTTTTCTGAATGTGCATAGTGAAGCAAAACGCAAGGGAAAATTATTTGCATGTTTTGTAGTGCCAGCGATATGAGCCGAGCGCGCCGCTTCCCGCCAGTGGGCTTGCTACACCGTTCCTGTTTCCAAATTCAAATTCAGAATGTTGTTCAGCAAATAGGCAGTCGAATGCTCATTTTCGTCATTCAACACGTAATTTTTTTGAGTCTACCAGCGCTATCGGAAAGACCATGATTACCAAGAGAATGCACCGCAAGAAACTTGGCACAAAGTAATTTTTTGATGTTTATTATGTATACTACATACACAATTTTGCTCGCCTATGTTACACACAGTGCTCAAGTGTAATCGTCGGACAAAAAACACGTCTCGAACGCGGTTGCGCTAAAGTGTACGCATAGTATGAAAATTGTTTGATGCCGATACGTGCCACTAGTGACGCTGCTAATTTGCCTTTAGTAATTCAGATGTAAACGTTAACGCGATCACGACGTATTTTTGGTCGTTGATTACACTAGACAGACTGTACAAACCTCAAAACATAATGGAACGCGTAAGCATAAAAATAAATTAACAATTACGAGGCACGCGCGCGATACCCATCTCTCTGACTATTATGAATATGACCAACAAGTTGAAAAATCTCCGCCATTGTCATTTCAATGTTAAATTTTTCAAAAACGGGTGAACCGATGCTAAGAACCATCTCGATTAAACTAACTTTCGAATAAAAAACACCGCATCGAAATCGGTTCATCCGTTAGGGAGCTATGATGCCACAGACACACAGACACACAAGTCAAACTTATAACACCCCTCTTTTCGTCAGGGGTCAAAGAGAACGGGCGTCCGTCCGTCTGTGCCTGATGCACTAGATTAAAGAGATTTTTTTTATACAACGTGGAAGGCGAATGAGCTAGTGGGTCACCTGATGGTAAGTGATCACCACTGAACATAGACTCCGGAGAGTTTGCAGATGCGTTGCCAACCTGGAGAGCTAAGATGAAATGCCTCTTGTGCCCGTAATTACACCGGCTGCTTTACTTACCACACCGGAACACAACAGTGCAAGCACTTTTAACAAAAAACTACCTTGAGACTCAATCATAGTGAAATAAACGGATCACTCACGTGCAAGCACTGCTGCTTAGCGGCAGGATTAGTAAGATGGTGGTAGCGGTACGGACGGACCTCGCACAAAGTCCTACCACCTACAAACTTGCGAGATTGTATTCAAATCAAGGAGGATAGTATACGGAGTGTCAAAGCCCATACTTCGAATCGTTCCCCGCAGTCATATTAAAATTCAAGCAATTTCTAGATGGCGCCAAGGTCGTAGTCAGCGGGTCAAATAATAACAAAACAGCGGTTCTAATGTGTCACTCAAGCAAGCAGCGCCATCTGGCGCTGAATGTAAATAAGAACGATTCAAAGTATGGGCTTTGTCAATCCGTTTACTTTCCATGATCCTTGATTCAAATAGTGTAATCAACACTAGACGCTGTGAAATCTAGGCTGAAGCACAAGTGCGGTAACTCGCGGACTCGCAATAAATATTGGCGCTTCCCAATAAAGCATTTAGGCATTCGTTGCGCTGCGGACATAACGCATTCCGTTTACTGCGCGCCCGTGCTTTCCAAGGCATGAGCGGGAGCGGTTTGAGTAGGGTGTTTCTAGGGTTCCGCACCTCAAAAGGAAAAAACCGGCCAAGTGCGAATCGGACTCGCGCACTAAGGTTCCTTAGAAAGATTTTAACGCTTTTCCCCAGTGTTTTAAGAAGTACAGTGTTAGCAGAGCCCTGCTCTTAAACAAAATGTACGCAGTGTGGGGTCAACTTATATTGGTCCTTGAAATCTAGAGACAGACATAAAAAATAAGATTTTGACACTAAGATTTTTCTAGGACATCGGGAAGTACCCTTTAGGTTTTTGGAAATCGACAATTTGTATGGAAATAGATTTTTTAATGACAGTATCTTTTGATTGCGTTGACTTAGAAGGTTGAATTTTTCACGGCTTCAAGGGACCGCAGGCTTGAGTATTTGATATTAATTTCAGCATGCTACCTCCACGCGTTCCAAAGAAAAAGTGTCTACAGACAGACAGACGGACAACAAAGTGATCCTATAAGGGTTCCGTTTTTTCCTATTGAGGTACGGAACCCTCATAGAATCACTTTGTTGTCCGCCTGTTTTTGTCAAGACCCTTTTTCTCTGGAGCGCGAGGAGAAAAACGGTCTTATTTCAGCATGCTGCCTAGCATGCTGAAATTAATATCAAATACTCAATCAAAAATTACAGAAGGAAAGATAGAAGGAAAGAGAGGAAGGGGAAGGCCGAGGATACAATACAATACAAATATTATTTATTGAAAACCACAAAACAGTACAAGGAGATTACAGAAAAGCAGGTATGGTAGACAATAGGCGGTCTTATCGCTTAAAAGCGATCTCTTACAGACAACCAAAATACAGAAACCAAGATGAAGAGGCTAATTTAGGTGGCAGAAATGAACAGAAAGGAGAGACTTAAAATTAACATAACAATTTTAAATCAAATTAATAACTACAAATAAATATACTACATAAATAACATAATACATGTATACAATACATACACTACTTATACAAAACATGAGTGAAAATGTCGAAAAGGCCACAGGTGAAAAGGATTTCGAAGGAATAGATATAACAGAAACGAATAAGAATGGAGATGGACCAAAGATAGAAAGAAGTTATTAAGTTAGTGACAAGTAGTAAGCCTTAAGAAGATTTTTAAAATCATGCAGAGATTTCGCTTGCCTTAAAGCTAAAGGGAGAGAATTCCACAAACGAATGAAGGATATAGTGAAGGAGTTATGATAGAACTTAGAGGAAGAAGGTGGAACAGTAAGAAGAAAATTCCGTGAAGAACGAATGGAAGACGTGAACTTAAAACGCTCTTGCAGATATTGGGGAGGAGTTGGATTAAAAAGTATGCTGTATAAAAGAGAAAGAATATGAGTATTACGGCGAAAACGGATGGTGAGCCACTTGAGATGTGAACGATAATGGGAGACGTGGTCATATTTCCGCAAACCGAAAATGAACCTGATGCAGACATTTTGGATACGCTCAAGCTTATTCAGTTGCTCCTCAGTGAGATCAAGATATGAAATATCGGCGTAGTCTAAAATGGGTAAAAGAAGAGAATTAGCCAGCGCGGTCCTGGTGGCGAGCGGAAGAAAGTTGCGAAGCCTTCTCAAAGACCCCACAGCAGCAAACATCTTCCTGCTAACCTCGTGGACTTGCGGCGCCCACGTTAACGACCGGTCCATGATGACACCCAAGTTCTTTACCTGGTGCGAAAACGGTATCAAGATGCGATTGAAAATTACAGGTGGCAGATTATTGAAATTTACTTTAGATATAAAATATGAACTGCCGAGTATGATTACCTGGGTCTTTGCTGGGTTAACGTTTAAACCATAGCGTTCGCTCCAATTCGCTATCCTGGCTAAATCGAGATTTGTGGCATCAATGACACCAGGGAAATCGATAAGTATACCCTGGGAATAGATTTGGAGATCGTCGGCATAAAGGTGATACGAAGAGACAATACTTTGAGAAATGGAGTTAATAAATATGGAAAATAACAGAGGCGAAAGCACACCGCCTTGCGGTACTCCTGCTAACACACTGCACCAAGAAGAACGAGAAGCTTCCACCTTTATCCGTTGCCGACGCCCAACTAAGTAACTACGAAACCAATCAATTACCGCAGCAGATATGTTAAGAGAACCCAAAATCCTCAGCAGTATGTCAAAATCAACAGCATTAAACGCATTATTAAAATCAAGCAGCGTCAATACCGTTAATTTCCCGCTGTTCATGCCGTGTCGTATATCATCTGTAATTTTAACTAAAGCGGTAGTCGTACTATGACCAGGACGGAAACCAGACTGGAAAGGGTTAAGGAGGGCATTTCGAGTTAAAAAATATGATAATTGCCTATGCACGAGACGCTCCAAAACCTTGCACAGGAACGGGAGTATGGATATAGGGCGGTAATCGAAAAAGGAACTAGGATTTGACTTTTTGGGTAAAGGAACTATCTCAGCATCCTTCCATAACAGAGGATATACATTAGAGGAGATTGAGTTATTGAGGATGCAAGTAATCACAGGAAGAAGTAGCTCAAGCAACGGGAGGATCATTTTACGACTAACGCTATCGACATCAACCGCATTTGATGCAATAGACAATATGCTCCCCTTAACATCACTATCGGTAACTGATCTGAAACAAAATGGAGCAGTAGCAGGAGTTGGGAGTGACGAAAGATATAGGAGTATTTAGATCAAATAAAAAAGAAGATAGACGTTTTGTCGTATCAGGAGGTGAAAGAACTTGCATTGGAAAGAAAAGAGCGGACTGGAGACAACTGCATCGACAAGAGTAGCACTCTTAAATAAGATGATGATGACTCAATCACGCCTGCAGTCCCTTGGAAGCTGTGAAAAAATCAAACTCCTAAGTCAATGCAATCAAAAGATACAGTCATTAAAAGGTTGTTTTCATACAAATTGCCGAACTGTGAAAACCTTACGGGTACTTCCAGGCTCATATTTCACCAACTTTACAAATATCAGTTTTCAATGACAATTCGGCGTCCATTGCTGACTTGAAGTGCTTTTGTTTTAGCGCGCTACATAATATTGGAAAAGAAACGTAGTTTATTTTCTGTCACTACATCATAAGCATAATTTATTTAGACTTGTGACACACAGCAATGTATAGAGAATTTAATAGGCTTTTTTATAATATTTTAAATAAGTAATTTACGTATTCGGTGCGAATTCTGAACGAATTATTTTTGTGAAAAGACGCGTTATTTGTGATAACATGAAGTTAGACCGATATTTAATAGATGTCGCCACTAAAACGACGTTGTTTAGTAGAAGTGAGGTGGGGTGAGGAAGGCGCGAAATGTTCAAGGTTATTTTCTCAGGGAAGCCTCTTAAATAAATCATCATCATCATCATCATCATCAACCTATTTACGTCCCACTGCTGGGCACAGGCCTCTTCTCAGAATGAGAGGGCTTGGGCTATAGTTCCCACGCTGGCCCAGTGCCGATTGGGAACGTCACTCAAACCATTGAATTGCTTCGCAGGAGTGTGCAGGTTTCCTCACGATGTTTTCCTTCATCGAAAAGCTCATGATAAATTACAAATGTAATTTCGCACATAAATTCAGAAAAACTCAGAGGAGCGAGCGAGGTTTAAATAAATATTTTTAATAAAAGACCCCGCTCCCGCCCCTCCCCTGCGCCCACGCCTCGCACCACAGAGCCCGCTGGACGCGCATAACGAATGTCCAAACACTGAATAGCTGATGAACAATTTGCATACGGGACTCGCCGTGACACGCAGGCTTAGGCCGGTCCGAACGACCAGCGCATTGATTTGGGCCAGATACAACCGTGATTCCTTATTTGTAGCCCAATAATAAACAGAATAGAAAACCCGACACTGTCATTTCAAAATTCATCATTTCAAAAACGGGTGAACCGATCTTAATGAAACTATCACTAAACTAAACTAAATGAAACTTAAGCACCATCTCGATTAAACTAGCTTTCGATTAAAAAAACCGCATCGAAATCGGTCAATTCGTTTGGGTGCTATGATGCCACAGACAGTACACAGATACACAGGTCAAACTTATAACACCCCTCTTTTTCGTCGGGGGTTAATTATAACACCCCTCGTTTTCGTCGGTTGTTAAAAAAGTTACTTTGTGGAAGGATGACGAAACGAAGAAATCTCTTAATGTATTTCTTCAATTCATTTCGTATGACACTAAGACTGCTTAACACTATAGCGCCATCTATGAATTCAAAGCGAAAATAATGTAGGTAGATGGCGCTGTATTAGAAGGCTCACTCTCGAACAAAAGTCAAGTTTAGGAACAAAAAGCAGCCTTGTATTTCGACCGTTATCGTGTGACACGAGCGGTCATTTTCCGTTGAGCACCGCTGAGGGACTACTACGAAATTCGAAATTTCGCACTTCGTAGTATAGGGCCTGATTCGAAATCGGTTCGGCGGCCGAGCACAGACAGGGTTCTCACTCGCCGATAACTCGCCGGTAAATGTTGCTGAGGGACTACTACGAAATTCGAAATTTTGCACTTCGTAGTATAGGGCCTGATTCGAAATCGGTTTGGCGGCCAAGCACAGACAGGGTTCTCACTCGCCTATAACTCGCCGGTAAATATTACATATTAATTAAGTAAATCCATAACAGTATGTATTATTTCAATTAACTACCCTTAGATAGACGTACCTACTTGCGTACGTAGTTTGTTAAGAAGTCATTGTTCGTAGTGAAATAAAACGGATCACTCACGCACATAAGTCAAATTTAGCCCGACATGTTTCGGACTAATTCGTAGTCCTTCTGGGAGCGCATGACGTGCCGGGGTAAACTCGACTTGTATACGTAAGTGATCCGTTTTATTTCACTATGATTGATTCTCACGGTAGTTACATGTTAAAAATCATTGTTCGTTGCAAAAATCACAGAAAATTATGCTTAAATTAAGCTTGACGCGGCTAGCGTGCGAGCTGAGAGGCAACCCACTGTCATACGCCCGCCCGAGAGGAGCGCGGCTGAATGTACCTAAACTGCAGAGTGACACCACCCGACATCACTCCATAATCGACGGGCCGCGGGCCGGGACCGACCCGCCGGACCGGCGCAATATCCGGCCCGTGAACGACTCGACTTACCGGAAATTTCATCAAATCTACCGGACTCTATTTTGATAGCCACTTACGGTGTTAGAATGTGTTTAATTGATATTATGGCGAATGTGCGATGTATGAGCGGACTGGCCACTATTTCAACAACGTGACAAGTGTCAGGTTACAATGACAATTCGATGTGAATTGCTGACTTGCAAAGGTTTTGATTTAGAGCACTTCATATTGGCATTAAAAATTCAAAAAATTGTGAATTCTAAATTTTATTCATCAATTTTAAATGATTCGCGGTTAATTGCATTAGACATAATGAAAACCTATAAGGTAATCGCGGTCAATATCCCGTTTTCATTATGTTTATTCATCAAATAGGCACTTCCTATACCTTCACAAACATGTGGTGGATTTTGGTTACCGTTGTAAATGCAATTGAAAAATATGATTAAATATTACTAAATTCTAACGCAGACAAAAGATGTTGTTGCGGCATAAGAATAGTTGCGGTTACAAAATAATGTGAAATTTCTGCGTGTGAAACATAAAATCTTAAAAAAAAAAGTTTGTAATTACAGTAAGCACTAAGCAGCATAAGTAGTACCCTGCTAAGCAACTAAAACTGGTCACAAATAAATGATCTATACGAGCTCTTATGTCTGTAATAATGGCGCCGTGCTGAGATAATTGTGACCGCTTATGCAGAACTTATGCTGTTGCCTGTACCGTTTCAAAAGTTTCAGAGTTTACATACAAATACCACATCAACTACTTAATAGGGTGCCAAATTCACTTCAAAAGTACTCAATTGTCCATGACATAGTTAGAACCGGTGACACTCTTCGCCTTCTCACTGGCGAAGAACAGAATCAGCTCCCCTATCTCCTCACTCTGAGCCATGAACCCTTGAGCAGTTCCATCCATCCTGGCCTGCCCGTCGATGTAGAAATACCCGTTGTTGGCCAGGAAGTCATTGTCCACCGGATCAGGAACAACGCCGTTGACCCTCACGCCTGAAGATGCCATCTCTAAAGCGACGCAACGCGTGAAATGGTTCAACGCAGCCTTGGACACGAAGTAGGGTTTCATAGTCGGTGATTTGCAGACAAGCGTCCCGACAACACTGGATACGTTGACGACGTTACCTTTCGTCTTCACCAAGTGGGGAGCCGCAGCCATCGTCAGCTGGATCACTACTAGCACGTTCACTTGCATCACCTTGTCGTATGCTTGCAACACCTTGCCGTTAAGCAAATATCCTTCCAGCATTGTTGACTAGGATGTCTATCTTGCCAACGTGGGTTAGAGTTTTCGGAACAACATTGGCGACTTCGTCTTCGTTGGACAAATCTGCTGTTATGACCAGGGATTTCCTGCCAAGGGCTTCGATCTGCTTGGCGACGGCTTGGAGCTTGGCTTGTGTTCGTGTTACGATGGCCACGTCAGCTCCTTCCTTGGCGAAGAGGAGAGCTGTTGCAGCACCAATGCCCATGCTGGCTCCCGTCACAATCACCACCTTGTTTTTGAAACTCATGATTGTTTTGAACAACTTCACGTAACGATGACGAATGTGAAGAGATGAGATACTCCAGCTTTTATACATACTCGTTTATCACTAAGAGATACTTATGTTCCGACAAGACAAGGGTGCTCATTGATTCAAATATTAAATACAGCTGCATGTTGACGATATGCTTAAATAGATAAGATAGTAATTATGCCGTTTAATAATATTGCTCATTGAAAATAACGTTGCTATTGTTTAGGACAACATCGTGAGGAAATCTGCACCTTCTGCGATGCGAAGGTTCGTGTGCGATGCGAACTAAAGCCCCAGGCCCTTTTATTATGTGAGGAGGCCTGTGCCCAGCAGTGGGACATAAATAGTCTGATGGTGACGATTAAAAATTATTTTTTAACAGAAAACTTATTTCAAGTTCATTGAAAAAATACAATTCCAAATCTGAAAGACAAACGTTATCACCAGCCAGCACGAACAGCTGTAACGAATTATTCAAAGTTTGGCGAGAAAATAATAATTCCAAATTTGAAATTCAACCGGCACAACTGGCCAGTAACATTCACTTCACACCTCAAGTAATCAGTACCGCAAACACCGGTCGACATTTATCACCGGCCGCAACAGAAGGCGCATAAGTAAAAAATCCATGATTTCTCAAAGGGATGTTTGTCAGGCGCTGCGCTGGGAACGCACGAGTTAACTTTTTGACCGGGATACCTTAACAGACGTGATAGGAATAGGCGGGGTGGTCCAAGGGAGAGAAGGTATGGTAGTAATGTGATTTATTGGGAGCGGTAGGACCTTGTGCGAGGTCTGTCCGGATCGCTACCACCATCTTACTCGCTAATCCTACCGCACTGTTCCGGTGTGGAGAGTAAGACAGCCGGTGTAATTGCGGGCTCAAGAGGCATTTCATCTTAGCTGTTAAAAGTTATTTATACTGGTAACATAAAATAAACCCACTAGCGCCCTCTAACGTGTAAATGTGTACTTTATATCTTTGCTTTAAATAAAACTTACTTCGTCATCCTGCATTTAAGAAAACGGTTGTTTTAATTTTCACTCTCCACTTTTACTATGGGCAGTGGTGATCATTTACAATTAGGTGACCCACTTGCTCGTTTGCTTTCCTTGTCGTATAAAAAAAGCGGTTTTTAACTCCCGACCGCATAAAAAAACCGCATCGAAATCGGTCCACCCATTTGGCAGCTATTAAGAGACAGACAGATACACAGATACACAGGTCAAACTTATAACAACCCTCTTTTTCGTTGGGGGTAAATATAAAAGCCATTCATCAGCGCGTCAGCCGCTCGCGTCCCGTCACAACCGCGGCTCCCATGTTTTTTCGCTCCGATGATTTTCGTTGAGATCTCTTGTTGATCTGCGAAGGCGAATTTTTGGCAGCTACGTGCCCGCATTCTGTAATATCTCGGGTTGCCGTTTTGTTATATCTCGGGTTACCACGGTTTGCTGGCCGGCCGTTCTTTGATCATGCCTATTTACTTACCTTGTATTATTCGATATTTGAATTTGGCACGCGTCTTCGGAATTTAATGTGGGGGTATTGAGTCCCCTTGCATAGGTGAAACACTTTTTTTTTTAACTAAAGTACCTCTTGAGTTTTTTTTTTTATATACAACGAGGAAGGCAAGCGAGCAAGTGGGTCACCTGATGGTAAGTGATTACCACTGCCCATAGACACCCGCAAGTCCGGAGGGTTTGCAGATGCGTTGCCAACCTAGAGGGCTAAATGAAATGCCTCTTGTGCCCGTAATTACACCGGCTGTCTTACTCTCCACACCGGAACACAATAGTGCAAGCACTGCTGCTTAGCGGCAGGATTAACGAGTAGTTGAGTACAGTTTGGAAAAAAACGCATAAGCGTAATAAATTATTTATATGTGGGCACCTTATTTTATATTTAATATGAGTTGTACATAATAATAACTTACACCACATGATTTAATGACCAGTGCCCTAAGCACGACTTGTCGAATCCTGCGTCACGTAAAATCGAATAGTAAACTATAACGAATTTGTATGACGTTTGGAACAGCGCCCGCCCGTGAGCGTATTTGGAACTAAAATTTAGTATGAGCTTTCTCGATTTCGATACGATTACCGTAACGTAACGCAGGATTCGACAAGTCGTGCTTAGGGCACAGTTGTTTTGGCGTGTGGTTGTGTGATGTACGTGTTAGGCTTCTTAGTTCCTAATTAAAGGACCAGGCCCAGAAATTTTACTTTTAGGGTTCCGTACCTCAAAAGGAAAAAACGGAACCCTTATAAGATCACTCTGTTGTCCGTCTGTCTGTCTGTCAATACCCTTTTTCTCTGGAACGCGTGGAGGTAGCATGTTGAAATTAAATATCAAATACTCAAACCTGCGGTCTCTTGAAGCTGTGAAAAAATCAACCTTCTAAGTCAACGCAATCAAAAGATACAGTCATTAAATAAAAAGGCTATTTCCATACAAATTGCTGAAATCCGAAAACCTAAAGGGTACTTCCAGTTGTCCTAGAAACTTGAAATTCGGTATGAAGGTAGCTCTTATAGCACAACTACTCAGAAAAGTCTCAAAATCTTAATTTTTTATGTCTGTCTGTGTATGTCAAATACCAATATACACTGCTTACTACTGCTAACGACATCTAGCGTCGAACAGGAGAACTTTGTGGATGCCGCGCGGGCTCGAGATCATTGACGCGTGTTCGTCTACTCGCCACTAGATGGCAGTAGAATCCTAAGCACAATATAGGAACAGGGCTTTGCTAATACTGGACAACTTAAAACACTGGGGAAAAGCAGGGAAATCTTTGTACGGAACCTTCGTGCGTGAGTCCGACTCGCACTTGGCCGGTTTTTTACTTATTATAGGTTTTTAGTAGAGGCTGCGCGCGGAAACCGACTGCCCTCGGCTCAAGTTCACCGCGTTGCTTATATACACACCTACCTCCTAGTGTGTCCTAGTTTCACACTAAATTACAACTCTCACACTATAAATGTATATAAACTCAGCTGACACGTATGTTAATGCCAACTAATCAAACCATCTCGACTAACGAGTACGCTTTGCATATTACGGCCTATCGCGCCCTCGGGGGTGCTGCCGTGTCTTGCCGGATTATCATTTTACGGCCCGGTTTATGGCTGGAATGATTTTCGACGGCGAGATTACGTTTTGTCGAAAAAAATACTGTTTGTTGCCAGGTTCGAGGATGAACTTGGGTTGGAGGGTGCAAGATTCAAAGTTAGGTTTAGAGTCTCTTTAGAAGTTAGTCATGGAAAAATTGTGTGTTAAATGGCGATGATTAATGTATCCAACTTGGTGGCCAAATTTTTTGCGGGTGATAGGACCTTGTACGAGGTCCGTCGGGATCGCTACCACCATCTTACTCGCTAATCCTGCCATTAAGCAGCAGTGCTTGCACTGTTCAGTTGTGTTCCGTTGTGGAGAGTAAGACAGTTGGTGTAATTAGGGGCACAGGAGGCATTTCATCTGGCTCTCTAGGTTGGCAACGCATCTGCAAACCCTCCGGGGTTGCGGATGTCTATGGGCAGTGGTGATCACTTATCATCAGGTGACCACTTGCTCGTTTGCCTTCCTCGTCGTATAAAAGAAATACAGCTTCTTGCCAGTTGACCGAGCGAACTAAGTTTCAGAGGCCCGAGTACGAATATTCGAAACTTGCATAACGTAATCGAGTAGTAAACGTTATAGAGGAATTTATATGACGTTTAGAACAGCGCCCGCTCGTGAGCGTATTTAGAACTAAAATTTAGTATGAGGTTACTCGATTTCGATACGATAAGGTAATTAGCACCAGGATTCGAAAACTTCGTGCTCGGCCTAAAGCTTAGACACAATTTCCTTCGTAGGTAAGTCCGCCGTCTGTCCGGCAGCACATGTAGCACGGCGTGCCATTTTGTCGCTTGTCGCGCAGTGCGTCCCTTTCATAGTGATGGAATCAGTGAAGGACGCACTGAGCGACAAGCGACAAAATGTTCTCCTCTACAAGTCGTATTTTTCTACCGATTCTTCTGAAATTTTGCGAGCAGATTCCATAATTATAATATTAATAGTTTTTTTGACAATTAGTTTTTGGAAAAAAAAATTAAGAAAAAAAAAACGAAAAATATTTAAAAAATACCCAATCTTGGTGTGTGATCAATAAGTACCTACTCAATATCTACCTACCTACATACGCTCGAAAAACATAACCCTCTTTCGCTCGGCCGGCAGTACACGCGAGACCGAATCAAATTTCGAAACTTAAAACCCAACACGCTTCTCAACATAAACCAAGGACTCTACATCTTCGATGCCGATACTCCACACTTCGCATTTCGTTACTAAAAAATCTCTCTTTAAAGGTCAGAGACAAATGAGGGTAGTCCACAAAACTAAGCGCGCGGTCCGCCCCGCCACCGCAAGACATCAGTCTGCTCCCGACCGCGGCGGCGTCCGGACGTGCGGGCAGAATTAAAAATTAACAGCCAGCATCGATTTATAGGTGGCCGCCATGTTTATGGGCGGTGCGGTAATTGGCTGCCGGTAAGTGATTTGGGATTTCTTGGTGTGGGATCACGGTAGGAAGGTTACGGTGTGAGCGATGTTTTAGGTGGCTTTCGTACATGAGTTCGTTCCTTTTGCAAATTAAGATTAAACTTTTGCCCTATCCCGAGATGAAAAGAAGCCTAATTTAAGTAAATTACCCTCCTTAGTATAAGCAAAGTTAATCCTTTTACTTACTTATTTAGGATTCCATTTAAAAGTAATTTAAATTTTCACAGATATTTCACCTGGAGACCCTATACATCTCCTGCTCAATTAAAACGTGCCAGTAAAGTAAAGTGTTCTGGTTTTGCTGTTCTAATAATTACTTTTTACACTTGTTTCTAAAATACGGTATTTTTTTTTTCTTTCTTAATCTTTTAATGACAGAGTGAGGTTTCTTTGTGTAATTTGTCTGTGGTTACGTATTGTAAGAGCTAATGTAACTTGTTTTTAGAAAAAATGACTTTGTGCCAAGTTTCTTGCGGCGCATTCTTCTTGGCAATCATGGTCTTTCCGAAAGCGCTGGTAGACTCCAAAAAAAATGACGTGTAAAAGAGCATTCAGCTGCCTATTTGCTGAATAAAATTTTGAATTTGAATTGAATTTGAATGAAATCTGCAAGCTATTTGATCCTGTAAACGGAGAAGTGACGTAAGCCGAACTTTTCGGTGCACAAAAAGAAACTATGTTTGCTAGAAGATTCATCATCGTCAGCCTTTTTACGTCCCACTGCTGGACACAGGCCTCCTCTCAGATTGAGAGGGCTTGGGCTATCGTTCCCACGCGGGCCCAGTGCGGATTGGGAACTTCACACACATAATTGAATACCCACGACCCTCTGCTTGAGAGGCATAGGTCAAACCACTAGGCTATCGCGGCTTCTAGAAGATTTACAAACATAAAATATTGTTCTACGAGTAGGTACTTATTGATTATCAGAGCTCGGACAGGTCATAGCAAAATAATTGCAACACGGTAATAGAACAAGATTAATAGAGTCGCATTATGTACAGTATTATTTAATTCTGTTTTTCAATTACATTTATAACAGTAACCCAAAATTCACCTGTATTTGTGAAGGTATTTCCATTAACATTTTATCTACACACATATCATAAGTTCTCTATAATGCGTTCAGAAACCGTAGGAAATGACCAGCATTGCAGCACGACGACGTCTTCGCCGCCAGCACCAGCACCACCACCACCCCAGCAGTAAAGTAATAGTCATTACGACATCGAATTCGATGTCGTAATGACTTTTCGATATCAAATTCAATGTTTCAAATTTGAAAACCAACGTAATTTACAATCATAGTGAAATAAAACGGATCACTCACGTATATAAGTCATGTTCGGCCCGACATGTATAAATAATAATTTGTGATTATTTTTTTTAACAATAAAAAAAAACAGTTTACAAAACGTCAGCTCGGTATGTTTGTCCATGATTAAAAAAAAACAGTCAAATTCGTGACAGATATGGGTATAATATATGCCTTTGGCTTCTGAACCCATCTTAGAGTATGAGGGCTATTTGATAAGTACCCGTTTTCTAAATATATTAAAATGACTGGCCGCAAATAAGTATACCACCTTTTTAAGCCATTTTTCAGAGGCGGGAAAATTAAAAAAAAATGGCATTCTTTTGTTTTTTTTCTCATTTGACAATGATTCAGTGAAGGCGTGAACTTAAAATTGTTAAAATGGAGAAAGAACAGTATCGGTCTGTAATTAGATTCTTATTTTTGGAAGGAAAAACATGTGATGAAATAAAAGTAAGAATGCAAGCGGTTTACCATGAATGTGCTCCTTCTATGACAACCGTCAGATATTGGTATAACGAGTTTAAGCGGGGGAGAACAACCGTCTTTGATGAGGATCGCCCAGGCCGGCCAGTTGAGGTGACTACAGACGATATGGTTAAGAAAATTGAAAATATCGTTTTAGCCGACCGCCGAATTAAACTTCGAGAAATCGTTGATGCCGTAAACGTTTCAATCGAGAGGGTACAACACATATTAGAAGAAAAATTGGGTATGAAGAAAGTATCGGCGAGGTGAGTGCCGCGTTTACTCACGGAGGAGCAAAAACGGAACCGACTGACTACTTCGGAGCAGTGTTTGGCCGTGTTCAAACGTAACCCGAAGGAGTTTCTGCGTCGTTTCGTGACCGTGGACGAAACGTGGGTCCACCACTACACCCCGGAAATTAAAGAGCAGTTGAAGCAGTCGATTTTACCGGGTGAACCTGCTCCAAAGAAAGCAAAAACCGTCCCATCGGCTGGAAAGGTCATGGCGACCGTTTTTTGGGATTCGCAGGGTATTATACATATTGACTATTTAGAAAAGGGAATAACAATAACAGGGCAGTACTATGCCAATTTATTGGATGAATTTGACGCCGTGTTGAAGGACAAACGACCCCATTTAAAAAAGAAAAAAGTACTGTTTCATCACGACAACGCCCCGGCTCATTCGTCCAGAGTTGTGACGGCTAAATTAGCACAGTTACGCTACGAACTATTGTCTCACCCCCCGTATTCTCCCGATTTGGCCCCATGCGATTTCTTTTTGTTTCCCAATCTAAAAAAATGGCTCGGTGGCAAGCGATTTGGATCATTGGTCATTGCCGCCACAGAGGCCTATTTTAATGATTTTCCAAAATCAAACTTTTTGGATGGTTTATTGAAGCTTGAGTATAGGTGGAACAAATGTATAGAGTTAAAAGGTGACTACGTAGAAAAATAAATGCATATATACAATAAAAAATGTTTTTTTTTCCATAAACGGGTACTTATCAAACAGCCCCCGTACTTATATTATGTGTGTAGATAAAGTGATGCATGCAACTCCACATAATTAGGCCTTAAAACACTCATTATGTAGCAGTTGCATAAACTACTATTATCATTGCATATTTGTTATTGTTACAAGCGTTCCCACACGTTTCGTCAACCCGTTAGGCAAGTAACAAGATTGAATTTGTATTGGCCTACAACTTTGTTTAGTACAATGATTTTTCTTAAAATATTTATCGAAATTCTTTATTTAAAATAAACACACAATTATTGTAAAAATAATAATTTAGTCAAATAACCCGCCCCTTGCCACACCAGGTCTAAATGTGCCCATGATGCTCGCGGCATTTCCGCGTTGGATAGCCATGGACAGTTTCTGCACCAGGAATTTATCATTTAATTATTCGTACTATTCACTATTTTCATTTTTTTTTTTTTTGCGCAAGTGGGTATTGGGAGTGGGTGGGGATTTCATTATAAAGTAAAAATGTTAAATCACGATAATATCCCCTTTAGATAATTATAATCTTAGGTATCGACTCTGTTGAGTAATGTTCTATAATATCCATTTCTATTTTTGTTATGACCTCTGTTGATTATTACCGCTGGCGGTATTGTTAAAAATCATTATCTTCAATAATTGATGGAAACTATCAAAAGCCGTGGTAGCCTAGTGGTTTGACCTATGGCCTCTCAAGCAGAGGGGCGTGGGTTCGAGCACTTTCGGAATTTATGTGCGAAATTACATTTTGTAATTTATCATGAGCTTTCAGTGAAGGACAACGCAGTGAAGAAACCTGCACACTCCTGCGAAGCAATTCAATGGCGTGTGTGAAGTTCCCAATCCTCACTGGGCCCTCGAAGGAACTACAGCCCAATCCCTCTCATTCTGAAAAGAGACAAATGTACCCAGCACAGCAGTGGGTCGTACAAAAAAGGCTGGTGATGATGATGATGATGATGATGGCGATGATGATGATGACTATGATGATGATGATGAAGACTAAAGTGTAAAAGCCGTTGGTAGACTGACGAATCACAAAGCTAGTGCCAGTGGTCCCGTGTCGTCGATACCAACCAATTGAGGTGTTTTCAATGTAGCGCGAGGAAATAGGGAGTAGTCTGTAATTCAATGGCGTGTGTGAAGTTCCCAATCCTCTACACTACAGCCCAAGCCCTCTCATTCTCAAAAGAGACAATACGTGTGCCCACCGCAGCAGTGGGACGTAAAAAAAGGCTGATGATGATGATGGTGGTGGCGATGATGATGATGATGATGATGGTGGTGGCGATGATGATGATGATGATGACGATGATGGCGATGATGATGATGACGAAGAAGAAGAAGATGATGATGACGATGATGATGAAAACTAAAGTGTATTTTAAGCAAAAGCCGTTGGAAGACTGACGAATCACAAAGCTAGTGCCAGTGGTCCCGTGTCGCCGATACTAACCAATTGAGGTGTTTTCAATCAGTAGCGCGAGGAAATAGGGAGTAATCTGTAACGCGGCAGTTTCGCTGAAATACGACCCCGAAGCATCGTTACTGGTTGGCGGCTGAGACGGCGGGCGCAGACGCGACGCTGCTCTGTGGGTCGAGCACGACTTTACGAATGTTGCGTAGCGTAAAATCGAATAGTAAACGTTGTCGAGTTTGTATGACGTTTGGAACAGCGCCCGCCCGTTAGCGTATTTGGAACTAAAATTTAGTATGAGGTTTCTCGATCACGATACGATAACCGTAACGTTACGTAGGATTCGACAAGTCTAGTAATCGACGGCCAATTACGTAAAGCAATACATTAATAAATAACCAACTTAGAAAAGTTGAAGAACCCTCGACATTGTCATTTCAAAGCTTAATATTTCAAAAACGGGTGAACCGATTTTAATGAAACTAAGGACCATCTCGATAAAACTAGCTTTCGAATCGAAATCGTTGCATACGTTCGGGAGCTATGATGCCACAGTTCAAACTTATAACACCCCTCGTTTTCGTCGGAGCTTAAAAAAAACTGAATGCTGGCATGCTGGTTAATGAGTTTGAATTATGATGAAACTGAGGATAATATTGCAGCCTGCGACTGAAACACACTGATTTGTACTCTTTCACGCACACACACACCTTTACCTACACAAATAGGATAAGATGTTTGTTACCAACGCTGTTTTACAGTTACATTAAGTTACAGTCAGGGAATTTAATACCCTACCCATTTCGTTGAAATGTTGTTAGACATTCGCTGTGCATTAAGGTCGAAAATGTCAAAGTAAACGGGACAATGTCAAAGTGTTCTATCTAGCTCTTATGGTGACAGATTGCACATGCTACACGATAAAACCTTAGGTGGGTTGGAAATTTAATTCCTTGACTGTACCTTCTAATGAACGGCATATATTGGCAACATACTATTCTCAAAGTATTTGACACGCGAACGCGATCGAAACGTAATGTATGTCGTATAGACATAGTACAAAAACCTTGCCTACGGGCCAGGCAAAAATCAATCTTATGACAATGCCATAAACTATTTGACACTGGAAAGCTTTTCTCACTTAACTATACTTATGTATATTATTATCATTCATCATGTATATAAAACATGAAGTAAACAGATAACAGAACAAAATCAAACGTGCAAAGGTGAACTTATCCCTTAAGGGATCTCTACCAGTTAACCTTCGGGCGAGAGACGTTTGTTGCGCGCGACGTGAAATTTACACTAAATAAGAGCTCGGTGCCCTTAGTGTAATCAAAAAGCACAAGATACGTCTCGATCGCGTTTGCGTTAAAGTGTCAAATAGAGCGAGAACGCGATCGAGCCGTATTTCATGGCCTAGTCGGCGATTACACTAGGCGTTCTGTCCAGTCTACGCTCTTAGTCTGTCGGGGCGGCGCAAAATGGTTAATATTCATGACAATCCGCGGGCGCGAGTGAAATTGGTTGCCATTTTTTACGTCTACCCACACTTCGCTCGCTTAACTTTAAAAGAAACTTCCTATCTCGGGGAGAAACAAGGGTTTTTTTGTTGGGTAAGTAGGTTAAGTAATTGCGCTTGCAAACTGCGGTTTTGAAATTTGTTTTGTAGCTGCATATTTTAGTTTTTAGGGGCATGAAATGGGGGGGGGGGGGGGGGTATAGATCTCTTGTCTAATGGAAACGATAAAAATAAGAGGACTGCCAGTTTCACCATAAAAAGCAATGATTATTACACAAAAGCTATAAAATTACGTAGAAAAGTTGTAAAACCCCCGACATTGTCATTGCAATGTTCAATATTTCATAAACGGGTTAACGGATTTTAATGAAACTTAGATAAGAACCATTTCGATTAAACTAGCTTTCTGTTTAAAAAAAACTGCATCGAAGTCCGTCCATCCGGGTGGGAGCTATGATGCCACAGCCAGATACGCTGATACACAGATACACAGGTCAAACTTAAAACACCCCTCTTTTTCGTCGGAGGTTAAAAAATAGTGACACGCGACGCGAAAATGGTGAATGGTGGTTTTTTCGGACGAACGCGGCAAGTAACCCCGAATCCGCTCTTTACTTATCAAACACATTATTCAAAATAACAGCATCACCCCTAATTTTCTGTCCAGAAATACTATCAAATACAAAATACAGCCCCTACTTAACGCGAAAGCCTAACCGCAAATTCACCATAAATTACAAATACTGTACATGGCGTTAGAATTGCTACTGAAATTTAAGGAGCCGCATTACATCTTAATTTCGTCGCATTTTGCGAATTTGCATTTAAACATTTGAAATTATAGGGTAAGTGCGCCGTTAGCAGACCCCTCTTGTTGATTGTGGCTCAATTGGCTGGGCGGGACAGCGGTGAGGTCTTGTTACATTCTGAGTGAAGTATGATTCTACGAATGCTTTCGTCTTGAAATACTTTATTATAATTATTACAGTACATTTTTTTTTTGTATATGATAAGAAAGGCAAACGGAGCAAGTGAGTCACTTGATGGTAAGTGATGACTACTGCCCGCAACCCCGGGGGGGGGGGGGGGGGGGTTGCAGATGCGTTGCCAACCTAGAGAGCTAAGACGAAATGCCTCTTGTGCCCTTAATTAGACCGGCTGCCTATTCTCCACAATGGAACACAAAAGTGCAAGCATTGCTAATTAGCGGCAGGATTAGCGAGTAAGATGGTAGTAGCGATCCGGACGGACCACGCACAAGGCCCTACCATCCGAAAAAATTATTAAGTATACAGCAAATTCTTCTTTTTCTTGTTTTGTCTTTGGTAAGGACACAAACTTAATAAAAAATAGTTTAGAAATGCTATCGTTTGTATTTCGACGGTACTCTGACTAAACCTCATATATAAACTTTGACGAAATTGGAATATGCACAGACCGCGTACCTGAAGTGGTTATTCCAATTTCGTCAAAGTTAATATACGAGGTTGAGTCAGAGTACCGGGGATTTCCTTCCAGAACCAATGTCGCTACTTTTCCCTCTCCAGTTGCTATTAATGCACACACGCAAAAGCACCGCGCAATCACACACACAATTACTAGTGTCATTACACACTGTAGATGAGTTTCCGCAATTACAAATGCTGCAAAACACCATTTTTAACCCCCGACGAAAAAGAGGGGTGTTATAAGTTTGACTCGTGTATCTGATCTGTGTATCTGTGTACCTGTCTGTGGCATCACAGCTCCCAAACGGATGGACCGATATCGATGCGGATTTTTTAAATCGAAAGCTAGTTTAACCGAGATGGTTCTTAGCTAAGTTTCATTAAAATCGGGTAACGCGTTATTGAAATATTGAACTTTGAAATGACAATGTCTGGGGTTTTTCAACTTTTTTAATAAAACACATGTATCACCATCATCAATACTAAGACACAATTCTAAATACTGTCTTGTAATGTGGAGTTCTCTTAACTGTCTAATTGTCCGTGACTTCAAAAGGCCAGAATTTATTTTCACTCTGTCAATTCGGTCCAATAAATTAGCATAAATATAACGTCAAGTTAAAAGTTCTAAACCCTTTTGAACAACAGTTCTGTAGTTAGTAAGTGTTCGATAACAGAGTCCTTTACCCTAAACTGTGGACTTACTAATGGAGATTCCATGGACCCTCAACAAAGACCCCTTAGTTGCAATGTAATAAAACAATACGTTTATGTCGCCCGAATGGTTGTATGCAAAATGTTATGGTTTTTGAGAACACGCTGTATTATTAAACCTGTCTATCTACGAGGGCTGTTTGATAAGTACCCGTTTTCTAAATATATTAATATCACTGGCCGCAAATAAGTATACCACCTTTTTAAGCCATTTTTCAGAGGCGGGAAAATTAAAAAAAAAATGGCATTCTTTTGTTTTTTTTTCTCATTTGACAACGATTCAGTGAAGGCGTGAACTTAAAATTGTTAAAATGGAGAAAGAACAGTATCGGTCTGTAAGTAGATTCTTATTTTTGGAAGGAAAAAACATGTGATGAAATAAAAGTAAGAATGCAAGAGGTTTACCATGAATGTTATCCTTCTATGACAACCATCAGATATTGGTATAACGAGTTTAAGCGGGGGAGAACAACCGTTTTTGATGAGGATCGCCCAGGCCAGCCAGTTGAGGTGACTACAGACGATATGGTTAAGAAAATTGAAAGTATCGTTTTAGCCGACCGCCGAATTAAACTTCGAGAAATCGTTGATGCTGTAAACGTTTCAATCGAGAGGGTACAACACATACTAGAAGAAAAATTGGGTATGAAGAAAGTATCGGCGAGGTGGGTGCCGCGTTTACTCACGGAGGAGCAAAAACGGAACCGACTGACTACTTCGGAGCAGTGTTTGGCCGTGTTCAAACGTAACCCGAAGGAGTTTCTGCGTCGTTTCGTGACCGTGGACGAAACGTGGGTCCACCACTACACCCCGGAAATGAAAAAGCAGTCGAAGCAGTGGATTTTACCTGGTGAACCTGCTCCAAAGAAAGCAAAAACCGTCCCATCGGCTGAAAAGGTCATGGCGACCGTTTTTTGGGATTCGCAGGGTATTCTACATATTAACTATTTAGAAAAGGGAAAAACAATAACAGGGCAGTACTATGCCAATTTATTGGATGAATTTGACGCCGTGTTGAAGGACAAACGACCCCATTTAAAAAAGAAAAAAGTACTGTTTCATCACGACAACGCCCCGGCTCATTCGTCCAGAGTTGTGACGGCTAAATTAGCAGTTACGCTACGAATTATTGTCTCACCCCCCGTATTCTCCCGATTTGGCCCCATGCGATTTCTTTTTGTTTCCCAACCTAAAAAAATGGCTCGGTGGCAAGCGATTTGGATCAAATGACGAAGTCATTGCCGCCACAGAGGCCTATTTTAATGACTTTCCAAAATCATACTTTTTGGATGGTTTATTGAAGCTTGAGTATAGGTGGAACAAATGTATAAAGTTAAAATGTTTTTTTTTTTCTATAAACGGGTACTTATCAAACAGCCCTCGTATACCTATAAAACAGTACCGTGACTGATTGACTGACTGACTGACTGACATACAACGCACAGTTTAGGCTGTGCCTAGAGACTTGAAATTTGGCAGACATATACCTTGAGTATCCTACAGGTGCACTAAGAAAGGGATTTTTCGAAATTCCCACAGAATAGGGAACTAGCCCATTTTTTGATATTTCACGAGGGCAAAGCCACGGAGCATAAGCTAGTCTATACCTATAAAACAATACCGTGACTGACTGACTGACTGACAGACAACACCACTGGACCTAGAGACTTCAAATTTTGCAAACATAATAATATACCTTGAGTATCCTAAATAGAGCTCCGAAGACTATCCGTTCATCTTGCACTGTTTGGGTTGTTGCCTGCGGCTAAGTTTCACCACCGTCCTTCACGGAACCGTCTATCCTTCCATCCTCACCACCTTGACGGTTTGACTTAGCACTGTCCGATTTAAACGGAACTTTTAGATATGGAATCAGCCTCCTGCGGCAGCATTCCCGGAGCGAATATTCGTACTCGGGCCTCAGAGGGTCGAGCACGACTTTACGAATGCTGCGTAAGGTAACGTTATCGTATCGAAATCGAGAAACCTCATACTAAATTTCAGTTCCAAATACGCTCACGGGCGGGCGCTGTTCCAAACGTCATACAAGTTCCTCAATAACGTTTACTACTCGATTACGTTACGTAGGTTTCGAATATTCGTACTCGTGCCTAAGGTCGCATTTCTTAACCAATTCTCGTGTAATTTTGTGAGCAGGTTCAATATTATTTTTCCCCTCACTACCACGGAAAGCCGTCTTTTATCCTTTGAAACAAGCGGGTAAAAACACATTTTATACACTAGTGGGGAAGGTAATTTGACCTTGGAGTGGAGCGTGTTCTACTGGTAGCTTTGGACAGATAACAAAACGTAAAATGCTCATAATAATAGTTCGTTCGATATTAATTATCATTACATAAATAATAAATGATTTGAGAATTTAATAAAAAATAACAAATTTAGCTTTATTTAATGATTTTAAGTCATAAACCTATGAATTCTATAGGAAACATTTGTTTTTTTTATAATGATGTTGAATATAATTCTGAACGTGGATGGATAAAAGTAGATGAATACTTATGTGATGGCACCACCTGGCCAAGGCTGAAAACAGAGGATAATTAGGACATCAATGTGACTTGGCTGCGTCCCGAAGATATTCGTGTATGGTGTCCGGCTCTGTTGCCGTTGTCCGCTGCGTACTAATTGTAATACAATTGACTTAAATAATGTTTTATTTATTTGACATGATGACATGAAATGCATATTTCATCAATTTTTGTTATTTGACATTTGGAGACCATATACATCTCCAGTTTATGTATGTCGGAGAATCGATACACTAGTCGGTGTTGATCATAGTCTAAAGTTATAAATTACCTTCATTTGTTATGATTTTAACGAAACGTCAAGCGGTGAAAGCTGTCAAATAAATACTGCTTGGGAGTGGTCTGTGCTTGGTTCATTTGTGGGTAGTTTGTATAAGGTCGAAATGACATTTAGTAACTTTGAAAAGAAAAGGGCATTCTTGATCGGGGGGTCGGACTGATCACAAGTTGGTAATGTAATCCGTTTGCATCGGCTTGGTGCTTTGAGTTTTAATGAGAATTGTTAGTGATTTAATGAACTAAGTGCCTGTGCCCCAAGTACAGAGTCTTATTTTGAGTCTTAAATGATATCTTGGCAATAGATCACGTGAATGGGCGCAAGCACAGAACTCTCCAACGTTTCCAATATGGTACTTGCATTTCGCGTTAATAGTAACGAGTTAACTGTGATATCAATTGTAACTAATTTAGACCTCGTATGGTGTTATTATTGAAAAGATTATACCTCATTGAGTTTCTTGCCGGTATCTTCTCAATAGAGGTTATTTCCGAACCGTGCGGTAGAGTCATTGATGTAGGCCTTAATCAAATAAAGACTGGCTTAGAAGTGAAACATGATGTGTCTGCAGTTATTTCTACCACCTCAATCGACCTTGAGGATGAGTAAAGCTCATGACCAAGCTCTACTACGTGTAAAACCCATTTCATCCTGACACAGCTAGCTAGCAAACCAAGTTCGCTGGTGTGTGCGATTCCTCGTCCCGGTCCTAGTCGCCGAGTTGTATATGTATTATTATACTTATTATTTGACCGTGGAGGCGTTTTACACCTCTACTGATTTTAAATTTAGTTTAAATTGACCCTAGAGACTATACATCTCTAAGCCATTTAGATTAACTATTATATTATAGTATTAATTCTGGGACCCTATACATCCCTTTGTAATTTAAATTTTCACAGATATTTGACCTGGAGACCCTATACATCTCCTGCTCAATTAAAACGTGCCAGTAAAGTAAAGTGTTCTGGTTTTGCTGTTCTAATAATTACTTTTTACACTTGTTTCTAAAATGCGGTATTTTTTTTCTCTCTTAATCTTTTAATGACAGAGTGAGGTTTCTTTGTGTAATTTGTCTGTGGTTACGTATTGTAAGAGCTAATGTAACTTGTTTTTAGAAAAAATGACTTTGTGTCAAGTTTCTTGCGGCGCATTCTTCTTGGCAATCATGGTCTTTCCGAAAGCGCTGGTAGACTAAAAAAAAATGACGTGTAAAAGAGCATTCAACTGCCTATTTGCTGAATAAAATTTTGAATTTGAATTTGAATTTGAACGCACAAGTTGAGTCGATGCAATTTCAAAAGGGGTCGTCAGAAATGTCAACATTGTCAACAAAAAAATTCTCACCGACTCCCGACTCACATAAAAGTACACAACTTCTAGAGTTTTCTGTTATAATATCGTGAAAAAGATGTGATTCCAGTGATGAAGATTTATTTTTTTTGAGCTGTTTTTTTGCATGTTGCGCTTTCCTCGCTACAGTGAGGTGAAAAGTTTTGTGTTACACACGGGTGCAAATGTATTTTACTTCTCGTGTGTTGAAACACTCGCTACGCTCAGGATTCTGTTTTAGAACCACTCGCTTCGCTCGTGGTTCAACTATAAGATCCTTTCGCTTGCTCGTGTTTCAATTCCACACTCGCGGGTAGAATACAACTTTGCACCCTTGTATAACGAATAACTATTTCCCCTCACTACCTCGGAAAGCCGTCTTTTACTTATCCTTTAAAATAAGCGGGTAAAAACGCATTTTATCCGCTAGTGGGAAAAGTAATTCGACCTTGGAGTGGAGCGTGTTTAAGTAACCTTTGACAGATAACAAAACATAAAACGCTCATAATAATGGTTCGTTCCGTATTAACTGTCATTAAATAAATGAATTTTTTTTTGAGAATTTAATAAAAAATACCAAATTTAGCTTTATTTAATGGTTCTTAAAATTCTATAAGAACCATTTGTTTTTTTTATAATGATGTTGAATATAATTCTGAACGCACGTCGATGTAATTTCAAAACGCGTCGTTAGAAATGTCAACATTGTCGACAAAAAATTTCCGTGTAAAAATAAACAACTTCCAAAGCTTTCTGTTATAATATGGTAAAACAATTAGTGATTCCAGTGATGAAGATTTATTTTTATGAGCTGTTTTTTTGCATGTTGCGCTTCCCTCGCTACAGTGAGGGGAAAAGTTTTGTGTTACACACGGGTGCAAATGTATTTTACTTCTCGTGTGTCGAAACACTCGCGGTTAAAATACAACTTTGCACCCCTGTATAACAAATAATTATTATACTTGCAGCTTTTTTGTCGACTCGTTTTTTAGGGTTCCGTACCTCAAAAGGAAAAAAAACGGAACAACGGATCACTTTGTTGTCCGTCTGTCTGTCTGTCTGTTAAGACCCTTTTTCTCTGGAACGCGTGGAGGTAGCATGCTGAAATTAATATCAAATACTCAAACATGCGGTTCCTTGAAGCCGTGAAAAAAGCAACCTTCTAAGTCAACGCAATCCCGATTGCCAAATTGCCGATTTTCAAAAACCTAAAGGGTACTTACAGATGTCCTAGAAACTTGAAGTTTGATATGAAGGTAGCTCTTAACCACACCGAAAAGTCTCAAAATCTTAAATTATTATGTCTGTCTGTAGATTTCGCAGACGAATATAAGTTGACCCCACACTGCGTACATTTTGCTTATGAGCAGGGCTCGGCTAACACTGGACTTCTTAAAACACTGGGGAAAAGCGTTAAAATCTTTCTACGGAACCCTCGTGCGCGAGTCCGATTCGCACTTGGCCGGTTTTTGAAACAGCCACTAGTTTGTAAATTGGCAGTGCACAATACGAGTAAGTACCTACAAGCTGCTCGTAATAATTTGATTAATTATTTTATTTAATCTTTCATGAAGGACATTTAATTATTCAGCACGTCTGGACAAAAGTCAATGATTTCGCGAAAGCTTTAAAACGGCAGCTTTCATCGGACCACCAATGGGAATGGGTAATGAAAATTATCGGTGCGGTGGACGCCATTTTGGTTCATGATAGCTTTTAATATTCTATTAAGCGTGATTCATTGATAAATGTTCGTATCGACAATTTCAACGGACCCATAGTCCAATAATAATATCATCATCATCATGTCAGCCGAAAGACCCACTGCTGAACATAGGCTCTCCACTCGGTCTACTAATGTTTCCCAAAACACTTTTAACAAACAAGACGAGCACGACTTATCGAATCCTGCGTAACGTTACGGTTATCGTATCGTGATCGAGAAACGTCATACTAAATTTTAGTTCCAAATACGCTCACGGGCGGGCGCTGTTCCAAACGTCATACAAACTCGATAACGTTTATTAATTTATCTAAGTACACACACATATCGTAAGTCCTCTATAATGCGTTCAGAAACCGTAGAAAATGACCAGCATTGCAGCACGCCGTGGCCTTCTCGCCGACAGCGCCAGCCCCAGCACCTCCTCCACCAGCAGTAAAGTAATAGTGAAACTTTTCGATATCGAATTCGATGTTTCAAATTTGAAAACCAACGTAATTTACAATAATAGTGAAATAAAACGGATCACTCACGTATATAAGTCGAGTTCAGTCCGACATGTATAAATAATAATGTGATATTTATTTATTTTTTACAATAAAAAAAAAAACAGTCTACGAAACGTCAGCTCGGTATGTTTGCCTATGATTAAAAAGAACAGTCAATTTCATGACAGGTATGGGTATGATATATGCCTTCGGCTTCTGAACCCATCTTAAAGTACTTATAATATGTGTGTAGATAAAGTAATGTATGCAACTCCATATAATTAGGCCTTAAAACACTCGTGTGATCCTATTATGGAACTCAGCTTCGCCTCGTTTCATAAAAACACACTCGTGTTTTAAGGACCCCCATTATGTAGCAGAGGGTCGAGCACGACTTTTCGAAACCTGCGTCACGTAAACTCGAATAGTAAACGTTGTCGAATTTGTATGACGTTTGGAACAGCGCCCGCCCGTGAGCGTATTTGGAACTAAAATTTAGTATGAGGTTTCTCGATCTCGATACGTTAACCGTAACGTTACGCAGCATTCGTAAAGTCGTGCTCGACCCTCTGTTGCATAAACTACTATTATCAAAATGCTTTTTTTTCCGAAACTGTAAATATTTTAGGATTCGTGTGAAACAAACCCAACCTCACCCATAGGGTTCTACGAGACGGCCCTGAAATAAATCCTGAAATATTTACAGATTCTGAAAAAAAAAAAGCATTATGGGAAATTAATCAGTTTGGCTAAATGTATTGAATGAATATGAATACCTCTCCACTTGTCTGAGACCGGTTTTGTGCTTTCCGAAAAATACTTTTTTCTTCTAGTCATCCCATTAGGCATAGGCAAAGGAAACTAAGTCCATACAGCCACGTCTTGCTTTAGTTTATTACTTTATTGATTTAGTTTATTACTTTATTGATATATAGCAGCCCGTCCCGGCTTCGCACGGGGTAGACAATTATAAAATGAAAAAAGTTGTTGTAGTGACATAACTACAATAGTTGGACATATGCTACCGCGGAGTTTTTTGTAGACATTATGATGTTCTTCAATATTGTTGTACATTATTTTGTTCTATCGCTAATAGTTTCGGCAGCGCATTCGACGAAAGACATTTTAAGACTCATTTTTCTACACCTTGGGTTACATTGTTCAAATTTTACCAAGGATCCCTAATTTTTTTCAAAATGAAATGTAGCCTATGTCAAATTGGAAGAATGTAGCATTCAATTGGTGAAAGAATTTTTTAAATCGGCCCAGTACTTTTTGAGCCTATTCATTACAAACATACAAACATACAAAAATAGGTACAAATCTTTCCTCTTTATAATATTAGTGTAGATTTAGTTTTTAACTTTCTGTTTGTTGCCCAATTTTGAAAACCAGCATCAGGTATTCCACCAGTCATGAGCGGAAACCTTTTTGGTGTATTTTGCTGATACGGTATTCATAATGTTTCTATCATACGCATCAAATAAACATTTTCTTTCCGCATCTACGACGATCTAACCAAACCAAACTTGACGCCAAAAAGCACATTAGAAAAACTCGAACCCCTCCCCCCTAATAAATGACCGCCATAGCCCCCCCCCCCCTCCCCAACCCTCCCGAATTTAATGACTTCCCTAGCTTTCCATCAATGTTGCCGCTCCATCACTCACGGGGCAGGATTTAGAATAAAAACCTTCCAAGTGCGAGTCGGACTCTGTTTTAAGAAGTCCAGTGTTTGCGGAGCCCTGCTCCTAAGCAAAATATACGCAGTGTGGGGTCAACTTATATTGGTCTGCGAAATCTACAGACAGACATAAAAATTTAAGATTTTGAGACTTTTCAGAGTGGTTGTGCTATAAGAGCTACGTACACACCAAATTTCAAGTTTCTAGAACAACTGGAAGTACCCTGTAGGTTTTCCGATTTCGGCAATTTGTATGGAAATAGATTTTTTTTGACTATATGTTTTGATTGCGTTGACTTGGAAGGTTGATTATTTCACGGCTTCAAGGGACCGCAGGCTTGAGTATTTGATATTAATTTCAGCATGCTACCTCCACGCGTTCCAGAGAAAAAGGGTCTTGACAGACAGACAGACGGACAACAAAGTGATCCTATAAGGGTTCCGTTTTTTCCTTTTGAGGCACGGAACCCTAAAAACGAGAATAATTTGCTTATATTATCTTAAGATTGGGTGTTACTTTTGCAACAATAATGTTCACTAGAACCACAGAACTGTTATCGAGATAGAAGGAAATGTTTATGTACCGCTCGTACCGAAATCGAGAAACTGGATATTAAATTTTAGTTCCAAAAAGCCCAATGGTTCCAAGCGTCATACAAATTTCTCGATTACGTTGGGCAGGATTCGAATATTCGTACTCGGGCCTCTGATGCTGATATTATAGGTAGGTACTCGTATACAGTCTCAAACTTAAATGCGCCTAGAGTGAATCCAGTCACTAAGGAGAATGTGGAAGCGGTATTGCGATACTCCCCACGGTCAGAAAAAAAATTGAAGCGCATTAAACTTTGAAGCACTTGCCTAACTGATACTCGCTTAAAAAACACCGAATATTCGCCAGTCGAAATGGAGCGGGGCGAAAGGGTCTCATATCCGGCCTGGGCCACTATTGCTTTCCAGCGGACATCACATAAATCTGACGGTTAAATTTATGTCGGTAGGTTAAAGGTTATAAAGTTAATCGGTCGGTTAAAAGGTTAATGTTGCGGGATTGGCGGTTAATATTTTATTAGGTACTTGAAGTAGATTTAGGTAAGCGTAAGCGTTTAAGTATTTTAGTATTTAGTAAATAAGCATTATAGGTAGGTAGGTACTTACTTACTTACCCACTTTCATACAGTCATCTCGATTTTTAAATGTTTTTCGTCATTTAGACTGTAGATTTTAGGAACATTTAGGTACGCGATTTAACAATTTATTTAGTTAATTTAAACAAAATGAAAATCATTTGAATCAAATTGTTTTTCGCCTTGTTTATGTCAGCGCCATCTTCCAGGAATTTGTGATACTAAAAATAGCTGTCGCTTGCTTTGGTCGAACGTTTTGCCATTATAAAAAGTGTCACGTATATCCACTAGAGGGCGTTGCTGCCAAATTTCTCAGCAAGTATAGAGGAAATACATTTTGTAGGTATTTTTAATAACACGAATTAATTTAAACCTTACCGTAATTTTTTTAATCATTACCTAATTCATAGTAATAATTATTAAAAATGACTTAAGTAACTTCTTTGCGTTTATTATTTCAATACAATAAAATTTAAATTAAAACTAAAAAATATAGGCAGTCGTGGCTAATAAAAACAAAGACAAAAAAAGATTATATCAATCGACCGTGACAGGACTCGAACCTGCAATCTTCGGATCCGAAGTCCGACGCCTTATCCATTAGGCCACACGGTCCTTGATGCGTTAAGTTGAAATTTGTGATCTTATTCTAAAATAATCGATCACTTTAATTTTCATCATCGGTTCATGACTAAAATTAAAGACGTCAGATAATAAAAAACCGCCTTCAAAAAAAAAGCCAAAAAAAAAACGTAAAATAATCCTCTAAAATAATGGTAAATAAATTAAATAAAATAAAATGCGTTTATTTCGGACAACAGAAACTAAAGCCTAAAGTTTTATGGCCTAGCACTAAGCAGCAGAAATATGAAGTCGGTGCGGTGCGAGAGGAATATTCTTTGAATGAAGCACCGACTTCGTATATTTTATTTTATTTTATTTATTTATCATTAGTTTAGAGGATTATAATACGTTTTTTTTCTAGGGTTTTTTTTTGAAGGCGGTTTTACTTTTTTGTTAAAAGATTTTTATTTTACAATTTTACGTTGATTTAACATTTTCAGAATTATCCTCCAACTCCTAACCGTTAAGGAGTTGTACCTTCCATCATCAGCTCATCAACATAAGATGATGACTACCGGACGCAAATACTTGAATAGCCTTAGAAAATATATGAAACACATGATACGTGCCTATAAAATTTGAGGGTTGCCCTCGATTTCCCTGAGATCCCATCATCAGATCATGACTTAGTGACAGTGGGACCACCTCAGGAGTATACCCTTTCGAATAATGATTTAACATTTTCAGAATTACCCTCCAACTCCCAACCGCTAAGGAGTTGTACCTTCCATCATCAGCTCATCCTCATGAGATGATGACTACCAGACGCAAATACTTGAATAACCTTAGAAAATATATGAAACACATAGTACGTACCTGTAAAGTTTGAGGGTTGCCCTCGATTTCCCTAGGATCCCATCATCAGATCATGACTTGGTGACAATGGGACCACCTCAGGAGTATACCCTTTCGAATAAAAAAAGAATTTTGAAAATCGGTCTACAATTGACGGACTAATCGATGAACATACATAAAAAAAAAATATTCCGACGAAACCTCCTCCTCGAAGCCTCCTTCTTTTTTGAAGTCGGTTAAAGAGATGAAAAAGTTTGTTGACAATAATTATAAATGGTTAAAAAAAAACTTTTTCTTTATCAGCGCCATCTACAGCCTGCAATCTAAACTATCAAGCATGAAGAGACTAGCAGCAAGTGTAATATTTTCTTAGTACGGCAAAGAATACCTAGATGGCGCTGTAACACCACTTGTGAACTTTGTTAGATTTGTTGGCAACCTTGCAGCAAAGATCGCGCTAGCTGCCAACAGCAGTAAAACTTAACCTATCACATTAATAGATGGCGCTCATGTGCTCAAACAGAAAAAGCTGGAATATAATTGGGTGGGTTGGAGAGCAGTCCCTAGGGCGTCTTATTTGATTCAATATTGTAATGGTTTCACACTTATGCTTTTTAGGGTTCGTACCTCAAAAGGAAAAAACGGAACCCTTATAGGATCACTTTGTTGTCCGTCTGTCTGTCTGTCTGTCTGTCAAGACCCTTCTCTCTGGAACGCGTGGAGGTAGCATGCTGACAATAATACCAAATACTCAAGCCTGCGGTCCCTTGAAGCTGTGAAAAAATCAACCTTCTAAGTCAACGCAATCAAAAGATACAGTCAGGCTATTTCCATACAAATTGCCGAAATCCGATAACCTAAAGGGTACTTCCAGTTGTACTAGAAACTTGAAATTTGGTATGAAGGTAGCTCTTATAGCAAAACTCAGAAAAATCTCAAAATCTTAAAATTTTATGTCTGTCTGTAGATTTCGTAGACCAATATAAGTTGACCCCAGACTGCGTACATTTTGCTTAGGAGCAGGGCTCTGCTTACACTGGACTTCTTAAAACACTGGGGGAAAAGCGTTAAAATCTTTCTACGGAACCCTCGTGCGCGAGTCCGACTCGCACTTGGCCGGTTTTTTTTAATCGAAAGCTAGTGTACCTAAGTACCTACCTAATCGAGATGGTTCTTAGCTAAGTTTCATTAAAATCAGTTCACCTGTTTTTGAAATATTGATCTTCGAAATGACAATGTTGCTGGGGTTTTGAACTTCTCTAAGTTGGTTAGGTCATATTGAATAAACCGCATCGAAGTCAGTCCATCTGTTTGGGAGATATGATGCCACAGACAGATACACAGATACACAGATCGATATGTTAAATAAAACAGCCAAGTTCGTGACAGGTTTATTATGCCTTCGGCTTCTGAACCAATCTTAGAGTAGGTAGGTATAATTATTATGTTTGTACCTAGATAAAGATAATGTATGCAACTCTACATAGGTAATTATAGGCCTTAAAACACTCGTGTGATCTTATTCTAATCTTGGTGTAAGGGTATGGCACGCGACACGGAACGTCGAGGTTCCGGGTTCGATTCCGTTCCGGGTTCGGTTAGCATTTTCTGTTTTTTCTCTGTGTAATGTTTCAGTGAGTATTTCAAAAGCACAACCAAGGACCATAAAACCAAGAGGACTGCCAGTGTCTATACGATGTCGCGTTCCTTTGAAATAACAAGCCTGCTGTAGCTAGTTTTACTACGGAGGGGTCTCGGTACCATTCATTTGGTATGACATTTAGACCTCTGGCCAACACAATAGCGCCATCTATGAACTGAAAGAAAAAGCGAATTTAAATGGCGCTATTGTGTTAGCCAGAGGTGTAAGTGTTATACAAAGTTAATGGTACAGAGACCTCTCTATAGTAAAACTAGCTACAGCAGGCTCATTATTTTACAGGAACGCGACATTGTACAAAAGCCATTGGCAGTCCTCTTGGTTTTATCGTTCTTGATAAAAACATACTTGTGTTTTAAGGACCCTCATTATGTAGCAGTTGCATAAACTACTATAGGTAGGTATATTATGTACCTACCTATCACCTACTTATAGCCGTCTAAGTCTCAACATCCGCCTGCACTTCCAGCCAAACTCACTCCTTACACTTGAGGCCATTACAAGGTCCTCAAGACGTACGGAGCCACAAATTGGCTCGCGACTGTAATGGTCGGACGAGGGTACCAGGACACTTGAGGAGGTTACTTGAAATATTTTGGTAAGTGTGCCGTTTAAGATGGCTGTTATGAGGGGGATCAATTGACTCTGGTAATTTTGATTATGGTAAATAAATTCATATTTGAATGGATTTGGTTAATCTTAGACAGTATAAATTAATTTTATTTTATTTATATAATAATAATTTATATATGATTTTATTTAATGTTATTTTTCCTCAGTATTTTCATTCCCATTAGCGTTTTGCCCCATTTCTTACCCCCGAGGAAAAAGAGGGGTGTTGTAATTATAAGTTTGATGTCTGTGGCACCATAACTCCCAAACGGATGGATTGATTTCGATGCGGTTTTTTTAATCGAAAACTAGTTTAATCAAGGTGTTTTTTATCTAAGATTCATCAGAATCGGTTCACCCGCTCTTAAAATATTGAAATTTGAAATGACAATGTCGGGGGTTTTTCAACTTTTCCAAGTTGGTTATATTATTTTTACGCATTTTTCCCAATACATATGTTTTCAGTTGATCATACATGTTTATTAGTGATACCGTTTAAAGGTAAAGTTTAGCGGGGCTCCTATTTCTGACTATTTGCCCTTCGGGCATCTGAAGCGACCTGACCAACCTATCCTATTTGGATAAAATTAAGTACCTGTATGAAAACCTACGATTGATAAAATAATAAAAAGGTGAAAAACGCGAATGGAACAAAAAATATCGGGGAACACATATATAACCGCGTTTATTTTGCTTACCCGCGTCTGTGTAACATATTGACACGCCTAAGATATGACAAATGTATGTTTTCATACAACACGGTAGGTACCTCCACATGAACCAACGGTGTCCTTTCGAATGAATGTGAATCGCAAAGGAATTCGTTTCCCAAATATGATTCATATGGCGAAATTATTTTTTTCCGAAACCATAAACTATTCAGGATTTTTTTTTTTTTTCATTTATTTAACTCAAAATAAGAAAATAAAAGTAGAAAACTTAGACATAAACTTCTGCCAAACTGCATAGCAGTTTGTTGGCAGAAAGTGGAGAGCTCTTACACACCACATACTGCTATATATATTACCATCCTAATTATTAATTATTTATTTCCGGACTAGCTGTAGAATCCGTTAGGATTGAGGTTAGTTTTCTAACAATCCTGAAACGTACAGTTTCAGAAAATAACCAAACCAATTTAAAATTAAAAACAGAAAACCCGACTGCGATTTCGGAAAACATTTTTTTTTATACGGCAAGGAAGGCAAACGAGCTATAGTCGGTCACCTGATGGTAAATGACCACCACTACCCATAGACACCCGCAACCCCTCGGGGTTTGCAGATGCGTTGCCAACCTAGAGAACTAAGATGAAATGCCTCTTGTGCCCGTAATTTACACCGGCTGTCTTACTCTCCACACCGGAACACAACAGTGCAAGCACTGCTGCTTACCGGCATGACTAGCGAGGAAGATGGTGGTAGCGATCCGGACGGACCTCGAACAAGGTCCTACCACTCGCGATATAGGTACCTACCCTATGTCACTCCTACAACTAAGACGAATCTAATGACACCTCATACGTTGAAATCTGTCAAACGGTTTAGGCTCTAAAGCGTGCCAAAGAATACACACATATGCTCAAAAAACATATCCCTCTCTTAGCAGTCGGGTAAAAAATCAAAAGGAAGCACATGGATTTTAACTAAGGATATAAGTACATACATCACAGCTCGACCGAGTGAACCCTTCCGTATAGTGGGTTCGAGTCCGATCGATATCATTGTCTGGCTCGCCGTGTACCCATAGTTACGTTGCACGGTAGGTAGGTACCTACCACGCATTGGGTACAACTTTAACTGAGCCTCTAGTGTAATTGCCGACTAGAAATTCGCCTCGATCGCGTATTCGTTACGGGTGTCAAATAGTATGCGAATTGTTTGTTGCCGATACGTGCCACTAGTGGCGCTGCTAATGTGAACGCTAACGCGATCGAGACGTTTTTTTAGACGTTGATTACACTAGACGCTCAGAACACCTAGTGTAATCGCCGACCAAGCCAAGAAATTCGTGTTCGTGTTTAACATTTGTCATACTATTTGACACTATAACGCAAACTAGATCGAAACGTATTTTGTGGTTTTTGATTACACTAAGGGCACAGTGCCCTAAGCACGACTTGTCGAATCCTGCGTCACGTAAAATCGAATAGTAAACTATAACGAGTTTGTATGACGTTTGGAACAGCGCCCGCCTGTCAGCGTATTTGGAACTAAAATTTAGTATGAGATTTCTCGATCTCGATACGATAACCGTAACGTAACGCAGGATTCGACAAGTCGTGCTTAGGGCACAGAGTGCCTAGTGTAATCGCCGACCAGGCCAAGAAATAAGTCTCGATCGCGTTCGCGTTAAAGTGTCAAATAGTACATGAGAATTGTTTGCGCTTGATCATCTCACCATGAGGTAAGTGAAGATGATTCCAAAATCGAAGACCACTGGTTCAGTAAGAACCAGGAATCAGGTAGGTAACCAGATTTCAAGCCGGATCAGGACCAATATGGTTTGGCAGCATTTAATTTTCTCAATTATGACATTTGAAGTACAGTCGTCCCACGGTAACTCTGCATCGAACTGACAACAGTAGAAATCTAAAGTTTGTTTATGGCAACACTGATTTATAGTCAAACAACACGTTTTGCACTTTTGATTAGATTAAACATTAAACAGGTCATCGTTCATTCACCATCCACCATTAAAATACCTCTCATATTTCGTTTTCTAATTTTTTTCTACCGTACAACGGCAAAACCTACTAAACACTGGCAAAATTGTCCTCCAATGGACAGAGGCATATTTAAAAAAAAAACAGCAACTTTTGATTGCTACTATCATTATTATTTTTAATTAAAGAAATGTCTGAGTGACATGAACAAAGTATTACCACAGCGTGATTTTTCTGGGTTGCCAATTAATACCTTATGCCTTATGCTTAGAAGCAATCTAAGCACACTTATGTTTCACTAGAAGCAATCTAAGCACACTTATGTTTGACTAGAAGCAATCTAAGCACACTTATGTTTGACTAGAAGCAATCTAAGCACACTTATGTTTGACTAGAAGCAATCTAAGCACACTTATGTTTGACTAGAAGCAATCTAAGTACACTTATGTTTGACTAGAAGCAATCTAAGCACACTTATGTTTGACAGTCACATGTCGACCGATGAGCCGCAAAGATGTCAAAGCCGAAATAATACCGCCACACGCGAGAACTTTAAATCACTGAAAAAAAAATCTGAATATTTTGTAATTATTGTCATTCAATTAACGGATGATGTGCATCAGTCAATGTCAAATATTAAATTAAGCTGCTTCGACTGTGATTGGCAAGCACATTTTCATGAACAAAGCCATCTTCCATGTTTATGTATAAAATTTTGACAGTTCATAATCAGTCGAAGCATAAATATAGGGTGAAATTGAAAGAGCGTGTCATGATTGTCTTTGATTTTGTATGAGGTGATTACCGTCCTTATGTATAGAATGTCATTGTATGTACATATAGTGTCTACGTTATGTAGGCTACATACAACATACAATATGAGTAGACTCATCAATTAATAGTAGTTTATGCAACTGCTACATAATGAGTGCTTTAAGGCCTAATTATGTGGAGTTGCATACATTACTTCATCTACACACATATTATAAGTACTCTAAGATGGGTTCAGAAGCCAAAGGCATATATCATACCCATATCTGTCACGAGTTTGACTGTTTTTTTTTTTAATAATAGACAAACGTACCGAGCTGACGTTTCGTAAACTGTTATATTTTATTGTAAAAATATCACATTATTATTTATACATGTCGGACTGAACTCGACTTATATACGTGAGTGATCCGTTTTATTTCACTATGATTGTAAATTACGTTGGTTTCCAAATTTGTAACATCGAATTCGATATCGAAAAGTCATTACACTATTACTTTACTGCTGGTTGAGGAGGTGCTGGGGCTGGCGCTGTCGGCGAGAAGGCCACGGCGTACTGAAATGCTGGTCATTTTCTACGATTTCTGAACGCATTATAGAGGACTTATGATATGTGTGTAGATAAAAATTATAAAAAGTCAGCTAACATCAAAACGTTACAATTTGAATGCACCTTTTAATGTAACAAACTGCTCCCAAAGTACCAGGGCCGCATAAAAAACGAAGAGGAAATATATTTATAGACAACTGTCAATTTAATACCGATCAAAGCTGCCGGTTGCATTTAAACCATCTGCTCACACCACCACAAACACAACCCAATAACACTTTTACCCCGCCAATAACAGAATTCAAAATCGATTGACTTGATAACCATTTAAGTGGGTAGCTCAAAGATAACGTTCTTTTTTCAAACATTCTTCAAACTACGGGTGGTCAATTACTTTGAGTCGACCAATCACGTGCGTGCCGGCCGAGATGAAACAAAGCGGGGGGCGTGGCCTCCATTGTTCCGTACAATGGGAAGACAGTCGCGCCCTTTGTGTTCATTGTTCGAGCTATTGTTGGCCCATTGTGGAGCGTGGGCGGCGAATCAAGTGATTCTTACAAGGAGGTGTGGCTACGACGTGTGTGCTGAAATTTTTGTTTTTACGCGCCGTAATGTGCGGGTTATGATTGGTGGAAGTCTTTGTTCCTATTTTGAATTTGAGAAATGCATTGTGATAGGCCGATGTGTTTTGTTTCGCCAAACAGTAGCTACCCTTTTGAGGTATTTTATATAGCTCCTTTCATCGGCTGATCTCCTAGTTAAAGAAAAGTTAATAAGTATGAAAATAATATCATGTGAAATATTTTATGGACTCTAGTAACTTACCTTATAGTGAAATAAAAACGGATCACTCACGTACATAAGTCGAGTTTAGCCCGACATGTTTCGGACTAATTCGTAGTCCTTCCTCTGGGAGCGTACGACCCAGCGGCGGCGAGACGCACACTGCCACTATGATCGAGTCTCACGGTAGTTTCAAGTTAAAACCTACCTTATTCTTATCATCACTAACTACCTACGCCGCGTCTGTCTGTTGTCTGTAGGACTTGGGATCCCATCATCAGATCATGACTTGGTGACAATGGGACCACCTCAAGAGTAAGTATACCCTTTCGAATATAAAAATAATTTTTGAAAATCGGTCTACAATCGACGGAGTAATCGATGTACATACATAAAAAAAAGCATTGGTACATACAGTGGAACTCCTTTTTGAAGTCGGTTAAAAACTGAGTTAAGGCCCGATCTCCTCAAGACTGAGCCGTTGAATGTTAATTAAAAACCCCCTGGCTGGCGGTGACGCGCGGAACCCAGCATAATGGCTGTCGCCATAATTGGCTGATTCTAGCCAATCAAAGTTTGCCAACAATGCTGCCTATAATTGCTGTGGAGGCGGGTTATTTATTATTTATTTGTAATAGGACGGTCTTGTACCCGTTGGGTATAAATGTAGGTAGGTACTTAGGTAATTACTTAAATGGGAACGAAAGCACAGGTAAAGATAAAAAAACCCGACCGCAAAAACAATTACTTAACTAATAAAAATATTTTTCCCAATATATTTATATTGGATTTAAATTACTGTCGTGTCTTCAGTGACACTCGCAAGATTAACACGAATCGATTGACGTAAGAATCATTAAAATCAACCCACGCGTTCGGTATGTAGAGTGTCACAAAAAACATATATACATACATACATACATAGGCTGATAAACACATTACCCTCCTTTGCGTTTCGCAGTCGGGTTAAAATACTAACTTAATTTACTTACTCTCACACTAGTAAAGACTGTCGGTAGGTATTGTAGTAGGTACTTACACAACTAGCTTTCGATTAAAAAAACCGCATCGGAATCGGTCCATCCGTTCGGGAGCTATGATGCCACAAGCAGATAAGTACACAGATACACAAGTCAAACTTATGCCACCCCCTTTTTTTGTCGGGGGTACAAATAGACAAAATACCAGACCGACTTATTTAGTGGTATAGTTTTTTAAACCTGAATTAACAAAAATCCATGTAATTATCGAACCTGTTCCCATCTTTTTACAAAAATCGGTTGAGAAAGGAGAACAGCCGGACATACGATAGCATTTTTGCCCGAGCTGAAATGGAGACCCAAAAATACATAATTAAACTTGACTACAAACATTCGTATTGATCACACAAATATTCTGTTATGATGCCACAGACAGATACACAGACACACAGATACACAGGTCAAACTTATAAAACCGTTCTTTTTCGTCGGAGGTCAAAAATTGGATAAAAATACTGGCCACTATAGTGTCATTCTATGGAACTTGCTAACTATATACCTAAAGAAATCGCCATACCGAAATTGTCTCTAAATGATGAATTTACTATGGCGGTTGGTTTACATAGTTAGCAAATTCCATAAAATGACACTTTACAAATATGAGCGTTATTAATATTTATTTTTTATGACAGTGGGATACTTTATTTACGTAATAAAAGCAATTTACAATGACATTAAATCTAAGCTTAAACTAAATAAACTACAACTTAAAACTAAATTAAATCTAAATAAGGCCCCCGTGGCATGGTGCCCAAAAGGCTGGCAGCGTTGCCTCGCTGGATAGCGATGCTGCTTCTTTGAGAGAGAAAACTGCCAGCCCTTTGGTCACAAGTTGCATCAACTAAGCGCTTTTGTAACTCAGAAATAAGCTTGTAAGCGCCGGGACCCCATGGACCCAAAGTTTCAAGCCCGACAGCAACAAAATTATAATTCGGACCGAGAGATTGATACTTAGAATTTTTTCTATTTTCTGCCGTTTCTGCCGCCGCACCAGCTTTTTGTGTGGTTCCCTGGAGATGTGAGGGTGCTACTGTGTCTTATTTATGTTTATTAGCCTGGTAAAATAAGTATCCCACTGCCGAGCAAAGGCCTCCCCCTCCCCTCTCCATTCGTCTCTATCAACGGCATTTCATAGCTATGGCTATTTTTCTAAGGTTATTTCAAATCCAACGGCATCAAAAGAAAGATCATAAAACACAACAAAGGCGAGGTGCAAATCACCCAGCAGTCTAATGAATCTTGCACCAAAAAACACCCGATATTCGACCAGCCGTAAAACATTCATCTTGCCGACCATAAAGAGTCTATTGACAACAAAACTTGCCTAACAACCCACCATTTGCCTAATCATTAGGTGTAAGATACACCTGCCCATTTATTACGCAACCATTTGTGACAAAGAAACCTTAAAAGACGAGGAAGTTATAAAAAAACTATGAATCCCCCTTAACCCTTAACACTATAAATATGTGAAACGGCCATCTTGACTTTATTTATTTTTAAAATTCATTGACGAAATTTTTACGCCGTCCCGCCGGCCAGTTCGATTTTGGGCTTTAATAAATTGGTATCAGAACTTTTTGCCGCGTCACCTCTGGAGTTGCCAGTGATAAAATTAATGTTTTGGGATGTGTCAGAAAAAATGCTGGTGCGGGTGCGAGTAGGAGTCCTACTAAAGGGTTCTGTGTGTTAGAATAAGAATAATTTTATTTCATAATACACACATCAGCAATATACATAATTCTGAAAATGTTAAATCAACATAAAATTGTAAAATAAAAATCTATTAACAAAAAAGTAGAACCACCTTCAAAAAAAAAACGTAAAACAACCCTCTAAAATAATGATAAATAAATAAAATAAAATAAAATGCGCTTATTTCGGACAACAGAAACTAAAGCCTAAAGTTTTATGGCCTAGCACTAAGCAGCAGTAAATAATATGAAGTCGGTGCGGTGCGAGCGGAATATTCTTTGAATGAACTTTAGGGTTTAGTTTCTGTTGTCCGAAATAAACGCATTTTATTCTATTTTATTTATTTATCATTATTTTAGAGGATTGTTTTACGTTTTTTTTCTAAGGTTTTTTTTTAAAGGCGGTTTTACTTTTTTGTTAAAAGATTTTTATTTTACAATTTTACGTTGATTTAACATTTTCAGAATTATCCTCCAACTCCTAACCGCTAAGGAGTTGTACCTTCCATCATCAGCTCATCATCATGAGATGATGACTACCAGACGCAAATACCTACTTGAATAACCTTAGAAAACATATGAAACACATAGTACGTGCCTGTAAAATTTGAGGGTTGCCCTCGATTTCCCTAGAATCCCATCATCAGATCATGACTTGGTGACAATGGGACCACTTCAGGAGTATACCCTCTCCAATAAAAAAATAATTTTGAAAATCGGTCTACAATTGACGGAGTAATCGATGAACATACATAAAAAAAGTAAAAAAAAATACATACAGTGGAACGTAGAACCTCCTCCTTTTTTGAAGTCGGTTAAAAAGTGGACATCTAGCAGGCCCCAGACTAGGCAGAGCCTGTATCTTGGGACCTTATTACCATTTGTAATTGTGGCAAATTGTAACACTGTATCTGTACTTAATCCTAACTTTTAAAAACACATTTTCACTGAGCTGTGAAGACTTATAAACTTTTCGTATGACCTTCCAAGTTTTTTTTTTACTTTCTTAAGCAAAAATTTTGTGACTTGGATGTTTAAAGACTACACTTCACTCGGCCGTATTCATTCCATCCCTGTCCTTCAGGTGAAAACCGAAAGAGAGACACGAATATTCGATAATTACGCCATCTACTAGAACCTAAAGTTATCCAAGCCTGTTTCGTCGTAGAGATGTCAAATCGGTTGTCATTCAGCACCGAAAAGTGACACTAGCTGCTGCAACGGAGACAGTACAGCAACTGAGAGAATGTTTCTAGGGTTTCCCATGTTCATTCCTAAGGAACCCCAAGGCCATTCATGGCAGAATGGCGGCGAGGAATGTTCGGTCCCATGGTTTTTTGGGCAGCCGTGACGAAACGGCTTTCTGGACAGATCCTATTGAACTGGCGCAGATACTTTTAATGCAATTTTGGGAGCTGTGTTGGGTTTAATAAGGCCAAAATGAGGTGCGATTGTGATTACAAGAGGAATAATACAGCGGGCCGTCCATTAATCACGTGAGGCTTGAAAGGGGGGGGGGAGGTTTGACAAAAATCACGAAATGTCACAAGTTGTGTAGTAAGATATCACGTGTATTTATTTTTTCTTTATTTTTATGCCAATCAAAAACAACCTACAACCTTTCTGTCTAGACATTTTTACATGCTTTATACCTGCATTTAAGATATTCTAAAATATAGTGAAATAAACGGATCATACGTCAGTCGAGTATAGCTGGACATGTTTCGGACTAATAAGTAGTCCTCGACTGACATACGTGAGTGATCCGTTTACTTCACTATGATTGAGTCTTACGGTAGTTTTATGTTAAAAGTTTTCTAAAATATTCTAAAAAAATTAAGATTTTTTTGTACGTACTAAAAATACACGTGATGTTGGGTGGGGAGTGGGGGGGTAGGGGTAGTCTTAAACCTCACCATGTGAGGGGGAGGGGTGGAGGGGGGTTAAAATATGCTTAAAAAAAGATCACGTGATTAATGGTCGGCCCCCCTAGAGCAACTAAAATTACTGACACCCTGCTCTATTGCTCTATGATATGTACAACGTGTTCAGTGATGTTACTTGTACTATGATGTATTCTGTGGTGATGTATAATTTATAGAATGTTGACTGTGCAATGTTGTACTACAGTAACTGTCATCTGAGTACATTTTACTTAATTTTAGGTTACAAAGTGTGCTGAGATGCTAGATGTCCCACGTACCAAGCTATGTGAAATATACTATAGCGTATGTTCACAAAAATGGATTTTCAGACTTAAATCTTTATCCCATGTGTAGGTATTTACGCAAAATACCTGCCTAACCCTTGACTAAGTTTTGTTACCTACTATACTCGACATACGTGAGTGATCCGTTTGTATATTATTTTTAAGAAATTTACAAAAGTAAGAAAAAAAGTTGGTGACTTAAGATTTTACTTTCTCTACCTTCCTTTCGTTAAAATGGAATTTCGAGGGATACTAAATTACTATTCTCATGTCTAGCAGTGCCCTAAGCACGACTTGTCGAATCCTGCGTTACGTTACGGTTATCGTATCGAGATCGAGAAATCTCATACTAAATTTTAGTTCCAAATACGCTCACGGGCGGGCGCTGTTCCAAACGTCATACAAACTCGTTATAGTTTACTATTCGAGTTTACGTGACGCAGGATTCGACAAGTCGTGCTTAGGGCACAGATTATGATATACTAGCTTTCGCCTCTCTCTATCCCGTGGGAATTTCGAAAAATCCCGCCTTATCCCCCCCCTACAATAAAAGAAACCTCTATGCTAAATTTCAGCTTTTCAAGGTCCAAGGGCTGGGCGTTGATCAGTCAGTCAGTCAGTACATGACTTTTTATTAACCCCCAACGAAAAAGAGGGGTGTTATAAGTTTGACATGTGTATCTGTGTATCTGTGTATCTGTCTGTGGCATCATAGCTCCCAAACGGGTGGATCGATTTCGATGCGGTTTTTTTAATCGAAAGCTAGCTTAATCGAGATGGTTCTTAGCTAAGTTTAATTAAAATCGGTTCACCCGTTTTTGAAATATTGTCCTTTGAAATGACAATGTCGGGGGTTTTTCAACTTTTATAAGTTGGTTAGGTTATAACAGACTTATTAACTTTATAACATTATGGTTACAAAACTAATCATTTTGTAAAAAAAACCGGCCAAGTGCGAGTCGGACTCGCGCTCGAGGGTTCCGTAGAAAGATTTTAACGCTTTTCCCCTGTGTTTTAAGAAGTCCAGTGTTAGCAGAGCCCTGCTCCTAAGCAAAATGTACGCAGTGTGGGGTCAACTTATATTGGTCCTCGAAATCTAGAGACAGACATAACATTTTAAAATTTTGAGAATTTTCTGAGTGGTTGTGCTTGTTATGTGTAGGGAACTGTACCGGAATGTGAAAGTGTATATGTAAAGTGATACCCGTAAAGCGCGTACCTAGCTTTAAGTCGTGTGAAACGTAGATTAAGTAAAAGTTTAGATTTAATATTATTTTAAGGAGTAAACCCGAAGGATTGTATTAGTATGACGAGCGACCTGTTATCATGCACCTCACGCAGCCGGGCGGCGACGCCGAGTCAGCATTTCAGGAATAAGACCACAGGCGTGCATCGCCCGCGAAGACAATCCATCGCGGACTCGTATTCAATTAAGACCTATGTAATAATATTTTTAAAGAATTAAAAATCTGTTTAAAGTTAAAAGTTGTTTTTTCAAGACCGTTAACCCACCGTTAACATAAATGGCGCAGTCTTAGTAGTTCGTTGAGCCGGTTTTTCTAACTTCGAAAATCGGTAACTGTTTCTACGGTTTATCAACGAGAACCTTTTTCTCCAAATTGATTATCCAGTTTGTGGAAGCTGCGACGCCCTGAGGACGAACTTCTCTTCATTGGGACTAATATAGCAAGATGAAGAACATATTGGCAGTACTGTGAGTACGCTTTGATCATTTTTATAAAATCGAAAAATATTCGTAACCAGAATTCCTAGAAACTGTCCTCGAATATTGTGAACAAATTTAAGTTAATATTTCGAGACTTTGTTTACAAATAAGTGTAGATGTTAATACTAATCTAATAGTGTTTGTAATCAAACAAAATTTATGAATGGCAAACTTTAAAATTTTAACTTTCATAAATAATAAAACATTGTAATATAACGATCGCTAATATGGAGAAAACGCAAGTGTTTAACATTGCTCTTTCTGTCGTGCCGACATACGACGGAAACACAGATTCTTTGTATAGATTTATCACAGCTGCCGAAGGTTTTGCGACACAATTTTTGATAGTTGAGGATCCGGAAAATTTCCAAAATCAAATAGTCTTTAATGGCTTGATTGGAAAGCTTCAAGGAAAAGCCTTAGAAGTAAGCAACATTTGCGCTGCTACTTGCTGGGCATCATTGAAAGAAACATTAGTGCAAAACTTTTCGGATCAGAGGGATGAAAATTCACTGAATCGCGATCTTGTTAACTTATGCCAAGGAAATGAATCCCCACAACATTTTTACGATCGATGTTTAAGTATTTTAAACACGATAACCAACTATATTAATTTACATAATGAAGATACGACCATCAGGTCGAGCAAAATAACATTTTATAACACGCAGACCTTAAAAACATTTCTAGCGGGCCTGAAAGAACCTCTTGGCTCTACAATTAGGGCTATGCGACCAGACACTTTGCCTAAAGCGCTTCAATATATTAAAGAAGAAATGAATATTGAATATATTCAACGTCGTAATAACGCGTCGTATAGTCAGGAACGCTTCGCAAACCAGCGACCTATATTTAATCAGAATGTAAGGCGATCTTTTTATGCTCCGCGTAATTATAGCACCTTTGGCCCCAGACCTTTTCAAAATGGGCAACAAACTTTTGCTCCAAGCTGGCAACAAAGATTTAGTAATCCTAATAAACAAAATACTGAAAACCAGACCAATTTCTTTAATCAACCTCCGAAAAAAACCTATCCGAAGCCCACGCCCATGAGCGGAGTTTCTTACGCAAAAACGACTAATAATCGTAATAACAATCCTATTAATAATGCAAATAATTGCCCTAGATTTGTTCCTTTAGTGAACAGGCCAGCAACTGCTTTTAATCAAACAAACCCCTTTAGTAACGTCGGTTATTATCCAGACTATGCTTTCGAAGAATTAAATTTAAATGAAACTGACAACTATGAGCCGAATTGTGATGAATCTTACCCCCAGTATGCTCAGGAAAATGCATACGCTGATAACCAAGATAATAATCAGAATTTTCAAAAAGACGGCCGGTCAGAAGATTCAACATAGTTCAGCTTAATATACATGCAAAACGTCATCTTCCTTATATACAAATAAAAAACCCGCCTATCAAATTATTAATTGACTCCGGGTCTAACCAGTCCTTTTTGTCACCGGAAACGGTCGAAAAATATTTTTCGCGGTATCAAATTGACAACGAACCGTTTTCCGTTACTAACGTGCATTGTACAACACACCATAGGCATACAATACAAATACCAACATTTGACGAATTTAATGAAGGCGATTTTTCGAAATTTAATATTTATAAATTTCATAATGTCTTTGATGGACTTATTGGGCTAAATATGCTCGAAAAATACGGTGCAAACGTTGATTTTTGTAACAAAAAATTAATAACTAGAAATGCCACTAACGAGATAAAAATGCTAGAAACAGGAATAAATAATTTATTCGAAGCGTTAATAAAAAGAAAATCAACTGTAGTCACAAAAGTACCAGTTTCGCTTCAAAATGGTGATATTTTCATACACGAAACAAAAATAAACCAATGTTTAATACCTGCAAGTGTTACCACAGCAGAGCATGGTTATGCTCTTGTAGAAATTCATAATTCCACCAGTAACGATATCACGGTAGCCTTAATGAGTCCTTTAACCGTCGTGAACTTGAACACCCACTTTGATTGTCTTAACTTCGATACTGTCTCAACAAAGTCAGATGACATAGAAAGTCTCATTCGAACTGAACACATGAACGCAGAGGAAAAAGCACTCATCCTTCGTTTATGTCAACAATATAGTGACATACTTTTTGAAGATGAAGAATCTCTTACATTTACAAATGAAGTAAAACACAATATAAGAACAACCGATAATATTCCCATTCATACAAAATCTTACAGATACCCATATGTTCATAAAAACGAAGTACAATCCCAAATCAAAAAAATGTTAGAACAAAAAATTATTCAACCTTCAGACTCACCTTGGTCATCACCTATTTGGATAGTACCAAAAAAAATTGACGCATCTGGTAAACAAAAATGGAGACTTGTTGTCGATTACAGAAAACTTAACAGCAAAACTATCAGCGATAGATATCCCATCCCAAATATTGCCGATGTCCTGGACAAATTGGGACGTAGCCAATACTTCACAACGTTAGATTTAAAAAGCGGATTTCACCAAATTGAAGTTAACCCTGATGATGTGCCAAAAACTGCATTCACAGTTGAAAACGGACACTATGAGTATCTTAGGATGCCTTTTGGCCTATGCAATGCTCCCAGCACGTTTCAGAGAGTCATGGAAAATGTACTCCGAGGGATCCTGAATGTAATGTGCGTAGTATATCTAGACGACATTATCATTTATTCGACTTCCTTGCAAGAACACATTAACAATATTAAAACTGTATTTCAGAGACTAAGAGAAGCAAACTTTAAGATCCAATTAGATAAATCGGAGTTCCTTAAGCATGAAACTAACTTTCTTGGCCATATAGTCACACGAGAAGGTATAAAACCAAATCCAGATAAAGTCAAGGCAATAAAAGAGTTTCCGATTCCAAAAACGAGCAAAGAAATAAAATCATTCCTCGGTCTCATTGGTTATTACAGAAAATTTATACCCGATTTTTCAAAACTCACTAAACCCATGACCGCGTGCCTGAAAAAAGGTGCGAAAATAGTTCAAAGTACACAATTTATCAACAGTTTTAAGTTGTGTCAGGAAATTTTAATGAATGATCCGATTTTGCAATATCCAGACTTCGAAAAAGAATTTATTTTAACCACTGATGCATCCAACTATGCTATTGGAGCGGTACTTTCACAGGGAACTATAGGTTTGGACAAACCAATCGCGTATGCATCCAGAACGCTTAACGATAGTGAAATAAACTATAGTACTATAGAAAAAGAACTCCTGGCCATCGTATGGGCTACCAAGTACTTAAGGCCTTATTTGTTTGGTAGAAAATTTAAAATAATAACAGATCACAAACCCTTGCAATGGCTCATGTCTCTTAAAGAACCCAATTCACGCCTTATTAGGTGGCGTCTCAAACTTGAAGAATTTGAATACGATATTATTTACAAAAAAGGTAAGTGTAATACAAATGCTGATGCATTATCTCGCGTCGAAATTCACGTTAACACTGCAAATTCCACCACGAGTCCAACATTTACAATCAAAGACGAGGATAATGACAATGCAACATCTATGATTGGCAATGTTTCTGTAATGTCTATATCAGAAGCACAGAACGATCAAAATTCACAAGACACTGTCCACACAGCTTTAGAAGATCCAATATTGAATATCCAAATTAAAGAAAGCTTTATAAATTCTTATAAAAACCAAATAATTTTAGACTTTGTATACTATTCCTCACGAAAACCATCCAGTAAAGAAATTTTTTCACAAAAAAACCGTATCACAGCACACATTGGCGTAAATCAACTTCAATCGGATATTATAAGATTGTTTAAAGATTACGTTCGAACAGATTTGCAATATGCCATCTGGTTATCTGATTTTAAATACTTGCCAGATGTTACTACTACTCTACAAAACACATTTAGGAACTCAGCATATAACATATTTATATGCAAGCAGAAATTAACTGATGTCACTTCTAAAGACGAACAGTTAAATTTTATTAAAGGTTACCACGAGGGGAAATCGAATCATCGTGGCATTAAAGAAACAGAAGAACAAATCAAAAGAAATTACTACTGGCCAAATATGTCAAAAATGATAAACGAGTACATCAATAACTGTTCGTCCTGCCAAACCAATAAATATGAACGAAGACCGAATAAACAATGCTTACAGATTGTACCTTTACCGTCTAAACCTTTCGAAATTTTACATATGGACACTTTTACAATAAAAGGGCAAAAGTTTCTTACAATCATAGACATTTTTTCCAAATATGCCCAAGCATATCCGTTAGAAAGTTCAACAGCTATCAGCGTTCTTAATGCCCTTATTGTTTATATGACACATCATGGCCTACCTTTAAGTATAACAGCCGACCAAGGGACAGAATTCAAAAACCTCCCCTTGAAAGAGTTTGCCAATCTTCATAAAATAAATTTACACTTCGTCAGCGTAATGAATCCTCAATCTAATGGCGCAATAGAAAGATTCCACTCTACAATAATAGAACATATTCGACTTCTGCAAATAAACCATTCAGAATCACCTATAAAAGACCTTATGTCATATGCCATTTTGGCGTACAACAATTCTATACATAGTTCAACTAACAAAAAACCCATTGAAATAATAAACGGTCATCTAGATAACAGAGATCCTTTTGATCTAGAATTGGAAAGCACTTGCTTACAAAATTATATAAATAAACATAAAGAAATTACCACAGATCTATATGCTAAAATAAACGAAAGACTTACGGCCACTCAAATTTCCACAGTAAACAAAAGAAATGTACCCTTAGAACTGCCGCTAAAATATGAACCTGGTAAAGCTGCATATACTAAAAATCCGTTAGCTGCAAGACAAAAAACACAGCCACGTTATCTAACTCGTACTGTCTGCAAAGATTTAGGTATTAAAATATCAGATCAGAAAGACCTCGTTCACACTAAAAGAATTATCCGCAGACCCCTTAGAATGCAACATTCATTGTTTCAGAATAACGATGTGCAGCCTAGCACAAGCCGAAGATGCGAAGCTGACGCTCATGACAAACAACCCCGGGATTCTGCCCTTCAAATTAGGAATAGCCAAACTTAGACAGACAGACCACATATTTTTACATTACATAGACATCGATGAAATACGAAATCATATCGAAACCATTAACGAACAAATTCAAACGATCAACGCCTTGTCAAAAGACTTTGAAGCGAACTCAAAGTTCAGATTTACTAGACTATATGACTACGTTATGAATAGCTTAGATAGTATTATAAGTAGATATAATTCCTTAAGTAAGAGTAGATATAAACGTGGATTGATTGATGGACTCGGCACTATTATTCGTAGCATTACCGGAAACTTGGACCAAAACGATGCAATTAGATATAATCATGCCATAGCTATGCTACAGAAAAATTCACTCGAAATAACGCACCATGTTAACAAAGCTCTTAGTTTAAATAAACATTTTTTCGAAAGTTATAACAATACCATGACCTCTCTGATCCGTAACCAGAACCATATTAATAATAAAATTTCCGAAATTATCCGGCAAATCAACCAATCAAACCACGACTTTTTTAATTATGTTAAAATCGATACATCTTATAAGCTTGTCGAAATAAATTTACAAACTTTATCTGATACAGTATCAAAAATTGAAATCGCACTCACGTTTTCTACAAAGCACGTTGCATACTATAACTTTATCTCCAACGACAACATAAAATACTTTATCGAAACTTTAAAACAATTTTATTCACCCGATCAACTGTTAGTCACTGATTTGTCCGAATCACGCTTATATTACAATGTTTTAGATGTAGCAACATATTTCAACAAAAACACACTTGTTTTCGTAGTAAAACTGCCAATAATGTGTAAAGATACCTACGTATATTACCATTTGTTCCCTTTACCTACCCTAAACAACACTATTCTAATTCCCTCTGAACCTTTTCTGGTTATGAATGAAAATGCGTACCGGTACATAGAAAAGCCATGCGTGGAAATAGGAAAGCTTCATTACTGCAAGGAAGAAATTATGCCGTTTACTGCCAGTCACAGTCCCGATTGCATCTATTCATTAATTAGCTCTCAGAAACTACTAGAATGCTGTCAGCACTATAGTATTTCACTCAGACAAGAATTTTTTGAAAGAATTGACGATAGATTTTACGTAATAAGCTGCCCAAAACCAACGAACATTCATCTCCACTGCAATCATGAAGAATATACTACCATTCAGGGTTCATATTTACTAGAGTTGCCTGGAAATTGTACGGCGGCTACAGGATTGAACTCGTTCACTAATCAGAGAAATACTTTTTATGGATTTCCTATCAAGTTACTGTCTTTTAACCTAAGTAATTTAAAGATAAAGAATCTAAATGAACCTTTGAAGTTGGAAAACATCAACTTGAGTGAATCACACAACACTGTTGGACTCATAGAACACGAACAACAACCTTTTGATATAGATCAAGAATATCCCGATCAACATAATTATGTTTGGGCTATGCCTCTCTATATCATCCTTATTGTAGCAGCATTATACATACTTTACAATAAAGCAAGGCAATTCAGAAAAAAGAACGACGGGCCGTCACTGGCCTCCGCACCGGCACCAGCACGAACACCAGCAGAGCAGAGTTCATCCACGTCCACCCGGACTTCTCAACCTCGGCTTCTCTTTAGCGAGTAAAGAGGAAACCTCGGTCTGTGATGGGAGGTGTTATGTGTAGGGAACTGTACCGGAATGTGAACGTGTGTATGTAAAGTGATACCCGTAAAGCGCGTACCTAGCTTTAAGTCGTGTGAAACGTAGATTAAGTAAAAGTTTAGATTTAATATTATTTTAAGGAGTAAACCCGAAGGATTGTATTAGTATGGCGAGCGACCTGTTATCATACACCTCACGCAGCCGGGCGGCGACGCCGAGTCAGCATTTCAGGAATAAGACCACAGGCGTGCATCGCCCGCGAAGACAATCCATCGCGGACTCGTATTCAATTAAGACCTATGTAATAATATTTTTAAAGAATTAAAAATCAGTTTAAAGTTAAAAGTTGTTTTTTCAAGACCGTTAACCCACCGTTAACATAAATTGCTATAAGAGCTACCTTCATAAAAAATTTCAAGTTTCTAAGACAACTGGAAGTACCCTTTAGGTTATAGGATTTCGACAATTTGTATTTAAATAGCCTTTTACTGTATCTTTTGATTGCGTTGACTTAGAAGGTTGATTTTTTCACAGCTTCAAGGGACCGCAGGCTTGAGTATTTGGTATTATTGTCAGCATGCTACCTCCACACGCACGACAGACGGACAACAAAATGATCCTATAAGGGTTCCGTTTTTTCTTTTTGAGGTATTGAACCCTAAAAACATGTCTAGATTGTTTACCTTCTTTCTAATGCTAAAAAAAACTAAGTATGTAGTTGTGAAAAGCTTCAGAAAAACCTCTGAAAATCGTTAGCACAGCTTTCACCAAACAAAGGCCGATCCACAAAAGTTAAGAATGACAATAAGGGCGGCCGCACACTGCCGGCATAAAGGCGGGCGCACACTGGCGGTTTTAAATTTAATTAATGGCAAGTGCCGCGCCGATTATATTATTACGCGGCATTGTGCGATGGGGGTAGGGGGGGTATGGTTTGGGGGAAATTTGGGACAGTCCACTTGTTAATAAAGCGTAATGGTGTACCTACAATTTTTTTTTTATATTTGAACAAAACCGTTGGGGTAAACGTGTTCCGAGCCTGTAGTATAACCAACAGCCCAAAAAAAACTTCTCGATGTTCGCGTTTACGATGAATTATTATGGGCTTATTAGCAGCGCCCCTAGTGGCACGTATCGATAACAAACAATCCTCATACTATTCGGCACCCGTAATGCGAACGCGATCGAAACGCATTTTTGACCTTTGATTACACAGAGGCTCTGGAGTGGAAACCGCGACTCGGTTAAACTAGTGTGGGATGCCCTCCGGCCAGGTGGGATGACGATCTGCGAAAGACTGCAGGCAGATGCTGGATGCGGCAAGCTGAAGACAGGGCGCTGTGGCGCTCATTAGGGGAGGCCTATGTCTAGCAGTGGACTAGAATAAGACTGATGGATGATGATGATGATGATGATGATGATGAAAAAAATTGGCATATTTTCTTTTTCATGATCTCAGTAGGAGTATCTTTTTGTGTTTTTTCTCCCAATTTTTTATGTTTACGGTTTTCCCGTGAATATCAATTATATTTTTTATAAAAAATATAATTTATTTTCTTTTTAATAAAAGTACTTTTTTTTAAAAACCGCATCGCAATCTGTCCATCCGTTTGGGAGGTACGATGCCACAGACAGATACAAATATATAATTTAGGTTAGACAATGTCTCGTTTTAACATATTTCCTGGTCTCCCTACACACGCCGAGACGCGTCGGGCGCTTTGTCAGGCAAATCCGAGTCGCCTTGACTATATGTATTGTATATATGTATGTGTGTGGGGTGTTATCTACATATTATCTTCATGACTATAGCCGAGGCGGGGTGGTCAGGGTTTAAGCGAAACATATAGGTACTTAATAATACTATGTCAAGTCAATATATTATGATGATTTGCTGTCGCTTAATGCACTTGTTAGTTATTACTTTCATGACCAGCCTTTTTTACGTCGCACTGCTGGGCACAGACCTCCCCTCACAATGAGAGGGCTTGGGCTATACAGCGAGTGACATCCGTACAAACATGTATTTTAAGGGCTGAAAGTATAAGTCCCAATGAATGTAATCTTAAATTTAAAAGAAACTTTTTTTTTTTAAATTACTTCGGCACGCAATGTATCCGTAACAAAGCTAACAACTGACACTTAATTTCACTCCTAGTTGTCAAATAAATGTTTGAATAACATTGCTGCATTGTTTAAAGAAGTAATAACTCTCCATTAACAAAGGTTTTTTTTTATATAAAACACTTAAAGCTGTCGTTAGTTATAATTTGTGTTCATATGAAAGTCACACGCTGTATAGTTTCCACGCAGGCCCAGTACGGATTGGGAACTTCACACACATCATTGAATTGCTAAGGAGTGTTTAGGTTTCCGTACGATGTTTTCCTTCGCCGAAAAGCTCATGATAAATTAATATTTGGTTAATATTAAAACCCAATTAAAAGCTACAGCGGCAGACACTATTTGAATACAATCTCTTTAATCCAGTGCATCAGGCACAGACGAACGGACGTGCATTCTTTTATGTATATACATATAGCAGAGAGATGGGTATCATGCGCGTGCTTCGTAATTGTTAACTTTTTAATGCTAACGCCTCCCATTATGTTTTGTTTGAGGTACATACATGCGAGAATAAATACGATATGAAAAAGTTAAAGTTTCTCAAAAGCGGCTAAAAACGTTGAAATTTTGACGAATTTTAGCTAAGTATACCATCTCTATCATACTAGCTTTCGATTTAAAAAACCGGACAAGCGCGAGTCGGACTCGCGCACGAGGGTTCTGTGCAAAAATTTTCCCGCTTTTCCCCAGTGTTTAAAAGTTGTCCAGTGCTAGCAGAGCCCTGCTGCTAAGCAAAATGTAAACGCAGTGTGGGGTCATTTTATATTCGTCGGTGACATATACAGACAGACAAAAAAAATTAAGATTTAGAGATTTTTCTGAGTGGTTGTGCTGTAAGAGCTACCTTCGTACCAAATTTCATGTTTCTAGGCCTGAGCCTTAGAAGTTTGATTTTTTCACAGCTTCAGGAGACTGCACGCAAAATGGGTCTGGACAGACAGACGGACAACAAAGTGATCATATCCGTTTTTCGTTTTGAGGTGCGGAGATCTAAAAACAATAAAAACATGTCCGAATCCAGTCTATCTGTTTAGGAGCTACGGTGCCACCGACAAACACACATGTACACGTCAAGCTTAAATAACACCTCGTTTTGAGTCGGGGTGGAAAGTGGACGTCTTTCGACTGACATGATGTTGATGATGATGAGAAGGAACTTACCGTCAAGCTGTCTACAGTGCCCAAAATGTAGTTAATACGGTTCTTGCACTTTTTTAATACTCACTGAAACATGAATACAAAAACCGAAAAAAAAAAACAGAAAATGCCAACCCCGGGGATCGAACCCGGATCCCCGACATTCCGTGTCGCGTACCATACCCCTACACCACGACTAGCATAGGAAACAAGCTGAATTTTCGCCATGTATTCAAATCTCAACTCGTTTATCACTTTTTACAGTGACCATGCCATCTATGCGATTACTTCGTAAACCGGAGACAGCACATTCCTTCGAAACTCAGTTTACCCGGACCAAGAGATGGCGCTAATACGATTCTTAACCAAAACCTTGAGACTTGTAGAGCTATTTTCAAAAGACTATTTCAATTACAGGCAAACTTGTATGTGATTGCTACATGCATATGTATGCATATCTCAGAATAAAATCAGGAAACGGTAACAAAAGTTTGATTGTATGTATATGACGATAAAGTGGGTAGGCAGGATCACGTCTTTAATTCACCCACACGTCATTGTGCGTGATACAATTTATATTTATTAGCTAATGCTTTGTGAATAAGCATATTATGCGTGATACTTATTGTATAGGTCGCGCGGCGAATTAAGATCGCTTGTCAAAAGTGGAAGGGGGATGCGCAGAAGTCAATTCTTAGGTCTATTTGGTTGCGCAGAGGGGTGAGGGGAGGGTGCGCGCTGGCGCCGACACGTTATTGGTAGATCAAGTCGTTCTTCCTCTCCCTCGCTTCGTTCACGCGTCACGTGTCTCTTGGGTACTGTTGCGCACGGATTGTTTTACTGTATTAGTAGTAGGTACGTTGTGATGTCGTAGTTAGTGAAAAAATGCCCGAATATAAAGTTTGAACATGGCAAGCCAGAAAAATGGTTTACGACGTGAATTGTTATGTTAAAAAGGAAACTAATTAAATCATGGGTAATTAAAAGCACGTAAAAAATGCTACCAAGATTCTGAATAAACATACTAGCAAAATAAGTCACAAGCAAAACGAGTGTTATATGTTAGGTGACTAAAGGTACAAAAAAATATGAAATAAGAAAAATATATTTCAAAGAAATACACTCAGAACTTAACAATTTTACAGATACAGATGCGCCAAATTGCCCCCACCAGTTTCGCCGAGCGATCTTAATCCATCGCGCGGCTTATACATGTTGTACGGCTACTTACGTACTATGTACTCAGTCAAGAAATTTAATTCCCTACTCATTTCGTTGAAATTTTGTTAGACATTCGCTGTGCATTAAGGTCGAAAATGTCAACGCAAACGCGACATGTCAAAGCAACGTCGTGTTCTATCTAGCTCTTATGGTGACAGTTTGCTATACGATATTAAACCTTAGGTGGGTTGGAAATTAAATTCCTTGACTGTAATTGAAATTTACCAACGGCCTTCGGCAATGTTCGTATTTCGGCTTTTTGAATCTGCCTCTAGCTTTTTGCACAGAGGGTCGAGCACGACTTTACGAATGCTGCGTAACGTAAAGTCGAATAGTAAACGTTGTCGAGTTTGTATGACGTTTGGAACAGCGCCCGCCCGTGAGCGTATTTGGAACTAAAATTTAGTAAGTATGAGGTTTCCCGATCTCGATACTATAACCGTAACATTACGCAGCTTTCGTAAAGTCGTGCTCAACCCTCTGTAAACTTAGTCTTACAGGTATGATCTTGGAAAACTCTGAAACTATTATGAAATAGCGAAAATTGTTTTTAGGAACCATTGAAGAAAGAAAACCGAAGAAGTCGTTGCGTGCGTGCGAGCGAGCGAAGCGAGCGAGCAAGACTAGTCTGAGCAGAAGCGACTCGGATAGGTTAGGTTTAGGTTCAGCGTAGCTCCCGCCTTAGCCATCGGTGTTAGGTTTTTTTTTTAATAGCCCGGTAAAAAAATCGTACGGGAAAACTGCACACTCCTGCGAAGCAATTCAATGATGTGTGTGAAGTTCCCTATCCGCACTGGGCCCGCTTGAGAACTATAGCCCAAGCCCTCTCATTCTGAGAGGAGGTCTGTGCCCCGCAGTGGGACGTAAAAAAAGGCTGGTGACGTGATGAAGAGTTACTCCTGCACGTGTGGTGGGCGAACATGGAAAAGTCTGAAACTATAATGATAATTGAGATAGGGAAATAAAAAAAATCACATACTTTCCACTTTCGGGTATAGGCGGTGTCTCAATGGCCAATGGCAAACATCAAATGTCGTGTTACATCTTGATAATATATTCATACAAGAATAACACTGGCGGGGTCTTTAGGTTAAGGCGAAAACAGCTTCCAATGACCTTGGGCGTACTAGCAGAGTTTAATTCCCTCTTCCTCTCCCCGCATGCACTGTATCTGTCCCTTTCCTAGCGATTTGTTAAAGTAATGTCATTGAATGTAAAATGTGAACATATAGTTTGAAGATCTGTACCTAATATACACCGAAAACGGAGAAAAAAAAACTCGAATTGTTTAAACCGAGAGCAATTAAAGAAAGAAAACGGTACCACAACGTTTTTTAGTATAACTGAAACTGTACCTCCTCGTAGTAGCTGTAATATTATTGAAGACTTGGATATTAACAAACATTTATTTTAGTTTTTTTTCACGAACGTATAAACAAAGGATTCCCTCTCAAATTAGGTGCCCTTTTACGAACTTTAACAAGTGTTTTAACCTGGCCTAATGTAGACGTAGGCATATAGCTACTTAGACGCGTCCACGACATTTTACGCTTCTTATGCGACGTAGCCTGGCGTATAACACAACGCTCGCGTGCAGGGTTGCTGACGCGACGTTGCCGCTTCGTGCGGTTTTCTATAGAGTAGAGGCTGCGGCTGCGTGCAAGCGTAAACCAAGCGAAAACGTCGCGGACGCGTCCATGCAGCTTCGCCTCAGTCTACATTAGGCCTAGACCGTTACAACGAACCGCGTCCAAACTTCCATAATGAGAGCCATTACCTTTTCACTGCTAACGAGATTACCAACAACATTGAGTTAAGCTTAGTGCCTCACTACACCACTCAGAAACGTCAGTTAATACGTATCGTACGTTAGCGATGATTTTCCACACAATAAATTGTAATGGAGTTTCTGGGTGTGGCCGCTAGAGTCTTAATTAACTAATGTCTCTGTAAGCTGTAGACCCCACGAGCACATTTTTGAATCGTTTACGTTTTTTTATGTAAAATTTTTCCAAATTTTAATCGACAAAAAAATCCAATTGTCGAAACTCGTTACGGTTCTGTGAAAATTTCAGCATCATGTCGTTCATTACTGTTAAGTACCATGTTTAACAAGAAACTACCGTGAGATTCAACTATAGTGAAATAAACGAATCACTCACGTATCAATCGAGAATAGCCCGCCATGTCCCAGTGAGAACTGTTGAGGTAATAGGTACATGTATATTAGATATAGTTAGAACATAAGAACTATTGTACGTATCTATAACTGTTTGCTCTCCAATAAAACGAGACAAAAAAAATGTCCCGGACTGTTTAAAATCTGCATCGGAGCTACGGGAAGAATCAATTATTTATAAATTTTTCACTTAAGTGTAGGTACATTATTCACTTAATTAAAAACATGAAAAAAATTACGTAGGTACCTATACTTAAGTAGAGTCAGCAAAAAACTTGTTATAAAAAAGAAAGTTGTAACAAAATACTTATTGTTAGTAAAGCCAGTCACACATTGTTTCCTTTGATTGACATTTCTCACATTCAACTTTGACTTCCTACTTTCCACCAGCCAGTAACTTATGTACAGTCAGCATCACAAGTAGCTCTACCCAAACTATCCACAGAAGCTCCTCTCCTCTTAGCAATAGAGTCTTCTTTGACATTTTTTCGTGTTCGATGGCATTGTTTGTTAGCTGTACATGACCCGTTCGTCCAAGTTTGAGAATACTGGAACTGCCATAAATTGTCCACCTACGTGGCAGTTGGGGAAAACACATAATTTACCCCTGTCATGGGGGTAGGGTTGACGCTACTGTGAGAGTTAGTTTCCCATGCCTTCAAACTAAACTAACTAGCTCTTTTTAACGCTCGACGAAATCTGTGTGTCTGTGTACTGAGGCCCGAGTACGAATATTCGAAACCTGCGTCACGTAAAAACGAATAGTAAATGTTATCGAGTTTGTATGACGTTTGGAACAGCGCCCGCCCGTGAGCGTATTTGGAACTAAAATTTAGCATGAGGTTTCTCGATCTCGATACTTGATAACTGTAATGTTACGCAGCATTCCTAAAGTCGTCCTCGACCCTCTGTGTATCTGTCTCTGGCATCATAACTCTCAAACGGATGGCCCGATTTCGATGCGATTTTTTTAATCGATACCTAGTTTGATCGAGATTCTTAGCTAAGTTCAATTTAAATCGATTCACCCGTTTTTGAAATAACGAACTTTGAAATGACAACGTCGGGGTTTTTTCAACTTTTCTAAGTTGGTTAGGTTATTATTTCAAAACCCTGACGACTGAACCGATTTAAACGATCCGCTAAGAACCTTTGCGATTAAAGTAGCTATTCCTTTCTATCGACTAAACACACGTTCGAATTGTTTTAGGAGTTACCATGCCACAGACACATCAGATTTAAAATAGCCCTCTTTTTACATCAGGGGCCCGAGTACGAATATTCGAATACTGCGTAACGTAATCGAGTAGTACCTAACGTTATCGAGACATTTGTATGACGTTTGGAACAGCGCCCGCCCGTGAGCGTATTCGGAACTAAAATTTAGTATGAGGTTTCTCGATTTCGATACGATAACGTAACGTTACGCAGGATTCGAAAACTCGTACTTGTCCTACCGATAAAACACACGTCTAAAATTCCCTTCAAAACAATGACACACCCCCTACATCTACCTACAGGTTAAATATCAATTTTCTATTTCACAACCCTATGGGTATTGTCGTTTCTTGTTTATAGGAAAAATACCCATTGTTGACTACCCTTCATGGACTTTAAAAGGGGGATTCAAGATCCCCTGTCAACGAATATTGATATTGTCTTGATGGAATTATGGGACGTTGAGTTTCATTTTCTGTAGGGTTTATTATAGTGAAATAAAAACGGATCACTTGACTTATGTACGTTATAAGTCGAGTTTAGCTGTGCATGTTTCGGACTAATTCGTAGCCCTTCCTCTGGGAGGGCACGACCCAGCGGCAGCGAGACGCACACTACGCGCTGCGGCTCTACTAGGGGCAGCTGACAGTGGCACACAACTACCCTATAAGGTTGACCCCTGTGTGTGTGTCGGTCTGTGGCACCGGTAGCTCATAATCGGGTGAACTGATTTCCGACTCACGGGTGGGCGCTGTTCCAAACGTCATACAAATTTCTCGATAACGTTACTACTCGATTACGTTACGCAGGATTCGAATATTCGTACTCGGGCCTCTGTTAACTTAAATTTTTGACTGCAGCATAAAAACTTAGTCCTGCATTTTTTTTTATACGACGAGGTAGGCAAATGAGCAAGTGGGTCACCTGATGGTAAGTCATCACCACTGTCCATAGACCCTTCAACTCCGGGGGATTTGCAGATGCGTGCAGAGAGCTAAGATGAAATGCTTCTTGTGCCAGTAATTACACCGGCGGTCTTACTCTCCACACCGGAACACAACAGCGCAAGCACTGCTATTTATCGGCAGGATTATGGAGTGAGATGGTGGTAGCGATCCCTACGGAGCTTGCACAAGGTCCTACCACCCGCAAATTTAAAGACCTCAATTTCATTTCCCAACTAACAGCGCAAATCTTGAAAATCTTTTCCATCTATTCAGACCTTTCTTCGAGGGTGCGTACAAGGACTCCCACAATTACGCCACCCCATTGACAGCCCGATAACTTTAAAACGGCGGCACGTGCTTGACAGTGACAGTTGACAGTTGACAGGTCAGCTGTCAAACGCCGGGGCGGTCAGTATTGTCCGCGTCGACTTTTGACCACGTTGTGGAAATAGCCTATTAGTGTTGTTTCACACGGTGATAGTTTTCGAGGGTGGTCTAATGGGAATAGTACGTAATAACAATTGTCAAGGTAACAAAACAATTTCAGAAAGAAATCACTAGATGACGACCGAATAGCCTAGTGGTTAGAGACCCTGACTATGAAGCTTGAGGTCCCGGGTTCAAATCCCGGTAGGGGCAGATGTTTGTATGATGAATACGAATGTTTGCTCTCGGGTCTTAGATGTTTAATATGTATATAAGTATGTATTTAATATAAGCATGTTTATTCGTTGTCTAGTACCCATAGTACAGGCTTTGCCTAGTTTGGGACTTGGTCAATTGGTGTCAATTTGTCCCATGATATTTATTATTTATTTATTATAGATATTACATCGGCGGTACCTACTCTGACTCAACCTCGTATCTAAACTTTGACGAAATTGGAATAACCACCTTAGGTTCGCGGGCTAGAGTGGTTATTCCAATTTCGTCAAAGTTTAGATACGAGGTTGAGTCAGAGTACCGTCGATATACCTACATATCCTACATATTAATTGAATCAGGCGTTCCTTTGTATGTAAGTATGTAGAGTGACTAGTAGCATGTGGAACGGTTCGTTTTGGTGCTTCGAGAATGGGCCCGTAGAGTGTATAGTGTGTAAAGTGTCATTCTATTAAAAAAATTAAAGGAGTCGGTAAGAGTCTTGCCCATTACTAGTAAATTCATCATAAATAAATAAATATCATGGGACAATTTGACACCAATTGACATAGTCCCAAACTAGGCAAAGCCTGTACTATGGATACTAGACAACGGATAAACATACTTATATACATATTAAACATCCAAGACCCGAGAACAAACATTCATATTCATCATACAAACATCTGCCCCGACCGGGAGTCGAACCCGTGACCTCAAGCGTCATAGTCAGGGTCTCTAACCACTAGGCTATCCGGTCGTTCAGTATCATTCAGAGACAATTTCAATATGGCGGTTTGTTTACATAGTTAGCAGTTCCATAGGATGATACTCCAGTGATGTGGTTGTGATAGTTGGGCCTGCGTGACATGTGTTGATTCGTGTAGCGTGGAGGTGGAGTTGTTGCACGGAAACATAATTATACATTTACCTATTTTATCGCACAAAGGTAGCCATTTTTTTCACGTGTGATCGCGAGTGAGCAAACAGTTTTATTTGTCAAAATCCCCCATTGCGTCTGGCTGTCGTGAAGTTGAAAACCAAAATTTAGCTAAGAACCATCTCGAATAAACTAGCTTTCGATTAAGAATCGGTCCTTCCGTTTGGGAGCTATTGAAAATACAAAGTTTCAAGTTCCAATCTGTTATTATTCTTCGTAATTCTTTGCGTACACTTCAATCAATAGACTTCAGGTAGCACATCTAGGTATTACAGCGTAATAACTGGCTTGACAGGTACCTAATGTAGTATTACCGACTTCATATAACATGCTAATAGTGGGTTGTCTGTTTGTTGGTACAGTTTTAAATTAGTCGGGACGGTTTAACTTTATTTACATTAGCGTTCCTCGCAGGCATATTATTGTTAACCCCTGAAAAAAAAGAGGGGTGTTATAAGTTTGACCTGTGTATCTATGTATCCGTCTGTGGCATCATAACTCCCACACGGATTTCGATGGGGTTTTTTTCCAATCGAAAGCTAGTTCTTGGCTATAAGTTTCAATAAAATCGGTTCACGCGTTTTTGAAATATTGAACTTTGAAATGACAATGTCGGGGGTTTTTCAGCTCTTTTAAGTTGGTTAGATTATTTTTGATATTTGTTTGATTTCGTTCGATTTCAAAACTACGACGTCAATTTAGCCTACGACATAATTAATATTATATGTACCTACCTATATAGTATGTAAGTCAATACCCGAAGCACTGTTATTGATTCAGAGACCTTAGAATAATTAAAATAAAACTGTTACAAAATATTACAATAGTGTGACTCATCTTGTGTACCTATGAATATGCCTCTGTCACACACAGGCACGTCACTGCCATGCTGTGGCGACCCGCGGTCCGCCTTTCCCCACCCCGCGCGCCCCGCGCTCACCCCCGCTCGCGTCCCGAAACGCACACAGCCGCGCGATCGCTTACTGTACACATGCGTCGGTGTCGCTCCTTGTTACGTTATATATTATTTGCCTCTGTTGTGTTTGTGTACCCAATGATGCCAGTGAGTGACAAGAGTAAGTGAGCGTGTATTTATTGGTGATTGTTTGCGCACACTGCGCCTGCGCTGGACGCTTGTTGGTTTTGCGTCGCTTTGTGGGGGTGCGATACAGGGTGATTGAATGCAATACAATGCGCGCCATTACAGCCCTTGGACTTTATGACAAGAGAAAACGTCCGAGTGTTTTATTTAGAGCATAACAGCCAGGTTAATCGTAACTACAGACCAATGGTAGGTGACAATCTACAGACCCGATCTAATGATAACTTGACGTCCGGTTAGCCTAGGCCTAGTGAGTGGTTAGAGAAGCTGACTACGAAGCTTGAAGTCTCGGGTTCGATACCCGATCGAGGCAGATATTTGTATGATGAATAAGAATGTTTTCTCGGGTCTTGAATGTTTAATATGTGTATAATTATGTTTACCCATAACACAAGCTCTGCTTAATTTGGGATTAGGTCAATTGTCCCACGATGTAATTATTTTTATTATTAATTACTTATCAAGGTACACATGTCAATTTAAATGACTCATCTTTTTTTAAAAGTATTAAACAATGTTTAGACTATCGTCTGTCGTCAAATTGGTAATGCGAATTGAGGAGCATTCTGTACACCAAATTCACCTTCCAACACAAGAGGGTGCCGTTTATTATTCCGTCGTATTTTGCAGCAATCCCCGTTGTTTACTTAATGCCAAATCACTTCCCCGGCAGTGATATCAATCAACGCATATTTTTTTATTAAAAAATGAAAATAAAAACACTAGGGAAGGAGCGCCCTTAACTAATTTATGCGCCACTATTTGCTTTTGACTCGCACGCGATTTTAAACTCTATAGTTAGTGAGGGTAGGTTGAAATTAGAGTGGGTAATGCAGCGACTGTCGATTGTTTTATTAAAGGGGCCCCCGATGTGTTATTACAACGGTTTAAAAATAATTGATAGGTGATAATGACAGGATAAATATTGCTGTATTATGGCTTGCGAAAATAATTTTCGAGTGGAAGGTTCTGAAGGGTTATTATGCTGCACTTGAATATTTTTTGTGTATTTTGTGGATGGGTTTTTACGAATATTCAAAATGGTTCTGGTTCGTACATAACTAGTCTACTAGTTTTTTAAATGCTGGGTGTTATTGTTTTTGGTAAACTTAGTTGAGAAATTGAAGAAAAAAACAAATTTTCCAATATTTTTTTTATTTACGTATTATAGTTTTTATTTAAGTTCTAGTACAATAGTCTCATCTATACATTCGACTTTTAATATGCAACAATTAGCATTTAAATTTTTTAATAAAAATGAATCAAAACTCTTGTGTCATCTGTAATTTTTATGGCGTTGAAAATTGAAATGTCATGAAATAATCAGAAAAAAAAACTTCTGTAGCAATTCTACTTCAAAAAAGTTTGAAATAATTAAAAAAAAACAGCAAAACAAAAAGTCTGTGACTTCTTTTTTTTTGTTACTTCTGTCATACACAGTCATAGCTGTCACGATATGGTACAATAAATATAACAAATATACTTAGCCACGTTTATGTATAACAGAAATAACAAATGAATATTTTTATTAGGATAAATTAAAAACGAAAAAAAAAAGATAAAATAGGTAGGTACGACTAAAAAGGCAACCTCACAATGGAGTCGGATGGTCAATAATATACTTGTCTTGTTTAATTAATGTACACTAATGCACGTACCTATATAATTGGTCACTATTTCAAATTAAATTTGCCTTATTAATGAGTCGTACAAAATATAATTTTAAATTAAATAAAAGTTGCAGTTACAATCTGAAATTACATTATTTTGAAGTAAGTATACATTTGTATGGCAACACATAAATGCAAAGTAAAGGCCTGTTCACACAAGCGACGGAAAGCGCTGCGTTTTTATGACAGCGTTTTTTAAACAAAGGATGAAAATTCAGAACTTCCCTAAATCAGGCCTTAATTTAAGCTAAATCTAAAGACAATTGAATTTAAATTAGCTTAATCCTTTATTATTTACAAATTGACTTATTGTCAAAAATATTTATTTACATTTTAAATTATCTACCACGTAGAATCGTTGTGAAAGTAGCTGGACTCGTTTTTACGAAGTAAATACTTGTAAAAAAAAAAACACAAATCGAAATATTAAACAAGTGGACTCCCAGGTCTCTCATATTTATTCATAATTAAATTATATCCTCGAATAATAAATACGACGCGCCAACAGGCCCGAAAATTCGTATAACATTTAGTTAAGACTATAAATTTTTACATTAACTTAGGCTAGAAACTTCAATATTTACAATATACATGAACATCTAAGTCGTTATAACATCTAATCCTACAAGAGGAAACAGAATAAGGAACTTTGGAAAAACACGAAATCGTGAAAATTAGGAAAACAAAGCGCGCGAGCAATTAATTAACTAAAAGGAAACAACGCACAGCACTGCGCGCAATGAACGCACTTCGCCGATAAACATAAACAAAAACAAAACGCACTTTATAAATAAAAAAACGCTCAACCGCTCGCGTGGAAACTTTTTAATGAACCGCCACAGTGTAAGAAGAACAGTGGGTTTAGGCTTCAGGTCAGAATATGACCGTCAACGGCCGCCTGAACTCTGCTCCGCCTTGTGTGCTCTGTGCGTACTGGCCAGGGTACTGTGGCATGAGGATGCTTGGGGAACCTTGGTAGTAAGGTAAGGACGGGGAAGGATTCGACCCTGATGACGAACTGCCTTCTGCTCGCTCTTGGCCGTTCTTGGCTGTGATATCAGGAGATTCAGCCGACGATCGCGGGGAAAGGCTGGACGGTGCTGGCGCCACTGAGTTCAAACCGGCCATGGCTGCCGCAGAAGCTTCGGAATACATCTTGCTGATGTCCATGGGATACGAGCGCTGCTGCTGCTGGTCCATGTACATGTACGCTTTGGATAAAGCTGCGGAATCCAGGTAGCCTCGCGACGGGTCGGGGTACATGCCGTAGCTCCTGTATTTTTCGGCCTCGATGGAGTATTTTGACATGTCCATTGATGAACCGACCTGTAACAATGGAGATGTTCGTGAGGAATAGTCATAAGAGGGAACAGGTAAATCATGTTTTGTTGCTGGTAATTCAACAAAAGACGTGGCGTGACCGCAAGATGATTGCTTAACTTGGCATTTAAAAAGGTGCAACAATGTGGAATATAGGTGAAATCTTTTTTTTTAAGAATATACCAGCATTGAATGCCCAAACTAGACGAAGTCTCAAAATAAAAAAAAAATATTAAACATGAAATAACTTGGACAACGCGCCCAACTCAATACTGACATAAGATTTAAAATAAGTATCCACGTAAGTTTAATGGTCAATATATAATTTACGATGCCTTGACACCGGATTATAGTAATAAAAAATAAATTACAACAAGTCGAAATATTTTCAAATCGCCACCTCCAATCACAATAACGCATAAAGCAGTTTAATTTATTTAAATGATTACTGAATTGTTATCAAATATGTGAATAGTCACGACCATGACTATCTTAATCCAGCTTTGCATTAAGTACTTCATTAATAATAATAACTCTATTGAATGTATAATTCTTTATAAACATGCTTCATTCAAATTGAATGACGCGCCTACTGTGTTTTGTATAGCTTGTGACAGAATTAGGGCTCTCAGATCGCACCTTCGCTTTGTTGTGGCTGGCATAAAAACAAGAGAGTTTCTTATAAATATTTACATGCTTATTTTTTAAGAAATTCTATAACGGTTTTTCTTCAGAGCTTACTTCTGTCTTCTTACATAAATGTAGCTTGATGTTAGGTACTCTTCGTCGATCCCTAATAAACTGTTTCTCAACCACTTGTTTTTTTTTTCGTTTTTTTGTACAATAAAGTGTTTATGGATTTAAAATTTTTACTTAGCAACTTGTCATTACCATCAAGTATTTCATCTGTGTCTGAGTTTAATAAGTTAAGAATTAGATATTTGCTTCAGAAACTAAATAAATTCAGATTCTTTTCATGTCAGTGACTTGTTACGTCACTTAGATGCTCTCAAAACTTTCTCTTTGCAGTACCGCTTTCCAATGGAAATTCTATGTCTATTGTTTCCTTAACTATAAACTTAAGGCGTGCTAAATCTTTGCCTATAATATTCTTGGCTTTATAAGGTATGGTGCTATTTGTTTAATGTAATTGTGTATTTTATGTTTATTAGATGTCTTTTCATTAATTATATTTACATATTTTGTAATCTGCACTACAGCTGCTTTGTACTGTTCTTTTTCTTCGTTCCGTTATGGTGGTCCGGGAGAGATCGCTCTGTAGCAAAGATCGCCTAATTTTACCGGTAGTTAATTCTCTGTATACCTTTTTCTGTTTTGTTCGTTATGTTTCTGGTGTTCAACAAATATTCTTGTATAGTATTGTGCAAGCAGGATTATTTCAGCGAGTACTTAAGTTAATTACGTATGTAAATACCTAATAAAATCCTTAGTGCCTCTATAAATCTTGGAGCTTCGTAAGACCGGATCAGGAACACAGTATATTAGATTCTGAATCTGAATACCTTTAACAGGAAAACCAATAAGGCTGAATCTTCTTTATTTAACACTAGCTGTTGCCCGCGACTTCGCGTAGATTTCGGTTATCGCTATCCCGCGGGAACTATACTATTTTCCCGAATAAAAAGTAGCCTATTATTCCTCAATATTCAAACTATCTTGTTATCAAATTTCACCTAGATCGGTGCAGCGGTTACTTTCGCATTTATAATATTAGTTAGAATTGCCATACGAATACTATATTAACTTTCAACCCACGTCAGCGATGTCTGATGATAAGCAATTTTCATGGTTTCGAGTCCTGGCCCGCACCTCTAAGTTTTTCGTAATTTATGTGCGAATTTTCATATGTCAATTTCCATCACGAGCTTTTCGGAGAAACCTGCACACTTCTGCAAAGCAATTCAATGGTGTGTTTGAAGTTCCCAATCAGCACTGGGCCCGCGTGGGAACTATAGCCCAAGCCCTCTCGTTCTGGGGGTGCCCAGAAGTGGGACATAAATAAGCTGGAGATGATGACGAATATTACCAAAAGACAAGGCCGTATTGCTTACCCAGCGTTGGAAAACCTCACGCTCTCAAAAGTAAACTCGACAGATGCCTACTCTTACCACGCATAGCTAAGGTATTCCAAGTTGTTTGTATGTCCACAAATCAAACCGTTATAAAAGGTACAAATGCATCGATTATTTGGAATTTAATGAACTGTGTCAGTTCGGTATTGTGGGAAAAATTATCTCTTACATGTACACACGGTCGTGTCGTTCGACGAGTAATTTTTAAAGCACATAGAAACAATGGTGTTTATGACACGCAGAGACAAAGTAACATAGATGATCATTTGTCTATTTTTTTTGCAATTTTATGAATTTAGATGCGTCTTATGGTGCACCATAAAGGTCTAGTTTGTAAGCCCCATTATGTATCACGTAATAAGTTTTGCTCAGGGTAATTTCTGTCTTTTGTTATAGGTTTTACGGCGTTAAGCAAATTTTACATCACGAATTTTATGCTAAAATATGAAGCTGTAGATATGTAGGTTTTTCAACATGAAACTACTGTGAGTATAGTAAAACAAATGGATCACTCACGTATATAAGTCTTGTTTAGCCCGACATGTTTCTGACTAATCCGTAGTCCTTCCTCTGAGAGCACACACTTCGCCGGTAGCGCGGCGATACGGCTGCGCACAACTACACAACTACCCTCGTTTTCACCGTCATTTTTATTATTATCGAAAATAGGGCACACTACACTACTTGTCAGGCTATACTCGACTTATAAATAATACAGTACAAAACAAATATTCTTTACTGGAAACCACAAAACAGTACACGTAGATACGATACTTAGGATACGTAGAGATGATCCGTTTATTTCACGGTATGTAGGTAGGTTCACTTTTTCAAAGTAGTGTAGTTATACGTATTATAATGTAATTTGACGTCCGCTCGCCATCCGGACCGCGCATGCGTCCCCAAAGGGCCCCAAGTTAGCGCATAACATACGCAGCCGCTAAATCAGGCTTAGCGCGACACGACTTTACGGCGACACAATCGTACTATTTTACGGCGTTCGTTACGACCGACCGGCCGCGCTGATATAAGCTGCGGCGCGTTTACAATTGTTTACGAGTTTTGTGGAGGTGCCCTTAGGTTCAGATATAATACGGGCAGAAATATGAATAGCTTTTATTGATTAAAAAAAACGTAATAGTGGGTTTCTTGGGGTTTTTTTTCGCTGTGCCCACTTTGATTGAACTGGCTGCATTATTTTTCATGATATCGATGGACTTTTTTTTGTATTTTCAAATTTAAATACTCACTGAAGTAAGAATACGTTAAATAATTATCACCCTTATACCCAAGGGTGTGAGCCTTAACTTTGGTGTAGCACAAGAGACGGAATGCCAAGTATCCGGGTTCGATTCCCGGGGTTAGTCATATTTTTCTGGTTTTCTGTGTATTCTAGTTCCAGTAAGTATAACAATGTACTTAATGTTTTCGACAAATAAAAATTAGGATAACAATACGTTGCCCATTGGATTTACCGCAAAATCCACTACGACAATACGAAAAAATATTTTTGTTTGCCTCTGAATGCTCTAAAATCCTTCTCATGAATAAAAATAAAATAAATAAATATCATGACACCAATTGACCTAGTCCCAAACTAGGCAAAGCCTGTACTATGGTAGTAGACAACGGATAAACATACTTATATACATATTACACATCCAAGACCCGGGAATAAACATTCGTGTTCATCATACAAACATCTGCCCCGGGATCGAACCCGGTACCTCAAGCTTCATAGTCAGGTTCTCTAACCACTGTGCTATTTGGTCGTCATGAACATATAATATCACCTTTCCTAACTGGCACTATTCGACACATGACCCTAATCCCATCACTTTATTGAGTGCATAGTAACGAGCACCCAATTAAAACTCAGCCAAACTGTCGCCGTTGGCATCAGCACTCAATCACTAATCGCCAGCCCCGTTCGCCACGCCAACCGTGAAAGCAACCCGGTAACCCCCCAATAATCGAATTCGAAAACCACAATGGTTCGTTACTCATTTCGTCGAAAACGCCCAATCATTATTTTTAATACAGGTAAAAATCACTGTTTATAGTATACATATGAATGGTAGCTGATTATATTGTTTCGATTTCGGGGGCGATTCGACACGTTAATCGAAAAAAATGCGTTTCATTCGATAGTTCGGGGTCTATTAAGGTGGTACAATGGGTGATGGATCGGGGACGGGGCTACTGATAGGTTTTTTTTTTCTTTTCAGCCTAGTAATAGCCCGTACAATATCTGTAAGATATCTTTTCTGAGGAAAGAAAGTAATTTCGTGAACGTTCTGATAAAAATAATCGATTTTGTGCTTTGTCAGGCTTTACTTGTACTTTATCAGCCTTTCAATGTTTCTTGTTAAATTTGAAGAATTTCCAGCATAGTGTTTAGGTCGGTTTATCATCAAATTGCCGACACACGTTTCATCATCATGATCTTATTTAAGAGTGTTTTATTTTGATCTAAGTACTCTATCCTCGGCCTTTGCCTTCCTCTCTTTCCTTCTATAATTTTCAGTATCAGGTCGTCGTGTCATAGCCATAGCTGTTTCATTTCATCCATTTTTATTGCATCGAAAGCTATTTTCTGACTTATTGATTACCTTTTGATTGAAAAAGTAACTTAACCGAACCTATACAACAAGCAGTAAAATTATCCTGAAATTATCCTGAAACTATCCTGATTTTAGCAGATAATAGCTTTTGATGAAATAACGGTTATGAAACGTTTGTAGACGATACAAGGGACTCCGATTTAGGACACTATTATGGATTTAATAAAATGTACGTATTTATATTTAGCATCGTATCGTATAATTTAAATTCTGGTCAAGGTAACTTTACAAGCTTAGGCTATCTTCATAAGTATTTTTATAGCACTTGTCTAAATTATAATCTGAAGATCATTTAACATCGATGAATTTCCATATTTCCCTTTGCAACACTTGGCTTTAATTTTACTCAGCTATTTCTCAATTGCATATCACAACGCATAATATCATCTGTTGTCACTTATCACTCAAATCGCAACTTTGTCGAAAACTTTCACGTAATCCTTTCGCTTTCGAAAACCGATGCCCGATAAGCCGCCATTGTTACACGCATTCAATTAGTCAATGAATTCAACTGTGGGTTTGAATTCAATTAAAATTATTTTATTATAGGTACACTCGTTACGTAATGTAAAGGCATAAACAAACTTTCAATTAAGTTGTATGGATGATTGACAGGAATCATTGTGCATTTTTAATGGTGTTTCTGTAGGATTGTGTCTCGTCAGTCAAAGCCACCGTTTGCATAATTTTCAACGAATTGAGTTTGATATACTTACTGGTATGGTCAAAGTATTTTCGTCTGCAATGGCGAGAGAAGAGTTTGCTATTTTAAAATTTAGTCATTCAATCGTATTTTTTAGGGTTCCGTACCTCAAAAGGAAAAAAACGGAACCCTTATAGGATCCCTTTGTTGTCCGTCTGTCTGTCTGTCTGTCTGTCAAGACCCTTTTCCTCTGGAACGCGTGGAGGTAGCATGCTGAAATTAATATCAAATACTCATATTTGATATCAAATACTCATATTTGATATTAATTTCAGCATGCTACCTCCACGCGTTCCTGCGGTCCCTTGAAGCTGTGAAAAAATCAACCTTCTAAGTCAACGCAATCAAAAGATACAGTAATTAAAAAGGCTATTTTCATACAAATTGCCGAAATCCAAAAACCTAAAGGGTACTTCCAGTTGTCCTAGAAACTTGAAATTTGGTATGAAGGTAGCTCTTATAGGACAGCCACCCAAAAAAGTCTCAAAATCTTTATGTCTGTCTGTAGATTTCGCAGGCCAATATAAGTTGACCCCACACTGCGTACATTTTGCTTAGGAGCAGGGCTCTGCTAACACTGGACTTTTTAAAACACCGGAGAAAAGCGTTAAAATCTTTCTATGGAACCCTCGTGCGCGAGTCCGACTTGCAATTGGCCGGTTTTTTCTATTGGACACCTTCCCCCGCCCTTACCTTCACATGCCCCGCTGGCTCGTTTCCTCCCTTTTGGTCACCGCCACCCAAGAGAGTCGCTAGTCCTTTCCTAAGGAGGCGAGAAAGAACGTTACGCGTCCCATAGTTAATTCGTCCAAGCTAAAATCACATCATTTAAGGCTACTTGACACATAAACCTGTGCAATTAATTTTGCAACCCTCTCATTTTTACACCCTCTACAATTTAATCTTCGTTACACCACCATAGCAAAGTCCTATGTCCACATAGAACCAAATAGAAATTAACACTGTAACTTAAGCCATAAGGTTTAATAATAAATGTCGCATGTGAACATAGGACCTTGTTGTGTTGTCAGATGAGTTTAACATTGAGGGTGGCGCCCCCAACGAGGGTTGTAAGGAGTCTGTTTCTGGTTTATTGGATTAGGATTGGTTTGTGCATTTTTTTTTAATTCGTGTTTTTTATCTTGATCTCTGTTTGGTGGTCTGGTTAGATGGATGAGTTAGTAATGATTGGGTTGGTTAAATATATTTTTTAAATTAGGTACTGGAAGATTCGTGGCCTTTTTTTAAACAAAAATAAAAAAAAAACATTCCCACGAATTGAGAACATCCTCCTTTTCTTGAAGTCGGTTAAAACAGTGCTATATTGTACATACTTATCTAGTTAAAATTTTTTTGCCCTACTAAGTGACATGTTAAATAAATGGGCATGTTTCGCACCTTTGGCTATTTGTTACTTAATCACACAAAAATATTTTTTATCCCGGAAAATTGCAGATCCCGCGGGACATCGATAACCGGATTAGCAACAGCTAGTCTTTTGACTGAGAAAATGCGGCTAAGAAAAACCAAACAATCTTTTTCACGGTAGCTTTTTTTTTTACTACATTTTAATCAGTCCATAACACCTCCAACGCTCGACTGCCCACGTCATTTTAAAATAATTAATATTTTTCCCAGAAAAACGTCAAACTTTAAACCGTCGAAAATCGCGCTAACAGAGCGCCAACTTAATAACTTAAACTAGATGATTGAGCAAAAATACTAAAATTGACCATTAAGCTAAAAAAAAAGTAGTAAATATGATCATATTACTAAAGATAGCGTAAAAAGTAGTAGGCGGTAGGTTGGAATCACTTACGACGTTTAGCAGAATTGCTAACAGGCGTGAAATAGAGGATGCGTGCATGAGTAATGGCGTAACTGCGGCGTAAAATGTCGTAAGTGCAGTGCCTAATATGGACTGCAACGTCTGTTGGTATAATTACCTACTTGGAATAAATACAATATATTTACATAATAAAAGCAATTTACAATGACATTAAATCTAAGCTTAAACTAAATAAACTACAACTTAAAACTAAATTAAATCTAAATAAGGCCCCCGTGGCATAGTGCCCAAAAGGCTGGCAGCGTTGCCTCGCTGAATAGCGATGCTGATTCTTTGAGAGAGAAAACTGCCAGCCCTTTGGTCACAAGTTGCATCAACTAAGCGCAAATGTTTTTGAGGATAGAGTTAAAGTGTAGAATTTTATAGAAAATTACAGTAAAATTAAAGGAAGTCACTAGCCCCGAAGTATTTGGATAAACTGGTTAGAAGCCTTACTAAATTATGATACAGTAAAGTAATTCCAAGACTGGTACCAACAGGACTAGTTAGTAGATACAAAAGATAAATTAGGTGACACGAATAACTTTAGCGAAAAATTATCTTTGAGCACCTTCAATGTTTTTGAAAGACCTATCCAACGATACCCCACACTATGAGGTGGGCGAGAAATAAAAAAATCATCCCCACTTTGTAAACTTACCTACATGTATGTAGGGAAGGTACCACAAAAAAAATTTTTTTTTCAAGATTTTATCCCAGCACCTTTTCGGTCTAATTAGTATGTGTATCTATGTAAAATTACAGCTTTCTAGTGGTATCTGAGCTATGCCGCGGACAGACAGACAGACAGACGGACATGACGGAACTATAAGGGTTCCGTTTTTCTCATTTTGGCTTTGGAACCCTAAAAATCGGACAGATCAGTCTAGCCTGCCGGGGTTTACGTTATATGCAACCTACTCCTACAGTACTATAATCTTACCAGTTTCGTCACTTACGCCATTATTCCATGTTCTTGCAAGTCTTGCAACAGATGCCATGGACCCGGCTACCTGTCACGAACCATGCAAAACAGTTTCACAGACGCGTTAACGTGACAAGCGTGTAATGAACGGGAATATCGTCTTCATAATTCAGCGCTTTTTGTACGGGCTACGTTTTTTCGCGTGTTAAATAGTTCAGGGCTGATTGGTTCGAGATTTTTTTTGGGAAAAAAATGTTAGTAAGGTGTGATGTTATTGGTGTTTGAAAAACTTTTTTTTTCGAGTTTTTATAATTACTGTGCCCAAATCTTTTGGGATTCCAGTGCTTTCGGAGCACTCCAAAAGTAATTTCTGCAGGTAGGGCTGTCAAGTCAAACGGCAGCGAGACACATGACGAGCCGCGGCTCCGCTCGTGCGTTCCCAGAGGAAAGACTACGAATTAGACTGAAACACGTCGGGATAAACTCAACTTATTCACGTGAGTGATCCGTTTTATTTCACTAAGTTATATCTATTCCTTTGAAATCCTCTTCACCTGTGGCCCTTTTTACATTTCCACTAATGTTTTGTATAAGTAGTGTATGTATTGTATATGTATATGTTCATATTTATTTATGTAGTATATTTATCTGTAGTTATTAATTTAATTTAAATCGTTGTTAATTTTAAGTTTCTCCTTTCTGTTCATTCCTGCCACCTAAATTAGCCACTTCATCTTGGTTTCTGTATTTTGGTTGTCGGTAAGAGAGCGCTTTTAAGCGATAAGACCGCCTATTGTTTACCATACCTGTATTTCTGTAATATTCTTGTACTGTTTTGTGGTTTTCAATAACAAATATTTGTACTGTATTGTAAGTTTTACCTATTTAATTACAAGAAGGAGCTCAACGTCAACAGAAAGTACTCACAGAGAACAAGCCTAATCATTGTCAAACCCTTGACAAACAACTCTAACGATTGCACACAAAAATCTGTCACCCAACGATTTAAACTCGATATTCGCACTCGATCCAGTATCATAGCGTCATTAATCTGTTCATCCATTAGGGGGCCCGTGACAGCTCGGGGAAGATCGTAAATGTCATAATATCGTATTATCGTAAACAAACGTTCGGTTCGGTGTGACACGCGGACGCATCATCAGCATCATCACCAGACTTGTTTTACGAGCCGCTGCTGGGCGCAGGGCGCATTTCAGAATGAGAGGGATTGGGATAGTTTGGGAAAAAACCCAGTGCGGGTTGGGAACTTTACATACACCATTGAATTGCTTCGCACGAGTGCGCAGGTTTCGTCGCGATGTTTTCCTTCGCCGAAAAGCTCGTGACAAATTACTAATGTAATTTCGCACATGAATTCCGATAAAAAAAAACATGAATTACAAATGTAATTCCTAAAAACTCAGAGGTGCAAGTCGGAGCTCGAACTCACGACCCTCTGCTTGAGAGGCTATAGATCAAACCACTAGGCTATCACGCAGACGCTTGCGGGTCCATAATACAGAACACCACAAAACAGTACAATAGTAGACAATAGCCGGTCTTATCACTTGTAAGCGATCTCTCCCAGACAGCAAAATACAATACATAAACCAAGCTAATTAAGGTGGCAGAAATTAACAGAAAGGAGAAACGCAAAAATAATACCAGCATAATGTTGACTAAGCGACCGTTAAATAATGTGTTTCTTTCTTTCATTATTATAAAACTTGACCTAAGTTAGTGTAAAAAAAAAAAATGTTAAGTATGGCTTAATTGGTGGAGCGTGGTACGGATTACCGAGGTTGCTGGTTCAAGTCCAGCTGCTTAACAGATTTTTCTTTGCATTGTCATTGTATGCTAAGTATTGCTAAGTTAATGTAAGCAGCACGTCAGATCAATAAGATATTTTGATATGGCAATGACATCCTCAGAAGCGCATTTCATGAGGATGAAAAAAAAATTGCTCGAAATTAAAAATCTTTTATTTCGAGCTCAGGGTTCATAATTTATACATGCAACATGCATTATTTATTTTATTTATATGTGTAGGGAAAATGTACTGTGAACTTCGCTCCCAAAGTTTGCGACGTTGTCATACGAGGAAAATTAACATAAAGAGATGTATTTTTCTGAAGCGCTGGTGGAGACACGCTAGAGAGGTGGCAAAATCAATACTTCCGTTTTCTTTCTTTATCAATGGAATATTTGCAAAATCGGGGTGTTACTGCCAAGAGGATAAAAGTTTTACGACTACCTTTGGTTTCGTTTTTGTGCACGCAAATAGACTTATAATAATTGCTAGCTTTCGAGCACAGCTTCGCTCCCGAGGCAGACCTCTCTAACCCGTGGGAATTTCGAAAAATCCTGCCTTATCCCGGGCGTATATTGTAAAAGGAATATAAGAATAAAGAATAACATAGTAGAACGGAATCTCTTTTGACCGAGTCCAAAACGCCGCCATTTATATACCTACTTCCCCCTTCACGTCGTTACACCCCTCTGTCGTCAAGGCGTGTTGTTAGGGTTGATTGCTGTTAAATGTTACTTACGTCTGAAGATAATATCGCTAAAATATAAGTTTTCTTTACTCTGAAATCATTATTTTTATTCTAGTTTTACAAAATATGAGATTTATAAAGCATTACGAAGGTCTTCATATTATAGACACTTCTAAATAAGTAGTTATTATAAATGCCATACCAAATGAATCAATTTAAGGTGATTTAAGTAAGTATTACTTATCTACAAATATAAAATAAAATACATACAGGCTCACGTAAAACTATTACAACCAAATTATAAACAACCAAACGCGCGTGCGGCGACGCCGGCCGTGACAGTCTGACTGAGTAGTCTGTTTAACGAATACTCTAATATCGTGACCTTGAGCCTGTCCGGAGCGGGAGTTTCCGTTCTACTATGTTATTATTTATTCTTATGCCTCTATGACAAATATCAGCTTTCTAAGTTCAGGGGTTTGTGCTGGGCGTTGATCAGTCAGTCAGTCAGGACTTGTCTTTTTATATACTCGTATGTATATAGGTACTAGACCCATTTTTAAACTCGTATATAGGTACTAGACCCCTTTGTAAACTCGTATATAGGTACTAGACCCATTTGTAAACTCGTATATAGGTACTAGACCCATTTGTAAACTCGTATATAGGTACTAGACCCATTTGTAAACTCGTATATAGGTACTAGACCCCTTTGTAAACTCGTATATAGGTACTAGACCCATTTGTAAACTCGTATATAGGTACTAGACCCCTTTGTAAACTCGTATATAGGTACTAGACCCATTTGTAAACTCGTATATAGGTACTAGACCCCTTTGTAAACTCGTATATAGGTACTAGACCCATTTGTAAACTCGTATATAGGTACTAGACTCATTTGTAAACTCGTATATAGGTACTAGACCCCTTTGTAAACTCGTATATAGGTACTAGACCCATTTGTAAACTCGTATATAGGTACTAGACCCATTTGTAAACTCGTATATAGGTACTAGACCCCTTTGTAAACTCGTATATAGGTACTAGACCCATTTGTAAAATATTACACTAATTTGCAAAATATTCATTATTTCCTCGTATTGTTAATTTAGTATTATTATTTTTATATTTTTCGTAATTTATGTTTGTACATTTATAAAGATAAATAATGAATTTCGTTTTAAAATATTCTTCCACGTAAAATAAGCGGTCGATTAATTTATTAAACATCGATTTAATTTTACTATGTACATTTATTTATTTATGTATTTGTATTTGGGATGTCCGTTTATGGGCATAGGCTTCTCTGACGTCAATATATTCTTACAGTAGTTTGATTATATGTAGTTACCCTACAATGCAGTTAGGCTTTTCTTCCCAAGATCTGATAAAATAAGACCTGTAGGCACAAGTTTTTGAATCCTGCGTAACGTTAAGTTACCGTATCGAAATCGAGAAACTTCATACTAAATTTTAGTTCCAAATACCCTCACGGGGGGCGCTGTTCCAAACGTCATACAAATTTCTCAATAACGTTACTACTCGATTACGTTACGCAGGATTCGAATATTCGTGCTCGGGCCTCTGTGCTTTGCTTAAAAATTAAAACGCACCTTGATTTATAATATTGCGAATAGGGCTACAAAACTGTACCAATAGGCCTCTCGTTACAGGAGTTGTGACTGAATAATTATAATTATAATTACCTGTGCGTTAGGCGTAAGCGCAGCCGATATGGCGTTCTGTTGCGCAGCCGCCGCCGCCGCCGCGGCCATGCTCGCGCCGAGCGGCCCATACGCCGCACCATAATAACCGCCCATCTGGCCCATACCGCCGCCCATGCCTGTTGAAAAAAAAAAGAATTAAGTGTGGAAAAACTAAGATACACAATAATGCCTCAATTGAGGATTCAGATCCAGGCTATGGATAAACTGCGGCAACAGCCTGACACCCTAAAATAACCTAGCCAACTTAGAAAAGTTGAAACCCCCCCGACATTGTCATTTCAAAGTTCAATATTAAAAAAAAGGCTGAACCGATTTTAATGAGACTTAGCTAAGAACCGTTTCGATTAATACAGCTTTCGATTAAAAAAAACCGCATCAAAATCGGTCCATCCGTTTGGGAGCTATGATTCCACAGACAGATACATAGATACACAGACACACAGCACAGGTAAAACTTGTAACACCTCTCTTTTTCGCCGGAGATCAAACACCTGAATGTTGACGTAGTTTACATTAGAGAAGCAAAAATTAGCGAATTGTTAATCCGTCAAATAATATCGTAAGTACTTCTTAATCTCTTGAAAGCAAAAGTAAATCTTAACCAACTGGCCAACGTGAAAGCTATAATACAATAATTTTACATAAGTCCTTTACGCATAACGCTATTTTGCTTCAATAGACACTTACTAAAATGTTAATGATACCTCATTTTGTTTTCATTTCATTTGAGATTACGGGCTGAGGAACGATTTCTGTTATTACAGTGAGAAGCAGACCCGTAACATAACACAATTAAATGCACTATAAAATCGAATTAAAATTCATTTGGATTTCACCTGATTTATTATATAAAATAAAATAATATATAGCAACGATTACAATGTGAAAAGTGACGTATCTGAATAAATCTACTTTTTTCTTCTATAAGTACCTAAAAAAATACTGGCCATCTTCTTAAAACACAAACCAAAAACTAAAATACTGGCCACTACACCCGGCCATAAAAACCCAACCGAATTCCAGAATCGAAACAGTTCCAAACATTCCAAAACTCAAATTCACACCAGCGTAATGGACAGAGCTCCATTGAGCACTCGTAACGGCCGACTCTGAGCACCAATTAATTATTTCATTGTGCCCGAATAATCCGGGCCTCGAGTGCCATTAACTACCGGTCAGTTCCTTAGAGGTGTTTATCAAACACGCCTTAGTTTGGGGTTAGTATTATGAATGGCTTCGAGTTTATGTGGTCCTGGTCAGCTCGTGTGAGGTTTAATTATGATTCGAAGATTATTTTAATTGGTCAATGATGTTGGGTTTTGCATCTCAATTTTATTATAGCTTTGTTAATGAGAGAGCTAGTACATACCGTTACTTGTCGACCTAAAGTTGATCCCCAGAAACGAGTCACACCGATCTCTCAATTAATTGGCAATCTCGAAAAATAAACAGCAGAATAATAAATAGCGCAAATCAGATTAACGAAGGAGCCAAGCGATCCGGTTAATTTATTTACACTCCACGTCCCATAATCGGCAATCGACGTCAACTCGGCACTCTAAATACTCTAATAAATAATTCGACGGTTAGAATACCACCGAATTAGGATGTCATCCCGGTACGAGCACTCGATGTACCAGTACGTGTAAATCGAACGCGAAGAATTCTGAATTTAAATAAAAATATGACGCCCTCACGGTGACGTCGAGTCTACAATTTATTACAACCACAGCCAAAGTCCATTTGCAGACGTCTGTTCGGTTTATTAAGGAATTAGGGTCGAGAATCGTCGGCGCTGCCAGCAGAAGCGTCTGAAAGGGACGACCGGGGTTTTTATTATTATATTTTATAATTAAATCCGCTGTCATCTCTTGTGGTATTTTCTAGTCTGTCTGTTATTGGCGGGTAAGTGATGAATTTTCTCCTTCAATTGAAGGGCTTTATTAATTTTGAACGGCGGTTTCTAATGGTCTCGCTAAAACGTTCGGTATTCCATGAAGATGGTACTTGCAAAGTTTTGATCCGGACACCGAACTAGATCTAAAGAAAAATGACAAAACCGAGCAAATTATTAATTACAATCTCTCCGGGTAATCCCTACCAACCAATCTGGAATGTAATATCAACTTTTATTTCAGTGTTACGTATATTCTTTTCCCCTTAGTCATCCAAACTAAATTCAAAAACTAGCCAACAATAGTAATTTTCTCCGCCCGCAGGTGCTTCCATATCTCACCGTCCATTCAGTGCATAATGACCGGATTCCCGACATAATATAACATTATACAAATGCCCTGACCAGGATAGAGGCTGAAAGGATTCCATCCCGGCTCTTTTCAATTATTGTGGGGTGAAACGTGTTAAATTTCATGGAAAAGCGGCTATTTTCTGGACCATCGGACGTTGCGTTTTGTAAGTGTGTGGATGAGATGGATCTTTTTAAATACTTTTGCTAAAGTCGTGTTTTTATTTTAAACATAAACTGGTTATCTCAGTTACGACGTTATATACTAGTTTGATTGTACTTATTTCAAGTTAAACCGTAGAACAGTGTGCAAAGCTTAAAAAAACTGTTACGTCAAGGGTGCTTTATAAAGAAAGATTTTATGTCACTTACGGCATTATTCTTAGAACAAAAAACAACTTATACATCCGCGAAATACTCTTGGATCTAAAAGGATTCTGAACCATTTCAAGCTCTTTGAAAGTAACTTCTCAAAGGTAACTTGACGAGTTGAAATTAAAACTGGATTCAAATTGTAATCTCGAACGAAAACATAAAAAGTTAGCGGCCCAACTTCGGAATTTCGCAGACTTCAGCGTACACTTAAAAAGTATATACGAATTTGAAACAGGCGAGGTATGTCTCAAAAAGTCAGCGAAGCCATTAAAAAATGATTCTTAATTCCAACTCGGTAAAGAGCTCCGAAGTAACTTCGCGCACGTGTATATTCCAGTTGGAAATTAAAGGAAAACCTTTGGTTAATTAAATTTATCCATTCAAAGCTACACTTTTGATTCTACATTTTTGAGGTTTCCCCAGTAAATTTAACCCTTTCTTGCGCGAATTAATTGACTTTTTGTCGTTATTGTGACCAGTTAGATGATCGAGGTTCGCCAGCTATTTACGGGTTAATAATGGCTGCAGCGGCTTTTGAGCTTTATAAGGGTTCTGTAAATCAAATTAACTATCAATGGTTCAATTCCGAGCCCAATAAGAGTTTTCGTCCTTTGAAGAGCAATCTGAAATTTGGGTTGAGAGCTGAAATTTAATTTGCATCTTTAAAAGACTGATGTAAGTTTAATATTGAGGTTATTGAGGCATTAACCCCTTATAACTATTACTATGGAAATGAAGATTGTGAAATTGTACCAGGCTCAACACTGTAATAATAATACAAGACAAACTAAGAATCTTCTTTTGATTTTGAAGTAGGTAAACGCCTCCAAAACACAAAGTGAAGAGTGACAAAATAACACAAACTGAATACCTTATTCAAGAAAATCGTGCTTTAACTAGCGTCTGCCATGTAAGTATTTTCAAAAACTGCTGTTTCAAGGGCTTAAGTACCGATTTGCCACACCAAGATAACCAGCTAGACACCAGAAGGTCCAATTACGCTTCGCAGAGCTCCCAACAAATGACAAGCGAAAATTTTCGCCGCTTCATAGATAGCCCCCTTCTTCCGTGGAATTGGGCGTATGTGAACCAAGTCTCAGCGCCCATACGTCGTTTTAGTCCGGAGACACGATTCGGTGGATACGGACCTAACAAACCGTGGTTAAATTGATAGATTAACCACAGTTTTGCAAATCACGACACGCTCTAATGTTTGTATTGTGAACGTTATTGCTTTTCGTTAATTTCGGGGAAATGGTCGTTTGGGATCTTGGGGCTGATTAACGTATCATTTTTTTAGAATGCTTTGGAGATGTTTTAAATATTAACTTCTGCTTTTGTGGCCATGCTCGTCCATGTTCATAGTGTGCCAGGTAAACGCAACGCACCCACAGATTTATTTCACAGATTTAATTAGTTTTATTATACTCGTAATTATTATTGCTTATTTAAATAATTAATTTGAACCAAGTAATTAAATTTATAATTGAATAGTAATTCAACTAATTTTGGATTGGGTAAGGTACTTGTACCTAACTGATTACTAATGAAGTATAACATTTATTTATTTACCAAATAGAATTACATCCTTCAGTAGTTATAATATTTTAACTTAGGTGGTTAACAAAACAGGATTAGAGTATCAGTGGCCCTCACACTAGGTCAGACCTGTGTGTGTGTGTGTGTGTGTGTGTATACGAATATAAAAAGGATTTCGAATTGTTACTAACTCAATTATTATTTTTATTATTATAAAGCTGAGGGCAACACCCAACAGCTATTTTGGATACAACCTTATTTTTTAGTCTGGTTTTTTCTCAGACAACGACTCTTGTTCGACTTGTAAGTCCTTCTTCGTCAAACTCATCTCATTAGTCACCTCCAAGGACGCTAAAACCAAGAGGACTGCCAATGGCTATACAATGTCGCGTTCCTGTAAAATAAAGAGCCTGCTGTAGCTAGTTTCACTATAGAGAGGTCTCTGTACCATTAATTTTGTATGACACTTAGGCTTCTGGCTAACACAATAGCGCCATCTATGAACCGAAAGAAAAACGAATTTAGATGGCGCTATTGTGTTAGCCAGAGGTCTTAATGTCATACCAAATGAATGGTACAGAGACCCCTCCGTAGTAAAACTAGCTAGTTGCTGCTGCTAGGTGCTGTAGCTACAGCAGGCTTATTATTTCAAAGGAACGCGACATCGTATAGACACTGGCAGTCCTCTTGGTTTGATAGTTATTGGTCACCTCTACCTATGTTTTCAAAAAATCTATCCCCAAGTCACTGCGTCTGCAAGAGCATAAAAAACAATGATACGCATGTATGCGTCACTTCCTTCATAAACGAGCGTCATAGTCATAGCAGTGGTCCCCAAAGTTATCTGGACCGGCATTCATCTACGAAAATAACTCATTGTGTATCAAGGGCGATGGGTAAGGAATCACGAACAAGGCTCTAATAGAAGCCCGAAGTCAAAGACACAAATCTCGACTGCGAATCGTTTTCTTTTACGATTTTAAGCTTTTCCGTTGGTACAAATTTTCCAAATCCATGGAATTTTCTAAAATACAACGTGTTACAAAATAACCAGTAAAAAAACAGGGCTAGGGTTTGCATTATTATTATGTATGGTTTTTTTTCATACAATGATTCAAATGTTGTAAATGGACTCTTGATAATGGGCCATTTAATCCTCTTTCTGCTTTACGGATATTTTTGTAACATCCTGTACCTAAACAACAAAATAGATCAAAAGTGACGTTTCTGGATATTGTACCATATGGAAGCAATTTTTCACCCTATTTGCTGTTGTCATGTTTATACCAACAGTTTGGGTACTGCTGCATGAGGGACGTCTGCCCGCCACGGCGGCCGGCAGCAGACTGTCATGCAAATGACGTCACGCGACCGGAAGCAGTTTGGTGGGGGGAGCGCTTCCGGCGGCGCACGCGATTGGACACTTCCGGCTGGGTATATAACTTGGCCGTGATTTATTGGATTTGGATTTCGGTTTCAGTTGGATTTTTGGAAATTTTAAGATGTGCGTTTTAGAAAATTATACTAGTGGCACAATGAGGTAACGCATCGCATGGTTATGACCACAAACGTTTTTTTTTTGTGAAATAAAACGGATCACTCACGTATATAGGTCGAGACATGTTTCGGACTAATTCGTAGTCCTTCCTCTGGGAGCACGATCCGTTTTATTTCACTATGATTGAGTCTCACAGTAGTTTCATGTTAAACGTTTTTTTGGCATCATGAAGTTTCTTAGCGAATAATGCGAAAAAAAGCTTGATAATTAAAACAAAAGTATACTGAACAAAAGAGAAAATTACTTCTGTTGTCTATAATTGACTAAAGGACAGTCATCGTTTCTTTCCCATTAATCACTCGAAGCAATACTTCTATACAACAATACAGTACAAATATGTTAAAAGAATAATCGACCATCCTGCGTCAATTAGCATTATTATATGTTGTAACATTAAAAACATCTATTCGTATACGTAAATCGACGTTCAGTTAATCTACATAAGTATATAACAAACATGCAGTTCATACTAAACTTACATACCTCTGACAATAATAACCTTGTACTCGGCCTATTCCAATACCACTCTTATTATCAAAACGTTAAGCGTTGTATTGTCCGCATTGTGTCACAGTATTTACAAATTGCGAAAGAATAACCTAATTATGAAATGTTTGATCAGGTTCACAGTGTAAAGAGTAGAACAGTTGTGTCTTTTGTTTAAATTTATGAATTTGAAAAATGAATTGGAACAATAGCTTTTGTGCGTCTTGTCGTTACTGAAGATATGTGTAGGTGTACCTACTGAAAGTTACAAGAAAATAAATTATAGTTTTCTTTCATAACATGTTTACGAGCTAGGCAAGAAGATGTGTTTAAAAATATAATAATTGTTTTTCTTCATTAACAATTGTTTCTAGATGTTGCGTGAACTTGATTGAACTGAATTGTTTCTAGCTGTGAAGTGAACGTATTAATTTTGTATTTCTTACTTTCCTTTAATCTTTGTTATTTTAGTCAAATCCAGGATAACGTTAAAAATTGGTCTTGTTCGATCTGTGTAAAAATACGGCATTGTTGTTTTGTAGGAATATTGGTTACCAAATTAATCCAAAGTAATCCCAAATTGTTGTATTTTATTTTATGCACGAGCGCTGCGAAATCATGTCAGATTCTGTAACACTAAAGTATCCGTCCCGTTATCATTGACTCTCGTATTGTAAAATTTGTAAATGAGTGAACATAGCAAAAGTATTATTACTATGTATATCTAAACGATATTAGTTTAGGCTGCGCGCCGGCAGTAAGGGAATAACAAACAAGTGCAAGTACAATGGGCCCAATAATACACACCTGTGTCAACCGGGCAAGTGGCGTACAGTTGGAAACGAAGAATTAGTTCCATTTCATCAAAAGTTTGGTTTAGGCTGATTTAGTTACACCAATAAAAAAAATTGTATGTCAGTCTGACTTGCTCACCGAGGGTTCCGAGTCACCATCAGTAATTGTTCTACTTTGTGTATAATCCGTTCAATTTAGGATAGACGGACATCGCCATCTATTGTCGTATAATGGAACTAGTGTATTCTTTGATTATTTCTGAAAAACTGTATTATTCAGAGACGTCATTGATAATTATGATACCTAGTAACCCCACTTTTAAATTGTAAGACCCCCTTTCGGACCCTGTTCCAATAAAAATTAAATACAAGATGTCAATAATTTTCTATTTGCTAAATACTCGGGTAAGTACCTACTTACTACAAAACTGACCTTGACCTGAAGTTCCTGACTTGACCTAACTTGACCTGAAGTTCCTGAGATAACCTGTGACGGACAGACAGAGTCACACCAAAAGGGTTACTTTTACCATTTTCGTTCCGAACCCTGAAAACGGTAAAGTTTTTACCGCAGGACCCTTTAAATCAATGTATTCCTAGCTAATAATCCACCTATTATCTACATATAGAAGCAAACCCTAATTACCACACTAATTTACTGTTTTTCACGGCGCTCCTACACATCTTACCTGATGCTAAGAAGTGTCCTTATTCCACCAATGCGACCAAGAAAAAAAAACGCAATCAACTGTACGTCCCAATCAAATCAAACATTCAAACAATGTATAATGCGCTATCTATTGTTCCACGACAAAGGCCGATAAAGGAATTATTCTACAAATAATTCAGTAGGAATGCAAAACGCAAACAAGTCGGTGCCTGTTAGGGCCTTATTGTTTTATAATTATTTATTCGAAGTTTTTTTTCTATGATATGCAAGAGCCCTACAAGTACCCTTTATAGGGCAAGAGCCGCAATGGGTCGCACAAACGACCGCTTACCCCTAACCCCTAGCTATAGGAAATAAAATAGCTAGTGATTTTATTTCCTGCTGGCTATTGCGTAGAATTCGGTTATCAGATTTCCGGGGGAACTATATAAGATAGACTATGTTTTAATCTAGAGTCTAAGCTATCTCCATTCCAAATTTAAACCAAATCCGATCAGCCGTTTCAGCGCGAAGAAGTAGCAAACATACACACACACTAGCATACTCTCGCATTATTTATTAGTAGGATAATTATGATGGCTAGGTCAGAGTGTTTTTTTTTTTATATTTCTAAAAGCTAAGAGTCGAATGATTTGTGGAAAAATGGCGTTAGTGTAAGCAACTACGACTTGAGTCATTTTAGCACGAATGGTGCTACTGGGAATTAAAAATACATTTTAACTGGTGGTCAGATTTATACACACCGTTAATTAATACCCGCGATGAGTGTATTGATGTAAAATTCTAACCTGCTGGATTTGAATAACACGTAAACAAGGTTGTGTTTAACATGACACTACTTGGGCGTGTAAATAAAATAGGGTTTTTAAATAAACTTAGCAAAAGTTCTTACGTTAATGGTCTCACATTAGCAAGAGTTCGTAAGTAAATGGTCGCATTGCCCACATTGGTACGCTTGTCTCAAACACATCTCATTACGAACCCTCTTGCGGCCTTATTAACCAAAACTTACCAAGCTATCAATTATGGCCAAATTGGCCCGCGATGGGCGGCGCCGCGCCAAGTGTGTACCGAGCCTAATGTGCGAGTGGACCCTAACGTGTCAGTGTGTCCCCGCCCTTAGGCACGTGCCCGTCGCGTGTGCAATGGCCACTTTATTGGGCTTTTAGCGGAATAAGTATTAAGATGAATTGGTGGAGGTTTTGAAGTTGGCTTTTGGGTCATTGATTATTTTGGACAGGGTTACATAATTTGCCGTTAAAATCAATGATTAACAGGCAACTACTGTGAGTCTCAATCATAGTGAATCACTCACATAAGCAGGTACATAAATACCAAGAGGATTGCCAATGGCTACATAATAGAGAGGTCTCTGGATCATTCATTTCGTATGACACTATGACCTCTATTTAACGTCCTCATAGATTGTTTGAATTGGTTCATTTCTTTTCTTTCGTTGAGACTTTGAGGCTAAAAAACGAAAGTAATGATAACCATGAAAAGGCCTCTTTTGAACCGGTACATAATTTTCAAAGCTCTGTAGGCCAAGCACGAGTTTTCGAATAGTGTGTAACGTTACGTTATCGTATCGGAATCGAGAAACCTCATACTAAATTTTAGTTCCAAATACGCTCACGGGCGGGCGCTGTTCCAAACGTCATACAAATTTCTCGTTAACGTTACTACTCGATCACGTTACGCAGGATTCGAAAACTAGTGCTCGACCCTCTGATAAGAAATATTATTGTCCGTAAGAAGTATAGCTTTAGAGAGTAGGACACGGTACCAAACAGAAAATACAGAGCACCAACGACCTCACTACTGAACAGTCTCTTTCAGACCACCATATAATACATAATATTCTCAGAACCTCCTCCTTTTTTTAAAGTCGGTTAAAAAGTAAAACCGCCTTCAAAAAAAAACCTCAGAAAAAACACAAAATAATCCCCAAAAAGCCATGAGTTTTATGGCCTAGCAGAAATATGAAGTCGGTGCGGTGCTAGCGGAATATTCTTGGAATGAAGCACCGACTTCATATTTCTGCTAGGCCATAAAACTCATGGCTTTTTGGGGATTATTTTGTTTCTTTTCTGAGGTTTTTTTTGAAGGCGGTTTTACTTTTTAACCGACCTCAAAAAAAGGAGGAGGTTCTCAATTCGTCGGAATGTTTTTTTTTTTTCATGTATGTTCCCCGATTACTCGAAGACTGCTGGACCGATTTCAAAAACTCTTTTTTTGTTTGAAAGGGTATACTTTCTAGTTGGTCCCATTGTCACCAAGTCAAGATCTTACACGATCTTAAGGAGTTGTACCTTCCATCATCACCTCATCAACACGAAATGATGACTACCAGACGCAAGTACTTAAATAGCTTTCGAAAATATATGAAACACATGATACGTTCCTATAAAATTTGAAGGTTGCCCTCGAATTCCCTGGGATCCCATCATCAGATCCTGACTTGGTGACAGTGGGACCACCTCAGGAGTATACCCTTTCGAATAATGATTTAACATTTTCAAAATTATCCTCCAACTCCTAAGCGTTAAGGAGTTGTACCTTTCATCATCAGCTCATCAACATGGGATAATGACTACCAGACGCAAATACTTAAATAGCTTTAGAAAATATATGAAACACATGATCCGTCCCTATAAAATTTGAGGGTTTCCCTCGTTTTTCCTGGGATCCCATCATCAGATCCTGACTTGGTGACAATGGGATCAACTAGAAAGTATACCCTTTCAAACAAAAAATATTTTTTGAAATCGGTCCAGCCGTCTTCGAGTAATCGGGGAACATACATAAAAAAAATAAAAAAAAATATTCCGACGAATTGAGAACCTCCTCCTTTTTTTGAAGTCGGTTAAAAATTAATTATGCACCCCGCCACATAAATTCACGACACCAATTAACTTAAAAGCCAGTGTTCGGCCGCCCTTAGCTTAGGCCGGGCGCACACGTGCGGCCCAGCCCACAGTTAGCCGACCGGGTCAAATGGGTTAACCAAATCGGTAAATAAAAATATTGGATAAGTGTTTGACAGCCCAGTGACTTACAGCCGTTCCCAATATGAAGGGTACATATGTCACTTTTTTTTAAAACAAGATTTTAATCTCAAAATGTAGAGCACTGAACAGACCATAAGTTACCACAGATACAAATATTTATTTGACTTTTTTTTTATCACAATAAGAAAAGATGTATACGAAAATATATGGATAATTTACATCGTTCCAAACTTTCAAATCGCGATAACTCAAAAGACGTTTTCTTTGCGTGTACCCTTAGTGTAATCAAAAAGCACGAAACACGTCTCGATCGCGTTTGATAATTGTTAAACGCGAACGCGATCGAGACGTATTTCTTAGCCTGGTCGGCGATTACACTGGGCGCTCTGAAACCGAATCCGGGAACCCGTTGATATCTTGGAAAGTGAATGTAAAAAGTTACAAAAAAAAAAAGATAAAAAACCTATAAAAAGTATAAAAAATAATTCTTTCAATTAGGAACTAAGTATGTTAACTATTTCGCAGTCGGGTGCTGTACGGAGGGCCTACAAATAGAAAAATACGGCACCCGACTGGGAAAAAGTTAACATTCTTACTTAGTTCCTAATAATAAAAGCAATTTACAATGACATTAAATCTAAGCTTAAACTAAATAAACTACAACTTAAAACTAAATTAAATCTAAATAAGGCCCCCGTGGCATAGTGCCCAAAAGGCTGGCAGCGTTGCCTCGCTGAATAGCTAATAGTTCCTAATTAAAACAATAAAATGTTTGACTTTTATAGGATGTTTAACGGGGTTTTTTAATTATTTTTTCTTGAACTTTTTAGTTTCAGACGTCGGTGGCGGGGGTTAAAATCGAAATTACTGGAAAGCCTCAAAATTCAAATTCAAATTCAAAATCAAAATGTTTATTTGTCGAAAATAGGTAAAAATAAATAAATGTGAACAAATATGGTAGGTCACTTTGAGTATCACTATGTTGTGCCTTAAGGTAAGGCATACAAATAACCACAGCTCGGCATGCAGCATGCTTCTTACAACTAAAAATTAAAATTAAAAATTACAAATTATGTCAATAACCAAAACAAAAAAAAAACAAATTATTCTGTGTCCCTAATATAGGTACTCATTGACACTATAATAGGCCCTTTCAACCAAAAAATTAAATAATGTTTTTTTAAATTCTTTGAAATTGACGATTTTTAATATTTCTGAGGGCAGTCTATTTAAAATTCTTGGTGCCATCCCGTAGAAACTTTTTGACGTCAAAGCGGTGTTAGAAGGTTTGGTGTTAATTTTACCTTTCTGTCGCCTCTTTCAGCTCTTGAACTCAAAATCCATATTATTCCCTCTTAAATTTATACCTTATTTTATTGATAAATATTATTCGCTGTAAGTACAACCGAAATCGCCATTTCACGTCCAGTCGCAATAACAAACACTTAGCGTGGGCAGGTGTGACAGCAGCCATTTTGATTCCGAGCTTTCATTATGAATTGTAAAAGGTTTACAATCGCTGTGATATTTTAAAAACGTGCCAACTGTTTATGACCCCCTGCATTCGTACTTTGTAACATTGTGTTTAGATTTTATCATCGTCAATTAGCTGTAAAAGTATTTAATGCAGCTTTCTCGTACGAAGTTGTGTGTACGAATCGAAGGCAATAAAAAAACAATGCTAATACTCGTATTCACGAATGCCATTTTTAGTTGAATCAAAGTAGAATTGTTTTCAAGAAAAAAGGGATTAATATTATTGTCAAAAGTTGAATATCTCAAAGCAGGCTGAACCCATTATGATGAAACTTAGCTGCCATCTCGATTCGATCTAGTAGTATTAGTTATTTTGTGCTCTGGTTCTGTGTCGCGAGTACCATGTGGCGTAAAATGTTGTGTGTGTGTGTGTGTGTGTAGGTGTGCGTGTGTGTGTTCAATAACTAGATCCTCAGTATCTCGATAATTCATGTTACAAATTCCTAAAACACAAAATCACAATTTTACTCCTCAAAAGAGCTAACTAATTGCAAATGGTTGCTATCCTATAAGCCATAAACAAGTTGATTAAGCTCGGGCACATCAGCGTAGACAATGGCACTGCCGCGCACAAAATGATCCATTCATCCGATGTCATCGGAACGGCTGTTATAGAGATTACACAATTGCGGTGATGCGTTCAGATCGGGTTAGTAGTTTAGTTACTTACGCCAGTCGCTCGCTCGACAGTTACTTGCAAGATGAAATAGTCAATACAACTGTTACATAATGAGGGTCCTCAAAACACAAATAAGATCACACGAGTGTTTTAAGGCCTAGATAGGTAGAGTTGCACACATTACTTTCATAAGTCCTCTATAATGCGTTCAGAAACCGTAGAAAATCACCAGTATTTCAACAGCAGTAACGCAATGTCGAATTCGGTGTTTCGTCTTCAAAAACCAACACAATTCACAAGAAACAAAGTAGTCGATACGAAACTTGTCTACGAAGTTCGGGACAGGCATGATATGCCTTCGTCTTCTGAACCCATCTTAGAGTACTTATAATACGTGTGTAGATAAAGTAATGTATGCAACTCTACATAATTAGGCCTTAAAACACTCGTGTGATCTTATTATAAAACGAGGCGAATCATGTTTTAAGATCCCTCATTATTATAACAGGTGCATAAACTACTAAATCTACACACACATATTATAAGTACACTAAGATGACAGTTTTAAATGATTCGCGGTTAATAACGTAAGACATAATGAGAACGGGATATTAACTGCGATTACCTTATAGATTTGACGAGCTCCCGATATTTCGAAACAGTTACATGCACCATGATCACGGGCAAGCTGACGACCCGGACATGTTAGGCCCCTGTTTCACTAACTTTACAATTGTCAGTTTTCAATGACAATTCGAACTACATTTCTTTTTCAACGTGAAGCGCGCTAAAACAAAAGTCCTTCAAGTCAGCGACTGACATCGAATTATTTTTCACAAATTTCAAATTGATGCGTAAATGTACAGAAAAACCAGAAAAAATTGTTCTCGAATTGGGGTTCGAACCCAAACCTATATTATTAATTTAAATTAGTATTTAGATTTAATTTAGTTTTCAGTTGTAGTTTATTTAGTTTAAGCTTAGATTTAATGTCATTGTAAATTTGAAATTTGTGAAAAATAATTTCAAACGGGATGACCGTAAAAATAAATAATACAAAAAGTTAGTTTGACATCGAATTGTCATTGAAAACTGACATTTGTAAAGTTGGTGAAATAGGGGCCAGGTCAGAGTGACACATACCAGTAACTGTCAGCTGTACTTGCAAGCTTACTCGACTTCTTACTGGAAAGCAGTGAACCGAGCACCGCGGGTCACTCGCCCCGGCGACAATAGCACGTAGAGTCACGACTTCTTTCCGTGACTCCTAAACTACGGTTTTTATACCAAACAGAAACAGCTGTTTTTGCAGCAAAACTTATTACGATAACGGTATTCGGTTATTGCGTTATATTTTACAGAGAAATGGGTGCGATGTAACATGACACCAATAATTGTAGCGAATCGCTTTTGTACACGATGCTATGACGGGGAATAAATAGACAAATGTTTAAAAAGTAAACTCCGTGCCAGCTAAATGTACTGAAAAGGTTATTGACATTCGGGTCAGCTGTTGCCAAATGCAATGCTCAGCGTTGTACGATAGAAGTAAGACGGCGTCTTCGGTTCCCGAATGAGTAATAGATGTGTGAATATTTTCGCCTCGTCTGTCATTCTCTACAGGCTACAGGAGCGTTACTTTTCTCAAACTATACTCCCGCGTAGCAACGATACCTAATTTTCATTTCGTTTTTAAAGTTTGAAAATACTGGAGCGGAAAACTGCCAGCATTCAAAACTGCAAGGCAGCATTAATACCTAGCCATACAAAAGTAAAAATGCAAGGTTTTTCGATTTACGTTTCCGGGAGTGTGTGTAATGTATTGCCTCGTGAACACGTATGAGAATAATTTGAAAAACTACTGCTTTGAGGTACGTAGCTAATATTACGATGTCTTAACTAAAACCCTCAAAACTCCGTATTTACAGGCTCTTACCGGATTGTATTCGTATTACACTTCCACTACACGTGAGCCCCTCGCCCGCCGCGCCTCAACAAAAGATTCCGAATGAAAAGCTCGCATAGTTTAAACCGTCTCGACTGCTTTTGACAGTTGACAGTTTTCACGACAATGGTTAGTTCGGGGGTGCGTCATTCGCGCCCTCTGTCGTATTGACGGGCGATTAAAATTATTGAAAGATGTTGGCAAAGGGTTTTTAAGGGTTTAGAGTTTGGGGTCGTGACGGATGTTATCCGCGGTTGACATGGATTCGAGTTGGATATTGGGGGCTGAGGTCGATACCCCGGGGTCAACGACTTTTTCGTGCTTTTCTTTGGATTGTACTATAAAATCACGACATCATTACGATGTTTCAAATTTAGATGCATCTGGGCCGCCATTGGTGCGAATTTAATGTTACCGCTTCATAGACAGTATGGTTGATTGGTTGAGATACGATATCCAGGAATTATTAACCACCAGGACAGGTAACTAAGATTTGTGATGGGTACTATTAGTATTTCTTGTAAAGTCTGACCATTTATTTTTAAGGTGCGGCCGTGTTGCGGAATTTCTATGGAACTTTATGGAAATAATGTCAAATGTCATCGCACGATTCGTATGGAATTGTCAAACATTAATAAAAGGATCAACTAGTGGTTCTGTGAGCCGCAGACCACGCGACCTAATTTTTGAAAATTTTTCGTTGTTTTTTTTTTAAATCCTATGTAAATATCGAACCTGATCAGAAAATTTCAAGGCGTCCAGATAACTTAAAAAACCGTTTGTTAAAAAAAAAACTAAAAAAGAAACGACAAAAAAAAATACGTAATTAGCGAACCTGTTCACAAAATTTCACGAGATTCGATTGCGAAACGTGACCTGTAGAGAACAGCCGGCGGACAGACGGCGGACACAATAAGAAAGCATTTTGGTCATTATTAATCGTCTACTCCGAAAAGCTCATGATAAATCATAAATGCAATTTCGCACATAAATTCCGAAAAACTCAGAGGAGCGAGCCGGGGCTCGAACCCACGACCCTCTGCTTGGGAGGCCATAGGCCAGACCACTAGGCTATCACGGCTTTTTTTTTAAATGTATATAAGTATGCCAATGTCCCATGATATTTGTTTATTATTTATCAACTGACCTGCTCTCAACGCGTCCATGGGTACGCTGGGGTACGGTATGGAGTACGGGTACCCCTCCTTCCTGAGGGTCTTCGGCTTACGCCGGGGCCTGTACTTGTAGTCAGGGTGTTCCTTCATGTGCATGGCTCGGAGCCTCTTCGCCTCGTCTATGAAGGGTCGCTTCGCATCTTCCGATAAGAGCTTCCATTCTGCACCTGGGGATAGATTGGGTTATTAGTGGGTGAAGATAAAATTATTAAATGGCTTCCACGGACCGGGAGACGAGCTGTCGGTAGGCCTCCAACAAGATGGAGCGACGACCTGGTAAAGATCGCGGGACCGCGGTGGATGCGGAAAGCACAAGTCCGGCCTGAGTGGAGAGCCGCGGGGGAGGCCGCCGGCCAGCAGTGGACGTCTTTCGGCTGACATGATGAAGAAAAAATAAGGGTGTTTTTGAACCCCGACGCAAAAAGACGTAATAATTTTATTGCAACAGGGCATTTCATCTTAGCTCTCTAGGTTGCCAACGCATCTGCAAACCCTCCGGGGTTGCGAGTGTCTATGGGCAGTGGTGATCACTTACCATCAGGTGACCCACATGCTCGTTTGCCTTTCTCGTCGTATAAAAAAAAAAACGGATTGGCACTGTGTCTTACAATTTCAAAGTGGGGTTAGTATATACTAGTGGTCAAGTGGGGTATATGAAAGGCTTCTGTTTCTTTTTTTAAGCAGCATAGTTTTCCAATTAGTTCCACTTTCGGACAAGAGATGGCGCTGTCCGCATGTCCGTCTATTCTATATTGAAAGAGTAGTAGGTACGTAAAGTACAAATATTATTAGATGATGCCTGTTTTTTGTTTATTTTCAAAAAAGTTATGCTCGTGTGCTTTAATGCATGTTGTCATCTTTTCAATTTAGTGGCCAGACATTTTTTTTTTTTGACGAATTTATGACGAAGCATAGAGTGGTTAAACTGATAAAATTTCGAGTATGATTTATGTACAGGTTTAGTTATGCATAATGTTCGTGTTATATGTTTGAAATAAACTGAAACTACCTTGAGAGTCATCATAGCAAAGTAAACGGACCACTCTCGTATATAAGACGAGCTTATCCCAACATGTTTCAAACTAATTTGTAGTCCTTCCTCTGGGAGCGTACTACTCGGCGGCAGCGAATCGTACGTTGCGCGCCTAGGTTCTGCTCGCGCGACTATACGAGTACACATGTAAATCCGGGTCTAAGCTCGACTTTTATACGTGAGCGGCCCGGTTATGGAGTCCCACAGTAGTGTCATATTAAAACCAATTAAACATGCCTCAAAAGCCGAACAAAGCGTCTGAATTTCAATAAAAACCGTTTTGCCTCAACAATGCCTTTAGGCGAAGCCTTCAAACTTCCAACACCTCTTTATGGGGTTAAAAACAAAAGCGAATGTGCTTCTGTTTTCAAACTCAATGAATCACCAATAGGAAGCTTCGACGTGACGCATTATGGTCAGTAGCAGCGACGCCATTACCAGTGTTGTCCAATGACATTCAGCGGACAGCACGACTAGTAGTTGATTATGCCGCCACAAAGCCACTGTCATAAGCCACCATTATGGCATTGAAACAAAAACAGAAAAGTAATTTGCTCTAACCATCCCCCATTCCGCGGACAAAGGCATTGAATCGATACAACATAATCGAAAGCCCGAACAACCCGTCTCCCGGCGCGATTCAAGAGACCAACCCTTTGTCCCCCCCATTTGTGGAAGGCTGTATTCATCGATACCGTGGAGGGGAGACCGGCCATTCAAAGAGACAAGACAATCCCGATTCAGGCTGGCACAAAAGCGAAAACAATGTCGCCAACGCAGAAAGGAACAATCCGGCTCGCAGGACCATTTGCCGTCCCACTCGCTCTGGGCTACAGCCGGCTCGGAGGGAGGAAGACGGCAACAACAATGGCGGAAAGCGCCGCCTAATGACGAATTTGCGCTTTTCATTCCGCTACAGAAGTTTTTCCCGGCTCCTCATTATTGTCCATACTTCGGAGGGTAGTCCCTTTGTCGGCTGAATGATAAGGATCGTGTACTTAGTGTGCATAATGCCCGCCACGGCAGCACCGCTGCGGCATGACGGCCAGAGATTTTGCCAAATGAGATTTCGCTTTTTAATTTCCTTGAAATGGCGTGCGTTTTCAATATTGTAGTTACAGATAAATTGGGTGTAAATGACAGCCGGTGACGCGGAGTCGAGGCGGTGGGAGCTTTTTAAATAACGTATTGGTTTATTTTAATGCGCGTTTGAATGGAGCTTTGACGTTAATCAGCAGGGGCTCTGATTTGGTGGGAATCGATGCGAATTGGAACTCTTTTTGTAAGGAGGAACACGAAATACATTCAACCTTTTGCTGTGCTATAAACACAGACCATCGTAGATTACTTCTGTGCATAGACTAAGTTGAGTGAACAACTAAAATAGTTGAATCTGCGTTGAGAATTCTAAAATCCAAACCTTTTTTAAGAGCTTTTGTATTTGGGCGGGACGCAACACGAGTTAGAGCAAAATATTTATCGTCAACAACGAATTATTTAAGTCAGTAGAAAACGTCATTAACGACAAAGAAAACAAAACCAATTACAGATGTATTTTCCTCTATAGATTGTTGCGTGTGTCGAATTAATGTCATCCGTCTGTTGCATTGGCATGCAGAATGTGAAACTTAAAACAAATGTTTCTTTTGTGCAGCGCACAATGCGCATAGAACGCAAACGGCTCTGAGGTAGGGTGACTACGCTGTGGGGACTTGGCAATATAGTTTCTTGCTACTTTATGGATTATAGGTCTTACCTACATGGATACAAGTGTACCTACAGTCGCAGAATCTGAAAGTTTCGCAAGTTGACCATTAGGTAGGTACGTAAAGCAGTATTACACGAAACTTCATAAATTTTTCGTTATCGTAGTCGTGTAACGTCAGAATTATAATACAGATCAACATTCATTATAAACATCAACATTCAGATGCCGTGACTTTGCAACAGACAAATAATGATTTAGCTATGTTAGCTGGAGATAGATGGGTAATTACGGTTTTAATTGCTGTAGTTGGCGTTCATTTAGTATTGACAAGAAAAATTAAATTTTTGCAAAAAAAACTGTCACAAAGTTACGTCTGGTCTGGACGAGAAAATAAGTCTAACATGATCTGATTACTTGTACCAATTAAGTATCCTTAATGTACCTTATCATGCAGTCAATGCCGACTGATTGTACAGCGGCAATGTCAAGAATGCAACGTTTAGCTTGGCTGTGCAAGCCGATGGCATAATAAATAATACACACCTGTAAAATTTAACAAAGCCTTGTTTGTCCAAAGCCAAGATCAACCTGTTCCTTTTATTTGCAGTCATTTCAAAGAGATACAAACGGGAAGTCTCTTCATTGTCCTAATTAAACCTAACCGATGGCCACCATACTTCGAGGACAGTGCCGCCGCAACTGTCACATTCTAAAGCTTTTGTTGCGAGTGTAATTGTAATGTAAATGGTTAAAGCGACATTGAGACTTGTCAGTGTATGTTTTGCACGAGAGAGGATTCTCGCGGGTTGTTTTAAAACAAAAGTCTGAAAGCTGAATAGATAGAAACCGTTTTGTATGTAGTCAAACGAATAATTACTAAGTGTTTCATATTGTAATCAGTTGGACGATAAATTGTCTGTGATTTCTTGTAGATTCTTGGCTCCTCGTTTTCTACTACCCTATTACATTACCCATTTATAAATGTGATTTTGAAAACATAACTCCTTATGCGTCAAGAGTAATAAACACGTGTTTTCATCATCATCATCATCATCTTGTCATTTACGTCCCACTGCTGGGCACAGGAATCCTCTCCCGCGGGCCCAGTGGGGATCGGGAACTCACTCATCATTGAATTGCTTCGCAGGAGTGTGCAGGTTACTCCACCATGTTTCCCTTCACCGAAAAGCTCATGATAAACTACAATTTTATTTTTCCTCCGAAATTCTGGAAATCTTGAAAGTGCGAGCCTTCGAAACCACGGCCTTAGGCTTGAGAGGCCATATATCTAAGCATAATGAACATAACTTTACCATTAACATTTTTAAAACAATCGTAATTACCAACTTTAATTAACAGTTAACAAAACGAAGCCAACAAGGAGCACGTGTTCGAGTGTTGCCACTCGCAGAGTAATTATTTCCTACAACCTCATCGCGCGAGAACAATACGCTGGCAACATTGCAAAGATGGCGTGCATTTGGTGTTGCTATTTCATAATTCGTTTTGTTAGCGAGTTAGTGGTAAGTACCCACTCTGTTATTGAGATAAAACTATACGCGTTTCCAATCAATCAAAAGACCAATTATTTGAGTTTCTCAATGAAATGATCATCATTATTTGAAGTTGTATTCATCAATTAATTAATAGTAGTTTATGCAACTGTTACATAATGAGGGTCCTTAAAACACGAGTGTGGTTTCATAAAACGAGGCGTAGCAGAGTTTTATAATAAGATTACAAGTGTTTTAAGGCCTAACTATGTAGAGTTGCATACATTACTTTATACACACATAATTATAAGTACTCTAAGATTGATTTAGAAGTTAAAGGCATAACAAACCTGTCACAAATTAAGAACGTCCTCCTTTTTTTGAAGTCGGTTAAAAAATGACTTTGTGCCAAGTTTCTTACAGCGCATCCTTTTGGTCTTTCCGAAAGCGCTGGTAGACTCAAATAAATGACATATAAAAGAGCGAGCTGCCACGTTGCGTTTTCTCCAGCGACTCGAACGGCCCAGGATTTTGTGCTCTAGCAATTGTTTTGGTATTTTTCGAGGCTGGCAGCCCGATCTGCCGAGAGGTCATCTGTGATTGGATGGCTTAACTAAACATTCTGATTGGGGGTGTCAGTGGGGATTTTTTCCACTAGATTTAGGGGAAATTGGAAATAAAATTAAGGGGTTTTAGAATAACTTTCCCTTAAGTAAAACTTTGACCAAATATGTTCAGAATCAAAAACTGACTATACCTAGTGATAAAAAGAAGAAATTAATTTAGTTCACACAATTATGGCATATTCAGGGGAATTTTTATAGGGTTGTTCTTGAGTCTTGGGATGTTCACCCAAATACCTTAAAAGCTGTAAGCAAGCTTCTTTCTGGCGGACATTAGGGCTCCAAGATGAGGGTGAAAAAGAGCTTTCTGCATCCGAACGAGGCTGAGGGTGGCCGCCTTAATTCTGTCGGCAATTGGCTGAGGTGGCGACGCAGCAGCATTTTCAAAATATATTTGTGTGCCGCAAGAGATCTGTAAGTAGCTTGTGGTCTTGGAAAACTTGTGTTGGAAATTTGTAGTGTCCACGAGGTTTATTTCTCATCCATGCGGTTATTTACAGCTTCGATCCCCTTGCGAGCAGTGGGTGAGGAGGGAATACCGCGATAAATATCCAGGCTGCCACAGACTGGGTTTTCTTGGGTAAGAATCACTTTTGTCTTTTGACCTCTGCCAGATCAGCTTGACCCTGCTGCAACTTGTCTAATCGAAACAATTTCTTCTTCCTTTCAGTTTGGTTAGGGAACTGCCTATTTGCTGAATAAAATTATGAATTTAAATTTGATTAAGAGGCTTTTGAGATGTGGTTAGACCGGCCCATGTTTTCAATTGCTTGGACTCAGAAAGTCACCAATGTCGAGGTCTATAGGCGAGTAGGTCAGGATCGAAAGTTCATGCAGATCATCAAACAAAAAATAGTTGCTTATACATCGGACATGTTTTTCGATACAAGAGGTAGGTGGTAGGTAGGTTTTACGGAAAATTGTACCTCCACTTTGTTTTGTTTTGATTTTTTTAATGATATATCTACTTAGAATCACGAGCACTATCGATTTTAATAGCGGATTTCAGACTCACGATAGGCTCTCATTGGGAGAGGCACCACAACAAGAGAAGATAGAAGGATTAAATGTCACGAAGCCTCCAGTCTTCGCATGGCCTCTACCCGATCGATATCAGGAGCAACACAGCGCGGAAGCGCCCGTTTTTTATCAACAACAACCATTGTCTAGCACAAACGTAGAAACAAACAAACATACAAATCACAATACACACACGTTAGGCACAATACAAAACGTAACAAAGGCCTTGCCTCTCTGTGTGCTGTATTAAAGCTGGCATTGTGCTCGAAATCGGACGAAAATGCTCTTCATTACACTGAAAGCTTGTGTGCCATGCGACAATGGGGAAATAGGGGGTGGCCCCTTTTGGGGGGAGAGGGCTGGGGGCGTAACAAAGACGCATAGCGGAGGCGCCTGCCACCCTTTGCCGGAAAATTGAAATGGTAAGAAACGCTATTTAGGTCATGATTTTATTAAATGTTAATAGATTATTTTTTTAGTGCGCGGCTCGGTTGCGCTTTTGTGGTTCCAACAGCTTGGGTTGAGGTAACGTTTCTAGTTGCACTTTCCATAGGACATTTTCAGTGTCGACGATTTTTTTTCTCATCATCATCATATATATATTATATCGGGGTTTTCGGTGCGGGAATGATATGAGAAACAGTCAATACCTAATCTTTGGCTAATGTCAAAAAAGGGGTTGACCCTTTCTCGAATCATTCATCATCATCATCATCATCTCAGCCAAAAGACGTCCACTGCTGGACATAGGCCTCCCCCAAGGCTCTCCACTCAGACCGGTCTTGTGCTTTCCGCATTCACCGCGGTCCCGCGATCTTTACTAGGTCGTCGCTCCATCTTGTTGGAGGCCTACCGACAGCTCATTTCCCGGTCCGCGGACGCCATTCGAGAACCTTCTGACCCCATCGGCCATCAGTCCTGCGAGCAATGTGCCCCGCCCACTCAAATTATTCCCGCACCGAAAACCCTGATGTATGATCATCATCACCAGCCTTTTTACGTCCCACTGCTGGGCACAGGCTCCTCTCAGAATGAGAGGGCTTGGGCTATAGTTCCCACACGGGCCCAGTGCGGATTAGGAACTTCACACACACCATTAAATTACCTCGCAGGAGTGTGCCAGTTTCCTCACGATGTTTCCCTTCACCGAAAAGCTCGTGATAAATTACAAATGTAATTCCGCACATAAATTCCGAAAAACTCAGCCAGCCGGGGCTCGAACTCACGACCTGCTTTAAGGCCATAGGTCAAACCACTAGGCTATCACGGCAATGTGCTGTATATCATATTCAATTTTAACAGGTTTAGTTTTCAAACTCACTGTATGCACTGCTCTGATGGAACCTTATACGAATATTCTAAAACAATGCCTCGTTCCGTGTGTAAAGGTTCCTTTGTGATTGTCGTGCAGTTGCTTTCTCACTGCATCTATAAAGCTTTGCTGTATTGCAGTGTTAAAAGATGAAAATTTCTCGCACAGAACTAACAAACAGATGCTAGAAGTGGCATGGTGGCGTGACCAGTGCCCTAAGCACGACTTGTCGAATCCTGCGTCACGTAAAATCGAATAGTAAACTATAACGAGTTTGTATGACGTTTGGAACAGCGCCCGCCCGTGAGCGTATTTGGAACTAAAATTTTGTATGAGGTTTCTCGATCTCGATACGATAACCGTAACGTAACGCAGGATTCGACAAGTCGTGCTTAGGGCACTGGTCGCCGCGTATGAGACTCACACATACCACAGATACGTAAATTATAACTCAGTATTAGTCGAAAGGTCGGCGTGATGCATGCGTTCTAACCTAACCAACTTAGAAAACTTGTGAAACCCCCGACATTGCTATTTCAAAACTCAATATTTCAAAAACGGGTGAACCGATTTTAACGAAAGATAGCTAAGAACCATATCGATTAAGCTAGCTTTCGATTTAAAAAAATCGCATTGAAATCGGTCCATTCGTTTGGGAGCTATGATGCCACAGACAGATACACAGATACACAGACACACAGATACACAGGTCAAACTTGTAACACCCCTCTTTTTTGTCGGGGGTTAAAAATAATCGATATATTGATCAGCTCCAGCTGCTTAACTGATTTTTCTTTGCATTGTCATTGTATGTTGGATTAACAATAAACAATATGCGCGGACGAAGTCGCGGGAAAAAGCTACTTTATCAAAAGCGTTACGGTGAAGGAAAACATCGTCGTGTGTGTGAAGTTCCCAATCTGCAATGGGCCCATGCGAGCTTTCTCGTACTGAGAGGAGGCCTGCGCCCAGCTGTGGGACGTAAATAAGCTGATGATGATGATGGTAAGATTTTCTTCGTAACGGCTACGGAAACATCCTGCGAGTGTTCGACACGCTCTTGGAAAGTTAAAAAAAAAAATGGAACTAGTTCCCGTCTGAACTCACTCTGTTAAACCTAACCAACTTAGAAAAGTTGAAAAACCCCCGACATTGTCATTTCAAAGTTCAATATTTCAAAAACGGGTGAACCGATTTTAATGAAACTTAGCTAAGAACCATCTCGATTAAAATTGCTTTTGATTAAAAAAACCACATCGAAATCGGTCCACCCGTTTGGGAGCTATGATTCCACAGACAGATACATAGATACACAGGCCAAACTTATAACACCCCTATTTTTCGTAGGGGTTTAAAAATTAGCCTAAGATAATAAGGAAAGACACGTATCAAGTACTCATTATTAAATGAACGAATAGTTAGATATTCGATAGGTTGTTTGATTGGTTTGATTGGTTTGGTATATTTCCGATTTTCTCTGTAATTTTTCGCTAGTAAGTACTAGAGTCGTATGTCTGTATAGACACGGCTATTTGTGTATAGGTATACTAGGGCTGTTTGATAAGTACCCGTTTTCTAAATATATTAATATCACTGGCCGCAAATAAGTATACCACCTTTTTAAGCCATTTTTCAGAGGCGGGAGAATTAAAAAAAAATGACATTCTTATGTTTTTTTTTCTCATTTGACAACGATTCAGTGAAGGCGTGAACTTAAAATTGTTAAAATGGAGAAAGAACAGTATCGGTCTGTAATTAGATTCTTATTTTTGGAAGGAAAAACATGTGATGAAATAAAAGTAAGAATGCAAGCGGTTTACCATGAATGTGCTCCTTCTATGACAACCGTCAGATATTGATATAACGAGTTTAAGCGGGGGAGAACAACCGTCTTTGATGAGGATCCAACATGTGTACAACACATATTAGAAGAAAAATTGGGTATGAAGAAAGTATCGGCGAGGTGGGTGCCGCGTTTACTCACGGAGGAGCAAAAACGGAACCGACTGACTACTTCGGAGCAGTGTTTGGCCATGTTCAAACGTAACCCGAAGGAGTTTCTGCGTCGTTTCGTGACCGTGGACGAAACGTGGGTCCACCACTACACCCCGGAAATGAAAGAGCAGTCGAAGCACTGGATTTTATCGGGTGAACCTGCTCCAAAGAAAGCAAAAACCGTCCCATCGGCTGGAAAGGTCATGGCGACCGTTTTTTGGGATTCGCAGGGTATTATACATATTGACTATTTAGAAAAGGGAAAAACAATAACAGGGCAGTACTATGCCAATTTATTGGATGAATTTGACGCCGTGTTGAAGGACAAACGACCCCATTTAAAAAAGAAAAAGTACTGTTTCATCACGACAACGCCCCGGCTCATTCGTCCAGAGTTGTGACGGCTAAATTAGCACAGTTACGCTACGAACTATTGTCTCACCCCCCGTATTCTCCAGATTTGGCCCCATGCGATTTCTTGTTGTTTCCCAACCTAAAAAAATGGCTCGGTGGCAAGCGATTTGGATCAAATGACGAAGTCATTGCCGCCACAGAGGCCTATTTTAATGACTTTCCAAAATCATATTTTTTGGATGGTTTATTGAAGCTTGAGTGTAGGTGGAACAAATGTATAGAGTTAAAAGGTGATTATGTAGAAAAATAAATGCATATATACAAAAAATTTTTTTTTTTTTCCATAAACGGGTACTTATCAAACAGCCCTCGTATGTAACCCTAGGAACTGCTCGTTGGCTGCGAGAGGACTTTTAAATAACAAACAGGTAGGTACTAATTATTATTAGATTCGGCGGGTTCATATTTTATTGTCTCGCAATGTTTAGTTGAACGATTATTTGTCAATATACATACATAACATTTCCTCCACAACACAACACATTAACATTTCTTTCTTTCTTTTCTTTCTTTATAATTGAAATTTCACTGAAAATACCCACTTTTCAGATAATGTGTATAAAAACCTATTCTACCTGTCCACGCAAAAGATTTCCCGAAATACAAACAGTTATTTAAACAAGCATTCGGCAGAATAATCGGTTTTTTTCTACGAGACAAAGGAACCCGAGTTTCGGTATTATCAAATGGTAGACTATGAAAAGTCAGACTTTAAATCAGCAGTGGTTTTAATATTATTGTACTATTCAAAGCAACAACAAGATGAATTGACGAACCGGTTAAGATCGCGGGGTCGCGGTGGATGTGGAAAGCAAAGACCGGTCTGAGTGGAGAGCCTTGGGGGAGGCCGCCGTCCAGCAGTGGACGTCTTTCAGCTGTCATGATGATGATGATGATACATTAAAAACGAAAACAAAAACATGTACCAATTCCAAAGCACTTAACAAAACACAGCACTGCAAAAAGTCACCAAAAATAAAAATGTTAGTCCAGGAACGGCCCACAAAAAGACACAATGACAAAATGTAATAATTAAACAAGCACAAACGGGCGACAGGAGACGGCGACAACGGTATTTTTGTCGCCCCTACGAAGCCTGCGTGGTATAGATAAGCCTCCCTGCGTAAGTAGATGGCACAATGCAACGGTGGGAGACGACGAAAATAAAAACTGAAATAAAACGTGTATTCGTCTACAGTGGGTGAAAGTGTATTGCGATGTAAATGTGCTGTTTAGATAAGCTTTTAGTTAATAACTAGATTGCATGATGTCAAAAATTTAAGTCACGATTCAAAAGAACAGTACAACAAACTATCTTACTTTTTCAGAAACATTCAACTGGAAACTGTCAAGTTAAATTTAAATTTTCACATTCCTAAATATACGTTCTTGATTAAGAAAATATATTTTACTAAGGTACTTTATTAAAATAATTTTAGTCTCCTGGATGCGGTTCTAAATGAAATGAAAAGTTGCAATAAGCAGCATTACTACCGCATGTTAAAGTGCATTACCGAAACAGACTTGAAAATGTACGATAACATGCTATTTACTACTGACATTTATATACAGATACCGTTTGCATCGCCTGCAAAGTTCAGCGACCCGGGCGTTTATCATCAAAAAACTCGACAAACACACGCACCAAAAGAAATCTATTACGTCGCAGTTACGAAGAAAAACACAATCATGCTCCCGGTCTACACTGTAAAATAGTAAGTCATCTTATATTCACTACAAATTTAACGCAATAGCCACTTTAATAGAATCCATGGCAACAATACCTATAGTTGTATCGAGAAGAGTTTACTCATTGTGCTGAAAAAAGGCTTTATGCCGGCTTTATACGATTTTATACGCTGCCTCTATTGGCCATGGTTCTCTGGATGCAGCCAATGGCGGCTTCGGTTCTTTAATTACTGCATCTGCCACAAAAAAAGTTGAAACAAAAAATTGGTTTGGGGGAAAAAATGTTATGTAAGCCAGAGCGAGGAAAATTGGTGTAAATTGATACAGCCATATGTCGTTATGTGCGCCGTGTGAAATGTTCGGTGAAAAAATATACAGGAGTTGGAATTAGTTACGTGGTTTTTGTGGCACTAACGGTTTCGGACTTAACCTTTTGATGGGAACATAGAGCTAGCCCTTTCATACTAGTAGGCGTAAACGAAAGGGATGAATACACTTTATCATAATACTCGGGACTTGATCGCGTAAAAAATATATGTATATGAGTCCCTTCGAGACCATGGACGTAACGTCGCGTCCGAAACGTCGAAGTATTTAAATTTAAATATGTATTTTTTACGCGATTAAGACCCGAGTATCATGCTATTGTGTGAAAATAGCGAAAGTTTAAATCAGTACCTATACACTTTTTGATCATGATAAGCAGCATGGTTCTTTTCTCTGAAATCTGGTCCAGCTGGGAAAGATCGCGGGACCGCGGTGGATGCGGAAAGCACAAGACAGGTCTGAGTGGAGAGCCGCGGGGGAGGCCGCCGGCCAGCAGTGGACGTCTTTCGGCTGACATGATGATGATGGTCCAGGTGGTCTAGGATGGAGCTGATGTGGTCTGACCAACTCGTACTCCTGCCACGGGGCTATTTTCCATCTACTTTGAATGTTAGCAAGATTTTCCCAGGTTGTCATTGTCACTTCTCTTTCTAGCAATGTGCCCAAAGTTTTCGAAACTTTCCGTAGTTTAGTATCTTCTTTAGATAGATATAAAACAAAGACATAAATATAAAACAGAAACGTGACTGACTGACTGATCTATCAGCGCACAGCCTAAACCCCTGGACCTAGAAAGCTGAAATTTGGCATATAGGTCCCTTTTATAATGTACGGCCGGGATAAAGCGGGATTTTTCGAAATTCCCACGGGATAGAGAGCTCTGCCACGGGAACGAAGCCGCGGGCGAAAGCTAGTTTATTTATTAACTACAATTTTTTGCATCACAAAATCATAAAAATTAAGTTAACAACTAACAATGGTTAAATGTTCTACAGCGGTTAACTGTTTATATATACTTAGTGTCCAAGTCTATTTATTCATATTATGTACGTCTATAAATATAGAACTGAGAACTGATCGAGTGTTATGTTTCACAGTCTATCTTCAACAATTACTGCGATAGAGCAGTAACATTTTTCAAGAAGTGTTTTTAAGCTCGTCAATATATACTTTGTTGGTCGACTCAGTTTATTAACAACGAGTAATGCTCGTTTATTTCCAAATCGAATCACTGAACTCATCACACCACGTTCTCGAGTTACGACATCACAGAACACCCCCATAATAGTAATACCATTACGGTAAGTCGAGACAAACCGACGTAAGGGCGCGCTTTGTCGCCCCTGCGTTAATTAATATTAACCGAGTAGTATAACGCCCCCTAACAGTTGGAAGGTGCATCCGACAGAGAAAACATACGCGTACGTACGGGGGCGGGGGGTGGCGAGCTTGTTGGCGGACATGCTCGATGTAGTTTTAATTGTACGGCTAGAGCGTGAACCCTAAAAGTGTGCGGTGGTGCCGGTGGTAGTTTCTTTTTTAACCCCCGACGAAAAAGAGAGGTGTTATAAGTTTGACTTGTGTATCTGTATATCTGTCTGTTTCATCATAGCTCCCAAACGGATGGACAGTTTTTTTAATCGAAAGCTAGTTTAATCGAGATGGTTCGCAAAGTTTCATTAAAATCGGTTCACCCGTGTTTGAAATATTGAACTTTGAAATGACAACGACTTCGGTTTTTCAACTTTTCTAGATTGATTAGGTTAGGTTAGGTTAGCCTATATTTGAGTCTCCCCGCTGATCAAATACCTCTCCTCTGGACTTCCATAACTCTCTATCCTGAGCCATCTTTGGGCAATTGCTTAATCTTTTCAAAGTCAAGGACACTTAAAAGCGTCATGAGCTGACGTGCCTACGACGCCACCAACGCCACCAACGCTTATAGGCGTCCGGCTTAACAGTGCAAATGCGACCTACGAACGTATGCTTAAGGTTTCAGTCCGCGTTCACGTTAAGTTGGCAAACTTGGCGTGTGGATGACAACTTTCGTATGCGTCGTTGGCGTTGAAAGGGTTAATTCAGTGTCGAGCTCTTCTCGCCATCCCCGCCCGGGCCTGCCCCGCCGCTGGTAACCGTTGTGCGGTACCCACCATGTGGCAAAGTAGTATCGAATATAGTAGTTTATGCAATTACTACATAATGAGTGTTTTAAGGCCTAATTATGTGGAGTTGCATACATTACTTTATCTACACACATATTATAAGTACTCTAAGATGGGTTCAGAAGCCGAAGGCATATATCATACCCATACCTGTTACGAATTTGACTGGTTTTTTTTTAATCATAGACCAACATACTGAGCTGACGTTTCGTGAACTGTTTCTTTTTGTAAAAAAAAATAAAAAAATATCTCATTATTAATTATACATGTCGGACTGAACTCGACTTATATACGTGAGCGAATCAATGTGTTCGATAGCACTTGGTCCATTTTAAAGACTGCAGTACCTCAATTTAAAAAATAGTTCGATACGCTTAGCATCCTTCCGCTCCGTGTGTCCCGCAACTTTCGCCCGCCATTGTGCATCACCTTCCACGCATCGACACGACATTTCGATTGATTCCGTAAACAAAACGTTTTGTTCGCTGATCACAGCGGCCGTGTGTGGCACCGTGGACCTTATAGCACAGACTTAGGGGTGTTTATGGAGTGGTTTTAAAAAAATATTGACAGGTGCAGTTTTCGGTCTCTGTGGATTCAAGTATTGTTTTTATTGACAATAAGAGAGTTAATTTGAAGAGGGTTTTGTTGATATCCTATTATTATGCTGTCTGGTCGGATGTTTGTATTAAAAATCGTTAGGACGTAAATTGCAGCCAGTAATTTACTATGAAGGATGGAATTAATTGCGGATCGTAGGCAGTTGTATGAAACGTATTTGTGCCCTAGGTTATTAATTATTATAATATTGTAGTTGCTTATGCTTTGACTTGATGAAATTTTAAAAGAAAAGTCGAGTTCAATTTTAATGATAGAACTGCTAATGCCAATTGGAGTTAAAAAATATATTTTTTTAACTACAGTTAAAATGAGGGTGAGTTAATATACTGGCTTTTTGTTTAGTACCTAAGTCCCATTATAATACTGTATTGCTGTTGATGTTCCAAATAAAATAAAATAATGTGGTAAAGTAGGTAAGTAAACGCTAATACAATAAAATAATACATTAGCAATGCACCGACGAGAAGTTTCCAAAATTGCGAAACTTTCAACATGAGAATTTTTCGGAAATTTCTGAGAATGTTCTCGGGAGCGAGAAATTATCTCCTAATGTGTGTTTTTCAAATTATTTATTGATTTTGTTAACAATTAGAAATACATAATACAATTAATTTATGTAAAATACATTAAACAATACAATTTTTGCTATAATGATCGCGAAAATACAGAAACCAGCAAAGGTTGACCTTTGTATAAGAATAATTAATACGACAGAAGAGGTAATTATAATAATGTACAGTTTTATTAATCTGTACTGCACTTTCACTAATAAATGTGTTACGTAGATTCTTGAAACTCAAATCAGACAAAAGTTATAAAAGCAATGTTCTAACAATACTTTATCAAGTTTCTTTTTAAATTATACGCTCCTATGTAGGTTTCCTCACGACGTTTTTCTTCATGGATAAATTCCAAGAAATTCATTTTATCAACAGACAGAACGACAGACGCGACTGAAGACGTATACATAATTATCCTGGTGCTGGAAATATATAATTATCTATTTGCAACTTTTTCTTACAAATTTAAAATAAAAATATGAGACATAGAAAACAAAACGATGGCGGAATTATTATACAAAAAAAAATTCTTACAAAACACAAAAAACCGAATTATTATACAAAAAAAGTAGCCTTGTGAGGATCGAACTCGCGTCCTGTGCATGACAGCTACCGACGCTTTCCACTTAGCCACACGACTCTTGCTAGTAAGCGTCGAATTTGTCCATCACAATCTGCTCCACAATACTGGTGCTGGAAATATATCTGTTTGCAACTTTCTCTGAAATGTTCTCAGAAATTTAATGAGAATTTAAGCAACTTATTGGAAACTTATCATTAATCAACAAAATAATTAACTGTATCATACTGAAACATGTGCATAGATAATATGGAGTATTTATTATGAACATTTAAACTTTATTGTAAGAACATTTTCTTTTTTAAACCATAAGGTTCATGTTGCAAGAATGTTCTCAGAACATTCTCGGGAATGTTTCCACGTTTTGGGAATGTTTTGCAACTTGTACATTGCTAAATACAATATAATGGTAATGTAGTTTTTAATTAAATACCGGAACAGAACGCTACTTTTCAGTTCCAATCCACGCTTTCTTCAGGCCAGTTTTCTAGTTTCAATCAAAATTGGATAAGCTGTTTTCACAATAATTCACTAATTACCCAACTGCGCCACGCAAAGGAGGGTAATGCGTTTATGTACCCGCATAACATCGTATAATGAAAGTCAGAAAAAAATCCATGTCGAAATCTTTTCTTTTTCGTGTCAAAAGGTTGATTTTGTACCTACCTACCTACCTATGTGCCTGCCTATACTCATGAAAAATGTTAGGTCAGTTTCAGTAAGTACCTACACAATAAAACAATATGACGAAAAGCCCGAGACAAAACCCATTTCCCGCCCATCCTTCAAAGCTTACAAATTCATACAAACATTCGGTGAAAGAACTCCATGAATATTCTATTTGTATGTTTGTATGGGACAATACGGTCCGCATTTACGTAAGCGAAGCTTTGTCACCCTAGCTGTGTTTGCGAAAAGCAACTGTCACTTACTGTTTCCAAATACGTGGGTCTTTGCTTTCGTTTCAGGATAATCCCGGGTTTGACCGCTATGTATGTGTGTATGTCTGTGGCACCGCAACTCTTAAACGGGTGAACCGATTTGAATGCGTTATTTTTCTCAAAGCAGGCTTTCATAAAAAACGGTTCAGCCGTTTTTGAGACCGTTCAAATATGGCCACGGAAGGCGGTAATAGTTACCTTCACGTCATCCACTTGCTCTTTTCGCCTTTACAATGTTATAACCAACTTAGAAAAGTTGAAACCCCCGACATTGTCATTTCAAAGTTCAATATTTCATAAACGGGTGAACCGATTTTAATGAAACTTGGCTAAGAACCATCTCGATTAAACTAACTTTCGATTGAAAAAAACCGCATCGAAATCGGTCCACCCGTTTGGGAGCTATGATGCCACAGACATACACACAGATACACAGATACACATGTCAAACTTATAACACCCCTCTTTTTCGTCGGGGGTTAAAAATCAATCAAAAATAGTGACAAAATACTGTTTTAAATTGTTCACTAAAATAAAATTTTCATCTTTTCCCACGTTTTTCACGTAGTGAAGACAAAATATTCTAACACGTAGTCGTGAAAGTATAACGGAAATCCTTTCCAATATGCACTGGAAAGAAAAAAAAAGGAAATGGCTTTCCCTCAACGTCACTGACAGGCTTTATTTTTGACGCCATGTTGTCAGTGTCGGGAAATAAGAATATTTTGGGGTACAGTCCACAGAGTAGATAAAGAGGAATCATCTGTCCGAAAGGTAGGTTCCCATATTTTGGAAATAAGAATATTTTGGGGTACAGTCCACAGAGTAGATAAAGAGGAATCATCTGTCCGAAAGGTAGGTTCCCATATTTTGGAAATAAGAATATTTTGGGGTACAGTCCACAGAGTAGATAAAGAGGAATCATCTGTCCGAAAGGTAGGTTCCCATATTTTGGAAATAAGAATATTTTGGGGTACAGTCCACAGAGTAGATAAAGAGGAATCATCTGTCCGAAAGGTAGGTTCCCATATTTTGGAAATAAGAATATTTTGGGGTACAGTCCACAGAGTAGATAAAGAGGAATCATCTGTCCGAAAGGTAGGTTCCCATATTTTTGGCCGACTGCCGCCGGAAGGGAGGTTGATTTTCGAGTGTGTGTATGGATAATAAATATATATTATATAAAGTCAAAAAACTAGAACGAGATAAAAGAAACGAGACAGTAATGTAATAATATTAATGCAATTGTTCTATATTTTTTATTTATTTTTAAATTGATTTGACTATTTTATTTTATTGTAATTTTGTAGGATTTGTTTTAATTTTATAATGTAAATAATAATGATGAGCTGAATTATTTTATATCTAATATCACAGTGTGCATGTTTTTTTTTTTCCTTTCTGTATGTTGCGGTTGTTCTTTGTGCAAACTTCTTAAATATTTGTACGCCTAAAACGGTAAAAAGTGGAGAACTTATGTTTCTTTTGTTGTGTCACCTAATTGTACCACCTACTTTTAACAAATAAATGTTTGATTGATTGATTGATTGATTGACAGAGCGGGATGGCGCTCTACAACACCATTTTGACACGTTTCTTCCAAACAACGCATTATTTCTCCGGATTTTTAAAGCAATTCGATTCTTTGATCTTGGGAATTGCGAAAAACTTGAGAAAATATGATATTGGGTACATGTAAGTTTTGTACATTAAGCAAAATAAAATCGCAAGTTCGAATTTCGAACCAAAAGCGAGCGATCTATTATTTATGCCAGTGTTGCCGTTCAGGGATAAAGAAAGCCATTCATTATCCTGCATTGCAGTATACGGAAATTTTAAGTTTTATTGTAAATTTTTATTGATAACATAAAGCATAAAATACGAGTCCAATATTTTTTTCCGATAAGCTGTCTGAAGGGCTAATTAGAAATATTACTTTTTTACCCAGAGGACACATTCCTATTCCTATTGCTATAGAGATTCCTTAAGTAAAAATATTCCACGCGGCCGGAGCCACGGGCGCTCTCTAGTAATACTTAATGTTAAGCATTCCGGGTGGTTGGGCCTTTTGCGAGGTCTGACCGGATCGCTACCACCATTTTACTCGTTAATCCTGCCGCTAAGCGGCAGTGCTTGCACTTGTGTTCCGCTGTAGAGTAAGACAGCCGAGGAAATCACAGGCACAAGAGGCATTTCATCTTAGCCCTTTGGTTGCAACGCATCTACAAACCCCCGGGAGTTACGGGTGTCTATGTACAGTTGTGATCATTTACAATCAGGTGACCCACTTGCTCGTTTGCTTGTTTCTCATTTCAAAGTTGAATGTCTCAAAAACGGCTGAACCGATTTTAATGAAACTTAGCTAAGAACCACCTCGATTAAACCAGCTTTCGATTAAAAAGAAGTCGCATCTGAATCCGTTCATCCGTTAAGGAGCTACAATGCCACAGACAGATACACAGATACACCCATAAACAGGTTAAACTTATAGCACCCCTCTTTTTGGGGCTAAATAATAAATAAATAAATAAATAAATAAATATCATGGGACAATTAACACCAATTGACCTAGCCCCAAACTAGACAAAGCTTGTACTATAATGGTTACTAGATAACGAATAAACATACTTATATACCTATACATAATTTATAAAACATCCAAGCCCCGAGAACGAACATTCGTATTTATCATACAAAGATCTGCCCCGACCGGAGGTCGTACCCGCGACCTCAAGCTTCATAATCAGGGTCTCTAACCACTAGGCTATCCTGTCGACAAAAAAAGCGGCCAAGTGCGAGTCGGACTCGCGCACGAGGGTTCCGTAGAAAGATTTTAACGCTTTTCCCCAGTGTTTTAAGAAGTCCAGTGTTAGCAGAGCTACAGACAGACATAAAAATTTAAGATTTTGAGACTTTTTGGAGTGTTTGTGCTATAAGAGCTACCTTCATACCAAATTTAAAGTTTCTAGGACAACTGGAAGTACCCTTTAGGTTTTCTAAAAACGGCAATTTTTATGGAAACGACTTTTTTAATGACTGTATCTTTTGCTTGATTTTTTCATAGCTTCAAGGGACCGCAGATTTGAGTATTTGATATTAATTTCAGCATCCTACCTCCACGTGTTCCAGAGAAAAAGGGTCTTGATAGACAGACAGACAGACAGACGGACAACGAAGTGATCCTATAAGGGTTCCGTTTTTCCTTTTGAGGTACGGAACCCTAAAAAGTACTATGTCTCTCATTCTTGGGCACACAAACTTACAGTACTCTGTCCCACTGTGTGGTTAGATGGAAAACGCTCCGATTTTTCTGGTGCCCAGCTGATAAATTCAGTGGCCAGTGCCCCGCTGGGACTCTGCCGCCTGATTGCGCTAGAGTTTTTTTTGTAGCGTTTTTTATCGTTCAAAATTTTTTGATAGCGCTCCTTGAGAAATGGCGGGGATAAAGTAATTTAGGTTTAGGATTCGCGGCGAAAATAACTTTGTTTTGTTTGTGATTTGGTTATATCAGGTTTTAAAATATTTTTGATATAGTTTAGGCAAGGACCATATAACCAAGAGGACTGCCAGTGTCTATAAGATGTCGCGTTCCTTTGAAATAATAAGCCCGCTGTAGCTAGTTTTACTACGGAGGGGTCTCTGTACCATTCATTTGGTATGACATTTAGACCTCTGGCTAACACAATAGCGCCATCAAAATTAGTTTTTTCTTTCAGTTCATAGATGGCGCTATTGTGTTAGCCAGAGGTCTAAGTGTCATACAAAATTAATGGTACAGAGACCTCTCTATAGTGAAACTAGCTACAGCAGGCTCATTATTTTACAGGAACGCGACATTGTATAGCCATGGGCAGTCTTCTTGGTTTATCGTCCTTGGTTTAGGTAACTAACTTTTTTATAACCTAACCAACTTAGAAAAGTTAAAAAATCCCCGACATTGTCATTTCGAACTTCAATATTTCAAAAACTGGAAAACCGATTTTAATGAAACTTAGCTAAGAACCATCTCGATTCGATTAATCGATTTCGATTAAAATAAAACTGCATTGAAATCGGTCCATCCGTTTGGGAGCTATGATGCCACAGGCAGATACACAGGTCAAAATTATAACACCCCTCTTTTTCGTCGGGGGTTAAAAACTGGTATGGAATTAGAGTTGAAAGTTGTAATAAAAAATATCTTGTTTTATCAACTAAGGGGCGTTATGGTAAATTAAACCACCCTGTAATTATATCTAGCTTTCAATCAAAAATTTCTAAATCAGCAATTTCTAATTTATTTTATTACTTAAATTTAAATAGGCAGATTTTGTCCGGATTTGATTAATTATTGTCATGAATTTCCATAAATAGACGACCTTCTAGCTTTCTAGTTTCTAGGCTTATTTTTTTGAAACTTATTGAAGCAGCGATTCAAATATAATAATCATAAAAAAAAACTCAAAATTAAAAAAAGACTTACTACATAAACCATTGTAGAGTCCAAATTAGCACTTTTTTATATGACAAGGAAGGCAAACGAGCAAGTGGGTCACCTGATAAGTGATCTCCACTGTTCATAGACACCCACAACCCTGGGGGTTTGCAGATGTGTTGCCAACCTAGAGAGCTAAGATGAAATGCCTCTTGTTCCTGAAATTACACCGGCTGTCTTACTCTCCACACCGGAACACAACATTGCAAGCACTGCTGCTTAGCGGTCGGATTAGCGAGTAAGATGGTGGTTGCGATCCGAACGGACCTCATACGAGCTTTGGTTACGAACGATCAACATTTTAGAATAACATTTTCAACAATTTTTCAAGAAGCAACAGCACGATTGTCTTAATCAGACTTCAGGTTGGCATAAAGAACATTTAAGTATCTCTTTTGAATTTCACTCTTTCTTAAAAGAAACATCTTACGAAGTTTATTTTCTTTGAAAGAGTTCTGAGGCCTCTGCGTCGATTTCAAGACGTAGCGATATTAATAAGTTTAATTGAGCAATGTTTTTACATTCCAAAGTGTTTGACCTGGACATAAGACTGATATTTGTCTGAACCGTGAAAAAACTTTTTCCACTAGGTACTTACCTACACCTACTTATACAGTGGGTTCTACAAACTTTACCAGACTAAAGTCCAGTCTGGTAAAGGTCAGTTTAGTTTAATAGTAGTTATTTAATCACCAAAACAGAATGTATCTACTATTAATACTCGCATACTGTTCAAATCAAGCAAATTCGTATTAATAAGAATGTATTCGTGTGTGCTCAAAGTAACGCGTGATTCATTCAATCCTACATTATATTATTAGAAATGCGAAAGTTTGTGAGTGTGCATGTTTGTCATATTTTTCACGATGAAACGGCTAAACGGATTTGGTTAAAACATAGGCTATCTTTTATCCTGGAAAATTGTATAGTTCTTTCTACAAGAGCTAGTTAATTAAATGTTTTTAATGCCATTATGAAATAGTTTTTCCTTTTCAAGTATCAACCCATTAACGATTTCCGCCACGTCGTGTCTTAACCCTTTGAGTGCTGAATGGTCAATTTGCAATCAAAATGAGACCTTTTGAAGGGTTGGAGCCAATCACAGGTGCTTTGCATCACAATGGACCCTCAGTCAGGTGCTTGATGAGATCTTAAGGGTGAGTTTGGTAAGTTGATGGCTATTGATTTTACGAATGGAATGCTCTGTAGTTGTATGTTCATAAAAGGGTTTATTAAGTTATTTTAAATTAATATATAAGGGTTCATAAAGAGTTTTACAGATTCGGGTGTCGCCGAGGTTCAATTCTACATTACCAGATGTGACCTACACGAGGTATTAGCAATAATATGAGCACATTAACTGCTCCACGAAATTCGCGATTCGTTGCAAATACACAAAATTGAATGCCTGCAAAGCAACTGTCTTTTGTTTCAATGTCATTTTCTGACACAGCGACATGGTGCGGTGCGGTCAACTTATATTAGTCTGTGAAATCTACAGACAGACATAAAAAATTAAGATTTTGAGACTTTTCTGAGTGGTTGTGCTATAAGAGCTACCTTCATACCAAATTTCAAGTTTCTAAGACAACTGGAAGTACCCTTTAGGTTTTTGGATTTCGGCAATTTTTATGGAAATAGCCTTTTTAATCACTGTATCTTTTGATTGCGGTGACTTAGAAGGTTGATTTTTTCACAGCTTCAAGGGATCGCAGGCTTGAGTATTTTATATTAATTTCAGCATGCTACCTCGACGTGTTCCAGAGAAAAAGGGTATTGACAGACAGACAGACGGACAACAAAGTGATCCTATAAGGGTTCCGTTTTTTCCTTTCGAGGTAGGTACGGAACCCTAAAAATGCATGAAAGCGCTGTAAAGCGCGAAAAGAGATTGCTATATCTACTTGGCCAACAATTACTACGATAGACACGGTATTTCATTCTTCAGCACTTGTAATCAGCGTAAGTAGAGATAAACTACGTTAACATGGCCCGCCGCTCCAAAACTCAAATTGCTTCAATGCATTTGTGAAAGTATTTATAAAAGCACCACCGACTCTCAACACATGTGTGCGTGCCGAGACAGCCGTCAAACAAACAAATACTACATACACACTAATTTATCTACACACATATCATAAGTCCTCTATAATGCGTTCAGAAACCGTAGAAAATGACCAGCATTTCAGTACGCCGTGGCCTTCTCACCGACAGCGCCAGCCCCAGCACCTCCTCCACCAGCAGTAAAGTAATAGTGTAATGACTTTTCGATATCGAATTCGATGTTACAAATTTGGAAACCAACGTAATTTACAATCATAGTGAAATAAAACGGATCACTCACGTATGACATGTATAAATAATAATGCGATATATGAAAATAATCGATTTATTGATTATTTTTGTTTTATTTTTATGAAACATTCATAGAATGAAATTCAACATACAATGACAATGCAAAGAAAAATTCGTTAAGCAGCTGGACTTGAACCAGCAACCTCGGTAATCCGTACCACGCTCCACCAATTAAGCTATACTTAACGTTACACGTGACGTAACGTAACGTTATACGTGAGGAGAGATCTTCCAAATAAAATATGACACAAGGCATTGAAAAATTCGTTAGGTACACCAACGTTAAGTATAGCTTAATTGGTGGAGCGTGGTACGGATTACCGAGGTTGCTGGTTCAAGTCCAGCTGCTTAACGAATTTTTCTTTGCATTGTCATTGTATGTTGAATTTCATTCTATGAATGTTTCATAAAAATAAAACAAAAATAATCAATAAATCGATTATTTTCATTGATTCAGAAAATAGCTCCATCTCTTGCCACTAATGCGTAACTGTAGAAGTTCCGTAGTGGGTGAGCTGCTTGATTAAGCTACTCATAGATGGCACTGAGGAGAGATCTTCCAAATAAAATATGACACAAGGCATTGAAAAATTCGTTAGGTACACCAACGTTAAGTATAGCTTAATTGGTGGAGCGTGGTACGGATTACCGAGGTTGCTGGTTCAAGTCCAGCTGCTTAACGAATTTTTCTTTGCATTGTCATTGAATGCGATATATTTTTTTTTACAATAAAAAAAAACAGTTTACGAAACGTCAGCTTGGTACGTTTGTCTATGATAAAAAAAAGTCAAATTCGTGACAGGTATGGGTATGATATACGACTTCGGCTTCTGAACCCATCTTAGAGCACTTATAATATGTGTGTAGATAAAGTAATGTATGCAACTCCACATAATTAGGCCTTAAAACACTCGTGCGATCCTATTATTACATACGTGCGATACTATTAAAACATACTCGTGTTTTAAGGACCCTCATTATGTAGCAGTTGCATAAACTACTATTGGAGGGGCGGGCCATGTTATCAAAGTTTGTCTCTAGTAACTTAATATGAGCGATATTTTGGAAAACCGCGCAATAAGAGAAAGATTTCTACTGGGAAAGGATGAAAGGGATGTATTTTCATTATTCCAAGGAATAGTTAACACAGTTCCCAAGTAGGGGACTTCACCAACTTTACAATTGTCAGATTATATTGACAATTCCAAGTACATTTCTTTGACAATATGAAGCGCGCTAAAAGAAAAGCTCTTCAAATCAGCAATTGACAATGAATTGTCATTGAAAAGTGACTGTTGTAAAGTTGGTTTAACTCTTTATACTTAGGATTTTTATGTCGAGCGTTTTCGGCTTCCCGAACTTAAACTGAAGACTTCAACGAGCTTTCACGTTTTTGATTTCAACTTGACAAACCTCCCGACATTTTCATTTCAAAATGTAATTTCCCAAAAACGGCTTAACCGATTTTGATAAAACATGTCTAAGAATCACCGCTAGAAAGTAGATAGTATAACACACACATAGCAGTCGAACTTATAACATCTCTCTTTTTGTGCCGTTGGTAATAAAACAATGAATAAAACTTACCCAATCTCTTCGAGATCTCCGAATTGTGCATCTTAGGGTTATCCTGCGCGATTTTCCGCCGCTGCAGCCGCGACCACACCATGAAGGCGTTCATCGGCCTCTTTATGTGCTCCTCTGGGCTCTTCTTCTGCTGATTGCTGAGCATGGGGCCCATAGACCCTATAGAGCCCATGGACATGCCCATCGGGAAACCCATGGTCCCGCCGAAGCCGGAGCGGTCGCACATCGCACCAGCGGCACTGGAAAGAAATAATTTTTGTTATGAACTAACCAACTTAGAAAAGTTTCAAAACCCCAGACGTTGTTATTTCAACGTTCAATATTTCAAAAACGGGTGAACCGGATTTTCATGAAATTTAGCTAAGAACCATCTCGATTAAACTGGATTTCGATTAAAAAATTGGGTCGTTATCGGTGCATTCGTTTGGGAGTTATAATGCCGCAGAAATCTTGGGGTTGGGATTAAACATATAAATTGCTCACTCGTGCCCACACTTACCGGTAAGTGTAAAATAAATATATTATCATTATTATTAAGTAATATTATTATAATAATAATGAGACAATTGACACCAATTAACCTAGTTCCAAACTAGGCAAAGCCTGTACTGTACGTCCTACTAAATGGCGGGTAAAAACATATACCTACATTATATACCTATAGAGAGAGATGTTCTAAGACCCGAGAACAAACATTCGTATTCATTGTATGTATGTCATCATACAATATTCATATCAATCGTATGATGAATATCAAGTGTTTTTCAGTCGTCAGACAGTTACAGTGCCTCCACACTACGCTGACGCGTTTCGAACCCTCTACAAGCTCATTATCAAAATGAACTACAGATACACAACAAACTTTTTCGCCTCCTCCTTTGCTTTGCTTCGCTCGCCTTTGTACATTTGCTTTTGTTCTGTTATCTGTATTTTTTTGTTTTATGTGCAATAAAGAGATATACATACATACATACATACATACTTTTTTAGCGTTGGGAGTTAAAAAGAACTTGGTATTCAATAAATCATTTTAAATCTATGTCAGGTACATACAAAATTGAAATACGTGCTGTGAACATGAGTTACTAAGTACCTATAAACACATTCTAACATCCAAATTCCCTTTATTAAACTCCGTAATCCCCGGTCCCTACAATTGCAATTTTTAATATCTCACAATTATCCCGTTCATAAAGGTGGAAAATATTAATATCGCGCTACACAACAACCTGAATAGCTTTTACAGGGGAGGGTAGAAACTTGTTTTTAATTGGCTCATCTCGAGGGTCTTCAAGGTATTTGGCGACAATTAAAAGGGATTTATTGCTGACATTCGCCAGTTGGATTCTGAGCTCTAAATCGTAACACCTTTTATAAAGTTGTTATCGACTAATTAAGAACATAATATGGTGGCGAAAGCGTGTGATGTGTCGCTCTGCATTTCAAGAAGCTCAGAAACATAATATGGACATGGTAGAAAAACTTTTAGCACGGGCCGGGCAAAAATTAATCTTATGACAATGTCATAAACATTTTGACAGGGGAAAGCTTTTCTCATATTTACTATACTTACATAGATAAATACATATTTATATACATAAACATCCAAGACCCGAGAACAAACTTTCATAAGCATCAGACAAATATCTGCCACGACTGGGGATCGAACCCGGAACCTCAAGCTTCGTAGTCAGGTTCTCTAAGCACTAGGCTACTCGTTTGTCTCACAATATATGTATAAATCGCAACGAGGTCTTAGTTACTTGTAAATGAATTATATTTCAGAGTTGCAAAAGCGCTTAATCGATGCGTCTTGTGACCAAAGGGCTGGCAGGTTTCTCTCTCAAAGAATCAGCATCGCTATTCAGCGAGGCAACGCTGCCAGCCTTTTGGGCACCATGCCACGGGGGCCATATTTAGATTTAATTTAGTTTTAAGTTTTAGTTTATTTAGTTTAAGCTTAGATTTAATGCCATTGTAAATTGCTTTTATTATGTAAATAAATTGTGACTTCATGTAAAAAAAAATGTACATATACATATAAAGAACACTTCAGTAGATAAGAGATGCCAACATTACAATACCTAATATTTATTTTGTAAGTGTACGTAAATACATACATAATCTTCCCAAAGACATGTCTATACTGCCATTCATAGGATAGAATGTCGTATGGTCGTATCCGTTCCACATAATAAAACGTTAAATGTCTACCTAGAAGAACTCACCCCACAAAATCTACCAAATCCGCCGGCTTAATGTTACATGAAAATCTTAATATTATATTACCACTCAATCCAATAGGAATCTATCCCCCTGTCTTCCAAATTACAAGTGTGCTAAATGATCAAAATTCCCATTAAAATCGCTGAATCATTTTTAAATAACGCAACCCCAGTGACAAATTATCTAACAGCATATGCTCAAAACATTTCAACGGAACATTAATTTATAGTACTAGTACCAAATAGTGATGTGCCGTGTCAATTTGTATTTGTTATCCGCGGGGATAATCCGCATCCAATACTACTTTAGTGGATCTTTTTATAAAGTCCATTATGTACTTATACATAGACACTTACCCTGTTATTCATAAACCTATATTACCTAAAATGCCGTTAAAGTTCGTTTGTCCCTTTTTGTCACATTGACATTTTCGCTAGTAAGAAGAAGACAAAACCTATTTTAGCTAATATATCGAGGCTTGAGTGACGTTTATGAATAAGGGCATGAGTTTTCTCAAGACTAATTGGACAGACTGACATAAGAGACCTTCGGTGGAAGGACGATATCGGAATAGTGGCAGAGATGAAACTGATGCTGACAGCCCAAAACAGAGCGAGATGGAGAAAGTAGAAAGAGGCCTACACCAAATTGGGTGAGGAAGGCGATGATGAATTGGATAGACAACACTTTTAATGAGCAAGAGTACGTCTAGGAAGGATGTGGTCTGTCTCATCTTGTCATGGCCACACTCAAGAGTAATTGCACTTGAGCACTACCAACATTAATTCAAACTACTTTAAAAAAAAAACAAAGTTAAGCTTTGTGTCCGTAATCGCGGATCTAGACACTAATGGTATATTATAGATTATCAAAGCTACTGTCAGTGGCATCAATATCGCCGCGACCGACGAATGCGCTATATTAATGCTAAATCTATGAAACGGCTTTCAAAGTACATCAGTCAGTGACGCCCCGACAGTGTCATATATTTTATTTACCAACAAAAGAGAGGGTTGCATAAGTTTGACGTGTGTATCTGTGTGTCTGTCTGTAGCATCTACCTAGCTTAAACGAAATGGTTCTTAGCTAAGTTTTTCAAAATCTTCAAAATAAGACTTTAAAATTAAGTTAGGTGTCAAGGTTTCCAACATTTCTTAGTCGTGTTTTATCTACCAATTTGTACTCGTAGCAGCGTCGCTGTCGCGGCGTCAATGACTGACGCTTGCTTCGAAAGTTCACTTTGATAATCCGCATCCGTATCCGTATCCTGTATCCGCGGATATACGAGTACATCACTAGTGCCACCCCAATGTGATTTGTTAGATGCTAATTCAAATTAGAAGGGTAATTACATTGGATTTTGCAATTGTGGTTTCGCGTGATTTAGATTTTAATATTATGTTGGACGGGTTAGAAGTGGTGTGTTGAGTCGATAGTTAAGCTGCTAGTAATTGACACAGTAAAAGGATATGTGTTTGTAATTATTATTATTTTTATTTTTTTTATCTAATGAGAAATATTATATTTTTAATAAACTCACCGAAACATGAATACACATAAAAACCAGAAAAAATACCAACCCGGGAATCGAACCCGGAACCTCGACACTCCGGGTCGCGTGCCCACCCTTACACCAGAATTGGTATTTATTAAAAAGTGAGTGGTGAGTTTAGTAAAAATATAATTGATACTCACGGGAAGACCGTAAAAATAAAAAATTGGAAAAAATAAATAAAAAATACAAAAAGATTTTCCAATTGAGATCATGTAATGAGAAATACTTTATTTACATAATAAAAGCAATTTGCAATGACATTAAATCTAAGCTTAAACTAAATAAACTACAACTTAAAACTAAATTAAATCTAAATAAGGCCCCCGTGGCATAGTGCCCAAAAGGCTGGCAGCGTTGCCTCGCTGAATAGCGATGCTGATTCTTTGAGAGATAAAACTGCCAACCCTTTGGTCACAAGTTGCATTAATTAATTAATTACACATAAACATTAATTTGTACAGGCGAATTGGCGGTAGCGGCGGTGGCGGACCCAAGCTTTCAAACCCGACAGCAACAAAATTGTAGTGAGATATACATATTTAACTAGGCCGAAAAAGCGCTGGAATAAAATCTTCAAATATTTTTTTTTTTGTGGTACCCCCCCTACACGTAAACTGGGGATGATTTCTTTATTTCTCGCCCACCCCATAGTGTGGGGTATTGTTGAATAGGTCTTTCAAAAATATTACGGGTGCTTGAAGATCATTTTTCGATAAAGTTATTCGTTTGCGAAATATTTAGCCTTGAAGTGCTCATTTTTGTCCAGAGAAACTGTTATATTTGGAAATGTGAAAAAAAATCAGAGCAGTAGTGCATATAGTGAATTTAAAAGGAAAACTATCAGAGATAAGTAGGCTTTACAGGTTTGGGAGTAATAGTTTAATTATGTGTGTCTTTGTCAGTAACAGATATAAATTGACCCTACACTTTGCTTTGGAGTAGGGTTCTGCTAACACTGGTTTCGAATAGGTGTGATGAAAATACCTTTAATTTAGGCATCTACGCCAGGGCTTTTTCGTAATGGCTATCCTGGGCGTGTCCGACACGCTCTTGCCCGGATTTTTATATACTTTATAATAGGTGTGAAGTTTATTTCTGAGTTGCAAAAGCGCTGCCAGCCTTTTGGGCACCATGCCACGGGGGCCTTATTTAGATTTAATTTAATTTTAAGTTGTAGTTTATTTAGTTTAAGCTTAGATTTAATGTCATTGCAAATTGCTTTTATTATGTAAATAAAGTATTTTTTCACGGTGTGAAGTTTGTTCTAAGTTTTCTCTTGTTATTGTAACATTCCCTTACTCCCGCAAATTTTTAACCGAAGGTCATCTTCAAACCCTTGAAGCTAATAGTTCTAGCTACCGTTCCAAGAAAGACCGTTTGAAGAAACGTTGTCTGCGCCCGAGTCAATATTTGTCGGCTACCGGACGGAAGGCCAGTGGGGTTAGTGGAAACTGGCAATTACGTTTAATGGGGCATTAGGAGTCAAACGACGAATGTAGATTGGCATTCTTAATGTAGGTGTACCTAAGTAAGTACCTATAAATAAATTACCTAAAAAAATACATACAGTGGAACGCAGAACCTCCTCCTTTTTTGAAGTCGGATAAAAAATCGAAATGGCACCACCTGCTTTAAATCTGAACTTACCTTTATTCCGTTATGGTTGCCCGGTAGAGATCGCTAAGTAGCGCTAAGGCCGCCCATTGCTATCTTGCATTTTCTTTGTACCTTTTCTGTATTGTTTGTTATGTCGTGTTCAATAAAGAGTTCTTATATTGTATTGTACTTAAATGCGTAATGTTTGGTGAAATTTCGTACGTCTAGACTCTTAAGATTGTTTCGAAACAAACGTACGAGTATAATATAAATGTTTTGAACAATCCTGATAATTATGTTCACAGTTTCAGTAGAAAAGTTGAAAACCCTCCGACATTGTCATTTAAAAGTTGAACCGATTTTTATGAAATTTGGCTAAGAACCATCTCGATTCAAATTAGCTTTCGATCCAAAAAAGCCACGTCCAAATTCGTTAATGAGCTACGGTGCCACAGACAGACACAGATACAGCCATACACAGGTCAAACTTATAACACCCCTCTTTTTAACAACAATAACACAGACTGATTGCTCCTTGATCTTCTTAGAAAAACAAATCATCATCATCGTCATTATGTCAGCCAAAACACGTCCACTGCTAGCTGGACATAGGTCTCTCCCAAGGCTCTCCACTCAGACCGCTCCTGTGCTTTCCGCATCCATCGCAAAAACAAATGAAGTCTGCAAAAGCCATTTGCTTCAATTCGTGAGAAATATTAAACATTAAGCAGACACATCTTCTGGTTAAGCGATCAAACAAAGCATAAAGTACTTAGAGTAAGACAGGCAGATCAGCGGCGTATGCGCAGCCAATTAGCGGGGCGGCGGATCGCCTTGCATGCGTTTTAAGAATAAGAACTGGACAAGCGCATTCTTGTTTGAAATGTCAAAGGCTGTGGGTTTGGAATGTTTTAAAAAGAAAGACGAGGTTATTTTATTATTATTGGTTTTGGCAGCCTGTTTGGTACGTTTTGGATGCATAAGATTGCAGTGTTTGTCGTTTATAAAGTTCAAAATTTCGGGGTTTCGTCGTCTGTCTGTTTGTCCGTGGCATAGCTCAATCTTGCTATAGAAAAAGGTATAATTTGGAATGGGTATACAAAAAGGGGCTGAAAATGTTAAGAAAAAAACTGTACGTCCTCCCTAGAGGGTGAGGCGAGGGGGGGGGGGGGGTTAAACCACCACCATACAACGTACTACCCGTAGGTACGCCAACGCTTTTTAACACCACCAAACAGTATAAGTCTATCCCTTTTCCTCCTTAAAGGTCTTCAACGGACTAGTGACTCTCTTGGGTCTGCTGCTAGTTGCTGGTTCTCATGGGTTGCGGTGATCGCTTACCATCAGGTGACCCGCTTGCTCGTTTGCCTCCCTCTTTCAATAAATAAATAAATAAGGAGATTACAAAAAATAACAAGGTAGAAAATAAGCGGTCTTATCGCTTTTAAACATACAATATTTTTTTTCTGACGTTCTGATGCTTCAGTTTCTCCTCCTAAACCTAAGCACTTACACTTGTCAAAGTTCCAAAAGATCTACATACTTATAGCCAGGAGAAATCGGCGCACGTCATGTGCGTTAACTGGCTGCGCACACGGCGCTGTTTGCGCGGCGGCGAGAACAGAGATCATTAGCGACTGTATGTGTTCTTTACTCGTCTGTCTTAGCTGATGGTGATGTGTGAAAATGTACAGGATGACCACGAGTTTAAGTACCTACAAGAGATTTTAGTGTAACTTTTGACACACAGAGGTAGGATAAGGAAGTCGAAAAACGGATCCAAGATGCCTGGAAGAGCTATTGGTCTATGAAACTATGGCCAAGGCTGAAAACAGAAGATAATAATTAGGACATCAATGTGACTTGGCTGCGTCCCGAAGATATTCGTGTATGGTGTCCGGTTCTGTTGCCGTTAACCGCTGCGTACTAATTATATACAATTGACATAAATAATGTTTTATTTATTTGATATGAAATGCATATTTCATAAATTTTTGTTATTTGGCATTTGGAGACCATATACATCTCCAGTATATGTATATGTATTATTATACTTATTATTTGACCGTGGAGGCGTTTTACACCTCTGCTGATTTTAAATTTAGTTTAAATTGACCCTAGAGACTATACATCTCTAAGCCATCTAAATTAAGTATTATAGTATTAATTCTGGGACCCTATGCATCCCTTTGTAATTCAAATATTTACAGATATTTTACCTGGAGACCGTATACATCTCCTGCTCAATTAAAACGTGCCAGTAAAGTAAAGTGTTCTGGTTTCGCTGTTCTAATAATTATTTTTTACACTTGTTTCTAAAATACGGTATTCTTTTTTTTCTCTCTTATTTTTTTTAATGATAGAGTGAGGTTTCTTTGTGTAATTTATATGTGGTTACGTATTGTAAGAGCTAATGTAACTTGTTTTTAGAAAAAATGACTTTGTGCCAAGTTTCTTGCGGCGCATTCTTCTTGGCAATCATGGTCTTTCCGAAAGCGCTGGTAGACTCAAATAAAAGAGCATTCAACTGCCTATTTGCTAAATAAAATTTTGAATTTGAATTTAATTGAAAGATCTCATGAAGGGGGATCTTCCGCTATTCCTAAAACGGAGGCATGTCGATGTGTGCCTTCCTGTCCTAACTTACGGTGCCCAAACATGGTCCCTTACTTAGTTACAGAAGACCAAACTGAAGGTTTGCCAAAGAGCAATGGAACGCAGCACGTTAGGAGTGAAAAGGATTGACCGGATCCGAAACACTGTATTGCGTTCCAAAACACGCATTGCCGATGCAGGTGCCAAGACTGAAAGGCTGAAATGGGACTGGGCAGGCCACGTCAGCCGCATGCAGTCACACAGGCAAGAGTTGCCACAGAGTGGGTGCCACAGTGCCACGGGATGGGTGGCGGCGGCGTGGCAGGCCTAGACGACGGTGGCGGGATGATCTGGATGTCTTTATTAACGATTGGCATGTAACCGCTAAAGATTGGGACGCGTGGAGGACATGGGGGGAGACCTTTGCCCAGTAGTGAGACACTTCACCAGGCTTATAATAGTAATAAGAGTCAGATGCAGAAAGCGGTAATTCTGGACACGGCGCGATTAGTGAGGAGATTCCTCACTTTGTCGTCCTGACCGAATCTAGCTTGGGCCGCTGCCACCCCACCGGCGAAGAATAATTTCATGTTTTTTTTATACTAGCTGTTGCCCGCGACTTCGTCCGCGTAGATTTCGGTTATCGCTATCCCGCCGAAACTACCTGTATAATTTTCCCGGATAAAAAGTAGCCTATGTTATTCCTCAACTCTATTCTCAACTATCTTCTACCAAATTTCATCTAGAGCGGTTTTCCCGTGAAGAGGTAACAAACAGACAGACAGAGAGACAGAGTTACTTTCGCATTTATAATTTAGTTAGGATTAGGATTATGATTAGGAAGTTAGGATTCGGATTAGGATTGCACTTTCAAAGACAATAATTTTGAAATAAGAAAACGTCTCGATGGCTTTCACGTTAGCGTCGCAACTATTATGATGCTGATGGGCAAATCGGCAGCTTCTCTAACCTGGTGACCCTTGGCCTCTCATGCAGAAGGTCGTAGATTCGAGCCCAGGATCTGGGTTTTTGGAATTTACCTGCGGAACTACATCGTGAGGAAACCTAGACGCCCCTCCGAAGCATTTCAATTTCATGTGTGAAGTTGCCAATCCGCACTTTGGGTCTAGCACAACTCACAGTGTGACTTCTGTCTCGCGCGAGAACAATGCCCATACTTTTCTCTCACTCAGAATGCAACGGGACGGGTAATATAAACTCGCGCGACAAACAAAGTCGTGACCAGTCGGGCTAGCCCTACTGGGCCAACGTGAGAACTATAACCCAAGCCCTCTCATTCTGAGAGGCGACCTGTGCCTAGCAGTGGGACGTAAACAAGGCTGGTGATAATGATGATGACGACTAAATGCGCTTGACAACAGAGGGTCGTATTCACTTTTTTACGCTTCGATATTTTTTTTATACACTATTGGCTTGCGTTTGACCACATTCGCGCCTGATGGTAAGCGAAGATGTGGTCTACGATGGGGCACGCTTGCCTAGCAAATGCCCATAAAAAAAATATATGTAAGAATTTCATAAAATGAGAATGCCATATAAAAGAAATGAGGTTTATTTTTGTTTTAGAAACCACATTATTCCCCTTGGCTATGCCAATTATTTACGAACAAAATTAAGTGACAGACAGACACTGTGGCACATTTTTATTGTTACACAGCTGGCAACAAAAGCGGGAGCTGAATAAACTCCGGCAATTAGAACATTGTTTTTATCGCCCAACAACATAATTCTAGCGCCATTTCAAAATAAGAACGCGAATTGTTGCCAGCATAAAAACGGATTGCGCATTTAAGGTCAATAACTCATGTTATTTTTTTAATTATTTGGCCGTCGGCTGGCCACAAAGACTAACTACTATTGTAAACGTGTAAAAAAGAAAAAAAGGTTCTTTATAATGCCGGTCGTAAAGATTGGGCGATTGTGCGTTCATTAGGCGATCTGTAAAGTATCTAATTGGGTTTATAAGCCACTGGTCGATTCAGTTTTAGTACTGATTAAATAATCAGAATCAATTGGACCTTCATTATTAATTTTTAAGGGTTCTCCTGGCTATAGTTAAGTCAAAAGAAGCGAGTTAGGACGATAAACCTAACTAAATACTACTTATTGTGTGTAGCAACTCATGCTGAGTGGGGGCCCTTTTTCGGTGTCTTTTGTGTCACCATATTTACTAATATGTTAACGATAACTTTATTTACATAATAAAAGCAATTTACAATGACATTAAATCTAAGCTTAAACTAAATAAACTACAACTTAAAACTAAATTAAATCTAAATAAGGCCCCCGTGGCATAGTGCCCAAAAGGCTGGCAGCGTTGCCTCGCTGAATAGCGATGCTGATTCTTTGAGAGAGAAAACTGCCAGCCCTTTGGTCACAAGTTGCATCAACTAAGCGCTTTTGTAACTCAGAATAATTAAACTATGTTAATAGTTTTAAGGAATTATTTTTAATTATATTTATTGTTAGGTGGTGGCACTCTGGGACCTGAAATAAAATATTTTTCTTTCTTTCTTTCTTTAAATAAGATGGTATAACATGCGTACGCCCGGAAATGAAATGAATGAAATGAAATTTATTGATTTACTTGACATGGTTTACATAATAGGACTTAAATCGGTATAGGTACTTAGGTACAGCACATCTCGCTAACAATATAGCATGCCAATACATAGCACATTTATTTAATATATAATATTCATTATCTACAATCAATTTACTAATTACTGAGCTTTAAAAGCCGGGCTTTTTTTCGCTTTCTGTCCACGTTCCCAGATTTTGAAATGAAAATGAAATGAAACAATTTTTATTCCAGAATAAATTCCATATTGTTACAGTTAAATCATTCGAAAATTAATTCATATTATATTAAACTAAGATTTTACAGATGGCAACCCTACATTACAAGTGCCATTATTAAGAACGAGTAATGAATGCACCTAATCTTGTTTTGAAATTAGAACGAATAGGTCTGTGTCTTATTGGAAAACGTATCCAACTACAGCAGCTCGTAGTCTCATAGTCATACCTACCTAAAGACAGGTCTATCGAATTTTGTATAGTTAAAGTGAGAAAAGCTTTCCCCTGTCAAAATGTTTATGACATTGTCATAAGATTGATTTTTGCCTGGCCCGTGGGAAAGGTTTTTCTACTATTCCTTCACGTACACCTACGTATTTATTTAATATTTTAATGCCTAGCATAAACATGCGAGATAATCAAAAGTTCCATTGCATTGGCAGAGAGGTGTCACTCCACAGTATAGGTACGTTCAGCCGCGCTCCTCCTTATCCTTAAGGTCTTAGGGCTGCCGCTCGGTTCGCACGTTAGTCGCGTAGGATGTAATTTCTGTGATTGTTGCAACGAAAAATGACTTCTAAATAATCCTACACACGTCACGTACCTATAACACGATAAGCTTCAATTTCGCGTGCAAGCAGGTAACGGTCGTAAGAGTAGGCAATTTTTTAAACCTAAACTTGGCTTTGTTCGAGAGTGGGCCTTCTGTACGCTCCACTCACTTGCTTTGAATTTTGAGTTGAACTCTATTTATAACAAAATATGAGCGTTGACAGGTAGCTCTAGTTGCCAAAAGCAATGGAGTGGTAATATAATACTATTACGTTATTCTGTAGCTCCGCGGCCCGCAATACGTACCTACGTCAATGATTTTTCCTTATTATTAGCTAATCCTGCCGCGAAGCAGCAGAGCTTGCACTGTCGCGTTCCGGCGTGGAGAGCAAGGCAATAGAGACTTACTTTGCAGCTAACTGCAAGCTAGCTAATGGGAATAACTAATTATTAAGTATAATAAGTACCTATAGTTGGTCAATCCAGCAACTTTTATTGAAATGTCATAACGATCGCTCAGCATGAAGTTTGTACGTACCTATTGAATAAGGTACTTTTAACATGAAACTACTGTGAGACTCGATCATATTGAAATAAAACGGATCACTCTTGTACACGGGTTGGTGCGCTCCTGGAGGAAGGACTACGAATTAGTCCGAAACGTGTCGGGCTAAACTCGAAATAGACTAATGACGGCAAACGTGTAAAAATTCTGTAATATTTCTAAAATGTAACTCCTAAATAATTAAGTAACCACAACCATTATCACGAACTGTAGATAAACAAATAATAAAGTGCTATACTTAAATAATTATTAATTATAATTACCTCGTTCTTCAAAACAATTCGACCAAGATTACTATACAGCCAACGGTCGAACAACTTGTCAGCTCGGCTCGAGGCAGGAACCAAAACGAATCTCTTTTGTTTCCAGTTCGTTCACCCCGTCTTCACAGTACCACTTAATTACCTACTAAAGTACTTCACGTCTATTGGAAGATCACTTGAAAGTAAAAGGTTTTTTATAATACACGTTTATTTACCTCATAAAGTGACCGCTGGCACGCTGATGTAAGTCCAGCTCCACGTTGTCGCCTGCACGGCACGATAAAACACCCAACAGTCCGCCGGCACTGCACGAAAACCAAACACTGTTCCAATTTTACAAGCAAAGAAAACTAACTAATCGCGCATCGTTTGAACCGGTCACCGATCGATTAGCTTGGATTATTTTATCGCTATTATCACGTGTCGCGAATCGTACAACCGCCGCGCGTCCGCAGCTCGGCACAATGGCGACAATCGACAATCGTGCGGCGCGACTGCGGTGACCGGGCTCGCAACAAATCCAGCGATGATCGCGCTGAGCCAATGGGAGGGCTGCAATACGCCCACGAAAGCGCGCCGCGCGTCCTGATTGGCCAAGCAACTGCCATTGCCTTACGGATGTTGTTATGCAGAACGAGAGCAACTGTTCGAAAATCGAAATAAGAATTTAAACGTTTACGAGCCGGGCGCAACAACGTAAATTGGTTGCGCGCGTGGCGCGGCCGCGCTCTCTTTCAGTTGTTGTCATCTTTTTGTAGTTTTTTTTTGTTTATTGCTCGAGTTGTATGGAGTCGGAGTATTCGTGTGGTGGCTCGGTCTTCGGAATTGTTCCTCCTGAATCAGTCAATGCCCGTTTCAGCCGCCATTGTGGTTATTGTTTACTTCGATTGGATTAGCTTCACGAATCGATTTGAATGTTGCACATAATTGGGTACTTATAAGTTGCGAAGCTTATTAAGTTCATGTTTCTACGTATAAGTTTTTATTAAGCCAATTATTATTGGTAGCGATATGGAAACTGTAAAATGTGAAATATGCACCAGCATAATTTTGATACGTATTTATTTCATTTTAGATAGAAAGAGAGATAAGCAAGGTTCTATGAGCTCAGTGTAGCAGTTGGTAAGTCTCTATACCGAGGTAGGTAAGGGTGGTTTTAGAATAAGTGCTAGGTACTTCGATAACGAGCTTATTCATCAACACATTCAACACACATCAAAACAAGTAGATAAAGTTTGTTAATTTTAGATAGGTCTTTAGTTTAAAAGGTTAACTGGATGAGATGCTTTAAATAAATAATTATGTACCTACTTATGCCTTTTTTCGTTCGTTTCTTCCGTTTGGTTGGCGGTGTCTTAAGTCTGCTTCTCCAGAGATACTAATGCTAAGTAAGTTAATGATATTTGTTATTTTTCGGTGTTTTAAATACGAAGTAAGAGTTATAAAGTAATACATTTTCCATCATCATCAGCCTATTTACGTCCCACTGCTGGGCACAGGCCTCCTCTCAGAATGAGAGGGCTTGGGTTATAGTTCCCACGCGGGCCCAGTGCGGATTGGGAACTTCACACACGCCATTGAATTGCTTCGCAGGAGTGTGCAGGTTTCCTCACGATGTTTTCCTTCACCGAAATGCTCATGATAAATTACAAATTTAATTTCGCACATAAATTCCGAAAAACTCAGAGGTACGAGCCGGGGTTTGAACCCACGACACTCTGCTTGAGAGGCCATAGGTCAAACGACTAGGCTATCACGGCTTCACACATACATTTTCCATGTTAACTAAATAAGACCATAATTTTGTTACTCAATACATAAACAATAAACAGTGTTAAATGTATAGTGACTGCCTGTGGTCAAAATAAAAAAAAAGGATTTTTTTAAAATATTTGGTTTTTTATTGAAGACGAATATACATTTTAGTCTTCTTCACACCTTCTCCATAAGTATTATTAATTAAATACGTGTAAAAAAGGCCCTGGTAGTTTCACCAAAATAGATAGCCTAGGAATTTTAACAATCTCTTCGTTAGACACTAGAAAATATAATGAGTCAATTATCCTTAAAGCATGCATTGTACCTGGTAAAGCACAGCACAGCGAAATAATAGAAAGCTTTCGGTATAAATTTCCAATTATTGCTAAAGTGAAATGTTTCATTCTCCAACTACCTTTTTTTAGTAGTTTATATTATCTTATTCCTGGAAATTTTTTTTTACTGCCTAAGTATATCTTAATACGCAAATACGCATTTAAAAGTAAGATAATTATAAAGCAATAGAACAGCTTTCTATTTTAGTGAAAAGAAACTAACACGAATCAGCTGTGAAGCAGTTGCAGAATTAGCTCCTTCTTTCATAAGGAACCTAGACTAATTTAGAGCTTAAAAAGATAATCTTTAAATAAATAAATTACCTACTTCAGCATCTTTTAGTTAGCGTCTTTTAGTAGGTTCATCAGTTTACCTAATTGTATAAAGTAATTTACAAAATGATCCTAAGAAAAATTAATGGGCACCCTTCTTAAATTTTCTCAAATTTAAACAGGCAAAACATTTTTGACACAGGATTACCTACATACATACATAACGCAATTCTTGTCAGTTACAACGTTTTTTGAAGGAAATGGATTGGATCAAAGAAACGACGTTTTTTTGCATATGAATGAAATATTTCCTATTCTCATAATCTAAATGTTATTCTCGTAAAATACAATCAAAATATCGATTTCTTGGTGCAAGACGGTTAGAATACATTAAGGTCAAGAGCAAAGATCGCAAGGGTGGCTTCCAAGTATTATCAACTCAATAGGATATCATAACGGAAATCGATTAAAGAATAACAAGTAATTCTGTAACTTCTTTCACATCACTAGCTTTCCATAATCAAAACCTTTAGAAAAATTATCATACGTCGATCATCCTTGAAACGATCCTTCAGACAAACTAGCGACATGCACAAATCCGAAATCGATACGAATATCGAAAAAGAAATGACATTCGTTCATTCACATTTAAATTTGGAACGTCAAAAAATCGGCATGGCCAGCGACAAAGGAGACCGTTTTAAAATTATGTTTATGAATTTGACACAATGGCGGGATTTGATAATTGAATTGTAACGCGGGGCAGTGGGTCGCGCCCCGCGGCAGCGCTACCACAATGCAACACACAAGTTAACTACATGCGCTTACAATTTTTATTGGCAATAGAATAAATGCATTCGCAAATTCGCAACGCACAGGTCTTGTGCCAGTAGAAAGGAATTTTAAATCGATAAATGATTTTTGCATATGACACGGGGGCACGCCGAATTGGAACTATGCATATGGAGATTTTTCGCCATGTGCAAGCAGGTAGTTTGGTTTATTGCGTGCAATGTGTACGTGTGATTTAAATTGGATTGTTGGGTTTACAACTGAATTTAACAGACCGTTACAAATTTGGTTATTCACAAAGCGATATAAATAAATTAGTAATAGGCAAATGATTCCATTAAACTTAGTGACTTTATAGCCTTGCAAATTTGTTTTGTGAGAAATGTATTGGATTATGTCAGTAAAGAATGGAGCAAATGGACACTTTGCTGTTGTTAATTTTGTTGTATATTTCAATAGACAAACGTTTAGGCATTTACGTTAACTTGGAATAGGCACGTACAAGTCTACAGATTCGTTTTTTGTATGATTTTTCGTTCGCAATTCGGAGACAAAGTAATTCTTGATTCATTGTAACAATCTACTATTCTGGAAAACGATTCTCTTCACAATTATGTCGTGGTCTCAAAATAAGCTTTTAAAAGTAGAATGAAAGAAAGTACACAGCGGTAAACCAAGTTTGTTATTATTTTATCGAAGCACTAAGGACTATACATGCGCAAATTTCTTTAGGCTTTTTTCGTACAAGTTCCGTACAGAAGGCACGTTATAATTAAGGGATAAACTACCACGAACTGAACATCATCTTTTATGAACACCATGTAACTGACGATGAATTTATTTCGTGGGACTGATGAATCGTTGATTTATTTCTTTAGCTTTATTAAAAGTTAGTACTTCTTCTTTGATGCCACGCAAATACTGACAGACCTCCAAACCATTCACTGTAAGCAAAGGATTTGGTCACAGCTACATACGTCGATTCTACACGGTTGCAATAGTGAGCACTAATACGCATAATACAATCTAAACGCAGCTACAATAAACTCAATAAATCGACATTAGCATACGATCCAGCCATTACAGAGATCACAACGCCAACTGTCAAATATGGTAATAAACCGATTGACGTTCAAAAACGCTCCATTTTGCAAATTTGTAACGCGTTGTACAAACTTTTGTACGACGTGCAAATCCGTTGCATATTATATTCTTTATTTAAATGCAAATTTTCTATAAAAATAGACAATTTGAAGTCGATAGAGAGCCAGCTTTGTCGAGTCGATGAACGGGCGTGAACGAATGGAATGAACGAGTTTTTTGCAAAGGTGAATCGATTTGATTGACAAAAGCGTTTGATCTTATTCTTATGTAAAGTCGATGCTACTGATATCCTTGGGTGACATGTCAACCGTTTTACGACAACGAGCTTAATACCAATTTAATACATGAACAACATGACATGATCATGATACACTACCTACGATATGCTGTGCTACGACAATAATTATGTACGTGCACCTAATTAAGCACTTGATTGTACAAAATAAAGATATAAAGACAAGTTACAAGCAATAAAATACAAAAACAACGGCGGTCTTATTCCTTTAAGGGATCTGTACCAGTCAACCTTAATTGACCGAGCGAAAGAAGTGAGCGAGCGTCTCCGTATCAGCTTTTGAAAAAAATGCTTTCGTATGTCTGTCAACCCGCCGTCTGTCCCACTGTCCGTCTGTCCGGCTGTTCTCATCTACAGGTCGCATTTCTCTACTGATTTTCATCAAATTTTTGCTAATTAAGTTTTTTGGTCGATTCGTTTTTTGTTTTTTTTTTTAAAGATCTGAAGCTCAAAGAGCCACTAGTATTAAGTGTGTTACGTGTTTTTAATGTATGCAAAATTATTGCTTACAAATGAAAACGTGTCTATACTTACCTACCTACAAAACAAAATCAACTTGTACTGACAAAAGAAAGAGTTTTTTTTAGGTGCTTGAAAAGATCGATTCACCATAAGTAGGCACTTTATTTATATGCCTTATTTACTTTTGTGGTCGTAACCATTTTGGCAACCAAACCGTCCTCAGCAGCAAATAGTTAAGTAAACCGTAAAATCGCCGGCGACACAATACAAAGATTACACGCCGAATGACGCAAACGTCCGCAACTAATGCCGCTTTATTTACATTTCTCACACAAGCGAGCACTTGCCGATTATCGATTCATTCGATGGACAATCGATACTGGCTGTCTCTGTCGTCGAGTGGCTTGCGAATGATGAGCGTGGACGATCGCATTGCATTGTTCTTTCTAGAGTTGCATTATGCCGTCCTCCGTAATTTGGAAGTGGCCAGTAATATTTCGCGAGTGTGTTTTCAAAATGAGAACATTTACCTAGAGCTTAAATAAACCTAGAGAGAAACAGACTGGCCAAAAAAAACCGAGCAAGACTGTAGGATATACAGGCAATTCTTGTCCTATAGTGAAACTAATTTATGTAATTTTTGATGATTTCATAAAAACTGTGCTATTTAGTAGGTAATATGTTTGTGTTAAGTTTTTTGATTTGAAATAGGCCCTGCCAAAAATAGCGTTAATTGTGGCTCGCCGCAATATTATGCAGCACACTATATTTGTCTTAGTTTTAAATAGCTAGTTTTTTTTCTGCTTTTATTTAAGTTTTTTTTTAAACGTACTGCATTTTTGTGTGCGTGTTTGTCGAATTCGTGTGAATAAACCTGTCTCTCTTTCTCATTTAAAACAAAAAAAAACACAAAGATAACGAACGATAATAGAACGCCACAGAGCGATCTCTACTTTATGTGTAAGTACCAAAAAAAAAATTTACTCAACATTTTATTCTATCACTTTGTTGGCGAGATAAATATGTATATCCATGCAAAATTACAGCTTTCTATTTCTAGCTAAGTAGCAAGCATCTTTGAGCTAATCCTTGGATGGACGGACATGGCGAAACTAGAAAGGTTCCGAGTCGACTACATAACACGGAACCCTAAAAAGGATTCCAAAGCTGACCACTTCAAATATAAAAGTACCTAAATAAGGAGTAAGTACCTACACAAATAAAATTGCAGCTTGCCCAAACCATACCCCGTTACATTCCCACTCAATTCACCAAAACCCCATAAGTACGTTTTTGGAAATTATCAAAAGCACGCGTTCCTACAAAAACTTCGTAACAAGGGATTAAGGAGCTCGCACTTCATTAAAAATAATGAAAGCTTAAGTACTTTCTTCCTGAGCATCTGCCTTAAAGCTCTTGACTTGACAATAAACATTGTATAATTTACAGGAATTCATTTACAGGCAACCAAATCAATTTAAACATCAACGTCTTTGGAATACGGGTCAGTTTTGGTTGGGTTGGGAACTGGTTAAAACCGGATATTTAAAAAAACCGGTCGCTATTAAGTGGGTATTAAGCGAGATTGTGGTCTAGTTCACAAAATGCGGATTTGTGGGATAGTAGGTTTTTGCATAGGGTTGGATGTTTCCTGATTTACCTATATTGATGACTCCTTGGCTTGGACAGTCGTTTGTCAACGGCAAACGCTAAGCAGCAGTGCTTGCAATGTTGTCTTCCGTTGTGAAGATTTTAAGACATCAGACTATTTTTACGTCCCACTCCTGGGCACAGGCCTCCTCTCAGAATGATAGAGCTTGGGCTTATAGTTCCACGTTCAGTGATGATTGGAAACTTCACACACCATTGAATTGCTTCGAGAAGTGTGTAGGTTTCCTCACGATCACCTGTAGTTTCTCACGTAAATTCCGAAAAACTCAGAGGCGCGAGCACCCTATTATTTTAAGGTACCTGTCGGTCAAACCAGCCCCACGACTACGAAGTGCAAAATTCGAATTTTGTGTCATGCCATCCCGCTCACACTCGTATTAAACGATATTAGCCTGAGGATAATAGGATCACACGAGTGTTTTAAAGCCTAATTATGTAGAGTTGCATACATTACTTTATCTACACACATATTATAAGTACTCTAAGATGGGTTCAGAACCCGAAGGCATATATCATACCCATACCTGTCACGAATTTGACTGTTTTTTTTTAACCATGGACAAACATGCCGAGCTGACGTTTCGTGAACTGTTTTTTTTTTTGTAAAAAATAAATAAATATCACATTATTAATTATACATGTCGGACTGAACTCGACTTATATACGTGAGTGATACGTTTTATTTCACTATGATTGTAAATTACGTTGGTTTTCAAATTCGATACATCGAATTCGATGTCGTAATGACCATTACTTGACTGCCAGACCTGCTGGTCGTGGTGGTTGGCGGCGGAGGCGACGATGTACTGAAATGCTGGTAATTTTCTACGGTTTCTGAACGCATTATAGAGGACTTATGATATGTGTGTAGATAATACCAATATCCATACCGCTTAGTTACGATTCAATTTTCGAACGCCTGTTCTGAAAGAAAAAAAAACTTGCTCTATCTTAAGCCAGTCACACACCGCACCCACACAGTTGACAGTGCTACCAACACGCTAAGGTTGAATTTAGAACCCACAGAGTAAGCAAAGAAAGTATAACTAGTTGTCATTGTGCCTCCGATTAGCATTACGCTGCAGCGGAAACGGATGACTTTTTTTTTACACAATAGTGGTAAGCCCGGTCGTGTGACTTCATTCAGCCAGCGTCAGATCCCACCGCCATTTGACTTTGGTCTAAAATATGGAGGCCAGGCTGAGACCAAAGCTTCTGGCTTTCTTTTTTTTTCTTTATTTATTTAGGGGCTTTGATTAGAGATGAACATGTCAGTCCCGTATAGAACAATATAAATATATAGAAAAAATTAATTACACAAAAAAGGTAGTTACACTTATTTCAAAAGACACTTGTAATCTGTATCACTTGTATCTTCGTGAGGGCTTTAGGACAACGAATGCGGGAGAAGGGCTGTGATCCCAGGGCTGGTTCGTACTTGGTTCAACAGTGCCCTAAGCACGACTTGTCGAATCCTGCGTTACGTTACGGTTATCGTATCGAGATCGAGAAATCTCATACTAAATTTTAGTTCCAAATACGCTCACGGGCGGGCGCTGCTCCAAACGTCATACAAACTCGTTATAGTTTACTATTCGATTTTACGTGACGCAGGATTCGACAAGTCGTGCTTAGGGCACAGATATCACTGGCGGTACAGCGCGGGAGTGCTGCGGATATTTTCAGTACTTTTGAGCCGGGTACGGGTCGCGTTGGGACCTGACGCGAACTTGCCGAGGTTTTGCTTTTATAATGTCACTTAATTTTTATTTTTTTAAGTTTAATTACAAGTTAATTAGCGAAGCTTTTTGTGGAAGAATTTTGTTTTTGTACCCTCTATGTATTGATCTGATTTCTCTTTAATTTATAACGTATCCAATTTTATGTCGATTTGAAATTAAATGAGTGTTAAATACTCGTAAGAATGATTTTAAGAATTTAGAACTAAATAAGAGGTTAGTTTTTAGTTTACATTTTTAGTTTTAGTTTAATTTTAACTGTTTTTTGTAATTAATTTTGCCTGTTATATTAAAGAAAGGATGTCAATAAGAAATGGTGTTAATTTCTTAAACAACCTGATGTCTGCAGCATGAAAACAATGATTTTGTGAATTTGTTTAGTAAACATTCAACAATTGTACAAAGATCATGTAAAGAACATTTTGGCTTACAAGTCGGACAGAATGACAGAGCCAAATGTCATTATGTGAAAATCGTCAACTTATTTAATTTAGTTTTTAGTGGCTCTATGCTGTAGTAGAGTAGACCTCGAGATTTTTGAATATTTTTAATTTTTAGGGTTCCGTATCTCAAAAGTAAAAACGGAACCCTTATAGGATCACTTTGTTGTCCGTCTGTCTGTCTGTCAATACCGTTTTTCTCTGGAACGCGTGGAGTGGAGGTAACATGCTGAAATTAATATCAAATACTCAAGCCTGCAGTTCCTTGAAGCTGTGAAAATATCAAACTTCTAAGTTAACACCATTATAAGATACAGTCATTATAAAGGTCGTTTCTATACAAATTGCCGTACCCTGAAAACCTAGAAACTCCAGTTGTCCTAGAAACTTGAAATTTGGTCGGAAGGTAGCATAACCACTCATAAAATTCTCAAAATCTTTTTTTTTATGTCTGTCTTTAGATTTCACAGAATAATATAAGATATGTTGACCCCACACTGCGTACATTTTGCTTAGGAGCAGGGCTCTTCTAACACTAGACAAGTTAAAACCCTGGGGAGAAGCGGTAAAATATTTGTACGGAACCCTCGTGCGCGAATCCGACTCGCACTTGTCCGGTTTTTTAATCATAGACAAACATACCGAGCTGACGTTTCGTAGACTGTTTTTTTTATTGTTAATTATGTTGGTTTTTAAAGACGTTTCAAATTTGAAACCCTTAACGGCATCGAATTTGATGTCGAAAAGTCATTACGGCATCGAATTGGATGTCGTAATGACTTTTCGTTACTGGTGGCGGTGAGCAGTCAACGACATGCTGAAATGCTGGTCATTTCCTTCGGTTTCTGAACGCATTATAGAGGACTTATGATGTGTTGTGGGTTAATAAAAATGTTTTATGGTTTAAGCTGATGGCCTTGTAGCCAATGCTTTATACAAAAAAAAACAACAAGATGTACTGTCACTAGCTGTCATCGCCTCAGCTGCGTCTGAGCAGTTCTCACGGAACTTAGCGCCTGACCTGCACAATTGTACGGATTGTACTTACTGCGCATTGTACAGTATACTGTGCATGCGCATTGATAGGGCTGCCAAAAACATTTCAGTTAGAATATAAATTAGCACTAAGTTCTTTGGGAAAATTTGAGAGCGTTTGTTTATTTTTGATATGTTTGTTAAGTTCGTAAATAAATAAAAATAAATATCAAGAAGCCACCTTGAAATCGACTCTTTTTTTATTGGAAGAGTTAGGCAAACGAGCAAGTAAGTCACCTGATGGCAAGCGATCACTGCCACCCACGAGTACCAGCAACCCCGAGAGAGTCGCTAGTCCGTTGCCGACCTTTAAAAGAAGACGTTATTATAAGTTACGCCACATTTTGTCATTGTAACCGGTCATATTATTTTGCGACAATTTTTGGCAGCCCTGAAATCTAAAATCAGGAAGTACAGGGGTGTGAGCCAGTATGACCTCAAGTTACTCCGCACCCTTAGCGAAATCTTCCTTTTTTTTCTATTCCATTCCCATTGTCGACATATCTAGAGCATTACACGGTAAAGGTATGAATCGAATCGACGAAAAAACGCAATAAATATCATTGAATTGTATTTAAAGGGGTTTTAAATTTAATATCGGTTCGATTGGGGTAGTTACCCTTTGGGAGACAAGAGCTGTAAATTTGAAACGATTGAGCGATTTTCTGCAATCAGTTTAGGGACCCGTGGAGTTTTTTTAGAACTTGGTGCAGCACTGCTGTGCATAACATCATGATTTACTTTCATTGCTGTAGTAGAGTATGTGAAAAATGTTAAACTATGCATTGATAGGGTTTGCTATGACATGTTTGGTCAGACGTTAAAAAAAATTGTATGTAAGTTGTACAGTCGAGAAAATTAATTCCTGACCCACCGAGGAACCTTTTCATAGTATACGTTACGTCATAGAGACATCGCATAGGAAAATCGTTATGGAGTTTATCATGAAAATATTCTATGGTGGGTCAGGAATTAATCTCCTCGACTCTACCTCTACAGACGATTTTTAACCGACTTCAAAAAAAGGAGGAGGTTCTCAATTCGTCGGTTTTTTTTTTTTTTTATATATGTATGTTCCCCGATTACTCGAAGACGGCTTTACCGATTTCAAAAATTCTTTTTTTGTTTGAAAGGCTATACTTTTTAGTTGGTCCCATTGTCACCAAGTCAGGATCTGATGATGGGATCCCAGGGAAATCGAGGGCAACCCTCAAATTTTATAGGGACAGATCATGTGTTTTATATATTTTCTAAAGCTATTTAAGTATTTGCGTCTGGTAGTCATCATACCATGTTGATGAGCTGATGATGGAAGGTACAACTCCTTAACGGTTAGGAGTTGGAGTATAATTCCGAAAATGTTAAATCATTATTCGAAAGGGTATACTCCTGATGTGGTCCCACTGTCACCAAGTCAGGATCTGATGATGGGATCCCAGGGAAATCGAGGGCAACCTTCAAATTTTATAGGGACGTATCATGTGTTTCATATATTTTCGAAAGCTATTCAAGTGCTTGCGTCTGGTATTCATTATTTCGTGTTGATGAGGTGATGATGGAAGGTACAACTCCTTAACGGTTAGGAGTTGGAGTATAATTCCGAAAATGTTAAATCATTATTCGAAAGGGTATACTCCTGATGTGGTCCCACTGTCACCAAGTCAGGATCTGATGATGGGATCCCAGGGAAATCGAGGGCAACCTTCAAATTTTATAGGGACGTATCATGTGTTTCATATATTTTCGAAAGCTATTCAAGTGCTTGCGTCTGGTAGTCATTATTTCGTGTTGATGAGGTGATGATGGAAGGTACAACTCCTTAACGGTTAGGAGTTGGAGGATATATTTTAAACATTAACGTTACTAAAAATTGAGAAATAAAAAATATTTTAACAAAAAGTAAAACCGCCTTCAAAAAAAACCTCAGAAAAATTATTTCTGATTTCTGTTTTTTTTCTGAAGTTTTTTTTACAGGATTAATTTGATTTTCATTTTCATTGGTTTTAGGGTTTGTCTCTTTAAGTTGAGTTGACACTAGCTCAAGCCAAACCAAGAAGAAGAAAGGATTTGTCGGCGTCTTAGATCTATAATTACTAGTAGATGTCAGGTCAGAACGTCGAAAACGGCGCGACAAAATAACGGCTCACTTGTAGAGTGAGCTCTTATTTATTCGTAAAGTCCTAAAAACGTTACGCAGCATTCGTAAAGTCGTGCTCGACCCTCAGTATAATTCACGACCAATATCGGAAGGGTGGTACTGAACCCTTTGAATTGTATCCTGGTATTCCTGATTCACCCCTGGTCTCCTGTCGAATCGTCTTGACGTTTTGGTGACGGATCGATCTGTTCCACACAATAGCCATCTTGTTTTTAATTTCGCTTTCATGATTTGTACTATTTTTACTCAGAATTTACAAAGCATTGTAAAACTACTGATGTTTTGTTGACTCTGAGTCGTGTTGTGTACATGCCACTGGGTACAGTTGTACCATTTTCAAAATTCAAAATTCAAAATTCAAAATTTTATTCAGCAAATAGGCAGTTGAATGCTCTTTTACACGTCATTTTTTCGAGTCTACCAGCGCTTTCGGAAAGACCATGATTGCCAAGAAGAATGCGCCGCAAGAAACTTGGCACAAAGTCATTTTTTCTAAAAACAAGTTACATTAGATCTTACAATACGTAACCACAGATTAATTACACAAAGAAAGCTCACTCTATCATTTAAAAAAATGAAGAGAAAAACAAATACCGTGTTTTAGAAAAAAGTGTAAAAAAATTTTTATTAGAACAGCAAAACCAGAACACTTTACTTTATTGGCACGTTTTAATTGAGCAGGAGATATTTAGGGTCTCCAGATCAAATATCTTTAGAATTACAAGGGGATGTATAGGGTCCCTGTCCTACCGTAGAACGTTGTCACAGTAAGTATCATAATAATTTTCCTTGGCAGGCATGCAATAGCACCACGACATTTTCTATGAAAAGGTTCCACAGTGGGTCAGGATTCAGTTGGATCTATAGTACAAGAGTGTTTCACCTCACCAGCTTGGAAAGGCTTTCTTTATCATTAGAAATTTAAGCGTGGAAGGGTTTTTGAAATTCGAACGTAAAGTTCGTCATCACATTCAAATTTTAAAAACCTATGCTGGCTGGACCTGACTTTTGGATGTCGGTTTTTAACCGACTTCAAAAAAAGAAGGAGGTTATCAACTAAAAAACAATTACTTTGCTCACCCGCGACCACTAATGACAAATAGTTATATCTGTGCGGCAAATGTATGTTTCCATGCAACACCTCCGCCTCCACTGCTACACGAATCAACACATGCGAATCATTAACTAAGTTGAGTACATGGTTTACATATGTCAGTAGTGGAAGTGGTGGCATGTTGAGCGGTTGTTGTTGTGCTTCGTAAATGGCCTCGTGGAGAGTGCCGAAACGCGTCAGCGTTTAGTTTAGTGGTGGTGGTGATAGTTGGGTCTGTGTGGCATGTGTTGATTTGTGTAGCAGTGGAGGCGGAGGTGTTGCATGGAAACATACATTTGCCGCACAGATATAACTATTAAAAAAAAAAAACAAACAAAAATAATCAATAAAACGGTTATTTTCATTGATTCAGAAAATAGTTCCATCTCTTGCCACTAACGCGTAACTGTAGAAGTTCCGTAGTGGGTGAGCCGCTTGATTAAGCTACTCATAGATGGCGCTGAGGAGAGATCTTCCAAATAAAAATATGACACAAGGCATTGAAAAATTCGTTAGGTACACCAACGTTAAGTATAGCTTAATTGGTGGAGCGTGGTACGGATTACCGAGGTTGCTGGTTCAAGTCCAGCTGCTTAACGGATTTTTCTTTGCATTGTCATTGTATATTTATAACTATTTGTCATTAGTGGTCGCGGGTGAGCAAAGTAATTGTTTTTTAGTTCATAAATATGGACCTCCGCAAAGTAACGCCTGATTCAATAAATTAGGAGGTTATCAATTCGTCGGGATGTTTTTTTTTGGATCCAAGTTGGCTTGAACCTATTTGTCATTTTGGACACAAAAAAAATCGCTTACCATCAGGTGACCCACTTGCTCGTTTACCTTCCGTAACCCGCGACCCAAAAAGAGGGGTGTGTTATAAGTTTGACATGTGTATCTGTGTTTCTGTCTGTAGCATCACAGCTCCTAAACGGATGGACCTATTTCGATGCGGTTTTTTTATCAAAAGCTCGTTTAATCGAGATGGTTCTTAGCTAAGTTTCATTAAAATCTTCTTACCCGTTTTGGAAATATTGAACTTTGAAATGACAATGTCGGGGCTTTTTCAACTTTTCTAAGTTATTTATAAAACTATCGGGATCTATCATGATACCATGAGCGATGCCAAATAACTAGATCTCATAGTTTAGCGAGATCAGCATACTTACCTGTTTACGAAAGACCGGCCAGATTCACTTTTCAAGGTTTATATAATGTAACAGGTTTGAAGTTAAACGGATTCCGAAGGTAAATTATTTTACGAGCGAAATTTTATAGTTCGGTAGTGCTTGCGCCATCATCGAATTAATTAATGGAGATTGATGGGTCAGCCAAGTTAAATTAAATTAAAAAAAAAGTATTATAACAGTCTATTTTTGCCACGTAATTGGCTGCTAAATAATGTAAAGTAAACTTTATGTATTTTTTTTATTTTCCCAGTACGACAAAAAAAAATTGTCTATCTGTATACTTGCGTTTCAGCTTGAAATTTAAATTGGAAGGAAATAGACAATGGCTACTTAGGTACAGTCAGCGTCATATAAATCGTATGGTGTACCGAACTATTTGAGCACTTTGGATGTCACCATATATATGAAGCTGACTGAACAGCCCCCCATTGCCACCTTGCATTTTCTTTTTTTTCTGTTTTATTTATTAAATAATATAATATAAATAAATAAATATCACGGGACAACTTGACATCAATTGACCTAGTCCCAAACTAGGCAAAGCCTGTACTATGGGTACTAGACAACGGATAAACATACATATATAGATAAACACATTCTTATATACATATTAAACATCCAAGACCCGAGAACAAACATTCGTATTCATCGTTCAAACATCTGCCCCGACCGGGATTTGAACCCGGGACCTCAAGCTTCATAGTCAGGGTCTCTAACCACTAGGCTATTCGGTCGTCAAGTGTCGTTAAGTATGTGATGTTCAATAAAGAGTTCTTGTATTGTATTGTGTATTGTACCAGAAACTTCGGCGCCGAGTCGTGCGCTCCCAGAGGTAGGATTACCAATCTGAAACATGTCGGGCTAAGCATGTCGAAAAATGGCTTTTCTGAAAATAACTGCGTAATTTTATTAAGAGTATTCTGTTTTAATTAGGTATAAGATTTAGTTTTAAGGAATATAATTTGGTCATCACCAGAACGATTTTCAATTGTTATTGCTTTCTTGCATCGTAACTATATTTACGGGTTATGTTATCAGAGACTTGGCGAAACACTACCGAGCACCTTGACAAACATTGACATTAGAATAACGCGATTTTAATAAGTTGACAAATTAGACAGCGTATATTTATTTAATTTATAACCCGGTTTATTAATTTATTCAAATTATTGCAATTTTCGTATTCGAATCCCTCAAATACACGGTAGTAAAATGACCTGGTGAACTAAATCCGTGTTAAAATAATCATTAATTGTAGTTATTTTTATATTTTATAACAAAACCATGAATTTGTGTGATATTGAACTGTGTTATAAAATATTTTAACATAGGTACTGTAATATCTAAGTAATATATACCTAATATATTAAATTAACAGTTAATTATGCAGAATTTTATGACATCATCAATAGATCGTAATTTTTTTGTGCTCACATATTAAAAAAAACTTTTTGTACTACAATTTTTCAATTCCTTAAAACCGTGGCAGCAAAAGATTGCCACGCCTCCCTATTAACTCTTAAAATAACGTAATAAAATCAATTCCGCACATTGCATCTCAATCCCGAAAGGATCTCGCATAATTCAGCAATAAACGCTAAATAAATACAATATTATTTATTGATATCTTTGTTACCCCAACCTCCCCTAAAAAAAGAAAAAGGGTTACCATCACAAGCTTAACAACGCAAGCGGAAAAAAAATGGAAATAAGAAATCTTTATACAAATTTGTGCTTACGCAAAGACGACAGCGACACGCTCAACGGCAAATGTTATGTCGGCAATGCCATACATTAGGGAAGCTACTTTAGGGGAAAGTGGGCGTAAAGGTGTCAAACTTAATAAATTATCTGGAAGATAATGGTCTTTGGTTATGGATAATGTATTTATCGCTCATGTTAAGGGTCGTATGACGACGTATGTTTGGCAGAAAGTGACAGTTGATTTACAGTTATCTGCTTTTTTTGCCGACTGTAAATAAAGCGGAATTGCATTTTTAAGTTGAAAATAGAAAATATACAACAAGTCAGTAACAACTAATTAAAAACCGTTACCTACAATTTGTGTTACATACAAATAGCATGGATCTTTATTTTTTTTTGCTGTCATATAGCAAAATTGGCGACGAATGTCGCAACAGTTTTTTTTCTTATAAGATTTACGACATCAACTATACTAAATTCCAATGAGAAAACTAGTACTGCAGCACTTGAAATGTAATTGCAAAAGTGGTTATTCTAACTAGATAAAAAAAAAAGTTTTCTTTAATTTATTTGGTCAACATCTTGTAAATCGTGTTAGTAAGTTTTGGGATCATGTTCTGTATTGATGTTGGTGATATAAAAATAAATTAATGTAAATGTTTTTTTACAAGGAAAAAACAAAAGAAAATAATTATCAAAAGCCCGGCTAAGCTAACTATTAAAATGCAATAAAAGCAAAGAACTTCTTAATAAGGGTGAAAACTTACTTTTAACATATCAAATATATATTTTATTTTACTTGTTGTAGTTTTTGACTCTTCTTAACTGAAAATATCTTTCTGGGCACCTGATCAACGAAACACGTGACCGAAATGCTAGCCTATATTTGTCTCAAAGGCCTAGTATATGCTATTCAACGTGGCAATGCCGCCAGCATGTTGCAACGTTGCCAACTGGTAGCGGCTTATTTTTACATTAATAATTATAAATAAAATATCATGGGGCAAATGGCACTAATTGACCTAGTCCCAAACTAGGCAAAGCCTGTACTATGGGTATTAGACAACGGATAAACATACTTTTATAGATAAATGCGTACTTATATGCATATTAAACATCCAAGACCCGAGAACAAACATTCGTATTCGTCAAACAAACATCTGCTACGACCGGGGATCGAACATGAGACCTCAAGCTTCACAGTCAATAACCAACAGGCTATTCGGTCGTAAATTTTTAGATAGGTTTTAGACTATAGTTTCTGTGTTTGTTTATATATTTTTTCCCTTAATAAATGTATAAATTACAGACATAAAAAAAAACTGTAAACTAAATCCGCTTTTAGCTATGTCAAAATTACCCGCTTCCCCTCGCGACACAGTCATCAAGCCACTTTACAGCAACACCAAGAAGGCGTTACAACCATGTCCAATTAATGTATCCAACGAATTGTCGCAACAATAAATAATAGAAATAATAATTGTTCTCATAAATAATAGAACATATTTATGGGCCCAGTTCTAAATCTTATTTTATGGGAACTGCGGTCGGCCGGCTTAGAGGCGATTTAGCAGATGGGGAACTTAGACAGGTTTTGGAAAACATAGGTTCTTGCAACGTCATGATAGTTTTATCATCTACTACTAGCTGATGCCCCGCGGCTTTGCCCCCGTGAAATATTCCAAAATGAGCTAGTGCCCTATCCCGTGGTAATCTCGAAAAATTCCTTCTTAGTGCACCTCTGGGATGCTCAAGGTATATGTTTGCCAAATTTCAAGTCTCAGGTCCAGTGGTTTAGGCTGTGCGTTGTCTGTCAGTCAGTCACGGTACTGTTTTATAGCTGTATAGATTACTATTATTATACAAGATGATATTTTGAAAATGTAGTTTGAAATTATTGTCATCGCCATTTAGATTTAAACTTAGAATGGGTCCCTTTGTTTTCCGTGCAATTGGAAATCATAAATAATGACAATGTTTGTCATAAAGTCATAATCTATCAGTAGTCAAGTCATCATCATCAGCCTATCTACGTCCCACTGCTGGGCACAGGCCTCCTCTCAGAATGAGAGGGCTCAAAGGGCAGTAGTCAATTAAGTAATTGACTACTGCCCTTTGATAACTCTTTTTTCAGAGAAAAATCAGGAATTATGTAATAATAATAATAATAATAGCTTTTATTTTCGACCAACATGGATCATTGATCATGGATCATTGGTAATGGTCTACCCTGTGGAACTCTTTATGTTATAAGTTAAGGTTTATTTCATTATAATCCTGAATAATTACCAGTTTCAGAGAAAAAAAGAGTTATGATATTGAGTGCTCTACATTTAGAGATTAAAATCCCGTTTTAAAAAAAAGTACTAGACATGGATAGCTTGTCCCATGGTGATGATAATAATAATAATATTGTACATAAAGTTCGAAAGCTATGGAGAGGGAGGTTATAATAACAACGACCAGTGCTACTCACGTTGACCTACCATATACTAATGATCACCAATACAACCATCAACCTTTTAAAATAGCACATAATCAATAACCAAACGTATGACAATACAATCGTGCAGTCACGTTCCCACGTCGGGAGCCGCGTGCGCAACTTATAAACCCAATATAAACCTTACAGCCACAACTATACACTATAACGTCAACGGCGGCGCGACGAACGAATTCTCTCTTCATTGCGCGGTGGAGACGCTCATAACACAGCGGTTTGTTGACAATACACTCAATGTATCACGAAAACGGTTGCGTAGTCTTAGACAGAGCGTTGGGTAGGTATAGTAGGTACAGTGTGTTGGGTGAGGCTGATCAGTGCGCGGGCGCTGGTGGCCGATGTATATGTAGAGAATAACGATACAGCAGTATATAAAGCAGACAAACGGGAGGCGCCTTTGGATCTATGCACTACAATTTTTCTGCCACCTTTTTGAGGGGACGAGGAACACACACATACAGCACACGCCTACGTTCATGTCAAAATTTGTTACATTCCTACAAACTCACACTAAAACAAAACTATGACACAAATGCCAAAAACACGCACACAATCAACATACCCTTTTAATTTTGCACAGACTTAATGTTAGAGTTTTGGCAGAGGGGAAATCACGCGTTAACATCTCCATTCCTATCCTGCTATAAGCAGCAGTAGGTGGGAGAAAGGGTCAAAATTTAAGGTGAAGCCCATTGATTTACCTACTAACACCATGGCCTTTGGGTCTAGTGCAAAATTCACGAAAAACGTGTTCCAGTACACAAACACGGCATTTTTCGATGACAGCCATACGTCATAGTGCTGTCGTTCGACCTAACTAAGACTGACTGACGCTCGATAAGTGGTCTTTTGGTTCGGACGTTTTCAAGCGCTAACCCGAAGTCCATGGTGTTGGTAAGTCAATGGTAAAGCCCATTGATTTCCTAACACTAAGACCATGGACTTCGGGTCTACAAAATTCACGAAAAATGTGTCCCAGTAGAACACAAAAATGTGTCCTAGAACGAGGAAATAGACGAGGTATTTCAGGCACTATCGTCTCATCTGGCATATACTGTATCAGTTTAATATTCGACACATTCAAAAAGCATAATTCCTCTCACAATTCCAAAATAAAAAAGGCATTAAAAATATATCCCTCATCGGAGATAACAGTCCATTATGACGCGGGTCCGAGGCGGCTAGAACAAACAACCTTACGCATACCAAACTGCTCTAAAAAGGCCTGAGCGTACTCAATTCCCAAGGCGCTTACGCCATTTCGTATTAAGGCACTCCACATTTTTTCGAAAGAAAAGGAATGGACTCGCTTTGTCGCCCTCCCATATATGCTGGATTTATTAGTTAGAGAGAGATAGAGAAGGGTTCTAACCAGGTAGACGCGCTGTCTACCACGGCAGACAGAGAGGCACCAAAGTTTTTGTTTAATTCCATTTCGTTATTTATGGCCAGTGCTTTCCTCGGCTTTCTTTTTCTAATTCATATTGCTGGCTGTTAATAAACATTGTTCTTTATTTAAGGGGTTTCAGTTGTAAAGTTTTATGACAACAATTTGTAACAGAGCAAGTTCCCTAAACAGTTTCTAGACTTACATCTTAACTTCAATGTTAAATACTTACTTAGTTATCGAGTTTGGATTTGACTAAAGGTATATAGATAACTGTCAACTTCACCAACATTTTGTTATTCATGTAAATTATTTCGGTTCCCTAATACACTGCTCAGTCAATAAACAATTCACTGTGACTAAATCAAATTACGAGAGGTCATCGCGCGACCCGTCCATATGTTTTTGTTTATTAACACCACATGTCGTTTTTGATCGCCTGGTAGATACTTTGGAATTAATTTTATTTGGTAATTGTTGTTTATTCACAATAGGTAGTTAATTATGTATGTATGTACGTATGTATATCTCTTTATTGCACATAAAACAAAAAAATACAGATAACAGAATAAAAGCAAATGTACAAAGGCGAACTTATCCCTTAAAGGGATCTCTACCAGTTAACCTTCGGGCGATTGACAGGACATCAGAAAAATGTTTTTCAGTTGTTAAAAATAATAATGATAATAATCAAAAGTTGCTGTTTTTTTTTTTTAAATAGGTTCCGTCCATTGGAGGACAATTTTGCTAGTGTTTAGTAGGTTTTGCCGTTGTACGGTAAAAAAAATGTAGAAAACGAAATATGAGAGGTATTTATGGTGGATGGTGAATGAACGATGACCTGTTTAATGTTTAATCTAATCAAAAGTTCAAAATGTGCTGTTTCACTATAAATCAGTGTTGCCATTCACAAACTTTCTTCTGTTATCAGTGCCCTAAGCACGACTTGTCGAATCCTGCGTTACGTTACAGTTATCGTATCAAGATCGAGAAATCTCATACTAAATTTTAGTTCCAAATACGTTCACGGGCGGGCGCTGTTCCAAACGTCATACAAACTCGTTATAGTTTACTATTCGCTATTATCTCACTATTATCAATATGCCAAAATGCTTTCAGGTTTTTCATTAGCATTAAGTATTCATTAGTTCATAGTTCATTAGTTATGTCGTGAAAAGGAAACATACCAGAACACTGATATCTACCATAGAAGTAATAAGTACCTATACGTTGGAAAGGCTAAGTACATTGATCTTGATCAAGTTTATTAAACACATTTTGCCGTAGCCATTTTGGAACTAAGTAACAGCGGAGGGTCGAGCACGACTTTTCGAAACCTGCGTCACGTAAAAATAGTAAACGTTGTCGAGTTTGTATGACGTTTGGAACAGCGCCCGCCCGTGAGCGTATTTGGAACTAAAATTTAGTATGAGGTTTCTCGATCTCGATACGATAACCGTAACGTTACGCAGGATTTGAAAAGTCGTGCTCGAACCTCAGCACTGAGTAGCTTTGAACTAAAGCGTCGGAAAATTTCGTTGTAGATTTTTTATTGTAGGGACACAAACGGGGCGCTAGAAATCGTCACATTGGGCTATAGCAGCTCATTAGCTAGTCTATCTATCTGTCATTCTTCGCCAGTGAGAGACAAGCTACTGGCCTATGATTTGACAGATGTACCTCACTCGACACTAGCCAGACCTAACGGATAGCGGAAATCTCATTCTATCACCTTTTTAACCGACTTCAAAAAATGGAGGAGGTTCTCAATTCGTCGGTTTTTTTTTATGTATGTTCCCCGATTACTCGAAGACGGCTGGACCGATTTCAAAAATTATTTTTTTGTTTGAAAGGGTATACTTTATAGTTGGTCCCATTGTCACTAAGTCAGAATCTGATGATCGGATCCCAGGGAAATCGAGGGCAACCCTCAAATTTTATAGGGACGTATCATGTGTTTCATATATTTTCGAAAGGTATTCAAGTACTTGCGTCTGGTAGTCATCATCTCGTGTTGATGAGGTGATGATGGAAGGTAGAACTCCTTAACGGCTAACCGTTCCTAACTCTCCGTTGGCTAACTCCTAAGAGTTGGAGGATAATATTTTAAATGTTAACAACTAAAAATTGTGAAATAAAAAATCTTTTAACAAAAAGTAAAACCGCCTTCAAAAAAACCTCAGAAATAAAACATAAAATAATCCCCAAAAAGCCATGAGTTTTATGGTCTAGCAGAAATATGAAGGCGGTGCTTCATTCCAAGAATATTCCGCTAGCACCGCACCGACTTCATATTTCTGCTAGGCCATAAAACTCATGGCTTTTTGGGGATTATTTTGTCTTTTTTCTAAAGTTTTTTTTGAAGGCGGTTTTACTTTTTGTTAAAAGATTTTTCTTTCACAATTTTTAGTTATGTTACAAAGAGACTTTCACTTGTTAATTGTAACTTGTAGCTTTATAAAACACGGCCCTGGCTGTGGGTTGACGGAGTTACTTTCCCATTTATAACTGGTAGGTAAGTACACACTAATAATAATAATGGGCAGTTTTGATGAAAAGTTGAAAACGCTCACCGGTGCGAGAACAGAAAGTCCAAAAATACCTCAGCCCATTCAAATAATACTGGCCTCAAACATCCTTGACTACAACACCAGCCAAAAAAAAACCCATAATGGCTAATAGAGGTCCTCCACACGAATCAAAGCCAAGTGGCTCCACCTTTGATCCTTTATAGGCAGCTTTTTCCGCTTGGAATTCGGAGTGTGGAGAGCCCTTCACTTAGCGGCAGTGTCCGGCGAGGAAACCAATTATGAGATTAATGTCATGCGTGTAACCAATAATATTATAAACTCATAAAACAATCGAAAAAATTGTTCCGAACAAACAAGTTTGGACTGAGGCCAAAGAGGCTACGGTTGTAGCCTTTTCTGCGCTTCATTTTCGGCGTGCTAATTAACCTGTAATTAAACTTAAAAAAATAAAAATTAAGTGAAATTATAAAAGCAAGACCTCGGCAAGTTCGCGTCAGGTCCCAACGCGACCCGTACCCGGCTCAAAAGTACCGAAAATATCCGCAGCACTCCCGCGCTGTACCGCCAGTGATATCTGTGCCCTAAGCACGACTTTTCGAAACCTGCGTCACGTAAAAACGAATAGTAAACGTTATCGAGTTTGTATGACGTTTGGAACAGCGCCCGCCCGTGAGCGTATTTGGAACTAAAATTTAGTATGAGGTTAATCGATCTCGATACGATAACCGGAACGTTACGCAGCATTCGTAAAGTCGTGCTCGACCCTGTGATATAAATGTCACTATCTACCTCTTTATATATATATATCATTGCGTGTAAGAGTTTAGGTTTTGTTGTTGCAGTAAGGAGCAGTTTGGAGACATCAAATAACATTTTCAATGAATAAATTGGTTGTATCACGTACTACTTTGCGGAGCCATATTCATGAACTGAAAAATATTTTTGCTCACCCGCGGCCACACGTGTAACTTAGCTACGTCTATGCGAAAAATGCATGTTTTCATTTAAAACATCCCATGCAATGCAAAAAATTAGCGTAATCCTAACAATTTTGATTTCAACGGTTATTTTCCTAATCCATAGACTTCACATCCTAAGTTCCTCATAATTCTCATAGTCACAACAATGGGTGGCGTAGGTATTTGTCAACGTCACCCCTAGGCGTTGGACCGTGGCCATTGCTTGCGGCTAGGATTAAAACGAGTTCGGATAAAACAAGTGGGTAATTCGTCTTGGGTAAGTGTAAAATGGGGTGAGCGGTTTTGGGGTTAAAAAGTTTTGTAACTGATTTGAGTGGCATTCTACTCGTACTGGCCGCTTAGCGAACATTGGTGTGGGCAACGGCTAGTCAGAATACAGCCAGACGCAAACTAATCGCTCTAATAATCTGCTAATATTATAAATGCGGAAGTTTGTAAGTTAATTTCAAAGAAAAACTATCAGAGATAAGTAGGCTTTAATAGTTGACGAACTTATTATGTTTGTCTATGTCAATAACCAATATAAAATGACCCCACACTGTATACAGTTTGCTTAGGGCTCTGCTAACACTGGTTTCTAATAGGTGTGATGGAAATACCTTTAAAATTAGGTAGGTATCCATGCCAGGGCTTTTTCGTAATGGCTTATGAACCCTATCCTGCGCGTGTCCGACACTCTCTTGACCGTTTTTTTTACAATGAAGTGTTTACTTACTTATGATTATTTCAAACGTCACACTCGCGTGTGTTCCAGGACCCTAGAGTGGTAAGGCCGGCTTGGGCTCGTTACCCACCGGCCGCGCGCGTCCGACCCGTTCGTGAAGGTGGCCGATTGTCTCCTCGCGTCCTAGAACAGGGACTGGGATTATAAGGTCACTGGCGAGCTTCAGACGTATCTCTTCACACTAGTGACTCTGTGAGCTGAGGACCTCACGAGCTCAGTTTTGAACATTTTTCGTTTTATTTTTTCCAAAAAACGAATCGTCAAAAAATAGCTATTAATTATTGAATACCGCTTACAAAATTTCACGAGAACCTGTAAGGGAGAACAGCATACCTACGATAGATTTTTGCCCAAGCTGAAACGGAGCCCCTTCTTCACCCTGTCCGTGATAAAAAAATCACCTATCACATAAACAGTTGGCGTGCTACCGAAAATTATCAGAATCGTCGTAACAACTAAACGCTTTAGATCACAGTAAAGTCCGGTACAGTTAAATCCATTTTACTAAGAATCGGCCCAGGTACTCTCGACACCGAACGCGCCAACTAGATCAAGAATGAAGCCATCCACCGACCACAAAGCATTCTTTGTGAACGCAACATCATATTATGACGAACGCATGCATAAAGCATGAATGGAACGCATCCTTTGCCGCCATTAATATCGACCAAATATGGACGCGCCAGACGCTCTGGAACCGACCTAACAAATGGCCCAAAAAATCCATAAGCATTATTTATCTATTCCGATTCTGTCGTGTGTTCGGCACGATATTAAAATACAAACATGAACAATGACACTTCATTGTTGAAAGAAAAAAAGGCATAGGGAAATTTATATCCACCGCCTCCGCGGACAATGGCCGGCGGGCGGGGCGGGGGATTCTTTCTACGTGAAAAAAAGTATCAATGAATGTGGGGGACAAACGGAGTCCGATTCTGGGAACGGAGGACACGACGTACCTAAGTCGGCGTGAAATTCGCGCGTCGCCAACACTACGTGGCGTTGCGGCGCAGAGCGGTAGGTAGCATTGTCACTTCGCCATTGTAACTCAAGATGAGTTCCCAATTGAAATTTAATGGGAATATCGTCAGAATACAGAACGAACCAGAAGCCGCGTTCAATCATACCCGCACGCCGCGCAATCCTAATTGTTCGAAAACAATGTAGGTAAGTACTTACACTTGAATGTGATCCTATCCTGTTTATTATAAGCCCAACGGCATTTCTGCATGTAAAAACGACACAAGACGGCACAATAATAATTAATATCGTCATTCGTACAATACGTAAGAGGAATTTAAAGTGCGTGCGATCAACTTTTCCCTTATTTGTAATTCTGCGTTCACCGCGTAAGACAAATGTTTGGTATTTACATTAAGTATAATAATATGACGTAAAATGACATGCGTCAAACGCATCGCGTTTATGCGTAAAACACCTGCGCGCTTTATTGTAATATTGGTTGGCATTGGCACTGGTGGCTTCAGTTTTACGCGCGCTCGCGGGTTCTGGTTTACTCTGTATTCTGAGGGCTTTCAAATGAAACTCGCGTCTTCGGCCGATGCGATAATGGCTGAGACTAGACAGAATGAGCCGTTTTATACTCATTGATGCTCATTCCATGATGTTAAATTAAACTTTGTGGCGGCACAATGCCGAATGCTATTCTTGCTTTGCGTTTTACATTCAATGGGATGGATGGCATTGTTGCATATTAACAATTTATATACAGTGCTATCTGTTGCTATGTGGATGAACGAAGCGTCGTAACGTTTATTGGGAAGGCAGGGACGTAGTTATCTTAACGGGCAACAGAACTAAATATGATCTTACATGATCTTGATAGAGAGGTCTTTGAAGTAATAAGGTTTTGATTAACTAAAGATTCTGATATGAATTCACGTAGGTAAGAAGTTTTAAGGACAGACATGAGAGGTAATAAGATTCCAGTAAGAAGGTCTTATTAGAATGTATGTTGCCGTTCGAATAGAGAACTAAATATTCAACCTTGAGGTCACCAGTCCAGATAATACTTAATTGAGTAATTTTTTTAGCATTGTTTTAATTGCCTTATCAAGATTCATTTGTTTTTTGGAGCGAAGAGTCAAAAGCTGTTTAAACCGACTTGAATGATCGGTCACTACACTATAGAACTTTTTCACAATAAAATTGTCTCGCAGATTTCCTTAGCCGCCATTGGCCTGTGTAATACTATTTTGGCATATTTGGGAAAAAGTGTTACAAGTGAAACACACAGCAGTCGATAACTTGCTTCGTTGTATCGCAAATCAAAGGAGAATAAAAAATCTACTTTACCATTTACCTCCTTCTTTTTCTTAGTTCTCTTCTTAATCCCGACGAATTGAGAACCTCTTTTTTTGAAGTCGGTTAAAAATAAAACAGTGGGCGTGCAACTCAGTCATAAAGGTGCATTCTCACGAGCGAATAATTGGGCCCAGTGGGTACCGGCTAATCCCGGGTTCGATTCCCGGTCACATTGTCATCATCTCATGTGTGTACCATTGTGGGGGGCTTAATCAATTAATTTCATCGTGCACTGATAATAAGTATCACACGCGCGAGTTGCCCTCAATGTGCATTCAAGTGCTCATCCTATGTGTCCTCCGCTTTATGTTTCTGGGCTTTTGAAAATTTTGGCTTTATTGGATCAGAAAATGTCATATGTGTCCATTGTACGTAAACTTGGTTTGACAATTATTGATGTTTCTAATTTTACGTCAAGATTACGGTGATACTTTGGGCGATTGATACAAAATATGTTACAAATGATACAACACATAATGGTTTATTTATTTAGATTAATTTCAGGTTCCGTTTCATTTTAACTTTGATTAGTATGTCTCTTTTTTTTTCTGATGTACCTAACTGGTAAAGATCCCTTTAATGCTTTTGTCCTGCTACCTGTTATCATGTTTTATCTGCAGTAAAGATATATAAATACACACAAACATAGGTACTTAAAACACACTCAAAGCAATAAGGTGCTGCAGTAAGAATTGTTAATGAATGAGCTTCTTTTCTCTAAGTCGCTATTAAAAACAAAACACACCCGCAGAGAACATCTTAAATTGCTCCTTTTACCGATTTCCCGCAAAATACCAAAGTCATACCGATACCGTCGGTCCCTCAAACGCTCGGATCCAGCTTAATCCTACTTAAGACGCTTAACAATGGACCTTCACTCTTCAACAAACACAAGCAGTTGAAGCCAGGATGTTAATGAAATACGGTGCAACAATGAAGCTAAGCTGGTGCCTCAATGTCTGGCGAAGAAAAAGAAATCCCTGATAAATTAGAATTTTAGGCTACCGATTACCGAACTTAAGTCAATTGTTAGTGTTCCCCGAAAAGCTCTGGCCAATGGTATTGTAGTCTAAGTGGGTTATTCAAAATTGTACGGTACTTTATTAAAGGTTTTTGTTATCATTCCGTTGCATGGACGGAAGTGGGTTAACAGATGTTTTTGGTAAATTAACTGGAGATTATAATGAACCTGTAGCTATTACAGGGTTTCTAGGAAAGATACATTTTCTAGTTTTAAAGTTTTTTTTTAATGGATCGTTTGTTCCGATTCATTGTCGATGATTGTAAAATTATTAGATATTTAAGATTTATGTTTATGTCATAAAAGGATGACATAAGCGATTGTGATTGAAATTGTTATAAATAAAATTCCTACACGAGACTTTATTTGAATAATTAGGTTCAGACAATTCGTTCGTTTATATTAAGAACAATTAAAGAAATTGAATCACGTTACTTCTGTAAGACTTTTTCACAGTACATTACTTAAAATGGTTTCTTATTTACCAATGCAATATTTGCAGCGAAAGAGTTCCACAGTGGTACGCGAATCAGTTTCTTCGAGTCGAAATAAAACTACAGTTGATTCATCCCTAAGACATGTTTTCTCGTGGCCGTGAGACTCGCAAAAGCTCTGCTTTACAATTTACTTAGATTACTTCAAGCAAAACATGTTTTCATTTGCCCTTTTTTCCTGCGGTTTGTTTGCTTTCTCACAAAACCTTAACAAACTTGGAACAATATCTTTAGCTCCGTTCAAACCTCAATCGGCAACCGATAACATCTCTTAAGTATTCAAAAACTACATTTATGAATGAACTAAGAAATTACGCGAACAAAGATGGGATTACTGGACTGTCAAAGACCGATTATCTAGCGTAAAGCGTATTGGTCTGAAGTGAATGAAACGAACGGAATGAATGAAACCCCGCGAATGGGGAAGAGCTTACGTTCTGCTAATGCTACTGTTGTAAATATTTGTGAATGATACTGAACTAGGTAGGAACTGAATGAGACTGAAGGATGTCCTTTGAATGATATCAGTTGATCTGCCGCAAACGTTTCGTTGTCGCTTCATGGTCAGCCCCTTGATCTAAAGATCAGTCAACAAACAACAAGTTAAGCTACTTGTAATCAGCAATGATTGTATGTCCGATCTCGTGTCGGAAATGTATCTGAGAATATAACTACTTATTTACAAATTTAATGTAAAGACTGAAATCCAGACGGATTTGCTAAACCAATTCAATATATCAATTGAAATGGTAGCCTTGTAAGTGCATATTACTATGTAAAGGCAGATGTTGGTTTTGTATTGAATTTATTTAATCTTAGCAACATAGTTTGACCAAAGGGCCTTCAATTGGTCAGGCAATTTGGCCATAAAGCGACCAATTCACTGAAATTGCATTCATTAATTCAAAAGGCTTGGCCACAACCACGTATTCAGTGCACCTTTCAAGCACTTGACTTCCGGCTGTTAAGATGACAACATTGACAATATTGACGACTCAATTGTACAAAATCTGGGAAATTGACCGGATGTGGAATCCTTCTTAATGTGTGAGGCGAATAAAAATTACAAAGCTACTTTTGTCAACATAGACAGTCCTATTGTCGAAGCTTAGGATTCAAAATGTGAGAATGGAATTGGTAGCGGGAGTAAAGCTATAGTTCCAATAAACGCAACGCTGGTAAACAATTAAAATTGTAACAAAATGATGAATTATACAATTCGCGACAAAGAATTTTATGAAACCAATATTGTACGGTTGTATGGCCGGATGCGACGTGCCGAGCTATAGTTTTCGTTGTTTGTAAGGGATTTGGGATAAATGAAAGGCATGTGGAGACAGTTTCGAATTCCAATAAATCGTGCGTGGGCGGAACAGGGGAGTTGAGGAGTAGTATTTGTTGATGAAAATATGTATTTATTATTGCGACTGTGGGAAGAATACAAAATTGTTCACATTCTACAATAAATTTACTGTAGTTCAAAACACAGTACCTACAATATTGCATTTTCGATCATTTTGAGAATTGAGAACCTTTTTGTTTAAGAGTTGTAAAATGTGAAATATTTCTGGCATATACCTATATATTTTGAGAAGTTGTCTTCGAGTAGACATTTTAAGGTTAAGATATTTTTAACCGACTTCAAAAAAAAGGAGGAGGTTCTCAATTCGTCGGAACTGTGACCTTGACCAGGATATTGCTTTTTTTTTTTTCAAATACAGTAAACAAAATTTTATTGTCCAGTACATCGCCACACTCTCTCCTGTCCTTTTAAATTTGCACGCACAGAAGACGTTTAATAATTTTACAATATTAAAATGTTTCGCATCGGCCCGGCCGACAATACGAACAATCGACAATAGGTGTAGGTAACAATGACACTATGGCAAACATGTGAGATGCCATTGCAACCCCACAACCTTACAACGCCATAACTGCAGTAAAAGAAGAAAAAGAACATAGACTTAGTGGAGTAGACGATAAAGTTTAAATTTGAAAATTTTGACCGATGTTGGTTCCAACGTTTGGTGTTTGGTTTGTAAGTATTGTTAGCAGCAAAGTACCATTGTTGGTGATAAAAGAGTAGCTAAAGATGGCCGCATTGTGAGCTATTGTGGCTGGTGTGTGGGGACAATGGCCTGATCACGTTTAGAAAATTTTGGACAATTTCGAAATGTTTTTGCAACGGGTTGCACCTTGATGGGCAGGGACGGATTTGGTGATACGAGTCTGGTAATATTGCAGTCTGATTTCATAAAATCAAATCCTTACTGTATTGTAAATATTTTTTTAATAAAAAGAAAGCGACTACAAAGCAGATTTCTGCTCAAAGTCCTTGTTAGTGCAGTAGATTTTCATAGTCTTTACAACCAGGAAACGCTGCTAGTGGTATGGAAATCTTTATCTTAGGTATGACGAAAAGCGGTTACGTTTAGTTACGTTTTTATTATGTTTATTTTTATGTAAAGAAAAACATTTTTTTATATTATCTACCTATACGTGAACGTTTTTGCGTGCGCATTACGCATTATGAAACAAAACAAAATAAAAACTAAAAATATAATCACAACAGGGAAAAATTAAATACCTAAAGACAAATGCCGAACAGAAATAAATAGATGTTTTATCGGTTCACATAGTAAAACAATCCACTGTACGACAGCATTACCATCACCTATGCTTACAATAAATTCGCCTCCCTCGCCACCCAACTGCAGCCCTGTACAAATTAGTACCAGTATCAGGGTGGTATACTTTTCCAAACTACTTGTCACTGGACAATGGGCTGATTCGAGCTCACAGCTCAAAATGGGGGCAGACATGCGCAAAACTTGGGCCCACTGGGCAATGCCCAAAAACTTGGCGCATTTAGAACCGGAGGCGACCAGCGGATTTTTTTTGTTAGCCTGAGACTGCACGTAACGTTATCGAGGAAATTTGTATGACTTGTATTTTTATAAACTCACTGAAACATGAATACACAGAAAAAAACCAGAAAAATGCCAACCCCGGGAATCGAACCCGGATCCTCGACACTCCGGGTCGTGTGCTTTTCCATAAACCACGGCTGGACATAGAGGAAAGGCTGAATTTTTTTCCATGTATTCAAATCTTAGTTTGTTTTTATCACTTAGATGGCGCTAGTCACTGCAAAAAGTGATAAAAACAAACTAAGATTTGAATACATGGAAAAAAATTCAGCCTTTCCTCTATGTCCGGCCGTGGTGTAGGGGAAAAGCACACGACCCGGAGTGTCGAGGATCCGGGTTCGATTCCCGGGGTTGGCATTTTTCTGGTTTTTTTCTGTGTACTCATGTTTCAGTGAGTTTATAAAAATATAATTGATATTCACGGGAAAACCGTAAAAATAAAAAATTGGGAGAAAAAATACAAAAAAATACTCCTACTGAGATCATGAATTTGTATGACGTTTGAAACAGCGCCCCCCCCCCCCTCCTCCGTGAGCATATTTAGTACTAAAATTTAATGTGAATTTTCTCGATGGCGGTACGATAACGTTACTACTCGATTACGTTACGTTGGATTCGAATATTCATGCTCGGGCTTCGGTATTCAACACTATCAAATTTGGAATTGGGATGACGACTACTTTCAATGGGAAACTAACTTTTTTGTATTATTTTATTTTTACGGTCATCCCGTTTGAAATTATTTTTTCACAAATTTCAAATTTGATGCGTAAATATACAGAAAAACCAGAAAAAATTGTTCTCGAATTGGGGTTTGAACCCAAACCTTCACCATACCGTGGTAACGCGCTAATGGTATGGTATGGTAAAGGTTTGGGTTCGAACCCCAATTCGAGAACAATTTTTTCTGGTTTTTCTGTCAAATTTGAAATTTGTGAAAAATTACTTTCAATGGGTTCAAGTAATTCCGTGGAATTACGAACTTTTCTCTCGCCAGTACGTACGGACATCTTATCAAACCTAATGCAGTGCGTGGAATCCGAGTCCGTTTTGTCACACTGCGTATCAGTATGTATACGCAGTACACGTATATGTCAGTACATACGTGAGCGATCCGTTTATTTCACTGTGCATACTGCTCAAGTTAATGTTCTACAATAACGTGGGCTGTGTGCATAGTGGAGTGGTTATCGAGAACTACATTAATGACTTGCACTAACCTGGGTTACATTACTAAGGTTACTTTACTATCGAAAAACTACTTTTTATTATGAAAAAAACTACTTTTTATTATGAAAAAACTACTTTTTATTATGAAAAAACTACTTTTTACTATAAAGGCAGGGTTGCCATCATCGTCTCCGGTTAGTTCAATACTCTAAGCTAAGCACACAATGGAGACGCATCGACAAACTACCACGTTTTCGGAATTGCGTTGTGCGCTGTATGTAGATAAAGGAATAAATGAAGTTGCCGCACGATGGATGCTCGAGTGGCCATAAGTCAATTTTGGCCATTCAAGAATTACTGAGGTAACGGATGACGGTGGCGATGGGAGTTCTCGCTCACTGGATTTGTTTGACTTGAATCATTCCTCATCATCATCATATCAGCCGAAAGACGTCCACTGCTGGACATAGATCTCTCCCAAAGCTCTCCACTCAGACCGGTCTTGTGCTTTCCGCATCCACCGCGGTCCTGCGATCTTTACCAGGTCGTCGCTTCATCTTGTTGGAGGCCTACCGACAGCTCGACTTGAATCATTATCAGACTTTATTACGTCCCACTGCTGGGCACGGGTTTCCTCGCAGAATGAGAGGCCTGAGGCTATAGTTCCCAAACGAGCTCAATGGTGATTGGAAACTACATACACCGTTGATACAGGAAAAAAATGACGTCTCTAAATACCTAGCACGGTTTTTTTGAAATCGTCAAAAAATACATGAGATCAAATAGGACAGGAAATAGCGCTGAAAATTTAACACAAACATGATTAGAAGGTGTCTCGGAACCCTCGGTGCGCGAGTCCGTCTAGCTCTTGGCCGGCTTTTTTACATTCAATTAATCAATATGTATAAAGCTCTTCCGTTACCTACTGAGTGACTGACAGACAACCCATGCACATGCGAAAAGCTTGGCCCTAGAAGTCTGAAATTTTGCAAAGCCTTTATGATGTAGACAAGCACTAAAGACCGATTTGTTGAAATTCCCACGGGATAGAGAAATAAACGGGATTTTAATGCGCCTACGAAAAGGCAAAAGCTAATAAGTTATAAAGCTACAATGTTTCCACATAATCAACATTGAGCCTTGTATCAATTACTGTCTGTACATTTCGCTTTGATGTTATCGTTCTGTAACTATTGTCATATTTAATAACTTTACATGTATTCTCGTATACTAGAAATAAGTATTGTGTATTATCTTTTTAAAGTACATTATCCTCTTTTAAGGGTGCCATGTGTATAGCTCCAGGGCTTAAGTGGTACAAGTGATAACGGCATGGCGTATTTCGTTCTGCACCAGATTAAGAAACCGATTCTTCCAAGACCGTTTGAAGAGACAGTTACGTGGAGGAAGTCAGAACATATTTTACAGATAAAAATAATAATCAGTCTACTTTGTAGTTTGACGTGTGATTTCTTATGACAACAAGCTGTAACAGAAAGCTACAATACATCTCATTACAAAATCATTAGAAAATAAAAATATTACAGTATCTTAGAGAAGTGTAGAAAAAAAATTGCACAACAAAACCAGAACAACTTATTACTTTACTGGCACAATTTAATTGACCAGAACATTGTACATATAGGGTCTCCAGTGGCTCCAGCAGTGGACGTCCCCAAGTTAAATAGACGATTAAGAAGAGGATAAAAAAGGTAAACCAATTTTGGTAAAATCAATGAAGTTTCTAGCGCTGTTTTTATAAAAAAGTTAAACAAGTTTTTTTTTTATACAACGAGGAAGGCAAGCGAGCAAGTGCGTCACCTGATGGTAAGTGATCACCACTGCCCATAGACACCCGCAACTCCGGAGGATTTGCAGATGCGTTGCCAACCTAGAGGGCTAAGATGAAATTCCTCTTGTGCCCGTAATTACACCGGCTGTCTTACTCTCCACACCGGAACACCACAGTGCAAGCACTGCTGCTTAGCGGCAGGATTAACGAGTAAGATGGTGGTAGCGATCCGGACGGACCTCGCACAAGGTCCTACCACCCGCAAAATTGGTAAAATTAATGAAGTTTCTAGCACTGTTCTCACTGTAGCGATCAGCAGATAAAACCGGCTCGCCTGTGCCTTGCGCCGGCGCCTCCCAACTGGACAATAGTTGGTTGTACAGCAATTTGCAAACATGATAAACAATAAGGTAGTTGTTGGCGCAAATTATTGCGCCATACGTTTTTTATTGTGCGCCGGCCGCGGGGGATGTTTACCCTTTATCTGTTGACTTTAATAATAGTATTGTTTCGCGTAATGCTTGACGTATGTTTCAGTTTGAAAGGAGGGCTCGCGAGTCAAAAATCCGCTGGGATCGATATATCGAGTGAGGACTATTTGTCATTCTGCACCAATGAGAAACAAGCTACTGGTCTATCATCATCATGTCAGCCGAAAGACGTCCACTGCTGGAAACAGGCCTCCAAGACTCTCCACTCAGACCGGTCTTGTGCTTTCCGCATGCACCGCGGTCCCGCGATCTTTACTAGGTCGTCGCTCCATCTCGTTGGAGGCCTGGCGACAGCTCGTCTCCCAGTCCGTGGATGCCATTCGAGAACCTTCTGACCCCATTAAACTTCCGATAAAGAGGGAAAATTTTCGAGACTCCATTTCCATGATAGACGAACTATTTACATACCTACAATGCGGAACCCTTGGTGCGCGAGCCCAACTCGCATTTTGGCCGATTTTTTCCTCATGGCGGATTGGTGTCCTAGAACCTAGTTAATAGTTAAGTATATGGTAGGCCTCCAACAACATGGAGCGACGACCTGGTAAAGATCGCGGGATCGCGGTGGATGCGGAAAGCACAAGACCGGTCTGAGTGGAGAGCCGCGGGGGAGGCCGCCGGCCAGCAGTGGACGTCTTTCGGCTGACATGATGATGGTGATGGTTCTAATGTCCTTTGACTATTTGACACCTCATATGCTAACGGCAAAGTCACTTCTTTCCGCACGCAGTGACCTCGGCCGGGCGTACCGCGGATTTGGTTTATAAATAACGCACAAATGAGCCTCGTTCCCCACTAATCCTGATTTACCGACTTACCTGCCAGTGTAACATACGGACGTGTTCATATAAAGTTCACAAAACCGAAAATATTCTTTACGAACAACCTTTTTTCTTAATCTTTATCGATGGACGACAACCCGTATTATGGAACGTAATTATTTTCTTTGGCTCTACCTAATAAAACATGTAAAATATATATACGGGGTAAATTTTGATTTTTCTCGTCCGGTATGCACTAGGCTTTATTGTGGAAGATTAAGGGGGCTGCTATAGCATTAGTTTCAATTTGTAAAGCCGTGTGTACATTAACATAAGAGCCTTAGGGCGAGTTCATGATATCCGCGCGGTGAGTGAATCTAACTGATTTATGTGACAGCTGGCTGGAAATTCTAGTGCTTAGAGAATAAATAATATTTCATAATGTTTTTTTTTATTGTAGGTATTTCCAGAGAAGTTCAAGAAAATACTGGCCATGGTAGCTTTTTACCCTGCGAAACGCAAAAGAGGGTAATGGTTAGTGTTATGGATGACTAGAAATCGCACAGAAGTCGAAATTTGACCGTTTGATCCAAATTCAAATTAAAAAATTTATTCAGCAAATAGACTTCAATTACATAGGTTCAATGCCCTTTTATACGACTTTTTTGAGTCTACCAGCGCTTTCGGAAAGACCATGATTGCCAAAAAGAATGTGCCGCAAGTTACTGTTTACACTTTGTGCCCTAGCCTATATTTTACCCAAGGAAATTGAATAGTTACGAAGCCACGGGCAACAGCTAGCAAAAAATAAAATCTTTGAGTTCCAACATAAAAAAAATCCTTGACAAATTTCGCCATAGCTTTTTACGCATTTCCATTGCGTCTACGTCCCAGCCGACAATGGCCAGTGTCAAAGAGCATGATTTCGCGAATTTTACACAGTTATAAAATAAGAACTAATGTTATTCGCATAAACTGCATAAACTCTGTTGTGTCGTTCCATCTGTAATACTTAGCGGTTCGTATGCGCGCCGGCGCATGGTGGGACGCAGAACGTAAAGGGAATTGTACGCTTTATCAGAAGTTAAAGTTTTGTTATCTAGGTTTAGGTCTCGCCACCGGCGTGGCGTGAGCTCCCAGAGGAAGGACTACGGATTAGTCCGAAACATGTCAGGCTGTACCCCACTGATATTCGTGAGTGATCCGTTTCTTTCACTATGATTGAATCTCGCGGTAGTTTAATTTTGTTATCTGTTGTTTGAAACCATTACAGAATAATGTAAATAAAAACATGCTCTATAAAATACTCTGTTAATTTCAAGATTTATCTGAGCACTTAACTGTATCAGAGATTGATTCACACACAATAATAATTATAATATTTAATGTTGCAATTTAATTCATTTTTGTAATTTAGGTTTTGGGTTAGGATTTTAGTCGTTTTATTCACTTAGTAGTTTTGTCTTTTGTACAAAACTAGTTTTTAATTATAAATTACTAATTATTCATCAATTTTGTTCGGGGAACGCATTCCTTTTGGCATAAGTCTTATACCGTCATACACTTTAGCGTCAACTTTTAGTCATCCAAAAGATGACTTTTGCGGGTGGTAAGACCTTGTGCGAGCTCCGTCCGGACCGCTACCACCATCTTAGTATATAATCCTGCCGCTAAGCAGCAGTATTGTGTTTCAGTGTGGAGAATAAGACAGCTGAGGTAATAGCTGAGGGAGTAGACACCCTGCAGAAAGGCATTGGTGATCACTGAACGAACAAGTGGTTCGTTTACCGTCCTTATAGTACAAAAAAGTCTTTTCACCCTCTGGTGAGTACCCGGTAAGTGGCGAGTGGCCCGAGTACGAATATTCGAAACCTGCGCGAATAGTAAACGTTATCGCGTTTGTATAACGTTTGGAACAGCGCCCGCCCATGAGCGTGTTTGGAACTAAAATTTAGTATGAGGTTTCTCGATCTCGATACGATAACCGTAACGTTACGCAGGATTCGAAAAGTCGTGCTGGACCCTCTGGAGAATCGAGTGGAAATTCGAGTAGACTTCCGCCAATGTTACCTAGAGTCACCTTCATTCTAGAACTATCTCCTGAAAACCAAGCTCAACAGCGTCCAGCGACGTTCTCGGCGCGCACAAATCAACTTTACATTCGAGTACTGAAATTGTTATTGATTACGCATTGTGCCGCGAACTGTCCAGCCCATAACTCAGGCTTGCCGGTGTTTGGACGGCGGCGTGACGCATTGCGTTAAACGCTTTGAAACGCGACGCGACGCGATGCAACGCGATTTGTTGCCCGACCATTCTTGTTGCCGTTGTTAATTTGATGTTTATTTGCGTTGAGAAGTGTTGAGTTTTGTTGGAGCGGTTTTTGTAATTTGCTCTACCAGGCCCCTATTTCATCAACTTTACAATGGTCAGTTTTTAATGACAATTTGGTGTCAACTGCTGACTTGAAGAGCCTTTGTTTTAGCGCGCTTCTTACTGCCAAAGAAATGTAGTTCGAATTGTTATATAAAACTGACAATTGCAAAGATGGTGAAATTGGGGCCAGCTGTGTTGTGCCTGTTCTAGGTTTCAGAATGTAAATTGAATGATGACGAGCGAAGGAGACACACCTCTGCTATGTTTCAAACTGTAGTTTATTTACAATTCGAATCCCATAAATAATTAATAAACACCAAATATGTGACCTTTCTTTCTTGTGAACAGGATGGAGCGACGACCTAGTGAAGATCGCGGGACCGCGGTGGATGCGGAAAGCACAAGACCGGCCAGAGTGGAGAGCCTTGGGGGAGGCCTATGTCCAGCAGTGGACGTCTTTCGGCTGACGTGATGATGATGAAATATGTGACCAGTGCCTATTCACTTTCATCAAGTTCTGTTCAGTTCAAGTTCAGTTCAGTTCAAGTACTGTTACGTTGTGTCGCTCAGTAAGTGAATTCGCTTAAATTAAGTGTAATGTCGGAGTTAAGAAATGGGGTGTTTTTAAATTCACGATTCACCCCTTAAAAGTATTTCCACCTTTCCAATAAAGGCGTGAAGCCAGTATAAACCCTTTCGTAAATACGTTCCAAGTAAAGATAAAATATCCCGAGGTGCTTTTTAATGTAATCTTGACCAGTCTAATTTTCTCATGACCGCACAATTTCTTTATTAAATTATGCATTCCTATACAATGTAAACATGACTTATTGTGTCGTGACTGGGGTGCGTGCGTACTCTATGGCATCTTGCACTATTTGTCTATCTATGGTCATTCAAAAATAGTCCTCAGGTCGCTTCATAATGTAGCTAATTATTCTTTATGGTAATTTTATGGACAAAATGTCTTTTTATTATCGTGGGGTGTATAATTTTGTGTCGGCTATGTTCACTTGGCGTTGTATGAGAATTTGAATGTTTTTAATGACATTTTGAATGTTTTAATGTGTCAGTTTGACGGTATTAGCGGTGGATTAGAGAGCAGAGTGACGTTTCTCATTGTAACGGCGGAATTAGAATTTGGAATAAAATGGTAAAAGGTGTGTTAAACTAGATGTAACGTGTGTTGGTTATGACACGATTATTCTCGTTTCTAATAGGAAAGTAGTTTTAAGCTTGTTAAGAGACAAATTTACGAAAGTTACTATAAGCTTAAATACATTGGTCTAATTTTTAAGACGTTGTTTTATGGAAGAACTGGTATTCATTTATTATTTCTAAGTGTATGTTTTAAATTTTTATTAAGTACTAGCAGTTGCCGGCGACTTCGTTTGCGTAGATTTCGGTTATCGCTATCCCGCGGGAACTATACAATTTTCCCGAATAAAAAGTTTAAAAGTAAAAAAGTACATACACTTAGCCTTTATTCCTCAATATTCAAACTATCTACTTGCCAAATTTCATTTACATTAGTGCAGCGGCTTTTCCGTAACAAACAGACAGACAGAGTGACAGAGTTACTTTCGCATTTATAGTATTTGTATGGAATATGGAAGTATGGATTTGATATTATTTTCAATTTGCAACTTTGACGTTTCATAATGGTTGATAATACTGATTCATTTTCATAATTATGAATAACCAACTGAACTCTTTCCTATTATACTGAGTTTCATGAGGTTCATAGGTAGCATAATGCCGTGTGAACTGTTGCAACCCTGGTGCCGCGGTGCGAGCGAGGGCCGAGGCTGGGCGGGCCTCGCAGCGTGCACGTACCGCCTCCGCCACCCGTGAGACTCCTTGGCGCCGTTGGGTGCCTGGTATCTTGTGTTTCAAAGCGGTAAGTTCTCAGGGGTACAGATGGTGATTTTTTTAACCCCCGACGCGGAAAGAGGGGTGTTATTGACCTGTGTATCTGTGTATGTGTCTGTCTGTGTTGTGGCATCGAAGGGCGTATATTAACGGATGAACAGATTTAGACTCGGCTTTTTTTTAAATAATAATAATAGTTTATTGTCTTTCTCCTCCACAAAGTAATTGCAAACATTAAATAACAGTCTCAAATTAATACATTATTAAAATAGCCTAAGCAACTTAGAAAAGTCGGAAAACACTGTCATTTCAAAGTTCAATATTTCACAAACGGGTAAACCGATTTTAATGAAACTTAGCTAAGAACCATCTCGATTATCTCGATTATTGACGACCGAATAGCCTAGTAGTTAGAGACCCTGACTATGAAGCTTGAGGTCCCGAGTTCGAATCCCGGTCGGGGCAGATGTTTGTATGATGAATACGAATATTTGTTCTCGGGTCTTGGATGTTTAATATGTATATAAGTATGTATTTATCTATATAAGGATGTTTATCCGTTGTCTAGTACCCACAGTACCGGCTTTGCCTAGTTTAGGACTAGGTCAATTGGTGTCAGTTTGTCCCATGATGTTTATTATTTATTTATTTATTTATTAAACTAGTTTTCGATTGAAAAACACCGCATCGAAATCGGTTCACGCGTTTGGGATCTATGATGCCACAGACAGCTAAACAGATACACAGACACACAGATACGCAGATACACATGTCAAACTTATAACACCACTCTTTTTTTGTTGTCAGGGGTAAAAAATACTAAACTTCCTAATGAGTCGGACTCGACTTTTCGCACGTTTAGTATTTATTACAGTCAGTTCGATTTAGTATTAGGTTAGGTTAGGTTATTATTTTTCGGAGGTTTTATCACTACCCTTAAAAAAGTATAACCGCTTTGAAAAAAAAACCTTAGAAAAAAAACGTAAAGTAATCCTCTAAAATAGTGATAAATAAATAAAATAAAATGCGTTTATTTCGGTCAACAGAAACGAAACCCTAAAGTTTTATGGCCTAGCACTAAGCAGCAGAAATATGAAGTCGGTGCGGTGCGAGCGGAATATTCTTTGAATGAAGCACAGACTTCATATTATCTGCTGCTTAGTGCTAGGCCATAAAACTTTAGGGTTTCGTTTCTGTTGACCGAAATAAACGCATTTTATTTTACTTTATTTATTTATCATTATTTTAGAGGATTATTTTACGTTTTTTTTCTAAGGTTTTTTTTTGAAGGCGGTTTTACTTTTTTGTTAAAAGATTTTTATTTCACAATTTTACGTTGATTTAACATTTTCAGAATTATCCTCCAACTCCTAACCGTTAAGGAGTTGTACCTTCCGTCATCAGCTCATCAACATAAGATCATAACTACCGGACGCAAATATTTGAATAGCCTTAGAAAATATATTAAACACATGATACGTACCTATAAAATTTGAGGGTTGCCCTCGATTTCCCTGAGATCCTATCATCAGATCATGACTTGGTGACAGTGGGACCACCTCAGAAGTATACCCATTCGAATAATGATTTAACATTTTCAGAATTATCATCCACCTCCTAACCGCTAAGGAGTTGTACCTTCCATCATCAGCTCATCATCATGCGATGATGACTACCAGACGCAAATACTTGAATAACCTTAGAAAATATATGAAACACATAGTACGTGCCTGTCAAATTTGAGGGTTGCCCTCGATTTCCCTGGGATCCCATCATCAGATCATGACTTGGTGACAGTGGGACCACCTCAGGTGTATACCCTTTCAAATAAAAAAAAAATTAAAATCAGTCTAAAATTTACGGAGTAATCGATGAACTTACATTAAAAAAAAAAACATACAGTGGAACGTAGAACCTCTTCCTTTTTTTGAAGTCGGTTAAATAACAGGCCCCTATGTCACCAGCTTTACAATTGTCAGTTTTATTTGACAATTCGAACTACATTTCTTTGACAATATGAAGCGCGGTAAAACTTAAGCTCTTCAAGTCAGCAGTTGACACATAATTGTCATTGAAAACTGACAATTGTAAAGTTGGTGAAATAGGGCTAGACCTGTGTGGAGGACACTGGTGTCTGGAAAGGAAGGCCCTGTGTGTCAGGCCAACTTTACAAATGTCAGTTTTCAATGACAATTCGGTGTCAATTGCTGACTTGATGAGCTTTTGTTTTAGCGCGCTTCATATTGTCAAAGAAATGTAGTTCGAATTGTCATATAAAACTGACAACTGTAAAGTTGGTGAAATAGGCACCTGGTCTCCAGCAATATAGGTGACAATAAGGGTGTCAATTATCGGAATTAACGTGTCAATTATTGGGACGTTTACTTTATACAAGATGGCGGAAGATGCCGCTTCTACGGGTCTTGACTGCACTGAGAACCTACGAGTCGAGTACGAGTTTTCGAATCCTGCGTAACGTTACGGTTATCGTATCGAGATCGAGAAACCTGCGCCCTAAGCACGACTTGTCGAATCCTGAGTCACGTAAAATCTAATAGTAAACTATAACGAGTTTGTATGACGTTTGGAACAGCGCCCGCCCGTGAGCGTTTTTGGAACTAAAATTTAGTATGAGATTTCTCGATCTCGATACGATCACCGTAACGTAACGCAGGATTCGACAAGTCGTGCTTAGGGCACTGATACTAAATTTTAATTCCAAACACGCTCACGGGCGGGCGCTGTTCCAAACGTCATACAAACTCGACAAATAAATAATAATAAATAATAATAAATAAATATAAATAAATATCATGGGACAATTTGACACCAATTGACCTAGTCCCAAACTAGGCAAAGCCTGTACTATGGGTACCAGACAACGGATAAACATACTTATATAGATAAATACATACTTATATACATATTAAACACCAAAGACCCGAGAACAAACATTCATATTCATCATACAAACATCTGCCCCGACCGGGATTTGAACCCGGGACCTCAAGCTTCATAGTCAGGGTCTGTAACCACTAGGCTATTCGGCCGTCAACGTTTTCTATTCGATTTTACGTGACGCAGGTTTCGAATATTCATACTCGGGCCTCTGGCTGCGCGCTCTCGTTCAATTAACGTGTGAACTGTATCAGAATCCCCTTTCTTCCAGTTCCCACATGCACGGGGCGGAGCGCCCAGCACGACCGTCCCGCCCTGCAAGTGCGTTCTCAAGGCGCTCGGACACTCCCTGCGCTGTATGTGGCCCTAGTACTTTAAAATTAATTTGAAACTTTGATTCATTAAAATTCGCTACTTTTTGTGAAACTGCGGAATCAATTAGACATGTATTACATTTATTATGTTATGTTTGAAATAAGAACATGATTTTTTGCTGATGGTTCGTCTTTGCATCATCATCATCATCATCATCATCATCATCATCATCAGCCTATTCTAGTCTCCTGTTGGATATTAGGCCTCCTCTAATGAACGCCATAGCGCCCTGTCTTCAGCTTGCCGCATCCAGCGTCTGCCTGCAGTCTTTCGTAGAACGTCATCCCACCTGGTCGGATAGCGTCCTACACTATCATATTACCTATATGCCATACGTGGCACGTACAGTCGAAGCGACAGAATTAAGCTTTTCATAATAAAGTGCAGAATGATTTTTATATGATATTTTCAGCAAAAAGGTTCTAATCTCGCAGCGGTACCTACGCGATCTGGTTTCCTCGACTGCCTACCACGTACCATATTTCAAGTAAAAGATACCACTGGAATACACATGCAAGCTTTAAAATCAACGAATATTGTGGATAACCCATAATATAATATAATACCTATGTCAACATGATTTGAACTAGAAAAAACCGACGGATAGTAGTCACGTGAACAGAGTCGCCGCGCGTAGGTGCGTCTTGCTGCCGCTGGACCGTGTGCTCCCAGAGGAAGGCCTGCGAATTAGTCCGAAACATGTCGATTGAGTCTCACAATAGTTTCATGTTTAAAATAGAGCTTCACTTACTTAGCGTAGTAATCAATCAGTCACGTGATTGGATAACAAATAACTTAGAATATAAAGTTATTGTATCGGACACTCCAAACAAAAGCCGATCACACATTTTCTTTCCATCCCACTAACACATGAATGACTAACACTTACACAAAACCATTAATCACACTTAAAATTACATCAATAAATGTATTCATAATTTCTGCTATGATGCATCACAATGTTTTCCATACAAACTTTGACAGCGGGAAGCCAGGCTCCCTTCTTGAGTCAAAGTATTTTAAAGATGGGCTGGACCAACATGCTGGGATGATTAGAGACATGCTTGCAAGTCTGAAAGTGTATGAGAATGTATGTATGGGGGGTGGGAAGTTAATATTAAATGAATTTGGTGTGACTGCAGTAATTGTAGGTTTTGATTGTGAGAAAGGAGCTGGTTGCGTGAAAAAGCTTCAAATTCTGATAGAATCAAATCAGTTAATGTTTACAATGGCATGAAAACGTATTATAGTGAATTTTGTTAAAATTATTTTATTGTTGTGATATCGATGAGAAATGTAATTTTTGTGATGGAAAAAGTAACTGTCGCAATTCAAAATGTACCTACTCAGGTTTACCGAAATATTCGGTGATTTTTATGTTGGAAAAAGTAACTATCGCAATTCAATATACTCAGGTTTTATAGAAATATTCGGTGTTTTTGACTGGTTATTTTTTTCCCTGTATTTGAGTCTCACAATTTTCTATCTATTCAACTACCTAATATTTTATAATATTGCGGTCACTGTGGTCATGTGAGTTCTAGCTCCGCCAGTACCTATTTAGAAACTTTGACATTAAAAATGAACTATAAACATATTTTACCATTTTATATAACGGCTCCAAGTATTTGTAAACAAATGTTTAAGGCAAATCTTAAAAGTCTTCTGGCCGCGGACCATAAGGAACACCGAGTTGTGGAGACTGACTGAACAGAAGCCCATTGTGACGGAAATCTGGCATAGGAAGTGGCGCTGGATAGGGCATACGTTGAGGAGAACTGACGACCATATACCCAAACAGGCTTTGCAGTAGCGCCTGCCAGGAGTGAGAAGACGAGGTCGACCCAAAACAACATGGCAGCGTTCGGTCGAAAAGGAGATCCAATCCCTGGGCATGAGCTGGCGAGAGCTGGAGGTCGCAGCGCAGGATCGCTCCAAATGGAGTAAAATGCTGAGAGCCCTATGTCCCTGATTAGGGATAACAGGATGTGATGATGATGATGATGATAAACATATTTTATTTTCGAAATGGGTTACACCAAACAATATTTTGTTGACGGCTGGTCCACGTCGTTTGCGTCACCCTTCAGTTTTTATTCGAAAAAACCTTTAAATTTCAACAATCCCGACATCCGGCTCATCCTACCTCGAACAAAGACGAAATCGAACATTCAATGGGAGTTAGATTCAGGTGTCATATCCAAACCCATTCACAGAGAATCCGTCATCGAATCAAAACTCTTTGTAGTTGACAAAGAAGAAAAAACGAATAAAAGATTGTGCACGCAATCTTAGAATCCAATATCTGGGCACAATGGAGGTTGTTATTTTAGGTTGATACTACTGCTATTGAATATGTTGAAAGGTGTGAAAACGATTAATTTGAAGCAAATTTTTGCTTTGGTTGCTGAGAACAACTGTTCCAAAATCAGAAGAGAAGGTGATTGCTGACGGACGATGTCCACTGGTAGACGTACCGTATACCGTTCCAACGAATGGCCAATAAGAGCGATGCAACACTTGTATCCATCGTCTTCCTCCGAGAAGATAGACAACCGATTTAGTTAAAAACATTTTAAATACGGCGATTAAGTCTTTGTAGTAACTTTGTTTCCAAAATGCGCTTTAGGTTGGTAAAAGTTAAACAGACATAAAGACACGCTAGATCATAAAATATTACAGTAATCACTTACCATGCATTAAATTCCTACATCAAATTACACGACGTGAAAAAAACTACTACTATTGCTACCGTTGTGGACTCCTCAAAAACCAGTTAATGTGTCATCTGTCACATTCACTACTCACGACTCGCCGTCACGATGATACCAAGAATCCGGCTCGATCTATAACAGGAAAAGCACGTGTTGCCAACCACTAAGACACAGCAAGATAAACGCACAAAAACGTAGGTGAACAACCGCGTCGCCAATTGCGGACAATCGAACGCACGGTGTCACAATTCCCCAAATTGACCAAAAAATCTTGAATTGACGACAATAAGATTCGCAAAATGAAACGATTTGGCGGAATTCATGGGTAAATCGATGAGTTCGTGAGCGGAACTGGAAGCAAATGTTTTGGTTTGTTGGTTTAGGCGATTAGTCTGGCTGGATTTTACGGGTGTTAGGGCGGGAACGAAATTATACCGTACATGACTGTCTATGCTTGTGTCTGTATGTGCTTTGAAAATTTATCTTGTCAGCTTCCCTGGAACGTTTGGCAATATCGATATCTATTCGTTTACGAACCAGTCATACATAATTTGTAGCGGAAACATCTTCTAAATGTACGTACAAGAACATGTAAAAGAGACACTTAATGAGGCACAATACACAGACATGGCTTATACGATGTCACCACAAAAACTTTCCAAGCAAGGCCATAATTCAAGTGCTTTTCTCGGAAAGCGTCGGCGTAAAGCATACATTATAAAATCGAACCTTGCCAATTGTCAGGCTCACGCGTCTCAGAAACAACATGGCCGCGGTGACACGGCGCATTGTTCAAACAGAAAAACGACACAATCTTTTTTACCTTTTTTTTATCTTCTATTTCTCTCTGTCCCGGGCACACAATGGCGGCCCGCTGCGGCGCGGTATTTTACTTACCTATGTTTGTTTTGTTTTAGGCTGGCGTCGACATTTTTAACGCTTTTATTCTGTGAAGCTCCTAACTGGGCGCTGCAGCTTCGCTCGCAATCCAGTATCTAATCCTAATTGTACAAGCTCAAGGCCTCGATTTGTCGGCATTGTCGGCTGACAATGGACACAACGACGGCTCGCATATTATCCATTCATATCATAACGTTTATAAATACGTTTCACGGTGGCATTGTGGACGTTGTCTCGCGACTCCCCGAGGATATTTCGAACAAAGAATTGTTCATAATGGCTGAAAGTTCGGCTCTTACAAAGCTGTTCGTAACCCGTCATTTCGTATTGGCTATTTTTATGACAATAAGCGTATTGTGATGCGCGGGATTGTGCCGGTCGCATTGTGCGCATCGGAATTCGCGAAACTGGAATTGTCTCAGGGCTGCGCTAACGAACGGCGCCCGCGGCATCCGCATGGTAATAATCTGCTTTTGTACAACGCCTTCCAAAGGGCGAGAATTCGTTTATTGTTTCTTGGGCGACAGATGCTGTCGATTCTAAAATGTACTGTTAAACTTTCTACGTTTCATGTCGTACTTTACAAGTGTGGTCTAATTTCGAAACCGCCTTCTAGCCAACTGTCCATTTCATTCATTATTCCATTTGGGGCATTGTTTGGCTGCGCCTGCGTAGAGTCAAGCGGTGCGTGATAATATTTGGTTGCTTCACAATCTGGCCACCATTGTGGAGCTGGCCGGGCCGGCCACTTCAACAGCTCTTTGTGAGTACATTCTATGGTGTTTGTTTAGAATCTCTTTGCGGCTCCTGTATGTTGGTAACCAGCGTCTCGGCAAACAGTGGCGATTGTGGCCCCACTGTTTGAACATGATGGCCGGTCCCAATTACCTGTGTAGTTATGGCTACTATAATACGGGAATTCGGAATTTTAAATAGAATTAGTCCGTATTGAGAAATACTGCCTTTCAATTATTGTTGAGACGTGGTTCTCTGTTCTCATGTCATTCTTTGGTAGATACCCAAGCAAATTTGATTTCTGTATTTAAGAATAAAAGTCCGTCAGTTTTGAATTTAGGATCTTAAAACTTTGTGTTTAGGATGACGATTGAAAATAATTTTATATGTGTTACAGCATTTTTAACAATACCGCCCCTTGAAGGGGTGAAGAGGGGTATGAAGTTTAACATTTTTTTTTTAAATAATTGCGATCATAAAGTTTTGATAATGGAAAGGGAGAGATTTTGCGAAATACCCACGGGATAGCGAATTCTGCCGCTGAAGCGAAGCCCTATGGCTAGAATCAACATACCTGTTTGTGAAATACCGGAACCAAACCTATGAGACACACAACAGATTTAAAGATAAAACAGCTTACGATAAAGTAGTACAGATACAGTAGTGATCCCAAACGTCTAATACCAAAATAATGTTACTGAGCTAGTAACCGTGAGAAAGTTGTTATTTACCAAATCAGACGCCCCTAGAATGAAACTGTGCCCGCCATTCAGCCAAGGCATCAGAGTGGAAAAATTAACTGATGCTATGTCTTGATACCCACCAATCCAAAATATTTTCATACTGCCTGTATCACTAACTTCTTTAAATCGTTCTTTATCCTCTCCAGTATAAGGTTCAAAGTTGTTATAATGGTTATTTTTTTGGTGGTTTTTAAATCGCGGTGGCCTGTATTGTCTATCTATTGTACAACACCCTTTGCTTTTATAGAATTAGCTTCTCTTGTCTTATCCTCATTGTGGTCAGCAACAATAGGGGATAAATGGGATTTTAATTTATTTTTCATACTTACCCTCTCGGTTTGTATAGTAAGTCGATATCGTTAGTTTTGTTGCGTTTGGGTCACACTATGTCCTGTTTTGTAACAAAGCTGGACAGTCACAATAGGATTCGGTAGTATTTCCTTTGTATGTTTTTTATCATTACTGCTTCTATGATTGAACATTTCAATAATTGACTGTTGCAACTCAATCAACTGAGGCCTACGCAATTAATTTTAAGCTTTATATAAAAACTTATGAACATTCAACAATGGTTCCTTCTCCGTCTACTCAATAAATAGCATCAAAAAAATTAGCAGCTCTACTGTTGAAACATGCTTGACTTTTGACGGCTTTATAATTCGTTTCAATCTTTTTAATCATAAGAGTCTCTATTTTCTTACCGGTCCCTTATACATTGTACTTCATTCTTGACTTCCAATTACTTTTGACTTCGACTGTTTCAAGTGTCATTATGCCACGTACAGTCCACCATCATCCGAATCATATTTCTCAAAATATTCAAAACCATTTTCACCTCTATCACCTAATGTTAAAAGTTAACTTTGCTTGTTAAGTTCGTAAACTCAAAACATTTACGTGAAACAGTATACACACTTAGCTAACAGTTTACTACATTAATTGTACAATTATTTCTAACCATTGTATTACATCGAACGGTAGTTAGTCCATTGTGGCCTATAGTGGCACGTGGTCGTACAAAGGAACCACTTTCGGCCACTCATTACGATTTAATGGTCTTACGTTTTTTAAAAAGAGAATCTTGACATGTACGCTTGTCTTACAATGTTACTTTGCACTTGAATCGCACGAAAATCAAACTTAAAGTCACTCTCGTAGCAGCCAAGGTGGTCGCTGGGTTTTAGTTCTGTGTAGAGCGTGATGAAATATTCGTTATTTAAATTTGACGGTTAGTGTCCAGATGAATTGTCGACCTCGAATCGGTTGTTCGGATTCACTGTCCGTAATTGCAACAGTTATCGAGTGACGGTGGCAGTTTAAGTTGAGCACTTGTTTCGTTGACGTGACGTGTTTTGTTTTCGGCCGGTAGCTCCTCGTTTGGTTTTTAATGCGCCGCGCGCCGTGACTGTCACATTTATAAGCTGCCAGAATTTAAACATAACAAACCGACTTGGAATAGCAAATTATAAAATTGGGCGTTTAAAAATGTTAGAAAAAATAAACGTGTGCTTGCCACTAAAAGAGAACGGAATGTGTAGGGCACAGTGCGCACTGACTGCCATGTACATCTTGGTTTAAATTGCTTTCATTTGCTATATCTGTACTAGCCTTTGAAAATGTTATCTAGTTAGAATAAAGTATCATATATTATCGTTCATAGCTGCCTGCGAATAGGTTTTCAACTACATGCCTCTACAACAAAGTTACTTATTATAGTGAGTGAGAAATCGAAATGGACGTTACAAAACATACATGAACATGACATTGTGTGACTGTGTCCTGTTTACAGAATTTTTTGTTTATTTTGATATTGACAGGTCAACGATTCTAAGCTGTTCTTCCGAGCCAATCCATTGTTATAATGATACCAACTAAACAGCTGATAGTCACGTTAATTATGTTGTCACCATGACACGCTGATGGTACCACGGTAACTTCTTCATACTGCGTAGGTACCTACTGAATACAAAAATTTACATAAAATACTGAACTTTTTCTAAACCATCCTTCAAAAATACCAAAAGCCATTCCCGCATGGTCCTCCGAACCGGATTTCAATCAAATTACAACTACTCCCCCCCCCCTCTCCCCCCGACCCGCCACAGGTATTTTAATAGCGGCTGTAGATCGAGAGATCGAAACCCGTCGCAGGCGCAGACATACCGACGCCGGTTTGTGGCCAATGAGGATCACCCTCGAACGGAAATAAGGTTTTTTCATTTTCTTTTTAAGTTGTTGTTGTTTTTTCTTTAAATCGCTAGAGGTGCTGGAATGCGAAAATTATGTTGTAATGAGTTAAATGTTTCATTTGCTTAACCGTAAAGAGGATTGATAGATGGAGTATTATGAAAAGCGATAGACACGTCTATTTCATTGCATTTACTAAATAAATACAAATTTTTACTGGCAACTGTATTCAATCTACCACTTTCCTAAAGTAACTATTGTTGTCACCCAAAATCGTTACTAAGTATCCAAAGTTAGTATCAATTTTATCAAAGATGCATTTGTTAGTATCAATTAGAGGAAACTGAGAATCCATCTTATAGCAAGCTATAAGGATGGGAAAATTGGGCGGGAAGCGAAAGGTTGGAAGAAGGAAAATGTTACGGCTTCGCAACATAAGGGAGTGGACTGGCATCAAGACCGTGGAACAGCTGTCCAGGGTAGCCCTGGACCTTTGTCCAGGGCTAAACATTCGGAAAACTGACTGTCAAACTTCTTCCCTGCGAGATCGAATCAGAGATAAGGAGATCCGTAGAAGAACTGAAGTTAGTTTATTGATAAAGCTCAGCAAATTGCACATCTTAAGTGGCAATGGGTGACATTGTTCGTACAACTGATGGCCGTTGGGGTCGTAAGATTCTAGAGTGGCGACCGCGTACCGAAAGGTGAAGTGTAGGTAGGCCTCCCGCAAGGTGGACTGACGATCTGGGAAAGATTGCGGGAAGCCATTGGCTGCAGGTAACACAAGACCGATCATCTTAAAGCACTGGTAGTCTTCCCGCTGATATGATGATGATGATGAAGAACCTAACCGACCGAGTCCATTTCAATACAGAAATAATTAAAGAAATAAACGCCACAGTCATTGTCAGCACTTGTTCGGAAGCCTCCGTATGCTTAGTCATTTTAATCAAGTTCCCTAACGTTTCGACTTCGTTCAGAAATGATTTTTTTAAATAAACACAAAAACGACCTGGAGAATGCGTTACAAAAATATGTAGAGGATTTTGAAGGGCGTTCTTTAACAGGTGTACGTTAGAGGTACCGCTTTGCTTTGTTTAAAAGGACACAAGTGACTTCAACGTGACATTCTAGAAAGTGTTTTAACAGCTATCCTCTATGGTTTAGTTTAGTGTGGACGAAGGGATTGGCTTCCGTCGTCTTGGATTCGTCCGCGCTGTCTTTAAGGAGGCTTACTCAATGAATTTTTTTTGTTGCCTACTTAATGCTATTTTGTTTTTATTTCTTAGATACATATGTTTTTTCTATGAAGCCGGGCCGCGCATTCCTTTTGATTAATACTCAGAGATACAGATACAGGATCGATCGTATCTTAATAAAAAGGGTGTTTTGAAATTTCTTAATAGACGGCGTTTTGTTTTGTTTCTGAGTTTCGAGTCGTAATTAAAATTGTTCGGATTGCGGAGGTTTGTCAATTCGATTAGGGTTACATTTTAATGTTAGTTTTTTTTTTTTATATACATAACGAGTTTTTTTGGGCAAGGTGGTACCTTTTAAAATTTTATGGGTCGGATACTTACATTTATTGGCGACTTATCTATTACCTATTAACTTTATTTGGTACAAATCTAGTGAATTACAGCGAAATAATAAACATAGTGAAATAAACGGATCACTCATGTATGACAGTATAGCCCGACATGTGTATGTCCAATCCGTAGGCGAGCAGAAGCACGACTTCCAGAGGAAGGACAACGGATTAGTCCGAAACATGTCGGGCTATACTCGACTAACATACGTGAGTGTTCCCTTTATTTCTCTATGATTGAATCTCACGGTAGTTTCATATTGAAATAATATTCCAAAGGATAGTATTGAATGTTATTGTTGTAACTTGTGTTTTATCCTGTTTTTTGTACATTAACGTGTTTACTTACTTACTTACTTACTTAATAGTAAGGTTATAATGGGAAATTCAGTATTTTCACTCAACAATTGCATAATAAGATTATTCCATACATTAAAGGAAGTAGATGATTATACATAAAAGACGCCGACACTTGAATTTCCTAAAAACGGAAACATCAATATCACATCCTGATATTATACATACTTATATTAATATTTCAAAGTACCCTACTTGAGTGCGCATGAGTTGATTTGCGCAAAGGCACCGACGGTGCTATGATCTATAAAAAAAGTTATAACGACGACTCTCACTGGCACAATGGAAATTATTTTTATAATATTACACTATTTATCTAAATCCTAACCCAAAAGATGCCATTCGCAACAAACAAAAATCGAACTTAAACCTCCACAGTTAAAGTTCCTTTTTGTTTGTCAAAGTCAGTCCGCGTTAGTTCTAAATCATTAAGCTGGGTTCATACGTACGGGTAAACGACTGCGTTTACTGCCGCCCCATTAACCGCATCGAATCGCAAGTTTGCACAACAATCGCTCACAATCGCTCTTTACTCGAATCGTCAGTTTTTTTTGCGATTTTTAACGCGCATGTTCGCTATTGTTCGTCGGATGTGTTCCGTTGCGCGGAAATTTGATTAGTTTTGTGCAGATGGTAGTTTACGCGATTACTATAAATCATTGAGTGTGATATTAAATCAAGTTTTGTAAATAAATCGCCGTAGTGCTGTCTGAGTTAAAAATTTGGGGTTATCTTTTGGATAGGTATAGGTGGGTATTCAGTGGGATGATAAAATAAATAGCTACATACATAGTTTAATAATGATATTATTACGCTTTTGTTGCATCACCAACGAAGAAAAATCAAGTATCTACTACATCATTAAAATACACATAACTTCGTATCTATCCACAGTACGACCCACGCAATTTATTTCAACTTACCAACACACTTAAAATACGTAAAGAATACAAAACCCAAACAAAACTCATATCCAAGCAACGAGCGAAACGTACAAAGGAGGTATTTTTCACGGCGCACCACAAAAGATTTAAAAGGCACGTAATATTCATACGGGCGATTACCGGATACGAGGGCGACATGATAAAACCCCTTTTCGAGTGTTAATGCCGTGACAAATAGTGAATTTATGCGCTCGTGGTGGTTGCGTCCCGCTGGGCGGACGCTTTGACGCACTGGCCGGTGCCGGTGTGCGCACAGCCTTATCTCGGACAAGCTGGCTGGAAATTATGGAAACATTTTTTTTTTATTAGTCCACAAATGTCAAATTGCTGGCTGGATTCCGAGGCTGCTCCATGTTCCATGTTTGAACTCGGGAGTGGAGCGGTGTATTTGAATGAGCGGGAGGTTATGCTACTGTTTGATTTACTGTGTGATTTCTCGCTCTATGTACCTATATGGAAACGTATAGTCTAGACTCTAGATACGGTAAGTATAGAGCCCAACCTAAAGGTCAAGAAAGGGACTGTAATTACATTGTAACCATTATTAAAACCTACAGATCACGATCACTTCTTAGGGTAGAGTTTTTTCATAGACTACTATACTGTGCTATTAACACATATTACATCAAATCTATCAGCTAATTCTACGTATTGTAGACCTGTTTTGTTTTAAGTGTGGCCTTTACAACCCAGCGGGGAGTACCTATGTCTCATCATCACAACAAAATACGAAAAATGCCCGTTGACACCTCACACAATTTTGTAATTACCGTCGAAAAAAAAACAAAATGTAGCATAAAGCGTAGGAAATAAAGGCTCCAGTGTGAGATGCAAATAACTTTGTTTTTTGAAAATTTAATCCAGTGGCCATTTTATACGTTTTTTTGTGACGTATTTTGATTAATAATGGGTGACTGTGGGACATTTTTTCGCGTATTTTTGGACTGCAAAAATTATTGTTTATTATAATTTATGGCGAATTTAATTGAGTCCGTGTCGCTATTATTAAGCTAAGAGCTGTTTTGAGTCATTAAAATATTAATAAGATAACTGTCGACAAATATTCGTCTTATAAATCATCGTAGAGTATTTTTGTTCGTATGCTAATGTTTTTTTATGGCCGAAGAAATCAAACCAAAGTTAAAACAGTAGCAAAAATTTCATATCGCTTTTCTTGGATTAGTGACTCTGACTGGATGGCAAGTAAAAAAAAAGTTTTCATAAAGTTTTCTAATAATACATTTACCTCTAACAATGACTTAGCTATGAGGGTATTCAATATCGTAAACAAAAACTAACACTCTGACGTAACTGGTGAGAATGCGATCCCGAAAATGGCATTTTGACATTTACGTCAGTCCCGTGTGACAGGAAGCCATCTTGGAATGTTAATTGAACGATGCTATCTGCGCCAGTCATTGTGCGCGATAATGCACCCGTTGTGTCACTCCACTGTGTTAAGCTGCGGCGTGTGGGGAGAAACAATGCGAAGTTGTTTTCTTAATATCAATCTTTTGATAGGCCGGTATGGGTATAGTGAAAAACGTTTTTCCACAGATCAGGCAAAAAACAATCTTATGTCAAGGCCATAAACACTTTGACAAGTAAAAACAATTCTCAATTTGACTACTTATATTGCATATTTGACATTTAGACTGTTAGAGAACCTTAAGAATTGCTGACCCATATTTTACTTAAGAAACAGTAACTTCAAAAAGTTGAAAATCCCCGACATCGTCATTTCAAAGTTCAATCTCTGAAATGGTTGAACTGATTTTAATGAAACTTAGCTAAGAACCATCTCAATTAAACTTGATTTCGTTAAAAAAACCGCAATAGCTATGATAACAGAAGATACACAAATACACCCATACACACACAGGACAAACTTTTATAACTCTCCTCTCTTTGGGCGGGAGGTTAAAAACCAGTTGAGTAGGAAAAGGTTAAGCTGTTCCCTCATCAGGGATGTGCTAGCTTGCGTAGCTAAGACATGTATGATATCCGTCAATTAGGAAAGTTCATTAACAGTTCAACTACGAAAATAAACGAGCGTTTATACAATGAACTGTCCACCAATTCAACGTAATGAACGAAGCTTTATAATACACTCGCAAGTTACCAAATACACAATCAGCCAATCCTTGAATGATCTCCAACGTTTGACGTCAGAAATAGAGAGGACAGAATCTGAAACAATTGAAAGCCTTCCACAGACAAGCCTCGAAACAAAAGCCAACGCAATCCCAATTCTAGTTTCACAATCAACATGAATCTGTAGGATGTGGAGGTAACATCGAAACGCCTTTATACTCTTTATAGAGGCAGTAAGGCTTCGTATTACACAAGTTTATGGGTGCTACTGTGCGGACAATAAACCGTTCAGGATGGACGGACGGACGGTCGGAATGATATATACGTCAATTAATGTGTTGTAAGTCTGCGGGTACTAATGACGGCTACTGGCGTTGCGGTTTGGAACGGGACAGACTGGGGCGTGGAGATTTGATATTCGATATAATAAAACATGTACAATTTCATGTACATTTCTGAGGTTTTAACTTTGCTAGAAGAGAATTAAGTTCTAGACTTAATTGCATCCACCAGGCGAGGGTGGATAGTTGAGTCGAGGGTAATATGGATTTTATGAACCAGTCTGGCTAGCACGACTGGCCGCGACTCTGTTTGTAGCGCGAGATTATATTACCCGTCCTGTTGCGTTCTGGGTGACAGAAAAGGACGGGCAGTTGTTCTCGCGCGAGTTAGAAGTCGCACCTACGTGCTAGACCTATTGTTATGCTTAATATTTTGATATTAAATTAAACAATTTTATTACGTCAAAAATTACAAACGGTAGGACCCTTAGATCGAAAAAAAACTGTCAAATTCGAGCTCACTGTAGCCAAATTACACGAAATCGACACCCATTAGTGGTCACCGATTTGCGTTAAAAATGTAAAAAAATATATTGCCGCCACTTCTAAAACTAACCAGACATTCTTAGCTCTACGTCCCGATTAGACATATTTACAATGCCATAAAGGCTTTTTAATTAAGGAGGAATCACACGATACCACTCTATGTATACTTATATGTATTTAAGTATTTTTATGTATTTATGGCCCCTACATGGCCCAATTAGCACACAAAAAGGACCTATAAACATATAGATATACATTTTATGATGGACGACACCTGCTTTGGTGACAATTGATATATGATCATAGGTTTTGTTTAGGAAATTAGTTTTTATACATATGGATATCGAAAAGCATCTGAATCGGACATTTAGTAATAGGCACAATTAAACCGAACCCCTAATATTATTTTGGTTCTCTATATTTAAAGCTCTTTGTAAAACGTCTGAAAAACGTTAAAATCGGAACTCTCGGTGGACAATAATGTCAAAAAAAATACTTAGTAGACACCTAATCTTAATAAGCTTGGTTTTGAAGAACACTAGATTAGTTACATAGGTATATAATTATGTGGACGGTAAATAAAATAATAATGATCTCTAATTAAAGCCATTACCAATGAGTGCGAATATTTGGCTATTAAAAATAGCTAAGTTGCATGCATGTGTTATCTTATCTGAGAACAGCACCAAACTAACCTAACCAACTTAAAATTAAAAACAGAAAACCCGACTGCATTTCCGGAAAACAATAACCCAAAATCATTGCCACAACTAAGACGAATCTAATGACACCTCATACGTTAAAATCCGTCAAATGGCTTAGGCTGTAGAGCTTGCCAAAGAATTAGACATACATACATACGCTCGAAAAACATAACCCTCCTTCGGCAGTCGGGTAAAGAGCTAACAATTTTGTGCTTCATCTAAAAAAAATCAAGATTTTATTGAACTCGGGTTAAGCAAGAACGTGTTCCTAACTCCAAACAATTCCAAATATGCCAAATTAGCTATGCTTCAGGAATCCAGTTCATTACTTCCTAAAGTTATAGCCGTGATCCTAATTTATTCGACATCCTATTCTGAAACCGCAAATTTATGAGCACATAAAATATATTATTAGGCTCTATTAATTACTGCACTATAATGAAATACACATCCATCGGAAATACCACGCATTCTGCTACGACGCCTTTTCGTGTAGGACCGTGTGTTGGTGACACTATTCTTAAAGTAACTTTGGAACTTCACGATAAAACCACATAGGCTATTTTTAAACATGAAAAGACATAAATTGGAAATCTTCTGTATTATCAACTTTTTTCCTCTGACAAAGTTTTTAAATGAGCAACCAGAGCTATTGCGAAACTATTTTAACACTCGTCATCGGATTGAAATGTCAGTTTTTTGCACGACTGTGACAGCAAGCGTTTCCGATACCAATTGTCAGCCGATACAAAATGAACACGATGCTGATTGCGAGCGAGTTAGACAATACACATACCATCAGATGATAAGTTATCGACGTTATCATAGCAACCGAGATACCAGAAGGTTTGCAGATTGGTTACTCTCCACCTCGAATCACACCCAAACACGTCGGTAACAGAATTAGCGAGTATGATGGTAGCAATCTGGGCGTTAAAAGGCCGTGATAGCCTAGTGGTTTGAACTATGGCTTCTCAAGCAGAGAGTCGTGGGTTAGAGTCCCGGCTCACATCTCTGAGTTTATCGTCATTTATGTGCGAATTCATATTTGTAATATACCACGGGCTTTTTGGTAAAGGAAAACATCGTGAGGAAACCTGTACACTCCTGCAATTCCATGGTATGAAGTCTGAATCCGCACTGAGCCCTCGTAGGAACTATAGCCCAAGCCCTCTCATTCTGAGAAGAGGCCTGTACTCAGCAGTGGAACGTAAAACAAGGCTGGTGATGATGATAATGATGCATCTGGGCGCACCTTTCCCAAGGCCTTACCAAAAACAAAAACAAGGTTCAGTTCACGTCTTCCTGCAGTTTTAGCGCCAGAACCAGACCCTACAAGGATATGCATAGCGTTAAACGGTTGTCATAAAAATTGTTATTGATACATCTCATAAATTTTTCGGAACCACGAATTCGTTCGATCTTTAGGTGAACCGCTATTAGGTCTGAAGGTCGACGTGTGGTTTGTTTTGTCAGGGATTATGATAAAACCTGTGAAAAGGGTTGTCGTTTTAATGATGACCAACCTTTTTTTGTTGGTATATTAATCCCCAGAACAGGGAGTCGTGAATGATTATTGGGAAATCGTAATCCGGCTGAATTTAAATTGGATGTGACTTTGATTTTTTTGCGCGCCAGTGTTTTGTTTAGATTTTGTTTTTGAATCTGTGTTCGGATCATTTACTCTTTTGACGAACGTACAGGCCCCTGTTGTCAGTTTTATATGACAATTCGAACTACATTTATTTGACAATATGAAGCGCGCTAAAACAAAAGCTGTTCAAGTCAGCAGTTGACACCGAATTGTCATTGAAAACTGACATTGTAGAGTTGATGAAATAGGGGCCTGTTGTCTTAATAACGTATTTGTCATAAAGCTTGTGAAAAGTATTCTATTGACAAAAGTGTTGCTCTATGTTTGATTATAATTTCACCGACGACCGGATAGCCTAGCCTAGGAAGGGTAGTGTAGCCTAGTGGCTAGTGGCCTAGAGACCCTGACTATAAAGCTTGAGGACCCGGGTTCGATCCCCGGTTGGTGCAGATGTTTGTTCTCGGGTCTTGGATGTTTAATATGTACGTAAGTATGTATTTATCTATACAAGTATGTTTATGCCTAGGCCTCCAACAAGATGGAGCGATGACCTGGTAGAAATCGCGGGATCGCGGTGGATGCGGAAAGCACAAGACCGGTCTGAGTGGAGAGCCGCGCGGGAGGCCGCCGTCCAGCAGTGGACGTCTTTTGGCTGACATGGCGATGATGATGAGATACAGGATGTATATTGCAAAGAGCAGCGGTGACCACAATGTCAAAAATAATACAGTGCGTTATAATAAATGACTCGGATCAGTGATTAGTCATTGGTCACAGGATTGTCTTACGGTCACGGTCGTCTATCAACCGCGTTTAAGACAAAGATATTTTATTGATGGCCAACGATTGAGTTCACAAGGGTTCTGTAGCAAACATAAAATTAGATAAGTATTTTGTTATTAATTTCGTTTTTGCTAACTGTACTTGTACTGACATTCAACTTACATATCCGCACCAAATTTCAAGTCAATGCCATTAATCGTTGAAGGATTCCCTCCTGCGCGGACGATCCTGGCCGAACTAACAGAATTTCACTACCAGATTGTATTGTATTGTTACTGATCTTACATAAGTATGGGTAAACTATCTTTTTGTATTTTTGATGCGTAAATATATGTGTATATTTGTGGTAGTGTGCTACCACCACGGTCTAATAAAGGTTTGGGTTCGATTCCCAATTCGACAATTAAATTTTCTGTTTTTTCTGTATATTTTCGCATCAGTTTGAAATTCGTGAAAAATTACACGAGTTTGCCAAATTCCATCCCTAGAATAACTGCTTTAAAATTCAGTTGCATGATTTGACTCGTATACGTACATACACACATTACAAGTTAAACAAAAATTTGTAAAAAGGGTCTCTACAGAGAAAATGCTTGTGGCCACTTAAAGAGTGTTATGTTAGACATCGGGAAGTGATTCTAGAACTCTACTCTACAATTTGAGTTGCATTGATTTTCTAAGTTATCATTAAGTTACGATTTTTTTTAATCGACCGGATAGCCTAGTGGTTAGAGAACCTGACTACGAAGCTTGAGGTCTCGGGTTCGATCCCCGGTCGGGGCAGATGTCTGTATGATGAATACGAATGTTTGCTCTCGAGTCTTGGATGTTTAATTTGTATTTATGTATGTATTTATCTGTATTCACAAGTATGTTTATCCGTTGTCTAGTACCCATAACACAAGCTGTGCTTACTTTGGGACTAGGTCAATTGGGGTCAATTGTCCTACGATGTTTATATTTATTAATTTATTTATTTAATCAAGTTACGTATGCTAAAATTTATGGTATAGATAACGCCCAATGCATTAATTTATTGATTGTTAAATGATTTTCCACTCATACCTCTACATTTTCATATTTGTAGATTTTGAGCTTTTGTCGTTCCATAGTTGTTATGCTCAAAGGTCTTCAAAGATCACTGATCTCTAAAATATGACAAAGAGCCAGCGCTCTTTTATCAACATCACAGATATCAACCATCTTAAGAGCGGTCAGATCGGGAACAATAAGTGAATCTTAAATGTTGCTCTTATCAGATATCCAGATTCGTTAAGGTGTAGTCTCTTTGGTCGGATGTCAAAGTGTGCGGTTGATTCAAAGGGATTTTGTGTGGTTGATTTGTTGTCCTTAAAAAATATATCGGACTACTAAATAAAGATAATTTGCTTTTTAACTATGTTGTTGTCTTTTTATGCAGTGTTTGGGTCTACAAAGTATTATAAATAAGTACCTACAGTTGTAAAACTCGACACTCACTTAATCCATAAATACCGAGTTACATTAACACGTTCGCCGGCGGTAAGCAGTTATAGCTATTATAACGATAGAAATTCTATTGACTGGTTTACCATTGGCGAAAGTATTAATTAGGACTCATTCACAAATAAATTGTCGAGAACTTCAGTAACGAAAGTTACCTACTGTACATTTAACAAGGCCCCGCATACTTAAGCAAGTATCCTCGTTTGACCTGTCGAATAAGGAATAAAAAAAAGATTTCTGCAAACGTTCCGTATGATAAATATCTAAATAAAATTATCAAAATCTTGGTAAAACCTATGAAGCTGCATCTTAACCGAGATCAAAAGCAGACCGCGTCATTGGACCCGTCAGTTACGACTCTTTGGGATATTTTCGTAAATATTTTGCGCCGATCGGAACAGCGATACGATTGTTGACGATCTTAAATCGTGAGTACGAAACAATACATCAGTGTGATACTTCACGGAATAAACGTGTTTGTCATTGTGACAGATAAATAGGTACTTATGAAGAAAAGGAGTGTATTTCTCAACGCGAATAATGATTAGAATAGCAATTGTGTTACCTATTTGAAAATTATTTGGACACAGTGGAAAATGTTTCTTCTTTGTTTTTAAAAACATGATTTACTCTTTGACATGTGATTTTCTAAGTCGCAAAATTATGTTTTTGGTCAAGTAGTATCTGAAGCGCTAGGTCAGGTCTTAGGTCGTATGGCACTTAAAGATTGTGAATTAGAAGGGCTTTATGCTCCAAATTTTCTTATAAAATATTTCTACCCGATCCAAATCTTCTATTGACATTTAAGCGGTGGTCCTCATCCCCAATTTTATTTCCGAAGGCAACCTAACGAAGTACCAGAAAGTCGTCAACATACATGGACTCTTACGAGTCGTGAATAAGGTTGAATTCAAACATTTTGGAGACAAGTTGGAGGTTATGGTATTCGTAGGCTTAAGCCATCGCCCGGTAAGGTGTTACTGAAAAGGTTGAATAGTTATACTATGCATTGTGGTATTTTGGACGGCGATCAACCAACAAAGAAGCTTAAAAATGTACCTTGATGCACTGGACAATCTTACAAAAGTAATCCTGTAGATAGTTATGAAGCTTTAAAGGCTACAGATGAAGGTTTAGATTCGGATGAAGAAGGCTCTTTTGATGGAACTGGTATGTTTGTTGATGTTTCTAATAATAATGTTATTATTTGACTCTTTACGCTCGCGTAGGTGATCACGGACCATTCTGTTGGCCGGGGAGTAAACATAGAGTTATTCTCGACAATAGTGAGTGACACTGATCGCGTATGTAATAGCCGACGGTACAGAGTTCGAATCGGAGTAGGTATATAGGTAGGAAAATATTAAGACGTGACAATAATAGAAGAGGTAAGCAGAATGAGACGGAAGTTTTCTACAGTTCCCACGGGTCTCTAGGAATATGGTAATCTATTGATTGGTACAATTATGTAAGAATGTGTATGGAAGAGGAGAATCTGTATTAATATTAAAAAACAGAATTGAAAATGGTATTTTGATTAGGTACGCTGTTTTAAATTGGGTGAATCACGAGAATAGGTATTTAACAAGAAACTTAATAAGAGGATTTGTTTAAATATACTGGGTCCACCCAACAGCCTTTAGGACATAGAAAGCCAACTAAGTATTTAGTTAATAGTTGACATAAAGTCTTAGTCATATTTTCGAATAGTCTTCAAGTTTTTATGTTAAAAGATATACCTACTCTAAAAATATGCCTTTGCCACTCAAACCCCAAAGGGTGTGAATCATCAACTACCAGTTTTGAACCAAAACTAAAACTAAATAGTCCGTATCACCCACACACCTGTTAAACCAACACTCTGTTTCGCCCACTCACGCGCAGCCCGACGGCATTCCTGCGCCCGCGCCAGACGAGCCGACGCCGCCCGAAGGGATAAGCTTAGTACCAACATAAATAAGTAATATTTTTTGTTATCATAATTATAATTGTGGCCTACTGCTGGTCAAAGGTTCTTTTTGCATAAAACTCCCTATACAAATCGCTAAGTGGTTTTCATATGACTGTAAGTACAAGTGTGTAATTGTATGTACCTAAGTAATAGTCGTATCACAATCATGTCGTCAAGTGCGGATTTGAAATGTAATATTTGCTTATTTCTTTTTGTGTAATTCTTTTTTTCATTGTATTTGTACCGTATTGCTGTGAAACATGGCGTAGAAATAAGTACTAAATCACGTGAGATAAACATCCCAATGATCGACATGTTAATTGTCACCTTTATTGCTACGTATTAAGATTGAAGGTGTCAACTATTGGGACACTGTCGGGCACGGGGATACACCTTAAATAGTTATCATAGTATTTAACTAGCTTATGCTCCGCGGCTTTGCCCCCGTGAAATATTTCAAAATGGGCTAGTTCCCTATGCTGTGGAAATTTCGAAAAATCCCTTCTTAGTGCACCTCTAGGTTACTCAAAGTACATGTGTGCCAAATTTCAAGTCTCTAGGTCCAGTGGTTTAGGCTGTGCGTTGTCTGTCAGTCAGTCAGCCAGTCAGTCAGTCAGTCACGGTACTGTTTTATAGGTATAGATTTGGTTCGCATTTGTTTATTTTAGGGTAACTTTTAGGAGCATCGGTTAGATAAGGTTCGCTCTCATGTTAGGTAGAGAGTAGATTGACGCACACGCCGTCATATCAGTGGGTCAAGCACGACTTGTCGAATCCTGCGTAACGTTACGGTTAGCGTATCGAGATAGAGAAACCTCATACTAAATTTTAGTTCCAAATACGCTCACGGGCGGGCGCTGTTCCAAACGTCATACAAACTCGATAACGTTTACTATTTGTTTTTACGTGACGCAGGTTTCGAATATTCGTACTCGAGCCTCTGCGCGTGCGCTCACAGACTCGCCGTCACCTGCGCACCCCTGGGGTGTTATTATCTAAGGTGACAGCGTTGCGTTCACGACTGTTTCAGGGTCGAAGTGTAAAATTTTCGAGAGGTACTATATGACAACTAATTTGACACTTCGAATAACACCCCTGGGTAAGTATAATTATCGACTTGATACTGTGAAGTATGTTATATCAATAGAAGACATAAAAAAATAAGATTTTGAGAATTTTCTGAGTGGTTGTGCTATAAGAGCTACCTCCATACCAAATTTCAAGTTTCTAGGACAACTGGAAGTACCCTTTAGGTTTTCAGGGTAAGGCAATTTGTATAGAAACAACCTTTTTAAAGACTGTATCTTGTATCGACTTAGAAGTTTATTTTTCACAGCTTCAAGGGACTGCAGGCTTGAGTATTTGATATTAATTTCAGCATGCTACCTCCATGTGTTCCAGAGAAAAAGGGTCTTGACAGACAGACAGATAGACAGACAGACGGACAACAAAATGATCCTATAAGTGTTCCGTTTTTTCCTTTTGTGATACGGAACCATAAAAAAGCTTAATGCTTTACGACCTAAAACCCTAAACCAATCTAACCGCCCTATCTTACTCAGGGTTGTGATGAATATGCAGCAACACGTCTTCGACAAACTTTGGACATGCAATATGCATTACTGCGATGAGATGCGTGACAACCCTAAAATCATGCATGTTCGAGTTAGACCGTGGAATTAGGATTTCAACTACCTAACATAATACATTATTTAGTATGTAGGGTGTGTTTGGGATAGATTATTATGCAAGGTTGTGTTATTTACGGCTAAAAAGTTCCGCGTAATAATACTACATAATAAACAAAGACGTAGACGTACAATGTTTATGCCTCCTCTACACTATGAACTAAAAAACAATTACTTTGCTCACCCGCGACCACTAATGACAAATAGTTATATCTGTGCGGCAAATGTATGTTTCCATGCAACACCTCCACCTCCACTGCTACACGAATCAACACATGCCACACAGACCCAACTATCACCACCACCACTATACTAAACGCTGACGCGTTTCGGCACTCTCCACGAGGCCATTTACGAAGCACAACAACAACCGCTCAACATGCCACCACTTCCACTACTGACATATGTAAACCATGTACTCAACTTAGTTAATGACAAAACCAACGTACCCACTAATATTTTATAAATTCCAAACTACCCTTTTATGTAAGTCCTAAACTACCCTTTTTTAAGAAATGAATTCCAAACTACCCTTTTTATTTTTATTTTTAATCTACGCCAGGTACCCCGTTATTTTTAACCGAGTACGGTAAAAAGAGAAGTCATGTTCTCATTATTACTATGACACATTATTAAAATTAGAACCAAGTCGTAACAAAGGCGAAGAAACCAAATTAACTTGTTCATCAATAATAGACCCCATGTTGTTGTACCTAATTATTTCCAATTGTTCTAAAACCGATAGCCGCAAACCCTTATCACAATAATGTAAAATTGTACCTCTTTCGAAAGAGCATTATGATCCTGAGTTACATACTATATATCAGATAGCAACAACAAATGGTTATAGTACAGCAATGGTTAATAGTCTGGTTCAAAAGAAGCAGGGACGGATAGTGAATAGCATGCTTTACTCTGCGTTGCCATCTCAGCCTACTAACAAATTTAGATCTAGTATTACTTATGTTGGCCGGTTGTCTGACAAGATTTATAATATTTTAAAATCAAATAACATCAATGTTGCCTTTAAGACTACTAATTCTTTACGTTCTAGACTTTGTAATAACAAAGAAAAGGTGGATAAAGGGAACAGGTCGGGCGTATATAAACTCACTTGTGGCGACTGTAGTCAAGTATACATTGAATGAAAATAATCGATTTATTGAGGAGAGATCTTCCAAATAAAATATGACACAAGGCATTGAAAAATTCGTTAGGTACACCAACGTTAAGTATAGCTTAATTGGTGGAGCGTGGTACGGATTACCGAGGTTGCTGGTTCAAGTCCAGCTGCTTAACGAATTTTTCTTTGCATTGTCATTGTATGTTGAATTTCATTCTATGAATGTTTCATAAAAATAAAAACAAAAATAATCAATAAATCGATTATTTTCATTGATTCAGAAAATAGCTCCATCTCTTGCCACTAATGCGTAACTGTAGAAGTTCCGTAGTGGGTGAGCTGCTTGATTAAGCTACTCATAGATGGCGCTGAGGAGAGATCTTCCAAATAAAATATGACACAAGGCATTGAAAAATTCGTTAGGTACACCAACGTTAAGTATAGCTTAATTGGTGGAGCGTGGTACGGATTACCGAGGTTGCTGGTTCAAGTCCAGCTGCTTAACGAATTTTTCTTTGCATTGTCATTGTATGTTGAAGTATACATTGGACAAACCGGTCGAAGCTTTGATATTAGATTTAAAGAGCATGTCTCGTCATATAGGCATGATCATCCAGAGAAATCAAACTTTGCCAAGCATTTATTAGAAACGAATCATTCGTTGTTAGACTCAGATATGTACGAAATTTTACATTATTGTGATAAGGGTTTGCGGCTATCGGTTTTAGAACAATTGGAAATAATTAGGTACAACAACATGGGGTCTATTATTAATGAACAAGTTAATTTGGTTTCTTCGCCTTTGTTACGACTTGGTTCTAATTTTAATAATGTGTCATAGTAATAATGAGAACATGACTTCTCTTTTTACCGTACTCGGTTAAAAATAACGGGGTACCTGGCGTAGATTAAAAACAAAAATTAAAAGGGTAGTTTGGAATTCATTTCTTAAAAAAGGGTAGTTTAGGACTTACATAAAAGGGTAGTTTGGAATTTATAAAATATTAGTGGGTACATTGGTTTTGTCATTAACTAAGTTAAGTACATGGTTTACATATGTCAGTAGTGGAAGTGGTGGCATGTTGAGCGGTTGTTGTTGTGCTTCGTAAATGGCCTCGTGGAGAGTGCCGAAACGCGTCAGCGTTTAGTATAGTGGTGGTGGTGATAGTTGGGTCTGTGTGGCATGTGTTGATTCGTGTAGCAGTGGAGGTGGAGGTGTTGCATGGAAACATACATTTGCCGCACAGATATAACTATTTGTCATTAGTGGTCGCGGGTGAGCAAAGTAATTGTTTTTTAGTTCATAAATATGGACCTCCGCAAAGTAACGCCTGATTCAATTAATTACTCCTCTACACTATCAACAAGAACGACATCGGCAGATCATTATATTTAGCATCATCGTGGCTCAACTTCATCATCATCACTACCTACTGTCAGGTACACTTCAGGACATTCTGCAGTGAAAAACAGTGATTTTTCTCACACGAATTGTTTTTACCTCCTGAAAATATTCATGTCCATAGACCTCCGAAAAGCAACGCTTGATTCAATCAGTCGCCATTATTGGATTAAAAGTTACAATGACAGAGAATATAATAATATGAAAATCAATTTCAACGATAATCACTAATTTCACACTTTTTCAAGAGGTAATTCACCGTAGCACAGAGTCGTAAACGCCATGTCGCTTACGGAAAGTCTGGATCATAAATCTCCAAAGACCATTTGACATTTGTAAAAGTTCTCTTCATTCCATTTGTATCGAAAGAAAGCCATTGTTTCTTTCAAATCACAGTTTGTTTGGAAACCAAGCACAATAGCAACAAAACAATTTGCCCAAAAATTGCACCCGCATCACAAACCACAATGCTAACTGTTAACTAAAACCTCAGTAGTTACCCTTTTTGTGTAAAAAAAAAATAATCCTCACAATCAGACGTTTCTTCTAAACAATTGCTCTGCCCGACCCCTGTGGATTGCAGTCGTAATGATAAAAGTACACAAGTTTTAGTGAAAAAGTTCCATTTGTAAAATAAATTTGGTTTAAAAACACCCTTTAAATAATACGAAACGCAATTGGTTCGAACAAGCGCATATATACACTGCAACGTCTTATGTGTGCAGTTGTGTAAATTATGTCAACGCCAAAAGTTACTCTATGTGTTGGTTTTAGAGTGCACGTAATTATTGCGTGCTTGCAACAGTATTTTGTTATTTGTAACTCAAAAAGGATGATTACGGGATTGTAGTGCAATTTCACGCGTTTGGCGACACTGCAGTTACCGGGAACCGAGTGTAAACACGTATGAAAGTTATGGCAGTTTTTGTAATGTAATGTTAAATATAAGGTATAAAGCACAGATAAGTTACCGGAACGGTGAGTAGTTAGAACAGAAAAAAACTAAGGAAGTTGGATACTTAATGGCACTTAGGACATTTTCAATTTTAAATGGCAGTTTTATCTAAGCGCCATTTTTGTCCAGTTTTCCTTTCATGTCAAACTACACTTCGCAAAAGCAAATTGTCACTTAAAAATAAAATGCAAACCTTATTTTATTATTTCAAAACGACACAAGTCTATCAAATTGCGGCGTGATATTGATTTAAAGTACCTATTTAAACCAAATCGCCGAGGCGTGAGGCAGGTGTAGGTCTGTCCCCCTGATCCCCCGAACCGCCCAAACAAAACTAATTGGACTTTATATTGGACAATGGACTCACAGAAGTAGAGCACTTTATTGTTATACAATTAGGTATTATGAGAGATTATAAAAATTATCTCTTATACATGCATCACCTACATAGTTATTTAGAGAAGTCGCATTGACTTTTACTTAAGTCAATTTTAAACTCATATATTTTAAAATAAGTTCTGTTTCCGAAAAACTCCGTTGCCTAACAAAAACATTTGAAAAATTTAGGTTGAACACCAACAACGGATTTAAATAATAGCAAAGTACGCAATAACTTCCTTTAACGACAATAAGATTTAACAAGTACCTAAAAATGTTTTCTTTTTTCAACCATTATACCAAGACACTTGGACCAGCACTTTCAAAAGGTCGTAACTCCGCTTCCTTACTATATTTTTTTAGACTCTACGACTCTGCCCTTAAAGTCCAAGTTCGAAGTGACGCAAAAGTGGAGATGCGTAATTTACGTACCTGAGTCCCTGATTCGGGACTCCCGTTGAGGCAGCCGCGTAAGCCCCCACGTGTTTAGCTAAAATGGTTAACTCAAGGTTTTCGTATAATCGGGAGCCGATGTCAATACGAAATATGGGTTGCCTCCAGGGATTGCATGATTGAAACTGTGCTATTTCTTTCTTATCCTTTATTTTGTTGTTCCATTTTTAGTTTTTGTTAAAAGAACCTTTAAGAAAGTGGGTTAAATAAAATAGATCATATTGTTTGTTACTTTTGATTCTTAGTTTTGCCTTTATGTAATATAGATACCATAACTATGTTTACGAAAAGTCTTTACGAAAAGATGCTGTGTAATTTGACTATTTTTAGGGTTCCGTAGTTAACCAGGAACCCTTATCGTTGGTCCGTATGTCCGTCGTAAAGTGAGGGTATTTTTTTTCTTATCAATCTCATTGTGTGAGGTGTCGTTGGATAGGTATTTCAAAAATGTTGGCGATGTGCGAAGACCATTTTTCGATTTAGGGATCCGTTGGTTTATTATGAAATGTCAAGTCGAATAGAATATTTTTGAAGTCATTCATTCATTCGTTCATTGCGAATTCCGTTTGCGAAACTTTTAGCTTTAAAATGTTCATTACTGTTGGAGTCACGTATCCCCCCGACAACGAAACTGTTGTACTTATTTCGAAATGTGAAAAAACAATCACAGCTAAGAGTAAGAGCTGAATTTGACTACCTTATAAAATATCACGCATTAACCTATAAAATTAGATTTATGCAAATTCTTTTTTTTTAACGGCTACTCTATTTTGAGCGTGTTCTTATAGCTTTTTACGCTCTATCGTGTCCTTAAAAAAAGACTCGTCTGCACTCATGTCTCATCTAGCCTTTAGTAACGAAATTGAAAAGTATAGGAACACACTTTCTAGCCACCTAAATCTTTTTTTTATACTCCAAGGAAGGCAAACGAGCAAGTGGGTCACCTGATGGTAAGTGATCACCACGGCCTATAGACACCCGCAACCCCAGGGGTTTGCAACGCCAACCTAGAGAGCTAAGACGAAATGCCTCTTGTGCCCGTAATTACACTGGCTGTCTTACTCTCTACACCGGAACAGAACAGTATAAGCACTGCTGGGTAGCGATCCGGACGGACCTCGCACAAGGTCCTGCCCCACCCGCATAATATCTCATCTTCTTGTCAATCGGATAAAAATACGAGTCAGCCCTCAACCACTACATCTATGTAAAGCGCTCGTCTGAAAGATCTAAGCTGGTTGTTACACATACACACAGCCATGTATACTTATAATAAGAAAAGATATGTATACTTATAATAAGAAAAGATTGAACTCAAAGGGGTACAAAGCAAACCTCGGAAGTGGATTTTTGATAGAATCAACACGGCCCACAGAAGTGTCGGCAGTAATGCCCCCTCGCGGTTGAATACACAAATTCACTTCCAAAGTTCCCAACTCCTCAAGGAGAAGTTATAAATTGTTATTCTTTGAACACCCAGAATGGGATTCGTGATTTTTTTCTACACAAAATTACCATATTTTCGTCGGAAAATCTTTGATTGTGCCGAATGGAAATCTTTTCGATTACCGCTTTGAATTTACAACAAAGCGCCGGGTAGCCCTTTGGTCTGCACAATGCCCGAATTTCATGGAAATAATTACATTGTCGCTTTATTTATTGCCTCAGCAATTGTTAGCAGCGATATAAATTACACTAGAAAGTATTCCCAGTGCACTAAATCAAACGCTAAACAGGTTTCATGCATTAACTATTGTAATGCCGTTGTCTCAACCTTTAACGGGACATAAAGTTTATAATAACAAAGGCACTTGACTCGAAATCTTCACAAACCACACGCAGAGCTCCAAGAGCCAGTTCCACTAGACCCCTTCACCCCTCAAGTTGCTACACACTACAGTTCAACTTACATTGGTCGCCGTCCAGTGCTTCTTATTAAAAAGGTGAATTTATAACGCTAAAATTGTTATCACGTAGGCTGAGACGTCGTTACAAACAATAAAAGTAATTTTTACGACTGGCAACCCTTGCGTTAATAAATTAAAAAGTTAGCTGGGGCGAGACAATGCCACTTCACCCTGTAACCCGGAGATCTAAGTTTTGCCGCCCTTGGCTAATAAACGCCGCGCAGGGCTGTGACTAAGTACCGCTTTTCAATGCATTTATGCAGTTGATAAATTTTAAAATATTCGATTTGAAATCGTTTTTTTAATAGAACTTAAAGAGATTTAAAGGAAAATTGATTTGATTCCTGTAAAACTATATTACAGCGAAACTTTACTGGGGGGATAAAAGTGCCGTGAGTCGCTTCGAGAAAAGAATGGTATCTATACGGCTATGCTTGACCTGGCGGGGGCACTGCCGTGCTGTGACCTGTGAATCATCATTGATGTATAAAATATGTAACATAGTTACGTTAAGTAAACTAGAAAACCTATTTAGATACCTAAATAAAAACAAAAAACTAGTATGTTAGATGTAAAAAAATCCTTCCAAAACCCTTATTAAACCTAAGGGGTTTCTATACGGGCAACTATTGCTGTCTGACTCTTACTAGGAAAGCTAAACAAAGACTTCTATAGTTGCCGGCCACATATTGTAGAAAAAATAAAGCCCGTTTAAAAGTGCCATAGGTACACGATTTAATTAGTAAAAATATGTGGTCAAACCTTTTACAAAACAAAAAAAAAATCCACGACTACATTAAAACGTATGTAAATACTTTAAAAACCAAATAAAAATAATCAAACCCAACCCTAGCTGGCCTGATTGGGTGCGTACACACTGCACTTTGTTGAGTGCCCCAAATTAATTTTTGAGAACAAAATCCATTAGCGAATGAAGCTTTTTCTACCTATTGTCTAGGCTTGTCACATAATTTACGCGCGAAACTCGATTGGAGTCGTTTTTAAACGAAAGGGCGGTGAATGCGTCTACCATACACCGAGTCTCATTCAGTTGTTTTTTGAACATATAATCGTAGTGCAATAATAACAGGGGTGATTTTTGTGTGTGATTTTGAATGCAGTTGTATTTTTAAGTTGGCGTTATGCGTTTTCTTGTCAACTCTATGATTTATGTCATACAATTGTCTATAGTTAGCGTGTAAAGAGAATTCTCCGCATCGTCCTAGCTTTTTGTAGTTTTTTTGTGTTGTATTTAATTTTGCATTGTTATGATGGTGGCATTTATGGGTAAGAATTTATTGGAGCAAAGGGTTTTGTATTCATTTATTGAGATGTAATAAATACGGTTTAGCGGCGATAAAAATTGATTTGGAATTTGTTTTGATGTGGGTTCCTTCGGTATTAAGCAGGCATCTGTTCGTTGAATAGTTTCAGTGGATTACTATAAATATCATTTTAAATTTTAACCCTCAAGAGTCGTATTTTTCTTGTTACAACCATCGTAGGAACCAAACGCAATTTTTACCCAAGCAAAAATCGGTCCTTCTTATTTTAATATGCGAAATCCAGCCAACACTCAATAAAACGTAACCAGCCAGTAACAAATCCCCAAAACCGCCGCCATTACTTTAAAAATAAAAACGAAAAAAAAAAACTAATAGCGATCACCGGCGATTCGCAAACAGCCTTTTGTCTACGTCAGCTGTGTACATGCGATGTATTCATGCAGGATTATCTTCACAATGAACGATCAAAATAACTATAAAAATACAATAAGCTGCTTATACGTGTACGCTTAATGTACGCGCAAAGCGTTTGGCTTCGATGTATTCATATTGTTGATTTTATAGGTCGGTGGTATTCTATTTTATTGCGTTCTTACTGAAAGCACTCCTAATCATACAATCATGAAGCTGTGTTTGCAGATCGTGCTTTTTGTGGCAAAATTGAGAGTAGGCAAATATTGCTTTATTGTTATTGACATAATTGACACACCGAAATTATTCGATTGACATAATTGACATAGCAAAAGATGGTGATTGTGATTAATTAAGAACATATTCATTAAGGTTTGTCCCTATCCCAATGTCACTTTAATTTCAACCCTTTACCCTGCTTGTTATCTGTAGTGCTGTAAATAAAGATTAATTTAATATGATTTTTTTTTAATGAAAGATACAGGCGTTCATTCACGAATGTCACTTCTAAATCTGCGGTCCTGTTGTCCATAATATAGAATTAGTAGATACGTATAAGTGTGTATGTATGTGCTCAGTCTCTCTGTCTTCTCAAAAAAACCGTCTTCCGGACGCAACAATGACGTCACATTAGGGCCGCCGCACACAGCTGCCCGCTATCTCCGATCTAAAGCCGATCGCACACTTAGCAAAAATACGGTTATCTTAAATACGATCTCGCCTCTCAACTAATCTGGCTTTTGTCTGTTTGTTTGTTGTTGCGTTTTTAGGGATGTTTTTGTACAATTAGTATTGGGGTGTGAATATGAGATATCTTGCGTAATAAGGATTTGTCCAATTGATTTTATTTATAAGGGCTTTTTGTGAGGGCTTCGCTTTTTGTGTAGTTTATTTCTTTAGGGTCTACTTGGCCTAAATACTTGTAATAAGTAAATCGACTTGTCTAAGAGTATCTACACAAAAAATCAGCACAATAATGTGTTAAATTAGATAGCTATTACAGTTCTGCTGTATTTTTTTTAATGTATTGCTCTCATATGTAAGAACGAAAGAAAGAAATATATATTTATGAGAGACTAATTCGACACATACACATGCAATATTTATGTCAGGTTTTTTTTTATTATCAGAAACGCCTTTCAACAAAAATAGTCAACGCATTGAAATGGCCTCATCCATTCAGGGTTTACGATGTCAGAGTCAGACAGATAGATTAGACAAATGAATCGCTACTTAATATGCCTTACACGTTCTGTCTGTACGCAGAACTTGAAACACCTCTAGTTCAATCGATTTTCGTCGCAGTTACATTACAACCATTGATACTACAGTTGAATTAGCCTCTTCATCTTGGTTTCTGTATCTTGGTTGTATGTAAGACATCGCTTTTAAGTGATACGACCGTCTATTGTAATTACAGAGTAGGTAAAGATAATTTTACGTTTCTACTGTAAATTGCGTTTGAAAGAAGAACCGGTTGAATAGTTGGTCGGTCACGTCACTTTCGTAAAGTTTGAAGTGTACTGTCCTTGAACTGTCAGAAAGATCGGTCAATTTGGTCTTTTATGAATTTTCAACTCAGGTTGTTGTTTTTCAAACTCATTCCATATGGGATAGGCAAAGATAAGAGGTCATACAGCCAACTCTTCTTCATTAAGTACCATTGATTACAAGCCATTACAATTCTACTGTCACTCCACTTTGGTATTAAAGACAGAATGTCTCCAATACTGCCAACATAATAATTGTCCAACTCGAATCCGTTAAGCGTATGCGTTACCGCGAAAACCCCGGCCTCCGTAAACAAGCATCGAATCAATAATCAATAATCGTCCCCCGGCTCCTTATAACGAACATCTTTGTACAACTTGGACTTTTATCATTCTCCCTTGCCACTGCTTTTGACAGTTCACCTAATTGATTGTTTTTTATTTGCTTTCTATAGGGTTCCGTAGCCAGAGGGTGCCAGGGGACTGTTTTACTTAGCCTTCGAAAGCCGTCTGTCCGTTTGTCACTGGGCTATAACTTTTGGACCGTGATAGGTAAATACCGCGTACATAAAATTTTCACAATATGCATTCTTAAAATTGGCCACTAAATTCAATAGGAATAGTATAAATATTTATTTTTTTACAATACGAATACAAGTGACGTTTTTTGGTCGTTTTAAATTTGATCTTAATAATGGCAATTATTAGGTAGAACCCATCGTGCGCGAATCCAGCTCGCACTTGGCCGGCTTTTTTCCCAACTCCAGTTGTTGGCGGGAAATTCAAAAATCGAAGCTTTTAAACTATTCTCAAGTTGTGATTGAATTGGCTGGCTGGAATATTTTTAAAATTGGAACGGCGTCCCGTTTTCATAGCTACATTTTTTGAGCCATGATGCCAATTAAAAAGCGAACAACTCGACTTGTATTGACTGTGTTTTGTTTCTCGTTCTTAAGAATTGAATTTGGTAAGTAGACAATTAAGTGCTTTTTTTTAATCTGTTCATAAAAAAACCACTTTTAGGGACAATATAAGTACTTACTTACTTGGGGTCACTGCCTACTAAATCTGGTAAGGACAAGAGAAGTTGTTCTTACTCCTCTAAATAACCTAATAGGTATTAAAAAGGAGGTTTTTTTTCGGGTGAAACTAAACATGCTTCTATCCTATCCTACTAATATTACAAATGTGAAAGTTTGTGAGGATGTATGGATATTTGTTACTCTTTCACGCAAAAACTACTGAAGGGATTTTGATGTAGGTAAGTTCACAGTAATATAGCTTATACCTAAATCAGAATAACACACTAGACTACTTTTTATCCTGGGAAAACTGCATAGTTCCCGAGGGATAATGATAAAAAAATTTTAATACACAAAAACAGTGCTTTTGTAAGTTTTTATGCAACCAAAGACGTCAACTTACCAATCATTCTCTGTTTACGACCATCTTTTGTTTTTTGCAGATGTCATTGTATTTTGTGATAACGGTCTGCAACGGACCATGAAATTTCTTGAACTGCCCATAATGAAATCTTTTGTTTCCAATAGGGTTTCTGGACATCCCCGTTATTATGTAAGCGTTGTTGTATTGCCCACTGGTGTGGTTTGGGCACAGTGTGACATCTCATTTTAGCCATTCCTAAGTCACCCCTAATTATTTGTAGGTTAGGTTGAGAATTCCTTTGGTGTTTAGCGTTTGGCGACTTTGTGGCGTTGTGGTGACAACCGTTACTGAGAAAATGTTATTTTCTGTGAAAACAATGTACAGAATGTTAAGAGAAATGTCTACAAACAGCCGAGTGTCGATGCTTTAAACGGTTAGATTCGTTTTGCGTTTAGTACAAGCACTGACAATTCATAACTAAATGACATTTCAAAATGCAATGTCAGAAGCGCCTGAACTGATTATAATTAAACTCAGCTGAGAAGTATCTCGATTAAAATAGCTTTTGTTTAAAAATGCGTCCAAGTTTGGTAGCTATAACGCCGCAGACACGATACACACATAAAACTTACTACAACAACCCTCTCTTTGCTTACGGGGTTTAAGCAATTTACATATCTACCTACTTTAATAACATCTGATGGGAATTAATAGTGAGAACTGAGAATATTAATTCTTACTGTATAGGTATACTGAAAAAAATTTTTCCACAGATCAAGAAAAATCAATCTTTAGTCAAGGTCATACCTAAACACTTCGATGCGGAAACCACAAGACCGGTCAGAGTGGAGAGCCGCGGGGGAGGCCGCCGGCCAGCAGTGGACGTCAATCGGCTGACATGATGATGATTCTTTTAACATGAAACTACCGTGAGATTCAATCATAGTGAAATAAACGGATCACTCACGTATATCAGTCGAGTATAGTATACATGTTTCGGACTAATCCGTAGTCCTTCCTCTAGGAGCACACGCCACGCCGGTGGCGAGACGTAAACTGCGCGCCGCGGCTCTGCTCGCGCGGCTGTTCGGCGCCACATGTAGGGCTATACTCGACTGATATACGTGAGTGATCCGTTTATTTCACTATGATGATGATGATGACAAACACTTCGGCATGTAAAAAACATTTCTCAGTTCAACTATAAAGTGAGTTAGACAATAACGTCTCAGGTCTACGAAAAGACGCATCTACACTTAACAATTGCAAATGTAATGACTCGTTTATTGTGAATCTTAAAGTTTACGGGCAAGCGTGTCCGCGGCACAAAGCGTCTCCTAAAACAACGCCATAATGGTCCCAATAGAAACCATGGAATGTGTCTTTTCTTCTATAATGGCTCCCTTTGTTGTTTGGATGTCATAAAAATTAACTTTAGTGGCATCGGTGAAAGCTTTGATAGTAAAAGATATTACTTCAAAAGTGACAACCCTGTAACATCCCAACTACTCCACAGTTTTAATAAAAAATAAACTCACTCACCCTTGTTTTATGGTTGCTTTTTTATGCGCGTGGCCATTGCCGTTTATGCCGCTAGGGTTGGCAATAGGCGCTTTTGTCTAAACAATTACAGCGGGTATTGTAACAGCATTCATTTCTGTTGGTCGTCCTATTGATAGGCCGTTTTTGTTGGCTGGGTGTCCGAACCACATCATAAATCAGATGGTACGAGCTGACCATGTTAAAATTACACACAGAAAACACGAATCCCATCAATTTTAGACTCTAATTGGTAAGGCGTAGAGGTTAGTTGTGGCATTGTTAGGCGTAAAAGTCAAGGTGAGTTAAGTCATGCGCTCGCGCTGCCAAATGATGTACTTTACTATTGATGTGTCTATTCAAAAACTTCACTCATTTGATGTTTTTATAAACGATAAATTTTCAATTGTCAGTAGACATTGTAAATTGGCGTATCTGAACATCGGCCAAGTTACTTCTGCTGGCAATGTAAACAGGCTAAGTCACGTGCGGGGGTTTATCGAACCTTATCGCTCTGAAGTACTCTATGCGTTGCGAAACTAGTGTAATAGTTAAGCTACAATGACAAAGAACTAAATTTAACTTGTATACTGTATGATTAGGTTTTGATGTACGAAATGTATTTTTTGTGTCCATTTTGATTGCGTAACGTAACGCTAGTAGGTTCCATTCCGAAGGCTTTCATCGAATAAATTGGGTATTCATACTTCGAGAACGTGTTATTTTGAAATTTCCAAAACAGTGGTTAATCGTGCATTTTTGCGTGTAATGATGCCATTAATGCTGTCAAAAATGTATGTAATTTTGTTGTATGAAGTGTAAATGATGATTAATGTTGGGAAAATATTACAAGTTTTTTGTATAATTTTTTTACACGACGTGTTTATGTTTAACCGTTTATTTTGAGTATAATCACGAATATTATTATCGACCTTTCATATTAACTAAGTAGGTACAGTCAGCAGCAGAAGTAGCTAAACAACCGAAGCGGTCATAATGATCTGCACAAGCTCTTATGTCTATAACAATAGAGACGTGCCTAGATCATTGTACCCGCTTCCGTTGCTTAGGTACTTCTGCTGCTGACTGTACCTAACATTTGACACTGATAGTAAGATGCAGAAAGTCCGTTGACGCAATCTGTCATTGCTGTACAGTTTGTGAGTAATTAGAATAGGATTCGGGTTTTAGAAATACTTCGGCCGTCAATGGAGCTTCTTGTGTCACAGAAATATTATGTCAATACGAAGTATAGTTAAAGGTGAGAAAAGCTTTCCCCTGTCAAAATGTTTACGACATTGTCATAAGTAAGATTCATTTTTGCCTGGCCTACGGGGAAGGTTTTTGTCATCATCATGTCAGCCGAAAGACGTCCACTGCTGGCCGGCGGCCTCCCCCGCGGCTCTCCACTCAGACCGGTCTTGTGCTTTCCGCATACACCGCGGTCCTTCAATCGTTACTAGGTCGTCGCTCCACCTTGTTGGAGGCCTAGCGACAGCTCGACTCCCGATCCGTGGACGCCATTCGAGAACCTATTGACCCCGTCGGCAATCAGTCCTGCGAGCAATGTGTCTATATTACATCGAATTTTGCTATGGACGTGTAAGTTGGATGACATTACATTACAAGTACAGTCAACGAAAAGTATAGTCGGCAAACGAAAGCTTAATGAAAAACTTAATGAACATGTCGGGCTAAACTCGACTTATTTATATACGTGAGTGATCCGTTTTTATTTCATTATGATTGGGTCTCACGGTAGTTTCATGTTAAAAGAAACAAAAGCTTGTATATAATTATTAACAAAAAAAAAATATTTTTTATTTCTTGTCTGCTTCTTTGTTTGTTTGTACTTAGGTACTTACATACGTAATTTATCTCCAAAACGGATTGTTCGAATCGGACGCGGTTTACTCTGTGTGTCTGTCAGTGGCGTAGCTGCTAAACGTACCTAATACCTATATACCGACTTGGTTGCATTTTTAATCAAAAGCCAGATTAATAACTTTCATCAAAATCGGTTCAACCGATTCCGAAATATCATAATGAAAATCTCGGGGTTTCTCAGCTGTTCCAAGTTATTTTTACTTATACTTACTGCCGTCATAGTACAGAAGACAGCCGTGATATTGCTGCGTCATCGAACAACACATTTAGGGTTAATTTAACGCTAACACGTGTGTTAATTAATTACCTATTTCGCACCATCACAGCTTGTAAACAAAGGTATCAGTTATAGTTAAAACCTCATGATGATTGTCATAATTTTAAGTTTTAAATTACCCTAGAGTTGTCATGAAAAATCTTATAATAATTTTATAAATATTTAACACGTCTTTATATAAATTTCGATACGTTTATCATTCATTCTGTATCGTTTTTGTTTTGTATAATCTAAAGTTTTGTCCTTAGCTGGTGTATGGCTACAGTCAAAACACTAAATAAAAAAAAAAACAAAAAACAAAATCTCGTCCGCCAAATCGCCAACCGTCATTTGTTCCTAATACAAAGCTAATCGCAACTTAATTTCAAATTTGGAACTAGTGATGTCCATGGCGGCGTGAACCGGCACTCGCCGACAATCAGGGAGCCGGCGGGGCGCCCCACGTGGCCGCGCAGCGACGCGAAAACCGATTGTGATACACCGGTACATCCCTAGCCTACCCCAAAAACCAACCCTAGTAGAAGAGAACTTAGGATGGTATTGGGTTGTGTGTCGCGCAATTGTTATTAAGATGAATTCACACTCTATAGAGTTTTCCGCTAATTATGCGCCTAATGCTAATACACGAGCGCGAGAGGGAATATTTTAATATCATCACGTAAAAGTAGGTGCTTCAGGTGATTTACTGTGGGATCTTAGAATTGTTTAAAGTTTCAATTGTGCTGAATAATTCGCTCGTGTTAATGAAGAGCGTGATGCAGCAACTAGTGTTAAAGGATCATAATTTCCTTCACACGTATCTCCGAATGAAGGGGCGTACAATAGAGCTATTCATGGTGGAACAAAAGTAGCTCGCGCTTGAGAGAGGCCTGCTGATACGACAGAAGCAGTCCAGATAATTCTCATTACACACATTTCACTATTCGATATTGTCGGTCGGTTTTAAAATGTTATTATGCGAGCCGGCAGGCGGTCTCGATTGGAGCAATCGGCGTCTTTGTAGCACATCACTACTGTTAACAGATCCCGGCGAAATTTCAAATGTCATCGTTCCAATTCGAAATTCAATTACTTGTAATTAATGCGGCGCGCCGGTGGCCGAAACAATGGCTGCGACTCAAATGCTGGCAGGTTTTTATGTAGGTTTTTTTTTGTTTTGAAACTAGTGATGATATCTGTTTCGTTTCGACTAATGAATTTGAAAGGTTGGCAGAATACGAATGTATGAATTGCGCGGGGAGCAAATCGCTACTGGTTTGGAAGATTTGGAGTATTCTGTACAATGATGTAAAAAATACTTATACTATCATTGATTCTATTGAAGAAATCTGTCACCTTCCTTCAAAAAATAAAGAATAAAGAATAAAACGGGGCATACTAAAATTTCGGAGTAATGTGAGTAGAATAAAAATTATTGAAATCAACACATCTTTTTGTTGAAGAAAATGCACGACGCAAAAATATTTAGGTCGGTTCCACCATGTTGGTAAATAAGCGGTCGTGGGTTCGAACCCGAGCTCGCACCTCTGAATTTTACGAGTTTTATGTAACGTGCGAATTTACATTTGCAATTTATGATTAACTTTTCGGCGAAGGAATACATCATGAGAAAACCTGCACACTCCTGTGAAGTACTGCGTTAGACTGTGGCCCGCATGGGAACTGTAGCCCAAGCCCTCTCGTTGTGAGAGGAGGCCTGTGCCCAGCAGTGGGACGTTAATAGGTTCATGATGAAATTAACAACTTTACTGCTTACATTAACACTTAATGATACATACCCACTTGATCTCATTAGCGGAACTTCGTTAATTGTCAGTTTACCAATTTCGGTAACCATAATTTTAAAAAAGACCTTCGTAAAAATCTGTTAGACATGGCCCTCCCACTCGTCCAGTAAAGGAGCATGTAATCGACTATTGTTCCAAGTTTTCAAATTTCGTCACGGTAGCAAAAGAAAGCAATTATGCAACGTGTTACTTAACGTATCCGACTGGATTGTCACAATGGTATAGGAGCAGGTATTGTACCGGCTTGAGGGATAACCAAGTCTCATAATTAACGTGAGACTTTAATTATTGAAATAAACGAATCGAAACGACTGTCTGTCTGAACGTCTGTCTGTCTGTCAAGACCCTTTTTGTCTGGAACGCGTCCAGGTAGCATGCTTAAATTAATATCAAATACTCAAACCTGCAGTCCCCTGAAGCTGTGAAAAAATCAAACTTGTAAGTCAACGCAATCAAAAGATACAGTCATTAAAATGGTTGTTTCCACACAAATTGGCGTACCCTGAAAACCGAAAGAGTACTTCCAGTTGTCCTAGAAACTTGAAATTTGCTATGAAGGTAGCTCTTATAGCACAACCACTCAGAAAATTCTCGAAATCTTAAATATTTATGCACACTGCTTACATTTTGCTTAGGACCAGGGCTCTGTTAACACTGGCCAACTTAAAACACTGGGGTAAAGCGTTAAAATCTTTGTACGGAACCCTCGTGCGCGAGTCCGACTCGTACTTGTCCGGTTTTTTTCTATGTACATTCATGTTTCAGCGAGTATTTTAAAAGTATAATACATATCCATTACGTCGGGACACAGCTGGCCACCCTACAGGCAAGCCTTGTGGGCGGCATAATCGGAATAATACTGGACGAGCAATGACGAGGTGTCACGGCATCCGTTTGGAGAGGTGTCAGGTGAGGCGAGAGGATGTTGTCACGGGATCTTTGCGTCACATAATACACATATTATTATTACACATAAGGATGAAAAACAAGTAATTTTCATCAGGTGTGTCATCATTTTTGTGTGTTTTTGTCCTCTTTTGTAATTCTCGCTGTCTATACGTTTATCATCATCATCATGTCAGCCGAAAGACGTCCTACTGGACATAGGCCTCCCCGCGGCTCTCCCTCAGACCGGTCTTGTGCTTTCCGCATCCACCGCGGTCCCGCGATCTTTACCAGGTCGCCGCTCCATCTTGTTGGAGGCCTACCGACAGCTCGTCTCCCAGTCCGCGGACGCCATTCGAGAACCTTCTGGCCTCATCGGCCATTAGTCCTGCGAGCAGTGTGCTAACTGCCACTTAAGTTTCGCCATTCTTCGGACTATGTGGGTAACCGTACGTACGTCCACGGTAAATATTAATTAAGCCCACACACAAACACGTAAATATAAAAGGGAAATGTGTTATTAGGTAGTTTATTAATATAATAAATTTTGGCCTTTCCCTCCACTTTGTTCTTCAGCAAGACGAAAAAGAAGTCATTGTCATCAGGTGTGTCAACATTTCCTCTTTACAATTGTCAGTATTCAATGACAATTCGGTGTCAACTGCTGACTTGAAGTGCTTTTGTTTTACCACGCTTCATTTTGTCAAAGGAATGAAGTTCGAATTGTCATATAAAACTGACAATTGTAAAGATGGTGAAACAGGGGCCTGGTATTCATAGTCTCTAGTAATTCTCGCTGTCTATTGATCATCATCATGTAAATATTAATTAAGCCCACACACAAACACGCAATTATAAAGGGGAAATGTAAATCCTCGTACGGCAGGGAGCCCTAATTTCCCAAAGAAGGCTCCCCACAAAGGTCCTCGCCACTCGTCTTTGTGCTTCGCGAGCTAGTAACACCTGCTTCAAAAGTGCCTTATTACCAGCTTTACTGCTTTTACGTAGTGTAGCTTATCAGCGCGAAAAGCTCAGGGTTTTTAGAAAAAAAAAACTTCAAAGGTGGCCGGGAATGTTTTCAGCCGGGCTTTCGCCTTTTTTCAATGGCAATTAGTTTGCGTTTCTGCCGTTGCTTGCTTTCGCGCCTTGTGCAATTATGGCAGAGTAGTGGCGAGCTGGGTTTGGGTGGAGGCGGCATGCTTAACTTATCTACACCACCACTCCACAGAATTAATAAAAAGGGGATCAAAATGCTTCCAGTACCAATGTCGCCGCTTTTCCCCCTCCACTTGCTCAAAGGTTGACTGGTAGGGATCCCTTAAATGAATTATTTTTGAGAGTGTTTGTTCATATTTCTTTATTTTCTGTCAAGCGTGTTAGACCACACGAGCGGTGCTTTTCTCATCATCATCATCATCAAAGACGTCCACTGCTGGACGACGACCTTCCCCGCGGCTCTCTACTCAGACCGGTCTTGTGCTTTCCGCATCCACCGCGGTCCCGCGATCATTAGGTCGTCACTCCATCTTGTTGGAGGGGAGGCCTACAGATAGCTCTTGTGTGCTTTTCTAATTACCTTATATTTTTTTCTAACACTCTTCGTCCTCTTAAAACAAATTGTATTTTAGTCATATCAAAGACACGTGTACCTACGTTATTTTATAAGGCTTTTTCTATTTAAACACAATTGTACGTGTAAATAAGACGTTTCACTCTTGTACATTATGTTCAAAATTTCAATTGTGGCGTCGTGTCTAATTTTAGGAGACGGATCAAAGCTGTCCACTGTTAACTCCTACTTAAGACCTATCCATTTTGAATAACAGTAAAAGATGGGTTAAACAGTGCTTTTTAACTACCGCCAATGATTATCATCTAACAGAGTAAAGATAATGTTACGTTCCCAGTAAATTGCGTTTGAAAATAGTCGCGTTTGAAGTGAACTTTCTGTGAAGTCTTTAATGAATGAACCGGGCGCGGTACTTTCTACTTCCTGCTTATATGTATGTTATATCATTGACTAACCGGGCAAAGTATTTTTAAAGACAGCAGTTATTATTGTCAATCTATAACCGCATCCAGAGTGCACACTCCCTGCGCTCGCGACTTTCGCGCCTCGCCGTTTAAAAAAAGGGTGTCTTAAACTGTAAATTTATTGATATTAAACCGCGGCGCGTTAATTAAGCCTTTCACTCGTTTAAATTTAACCCTCAGTCAACCCCAGACTTTCGGTTAGTACTAATTTATAGTGCCCCTAATTAGCAGTGAATCGTTAGATCGCCCAACCGAACTCGCTTTAACAAAATCATTTTTAAACAAAGCAATTAAAAACCTTTGACTTTTAGCTAAGACTTTGTGACATTAATTACAAAAAAGCTCATTAAAATTGCCGCCGATTAAGGTGACATTCGTCTTCATAAGTGTCTGTCACTTTACAAAAGTCGAAAAAGTGATCTCGTTAAAAGTTTACTGTCACTTGCTTTGCTTAATAGCCGTCTAGACCAGTGATTCTCAAAGTGCGGGTTGTGACCGGGTGGTAGCGGAGCTTCTTAAGAGCGGTCGCAGTCTCCTCAAAATTAGCTAACTGGCATGTCCCACTGCTGGACAATGTCTTATTTCTACTCCCCCGTGTATGGCATAAGAAAATTGTACCTAATAAATATAATTCCATATTAAAGTGGTCGGTCGGTGGTGGAGGTGGTGGTGATCGAATCGGCTGGACAGCGTTCGGGAAGCTTCGCAGTGTCTTTTTGTCCAAATTACCGCAGTGTTTGAAGTCAAAAGTCTTTGACCAGTGTGTGCTGCCAGTGATGACTTACGGAACTGAGACGTGCGTGCTAACGATGGGCCTCATAAGGAAGCTCAACGTCACTCAGAGGGCGATGGAGAGGGCAATGCTCGGGGTTTCTCTGAGGGATAGAATTAGAAATTATGATATCCGCAGTAGAACTAAGGTTACTGACATAGCCCGAAGAATTGCGAAATTTAAGTGGCAGTAGGCGGGGCACATTGTTCGCAGAACCGATAGCCGATGGGGTCAGAAGATTCTCAAGTGGCGTCCGCGGACCGGGAGACGAGCTGTCGGTAGGCCTCCAACAAGATGGAGCGACGATCTGGTAAAGATCGCGGGACCGCGGTGGATGCGGAAAGCACAAGACCAGTCTGAGTGGAGAGCCTTGGGGGAGGCCTATGTCCAGCAGTGGACGTCTTTCGGCTGACATGATGAAGATAAGTAAAGTGGTCGCGACATGAAAAACTTTGAAAAACACTGGTCTAGATCTAGACATTACACCCGAAACCTGAGCCTGAAACAATCTTTGCAAGTCAAACAAAGGCGAACCGACAAACGAGTCCACACCTTATTTTGCTACTTGATAAAGTGCATATTAGATTAATTTAGGGTTCTTAGGGGAAGGCGCTTTGCCAATGACACCGGCGGCTTCAGACAATAAGCTGGAAGTGGCAAATGAACCTCTTGAACAGAGTTTAAGTGACGCCAAGAAGTTTTGGAGCGTCAATTTTGACATATGGGGTCTACTTTACGATTAACTTTAATTTCTTGTAATAGCTTTTACTTAGCTTTTTAATGTTTGTTTATGTTTAATCTGATGGCCTTGTAGCCAATGCTAATAAATAAATAAACAAATCTACTTTACGTTTGCGTCAATTGAAAACCGAGCGTCTATTGTAATCGACGGTCAAAAAATACGCGTTTGGGTTAAAGTGTCAAATAGTATGAGAATTGTTTGTTGTCGACACGTGCCAATAGAGGCGCTGCTAATCAGCCCGTAGTAATTCAGACGTAAACGCGAAAGTGATCGAGGCGTTTTTTCAGTTCACAACCTAGTAATTGCATTATGGTAGAGATACCTGATAGAGATCGCTCGGCATCGATAAGGCTGCCTATCGGTACCGGCAATTCTCTACACCATTTCCTGTTTTGTTAGTTACGTGGTTTTGAATAAATTTTGTACTTTTGTAATTCATGCAAACTTCACACAAAGCGGTCTTTTGTCATTTCAAATTGTAAGGCCAAGAAACAAAGCACGCAACAATTATCCAAACATATCGTAACCTTGCCATTTCAAAACAAAACAAGTGAAAAATGTTAAAAAGCAATTAATAAGGGTATCGATAAAAGTAAAACAATGAGTGTTTCGAAACAAAAATTTCTCACAATACAGTCTAGAGGAGTTTTCAGGTCTTCAGTTGCACAACTTTTTGTGACCCTTTGTGCTTGGTACAATGAAGCCGGATTGTTAGGAAAACGCGTAACATTTTAAAAAACCTTCTAGTATTACATCAGACCGTCGTATAACGTAACTGGGGCGAAGTTTGGCCACTCCTTGAGGATTTCTCGCTACGTTTTTCCGTTCGCTTCGTCTGCGATGCTTACAGAAGATTTATGAAAAATTACTTACTCATTAAAAAAAATTATTCATGCATATCATTTGACTGGATAACACGCGGCTGGCTGGTCCACTCTATCAAAAGTTATATAGTCAAAATAAAATTAGAATTGTTTGCTACCATCCAGGCAAATTAAATGACTGTTTCTAGAGGTCGCTTAATAAGTAGTTATTCATGAAATAATCTTTTTGTATGTAAAATCTTAACGTTCTCCATGTAAATTTAAACTAGGTTCCTAATTATGGCAAATCTTACATGCCCTTCGTGCGTGCAGTAGTCTTAATAAGTTTTCTGATAAAAAAAAAAAAACATTTAATAGGTACAAGCTTGTATTGTCCAACTTCCATTTCAAAACCGAATTTCACGTCAGTCCGACCACTGGAAGTGAGTCAGATTAAACTTGCATGATTTGACCCGAACATTCATACATACATACATTGCAGGTTTATTAAAAAACTTGTGAAAGGAGATCCAGTTTTCTCGCGCCACGTAAAATATACATAGTTTTTATTTATATTTAGCTATTCCTTTGTAACTACGTTTAAAGGGAGTAATTTTATATTAAAAAAAAAAACACGTTTTGTTTGAACAAATCAGTTTTAACCAGGAAAACCGGACCGGGAGTCGAGCTGTCGGTAGGCCTCCAATAAGATGGAGCGACGACCTGGTAAAGATGAAGTGAAATCCGTTCGTTAGTTTTTGAGTGAAAGAGTAACAAACATCCTTTTAGGTACATCCATCCTCACAAACTTACGCTTTGTAATAATTACAATTAATAGGATATCATGGCTTACCATAAAAACCTGTTTCTAAATGTCTGTAGGTACTTATACAGACGTTTAGACAGATTTTTATCACCATGGAAGAAAATATTACAAGGTATGACATAATCGCAATCTTTGAAAAAAAAAAACGTTTCGTAATTTCCATTGTTGCATTACTCAATCATTTCAACTGGACTTTTTCACTGCCTGGACAGGATTCTATAGAAAACTTTGACCAAAGGCAGCAGTTAGGTAACGCGTTGTGTTACTGTTTTTGATTACAATCTTGGTTTTATTTGTTTCAGATTACATAATGTTAATACAGTACAAAATTATGTTCTCGAGCCAATGCTACTCAGTAAAAAACCTTGGGTATTTCTACTAGAAATTTTTCGTTATTACGGGCACAAGAGGCATTTCATCTTAGTAGTTCATAGGCATAGGCATTTCATCTTGGCAACGCATCTACAAACCTCCCGGGGTTGTGGGTATCATGGGCATTGGTGATCACTTACCATCAGGTGACCCACCTGCTTATTTGCCTTTCTTGTCGCATAAAAAAATCGTAGCACTCTATCTTAATTTTCAAATAGCAACAAGATCTAATCTATACATACATAGCAGTTTTAAGTGATTTGCGGTTAATTGATTTGTGGCATTTCATCTTAGCACTCTAGGTTGGCAACGCATCTGCGAACCCGCCGGGGTTGTGGGTGTCTATGGGCAGTGGTGATCACTTACCATCAGCTGACCCACTTGCTCGTTTTCCTTCCTCGTCGTTTAAAAAAAAATGCGTTAGACATAATGAAAACATTGTCATTAATTGATCTGTGATGGCTTGCGTCTAGGAGTAGTACCCCGATTCGAATTGTTATATAACGAAATCGAGTAGTAACTTTATCGTATCGCTATCGTATTTAATTCTAGTAGATGCTTAGCAAATGCGCTTAGAGGGGCGCTGTTCCAAACGTTATACGAATTTTCTCGATAACGTTACTACTCAATTGCGTTACATAGGATTCGAATATTCGTGCTCGGGGTACATGACTTAGGAAAAATCAAAACGTTGCTTGCAAATTATTCAAACCCGCTACAAAGTGCTTAAAACCTCTTAATCGAATCTGAACACAAACCTTCAGAGCCCCAAGCCGCTTGTAAAATATTAATCACCTTTTAATTCGCATGAAATTATGTATCATGGCTGGCACCTATCCATTAGTGGCAACCGGAATAACACATCTCTTTGTGCAAGTCAGCGAGCGCGACTACTCGGCGCGGCAAACGTTTTGCTAATACATTGCATGTTTTGCCAATCAACCTCTGTACGGTAACAGTCTCCAACGCGCAATGAACGGTGAGCAGATAATGTTGGTCGCGCATAATTCTGGGGCGTAAAGGAACGGACTTTGAGTCACGTCGGACCAATTAGGTTTTTTTTTAATGTGTTAATTTTTCGACACTGGCCAGTTTTTTGGTATTTCTACTGTTGATCGGTAAATAGGTAGGTACATATTGCGGATACAACTTTCTACCTTTTGGTGTTAAGACCTTAGGAAACGATACGAAACGGTAAACGGGTGGAAACATAACGTTAACGTTGTAATTCAAAAGCCCCACTTTGAAATTTTAAGACCCCTTTCCGACCCTGTTGCAATAAAAAACTACATGATTATTTTTAATTATTTACTAATTGCGAAATTTCAAATCGATAATTAGTAGTTCCTGTGACTAGCTGTGACACCATTTTTTACCATTTTGGTTCGAACCCAAAAAAATGCCAGAATAGACGGTGTCGTTGTCAAAACAAGTTCACTTACCTCTATTTGGGATTCCCTAATAGTAAGTAAGTAATTCCATATCCTAGACGCTACTGCAGTATCCAAATGAACAAGACAATACAGCAGGACAGCATACAAACTCTATATCAAAACAAACACGAATCTCCAACAGAGTCTACGAGTTCAAATCTGGGCGCATATCTCCGAAAACATTGTGATGGAAAGACGAATGTGGCGTGGACTGCTGTGGTTGTGTTTATGCTGTAAAGGGCCAGAAATATAACTATCTTTATGCCCGACATCGTCTCAATAGTTGGCATCTTCAATCTTAATACGTAGCACATAGTAATTAACCTGTTGGGACGTATACCTTAATTGGATTTTTTTTTGTAATGTAAAACATCATGTACGCATCATGTATGTATGTTTTGTAATGTATTTTTGTAATGTGTATCATCATGCCTGCCGCTGGGCTGGTCATGTTTGCCGTATGCATCCGAAACGATATGCCCAAATCGCCACCCATTGGGTTCCGCCGGATGGATATAGATATGCGAGGCCGACGGAGTAGGAAGATGGTGGGACGACTTCGACGCATTTAAATGGGTTGGACGGACTTGCCGTTAATAGAGACGAGAGGCGAGGGAAGGGCGAGGTCTGCTCAGCGAAAGAACCGCACCAAAATGAAGCTATGATGCCATAGACAGATACACAGATACACAGGTCAAACTTATTAGCACCTCTGTTTTAGTCGCAGGTCAAAAACGTTTGACTACATTCAGCTTAGCATCATCCAATACACATACCAACGCGACACATTCAAACATCGAAACCTAATTTCCTGTCTCAGATACAGACCGCGTCCGTAAGCCTAAAGACAAATACGCATCACTGCCTTCTGTAACCTGACCCCCCTACCTCTTACCACTTACCCAATTCCGGGTCTCCAAGGGGTGGGATGATACCAGTTAAAGGCCAGGTTAGGCTGGTCGATATTCTAAACAACTCTAGGAGTATTGAGGCTGTAAGGGATGGATATTTTGTATGGGAATGTTCGATGGAGTAATGAATCGATGATCGGGAACTATGATATGGGTGATGAAGTTCTCATATGCTGCGCAAGTGTATTTTAAGCGAAGGTCAAAAAGATCTATGTGAAACACAACAGAAAATTTTGCTGACTAAAATGTTAAAATTGTGATTATTTCATTGAAATTATCAGTGTTTTGTATGACTTTAGGATTAATAAAGAATATTTACTTGAATATAACTGGCCCCTATTTCACCATCTTTACAATTGTCAGTGTCATATGACAATTCGAACTACATTTCTTTGACAATATGAAGCGCGCTAAAACAAAAGCTCTTCAAGTCAGCAGTTGACACCGAATTGTCATTGAAAACTGACAATTGTAGTTGGTGAAATAGGGGCCAGGATGACACTTGTCAAGCACAAAAACATTTTGATTTTGAAGATGAAATTTCAATTAAAGTGAGGTCGCAAACGACCTGGTAAAGATCGCGGGACCGCGGTGGATGCGGAAAGCCGAAAGACCGGTCTGAGTGGAGAGCCGCGGGGGGGTCTAGGTCTGGGTCTAGGATGAGGTCTACCGCGAGCCAAAAATCCGCTAGGTTCGCTAGTGTTATCTGTCAATTTCCACCAATCATAGGCCGGTAGCTCGTCTGTCATTGGTGGTAATCAGAGCTCGGACAGAGGGTCGAGCACGGCTTCACGAATGCTGCGTAACGTAAAGTCGAATAGTAAACGTTGCCGAGTTTGTATGACGTTTGGAACAGCGCCCGCCCGTGAGCGTATTTGGAACTAAAATTGAGTATGAGGTTTCTCGATCTCGATACGATAACCGTAACGTTACGCAGCTTTCGTAAAGTCGTGCTCAACTCTCTAGAATAAGAACAATACTCAGTAGAGTCGATAATAAGATTAAGATTATGATTATCTAAAGAGGATATTAGTGTAATTTAACATTAAACTTTATTTAGTTGCATATCTGTCATGGTTTTGTCAAAGTGGCATTCTTGAAACAGTTTTGTGGTGACAATTTAAACTAGTAAAATTATTTACTTACGGTTATTTGTAAATATTTTAAATGAGTATGGTAAAAATAAAAATGACGAATAAGTGGATCGAGAACTACCCCGAACTCTAATATAATGAAATTGAAAAATATAATTAAATAATACTGTACATAATGCGACTCTATTAATCTTGTTCTATAATTACCGTGTTGCAATTATTTTGCTATGACCTGTCCGAGCTCTGGTGGTAATGGTGGTAATTAACAGGTAGACCTCATGCGACAATACCGATCCTAGCGGAGTTTTGACACGCGATAGCCCTATTGTTGCTTAGTAATGCCACAGTACCTACCTACCCCCCCTACCACACACGCCTTACGCCTTTGATGTTTGCGTAAATGACACCGCAACCGCGTGGCCAAAGCACCAAGGAGGGCGAAAGTTCCTAACTAATCGGGCAGTGGCGGCGTATGCAAGGGGGCTCGCCCTGCCCGCCCCGCACCCCGCACCCCCCGCACGATTGACCTGTCTAGAGGCCTTCGTCGGACGACTGTATAGACTGTGGTAATGCCTTGGTAAGTTAGGACTGAAACACGTGTATCCTGAGTCCTGACCCACCGTAGAACGTTCTCACATTAAGTGTCATAATTATTTTCCTTGTCAGGCAATGCGATGTCACCATGACGTTTTCTACGATAAGGCTCCTTAGTGGGCATAAAGCAGACAGACGAAAAGCGCCTTTGGCTTATCTCTGCACTACAATTTTTATGCCACTTTTCGAGATGGACGAGGAACACACACACGTTCAGCACACGTTTACGTTTATGTCAAAATTTGTTACGTTGCGTTCCTCTGTCTCACACATGCCAAAAATACACACAATCAACAGAAACTGTGCATTCTGCAGACTCAGTGTTAGATTTTTGGCAAAGGGGAAATTTTAATCGCTCGTGAACATCTCCATTCCTTTCCTGCTCTAAGACAGTGGGTCACGATTCAGTTGGTTCCATAGTTATATGCACAAAGTATCTGCCACACAATGAAAGCCCAAGTCTATGTTAGTTACTTAAGAAGTTGAAAAAACCAACGCCCATCGAAGTAACGAACTCGTACAAAACCTACGAGCTGAAATTCGAACGTGACTCCCAACTCCAAGGGAAATAATTTAAAACAAATTCCAATTTTTAAATAAAACATTTCTTCGCTCACATGGCGAGGTCGAACCGGAGAAAATGTGACCGAAGCCTTCAATTTGAACTTCGAACTCCCTTTTGTTTTAAAAAAGTAAAAGGAAAAAAAAACTGAAGTCGAACGTATTTGGAACTGGCTGAATGGAAGAAGCCTTAGCCCAGGTTAAGTTTAAAAACTTGGTTTTTTCTGCGGTATTTGTTTGGAAGTTGGATCCACCGGTTGCTGAGCAAGAATCCGATCGAAAGAGTCCGGCCTGAAATGAACTCGGCTGTATTTTATTTTGATTTATTTTCAAATCAGTAGCGTGCACCTTAGAAGTTGGAAAATCCTGTGCCTTTACAAATGGTCTTCCAGCATACTACTCGTACCATTGTTTTATTTGCCAGTGAAACTGCACATAATTTGACTTCGAACGGACAAACCATTCCTTTTATTTGATTCAAAAATCACAATGTAACTTATTATTTCTTTTACAGACCTTCCCACATCACCCCAAGACGTTCCGTATCAAATATGCGTTAGCAAAAAAAAAATACATTCAAAATTTGATTGACAGAAGACTCGTCTATGGAAACAAGAGTCGGGAACAATGAGCAGTTCAGAGGTCGGCAGTGTTCGGACGACTTCGGCAGTGTTCGGGCGACCTCCCTTTTGTGCCTGTCAAAGGGAAGTGTCACCTTTTGACGGAAACAAAACAGTCCTAAGCGACCCATTGTCCTCTTAGTTCTATTTTTCTGACACGCATAGAATGCTGTTTAAATGTTACAGTTTTGACTTGAACGAGTTTTTGAGGGCAGGAATTTTCGTTTATTCATCCCATTGTTTATACAATAGATCTTTTTAGGGTTCCGTACCTCAAAAGGAAAAATCGGAACCCTTAAAGGATCACTTTGTTGTCCGTCTGTCTGTCTGTCTGTCTGTCAATACCCTTTTTCTCTAGAACGCGTGGAGGTAGCATGTTGAAATTAATATCAAATACTCAAGCCTGCGGTCCCTTGAAGCTGTGAAAAAATCAACTTTCCAAGTAAACGCAATCAAAGGATACAGTCATTAAAAAGGTGGTTTCCATACAAATCGCCGTACTGAGAAAACCTAAAAGTACTTCCAGTTATCGTAGAAACTCGTGGTATGTGGTACTCTTATAGCAGCACAACCACTCCAAAAAGTCCCAAAATCTTAAATTTTTATGTATGTCTGTAGATTTCGCAGACCAATATAAGTTGACCCCACACTGCGTATATTTTGCTTAGGAGCAGGGCTCTGCTAACACTGGACTTCTCAAAACACTGGGGAAAACCGTTAAAATTTTTCTACGGAACCATCGTGCGCGAGTCCGACTCGCACTTGGCCGGTTTTTTAATGCCCCACTGCTACTCCGTGTTTTGTTGCCACTGCCGACGTCCTATGACCTACCTAATTAAACTTCACTTTTCTGTGGTTGTCTTTGACTTTTGAACCGCTTCTAATTACCCTACATACCTACAACCAAATACCATTGCGTTATCAATTCAATTCAAATAATTTATTGCAGACACGTCATATAAAGATTATCCATAGATTTTTAGTAGTACATAAGTCCACGTCTCCACTCCACGTCGTAGCTACTAACCTAAATTAACCAATTAACCCCTTTCCAGATGCATACTGGTTAGAAAGGGCTGTTTGCCTAATTTTTGCGACAAAACCTAGCGTGTTGGGCACGAAATTTTCTTTTAAGTATATCCCAAGTTTACCAACTTACTTGCTACTGTATCTATAACCAGAACCAAGAAACAAGAGCAGATGCTTCATAATCGTATGCCGTCCCAACGGCTTCCCATAGTCCAGGCCATAAATATCACACTCTACAAAAACCATCATAAATCTGTTCTAATAGGAGTGACCCACAAATTTGCATCGGCAATGTAGTTTATATTAACTATTTAATATTAAAACGCACTCAAACTAGCATTAGTGCGCGTACGCAGCCCTTTATGGGCTAATAATGTGCACCGCAGAAGGCTTTGCATACAAATCTCCTAATTACGACAATTCAGGACTAGGATTCGTATTTACATTTTTTTGGACAATCGTATTTTGATTTATTAGGGGTGTGACGCGTGAGAAGGATTAGTACTGTAACTGTCCTGGAAGCTTTATGGCTGGCTGGTAAGACGTTGAAGGTAAAATGATGGACAGAAAAAAAAACGAAGACAAAGGAAGTTGATCCATTCAGCTTCTTGGAAATGTTTCTAAAATACCTAACCATAGAATAATTAGTTCTCTATATCGATTTCGATGAAGGCGTCCCAGGTTATACCAAAAAATAAAAAAATAAAATAACCATAGAGAAAATACTTAGGTACCCAACAGAGAATTTTGATTAAGAAGAAGTTAAAATTAGCAGATGAATAATAAATAGTGTTTGTAAGACTCTTACGATTTTCAAATCGTAGAAGGTAAGGAAATGCCCTTCAATAAATTCTTTGAATACTTGTGTCTTTTTTTGGTTTTAACATTGAATTTAATGTGACTTTTAGAGAAAATAAGACTACGAGTTTGGCTAATGCTGGCTGGCGTATTAAATTCTGGTATCTATAGAATAATAGACTCGCTAGATGAACAATGTCCTTAATTTAAAGTTTTTTTCTGAGATTCCATGTCATCTCGACCGTTAAAACTCACCACAGATAACAAAGAGAAGTGACGCAGCACTTCCATTATCAAACTAGATCAAGTGCAAATGGGTTCTCATCAGTGCTACCAACTTAGAAAAAATTACAAACAATAATTCAAGCCTAACAATACTTCGTTAAGATCCCAAAGATGCGTCTGTCTCACGCGTACGTGTTTACATATATAAATCTTTAAATAAACACAATGGTACAAAACGGCAGTGTCGCCTTCATAATAATATGTTAATTTATATTTAATATAATAAATTCAGGAGTGAATGGCGGAATGGCCGGCGCGCAGCAGCTTTGTCGGGACAATGATCGCTTCAATTGCGTTAATCCATTTTATTGCGTGTCACGGGGACATTTTGATGCGTATTTTTTTCTCTGTGGTAACACTTTTGGTTGTCACAATCGTTGATTGTACGAATTTTGACGAGTTGGTTTTTTTATTGTTGCTGGACAGGATGCTAAACAATTGAACGCTAGTTTTCGAATCGCGTTTGCGGGGAGAGCAATTAAAAAATAATTTCGTGTTACTGCGTTGCGTTGTTCACAGATTTCTAAATATACGTATTATTTAATATATGTAGAGTCGCAATGATATTGACCAATTATGTATAAGTATTAAATGTTAAACTGCCCATTACAATTGTTCAACTGTACTAAAACAAGCGTAGGTAGGTAGGTTATTACTTTTAGCACTTTACTTCCAATACCTATTCCCGTGCCTCCCCGTATTATTCCAGCAACAATACCACTTTAACATAAAGAGGGCCAAGACCCTAGAACAATCGGAGATTAAAACCAGCGCAAATCAGTTGTGCCAACATAAGCCGGGTGTTTGACTGGCTAGACGATTGGCGCGTCAATAAAATAAAATAAAACTGTGCAGGAAATATCGCACGATTGCGTTACACTGCCTTGGTTAATGGGTCACTTAATAATCTTTAGCTCAGCGAGCCAGCAATGTGACGCAGCAGCATGGCGTTTGTCGCTCCGTGTAAATAACATTAAACATGTATACGAGCAAGGGGCGGGTAATCCCTGAGGGGACAAAGTGTTTGGTGTAATTACGATTAATAATTGAAAAGTTTATAAGTCCTGTTTAGTTGCTGAATTAAGTGTTGGTGGGAGATGCAGATTGTTATCGATTTTGCGCTGTGGTGACGTTGATAAAGATTGATAAAGCTGACACATTGTATTGGTAATATAAGAACATTTTTGAGTGATCAGTGGCATCACAGTTAAGAACAGTGAAGAAACGGTATTACTTAATGTTATTTAGATCGATTTCGTTATTTCACAATGTACGAGACTTGCCTTTGACTTGGATAGCAATCATTTTAGGAGTATATTTTTCAACTTATTCGTTGCTAACCTAAAAAAAAAAAACACTTTCAATTGACTTGTAGTCACAGTCCTAACACAAATCATCCCCGCATCAAAAATCAAAATTCAATATCAAACTTCCAATTCCCTGTTCGACTAAAATCCTTCCGACTGGCAACCCCATCCCCTTGACACCCCACACGTTTAAATCTAACGAACCTCGAAGCATATTGTTTGTGTTGCCATAGTTTAGTTACCATAAATAATGTAACTCGATGCGTTGTCTGCGCCCCCCTTAAGCTGAGAGATGGATTTGTATGTGTCGTTGGGGGCGATGTATACATTGATGACATTGTAAGTTTTTGATATAAATTGCTGGTTTTGGTCGAAACCATAATGACCAAGTAGATCGATCTTGATTTCACGTGCACTTTTAATGTCGTGTGTTTTTTTACTATTTATGAGTCATACGTAAATAAAAATAAAGTAGGTGTGTAAGAGCTCATGCCTACGTAACTTGTTACGTGTCATTAACTTAATACAAATAATTACGTTCTGCTTTTAAGTAGACTTTCGGATTTGAAGTTCTGTTCATTTGTTGCACTTATAAAAAGATCACTTAGGCTTTCTTCTTCTTCTTAAAGTGGATCTCAAGACATTTAGGCTTGCCGCTCCGCCATTATCGACTGCCATCTTCACATTGCCACCCTGTTCACTCACCAATTTTATAGCTATTGACCTGAATTTAGTTTATTTGCAGCGTTGCATATAAATGCAATGGATCGTTATGCCTAATTTTTGCAAGGCTCTTCTCTAAAAGCAGTATGTATTCTATAGCTTTAGCACCCAAATGGAAATGTCCCAGGAGCACCCTAGCACCCCATGAAATGCATCATCATGCATAATCGGTTTAGAGGGAAATTTCAATCCGCGATTCGATGGCCCTCCGATACTGTGACGCTCTTCAGCATATTTGTTCAATTGTTCGCAGTTGTCCCTCTGTGCTTGCATTTGATCTGTTTATTGTATCATCAAAGGCTTTGGCAAAACAAACATGTGGATTGCAGACTGTGGTGCTACGTTAACAATGCGTTTACCAATGACGAATGTTGCAGAACCCCGAGCAAATTAGGAAGCCTTTTCGCTACATGATTCATCTTATCTGTATACACGCTACGATTTTGAAATACAGCTCATTATCAGCTGCGATCAATTGGGGTGGCGAGTTAACTTCTTTAAATCTGTTCACAAGTCGTCATCTACCAAGTCAGTTAAGAAGTTTAGAACTCATAGTTATGGTAGAAAGATTGGACAGCGTAGACAATATGTGCTCAAACAAAAAGCTCACATAACCAGAGCATTAACACGACTGCCAAGACATAATGCTACCAAGGAATGTAAGCAGTAGTTGAATGTTAGACGCCACGCACAATGCTGGTCATTAGCTGGAAAACAATTGGAAGAATGGTCCCAGGTCAGATCAAATGACGGCTCCCGGGTAACGTGCGTACTTATAATTACGCTCATTCCGATGGCAACACTAAAAAATTACGACCAAGGTAATCGCCGTTACGTGTAGTCCATCCTAATACGCTTTAATCATATACAAGAAGCTGAATAATCAACCATCGCCATAGTCGCTTTCACGACACGCTCGTTAAAAGAAGACAGGTGTAATTAACCTGCTACCAACTAAGAGATTTCTATTGTCCTATACGCGTTATCTTCGGTTGGCGTGCGTGATGCTTGCGAAGTTCTTATGGTATGGTGTGAAGAGTAGTATTCGAGTGATCCGGGTGTAAATAGTGGTTGGTGGTTCAAGGCTCGTGTACTGGATCCGCGGATGGTACAAAATTGCTGAAATAAAAACAAAGTACAACAAAACACAAAGTATATTAGATTTCTGCGGAGATATAAGCGTTTTAGTTGATGACATACTTAAAAATTACTTTACAGCACTTACAATCGAAGTAAAATAATGGGCTTTGGGACAGCTACCTGTGATTGTGACATTCAATATTCTTTACTTCGCCTTCTCTTCAGGTCAAACATTCAGCTATACCTACATATAAGTAGCCAAAAAGTGTGAGAATTATTAAAGTCATGTGATAATTAACCAAACCGCCTCCTCCCCTCACTTGCCCCCAAAACAAAAGATGGCGGTGACAAACGCGAAGACGCATGATCTTGACCACAATGAGCTACCGCCTACTGATTAGGGCAACTACCGTAGCAGTAGTTTGACACTCATTGTTCTCCCGTACAGGCTTGAATAATGACACTTGTAAATACTTGCTTTGTTCCGTTTGGCTTCGTTGGTCTACTGACTCAGAAGCTGTGACCAAGCAGTTGAAAGTGCTTTAGGCTTCAATGCGAGCTTATAAATGACCTTTCACATTGTTGAAGACATAAGAAGATCGTTTCATCTTCTTGGCAATGTGATAGATAGTGAACCTGCCAGCATTACTGCACAAGTCAAGGCATGGAAGTCATTGGCTGCGGGTAACACACAACTGATCGTCGTGGAGATCCTTGGGGAAGACCTATGTTCAGCAGTGGAGGTCTTCCGGCTGTTTTGATGATGATGATGTCGAAGAGACACTGAGTGACATTGCTACAGAGCATCAATTCTCCAAGGGTATTACATAACACCTACCTGAAAGACTGAGTTCTAGTGGTAATCGAAGTTGCTTTCACGCACATCGTCCGATCCTCAGCAATTAGATTAGCATTCAGCCGGCGTGTCGATACAATCTGAATGACAATGCATCCTCCGTGTAACACGGCTCGCTTCAGACCTTTTGTCATTACAAATACTTTGGTCAGCCTTTGGAAATGGTGGCCATTGTGAGCCGCCGACGTTAGCAACGCCGTACCTACAAGCCGCTGGCTGAAAATTAATGAACTTTGTTGCACGTCTCAATCTGCGTTGTTTGAGCTACGTCTGGGCGTATTGTTTGGATGTCTGTGATTGCGAAGTAGGTTTCACTAAGTCTTAAGGCGATACTTTTAGGGGCGGTGGACAACGCTAATCCAGGAACGTGTGTGTTAATAGAAAGAGGGCTAGTCAAAATTGCAAGAGAGGAGAGGCCGATCTAGGCGAAGCTACATGGACCAGATAAGAGTAGGCCGGTGTCGTGTCGAGTTGGCTTATAGGAGAGATGACTGAAGACACTCCACCACGTGTAAAGCTCTTGAATTTAATAAAGCGTCAATTATTCTTCATCATTATTTCCTCATTAAAAGTGATACTTAATATAGAGGCCGCATATAATTACGAGAATTTAATCGACCGAGCGAACGCGAAGCGAAAGAGAAGCGCCTCCGTTTCAGCTAGGGCAAAAGTATGTATGTGCATTGTGCGGCTGTCTGGCTACAGGTCACATTTCTCAACCGATTCTCGTATTTCAGCTGTAGGGTAATTGCGTAACTATTTTGACACTCGTCATCGGATTGAAATGTCAGTTTTTGTACGACTGTGACAGCTAGCTGTTTCCGATACCAATAAAATTGTCAGCCCGTACAAAATGAACACGATGCTGATTGCGAGCGAGTTGGACAATAAGCATGCTGGTTCGATGATTACATGGAATAATTTTTGCGATTCAGTTATTGGACATTCATCAAAAAAATAAAGCGAAACAATACATGTTCTAAAATTGAGCTCGCGAGGTTTACTACACAGCTCACACAGCACTAGTAATCGTTTCGGCATGTTAAAGCCAAGTGCGCTGAGGTGTGAATCAGAAATGCCTCAAGTTTCGAAGTTGGCCAAAGTACAAGCTTTTAGTTTTGAAACCACTGTTGAACATTTGAATATTGGAGACTAATTAGTATTGTAGCAAACGGAGTGTTATTAAACTGTCTGGAATACATAGTGAAATATTTAAACCGTTCACTTACGTATATCAGTCGAATAGCCCGACATTTAGTAAAATTAAAACTGAGCGTCGAGAACGACTTTACGAATGCTGCGTAACGTAGAGTCGAATAGTTAACGTTGTCGAGTTTGTATGACGTTTGGAACAGCGCCCGCCCGTGAGCGTATTTGGAACTAAAATTTAGTATGCGGTTTCTTGATCTCGATACGATAACCGTAACGTTACGCAGCTTTCGTAAAGACGTGCTCGACCCTCTGCGCGCCCCGGCTCTGCTCGCGCGGCGCGGCGCAGCTGACAGCGGCACACAACTACCCTCGTTTTCATCGTCATTTTTATTATTGTCAAAAGTAGGGCACATTACATTAACCACACATGGCATGTCGTACTATACATGACTGTCATACTGTTTAATAAGTAACCAAATATAATTGGAACCGAAACATGTGACAAAAAATTTATTGAATCAGGCGTTACTTTGCGGAGGTCCATATTTATGAACTAAAAACAATTACTTTACTCACCCGCGACCACAAAGCGGTCGCGGCGGCCGCGGGTGAGCAAAGTAATTGTTTTTAGTTCACAAAAAAATTGACAAATTAGTAAAAGATTTGTTAATTTCGAAATGCTATTATAATGTACCTAACCTAACCTAACCCCATTCATAATCACACACATACACACACACATACATACATACACACACACACACACACACACACACACACATGCTGCTTTATTTTTGTGTAACTTTTTAATTTAACTTAGTTATTATTAGTACCATGTTTACCTGACGTCTACAAAGCAACATACAATGACAATGCAAAGAAAAATTCGTTAAGCAGCTGGACTTGAACCAGCAACCTCGGTAATCCGTACCACGCTCCACCAATTAAGCTATACTTAACGTTGGTGTACCTAACGAATTTTTCAATGAACTAAAAAACAATTACTTTGCTCACCCGCGACCACTAATGACAAATAGTTATATCTGTGCGGCAAATGTATGTTTCCATGCAACACCTCCACCTCCACTGCTACACGAATCAACACATGCCACACAGACCCAACTATCACCACCACCACTATACTAAACGCTGACGCGTTTCGGCACTCTCCACGAGGCCATTTACGAAGCACAACAACAACCGCTCAACATGCCACCACTTCCACTACTGACATATGTAAACCATGTACTCAACTTAGTTAATGACAAAACCAACGTACCCACTAATATTTTATAAATTCCAAACTACCCTTTTATGTAAGTCCTAAACTACCCTTTTTTAAGAAATGAATTCCAAACTACCCTTTTTATTTTTATTTTTAATCTACGCCAGGTACCCCGTTATTTTTAACCGAGTACGGTAAAAAGAGAAGTCATGTTCTCATTATTACTATGACACATTATTAAAATTAGAACCAAGTCGTAACAAAGGCGAAGAAACCAAATTAACTTGTTCATTAATAATAGACCCCATGTTGTTGTACCTAATTATTTCCAATTGTTCTAAAACCGATAGCCGCAAACCCTTATCACAATAATGTAAAATTTCGTACTTATCTGAGTCTAACAACGAATGATTCGTTTCTAATAAATGCTTGGCAAAGTTTGATTTCTCTGGATGATCATGCCTATATGACGAGACATGCTCTTTAAATCTAGTATCAAAGCTTCGACCGGTTTGTCCAATGTATACTTGACAATGTATCTGATATATAGTATGTAACTCAGAATCATAATGCTCTTTCGAAAGAGGTACAGTTAGTAGTCTATGTACATAACAATGGAAAGCAGCCAGTTTATGCTGCCATGGGTGAGTAGAATTTGCAGGTATGACAGTATCTGTGTACGTAGGCTTACGGTAAATTTGAAACTGGTGCCTATTATTTACTCTTGTAATAGTTAAATCCAGAAAATTTAATGAACGATTTTCCTCTAATTCTCGTTTGAACTTTATTTTTGGATGTTTGTTATTGAGAGCACTAATAAACAAATCTAGCTGCCTCATACTCCCCTTCCAACATAAAATTAAATCATCAACATACTTATAATAATATACTAAATTGCTGTTCCCCACTATATATTGTTTTTCAAAGTTATCCATAAAAACGTCAGCCATTAAAGGACTAAGAGGTGACCCCATTGCTAAACCATCACTCTGCAAATAATATTGACCATTAAATCTGAAATAATTTTGTTTCATGCATAAAGTTACTAATTCTATTAACTCACAAACCTCCCCCGGATGTAAACGCTTCCTTTCTAAGTGACATCTAAGAATATTTAAGGTTTCACTATATGGTACGTTGGTAAACAAACTATCCACATCTAAAGAAAGTAATGTTGAGTTTGGCGGTATATTAATGTCTTTAATTTTATTTACTAAATCTGAACTATTCTTTAAACTATATATTGGCTTAAAAGAAGATTTTTCCCGAACAATGCTATTTAACTTCCTCGCTACTTTATACGCTGGAGCACTCACGTATGAAACAACAGGGCGAACAGGGACACCATCCTTGTGAATTTTAGGTAAACCATATAAAATTGGTGCCTGCGGATTCATAGGAATCACATTGCTCCTCTTTTGTTCGGTGTCAAAGGTAAATGCAGAATTTTTCAGAAGGTTTTTTAGGTCTTTATGAAACGCGGCGGTGGGATCCCTACGTAAATTCAAAAAACCCTCTCCTTGAATGATGTCATTTACTTTATCATAATATTGACCCCTTTCTAAAACAACAATACAATTGCCCTTATCGGCCTTAGAAATTACCAAATCATTGTCATGGACCTTTTGCTGAATAGAACGTAATGAATGCAAGTCACCAACATCCGAAATACCCCCAGTAGAAGTTGTATTTTTTAATGAATTAGCAACCAAAACCTTAGTATCAAAGTCACCGCGATTACAAACAATCGCAACCTCAGAATCTACCGCCAAACCCTCCACTAATTTCTGACTAAATTTAGAGGGTAAGTTATATTTCAAACCTTTTTCCAATAACTGCACTTCACCTTCTACAAATTCGACAATTCGATTAATTTTTCAATGCCTTGTGTCATATTTTTATTTGGAAGATCTCTCCTCAGCGCCATCTATGAGTAGCTTAATCAAGCAGCTCACCCACTACGGAACTTCTACAGTTACGCATTAGTGGCAAGAGATGGAGCTATTTTCTGAATCAATGAAAATAATCGATTTATTGATTATTTTTGTTTTTATTTTTATGAAACATTCATAGAATGAAATTCAACATACAATGACAATGCAAAGAAAAATTCGTTAAGCAGCTGGACTTGAACCAGCAACCTCGGTAATCCGTACCACGCTCCACCAATTAAGCTATACTTAACGTTGGTGTACCTAACGAATTTTTCAATGCCTTGTGTCATATATATTGTTTGTTGAATTTCATTCTATGAATGTTTCATAAAAATAAAAACAAAAATAATCAATAAATCGATTATTTTCATTGTCTACAAAGCATAATGTATTAGCAATTTTTCTTGTATAGTGCACTCCAAGGTCCCAAGATACAGGCTCTGCCTAGTTTGGGTCCTGGTTTGGCTGATGTGATGTGTGTATGTATGTGTGTGTTGATGTTGGTAGTGGAAGTGGTGGCATGTTGAGCGGTTGTTGTTGTGCTTCGTAAATGGCCTCGTGGAGAGTGCCGAAACGCGTCAGCGTTTAGTATAGTGGTGGTGGTGATAGTTGGGTCTGTGTGGCATGTGTTGATTCGTGTAGCAGTGGAGGCGGAGGTGCTGCATGGAAACATACATTTGCCGCACAGATATAACTATTTGTCATTAGTGGTCGCGGGTGAGCAAAGTAATTATTTTTTAGTTTTTAGTTGATGTATGTATTACGAAATAAATTATTCTTATTCTTAAATTATTCTTATTCTTATGTAAATGATTATTTAAATGATAAACTGTAAAAATGTGGATTGATTATTTTATTTCTTACGATGTCTATAACTTTATTGAGATTAATACTTGCTGTATTTTATATTTTTAGGTAGGCTGATATAATCGAATTAAATTAAATTATAATTATACTAATGTTGGTATGGTAATGTATCTTATAATGAATTTAACTTTTGCTTTTACCTACTTTTGCTGTTTTAATCTATTTTAATCTAATGTATTGATTGTGTTTTAAATGTACCTATGTGAGATAATTACCTATGTGACGACCGAATAGCCTAGTGGTTAGAGACCCTGACTATGAAGCTTGAAGTCCCGGGTTCAAATCCCGGTCGGGGCAGATGTTTGTATGATGAATATGAATGTTTGTTCTCGGGTCTTGGATGTTTAATATGTATATAAGTATGTATTTATCTATATAAGTATGTTTATCCGTTGTCTAGTACCCATAGTACAGGCTTTGCCTAGTTTGGGACTAGGTCAATTGGTGTCAAATTGTCCCGTGATATTTATTTTAATTTAATTTAACTGTTAATAATGTATTTTCTATTTTATTTCAATCAATTTAGCATGTAAGAAGTTTGCAGTGCCCTGGCTGGGTGTCATGTACCAACATAATATTTTTATTAAGACCTACATAAATTGTAAAAAATGAACATGATAGCAATAAATAATACGAATATGAATACGTAGCATGATCCGCATTTCACTATGATGCCGTACCTACCTACAGTACGGTACCTAGCGTCATGTTATAACCTAACCAACTTAAAAAGTTGAAAACCCCCGATTTTTATACGAAACAAAAAAGCCACCGTTCATCATGCTACCGGGCCCCTATTTCACCAGCTTTACAATTGTCAGTTTTCAATGACAATTCGGTGTCAACTGCTGACTTGAAGAGCTTTTGTTTTAGCGCGCTTCATATCGGCAAAGAAATTTAGTTCGAATTGTCATATAAAGCTGACAATTGTAAAGATGGTGAAAAAGGGGCCAGTTGTTTTTCTGACCTTATGGTTAACTTAGTTAATTGCAAAGCCAATGTACAGTCAGCCGCAACAGTTGCTAATCAACCGAAGCTCTCACAATGACCTAAGCAAATCACGGCTCTATGCGCAGATCATTGTTTAGCGCTTCGGTTGCTTAGCAACCATTGCTATTGACTCTTATTTTTAACCAACTACGGTAAAGAAAGAGGTTAGGCATGTTCTTATTTCATTAATATGGACCGCAAAGTAGCCTGATTCAATCAATTAGCTCCAAACTGACTAGTTCCAAAAAGAGAGGTTCTCTCAAAAACCGAAACTTTATAAAACCAATACCAACATATCAAAAATTCACTTTTACATGGAATAGTATTAATTCCGCCGCGATTCAGTTCTGCCAACACAGCACAATGGGACTTGTGTTTTCACGTCACTCTGAGTTTGGCCGAACAATAGTGATGCGCCGCGGATTCGGCGCAACAATGGCCGAATAGTGTTGTGAATACAGTTCGCCGATAAGGGATGCGACTGTAGCGTCGGCATAATTTGAAATTCAAATGTTTGCTTTTGTAGCGGAATTGTCTTTGAATTAAGGGCATGTAAGGGATGATTATTTAATGAATAGGTAGATGTTTTTTTTAATAAAAAAACGAAGAATGGGTTCAACGAACGTCTTCAAACGGCAGAAATGAGGAGCGAGCTTTTTTTGCGAAATTTTAAAGTGAAATTGAATGATCTTTTTTTGCGGACGCTGCGCATGGGAAGAGGATTAGCGTCGCAAGCGCATACGTGATGAATACTAAATTAAAGCTTTGAGATGTGACGCGGGCCGACGGCGCGATTGCTCGGAAAGTATTATGTAGTTTATACAGAGTAGGTAAAAATGGTAAGTAGGTAGGTACAATACAACAACTATAGAAATATTCTTTACTAGCAGCCCGTCCCGGCTTCGCACTTGGTAGACAATTATAAAATGAAAAAAGTTGTTGTTGTGACATAACTACAATAGTTGGACATATGCTACCGCGGAGTTTTTTGTAGACATTATGATGTTCTTCAATATTGTTGTACATTATTTTGTTCTATCGCTAATAGTTTCGGCAGCGCATTCGACGATAGACATTTTAAGACTCATTTTTCTACACCTTCGGTTACATTGTTCAAATTTTACCAAGGATCCCTAATTTTTTTCAAAATGAAATGTAGCCTATGTCAAATTGGAAGAATGTAGCATTCTATTGGTGAATGAATTTTTTAAATCGGCCCAGTACTTTTTGAGCCTATTCATTACAAACATACAAACATACAAAAATAGGTACAAATCTTTCCTCTTTATAATATTATAGTGTAGATTGAATACCACAAAATAGTACAAGGAGATTACAAAAAAACAGGTAAGGTCAACAATAGGCGGTCTTATAGCTTAAGACCTCTGGGAAGGTCTAGGTCTAGGTGCTTAGGAACCTAAGTACTTAATAATCTTTTTACCTATTCCAATAGGCAGTTCATTAAAATGGCAAAAACTCACAATGGAGTTTTTCGCTGCTACCAAAGATTTAACACAGTTGGTAGCGCGACGCCACGGTATGGTGGACGACCTGGGTCCGAATCCTACTTCGAGAATTTATTTTTCTGGTATTTCTGTTTATTTACGTTTCGGTTTCAAATTCGACAGGTCTTTAAGTCTTTGGAAAGTCTTCAGTATGCCATAGTAAATTAGTAGTTAAACTATGAATAGAAGCCACAGCACCACTGATGCATCTGAACCACCCTACTCTGTAAAAATCGCCAAAAATCCTGCGCTAGAGCTTACAAAACGATTGTAAGCATTGTAATATTAGAATAAGACAATCACGTATTCAGAACTACACGCAACCAGCGCAACGTGACCTATCATCACCCTTCATCTGCCGAATTAGGTTCCACCTTACGGGACTATAGAGGGGTGCGGTAGACCAAGTTATACTGGAGTTTGTACCCTATAGTTACATAAGCTCTGCTCACGGCAAAATATCTATTTGTTTGAATCTGTCAGGGCCGATTTGGCCTCATTGAGTTTATTTCCACACAATCGATTGTAGTAAAAGTGTTAATAATAGTTAGGGTCTGTTCGCAGTTGGCGTGGAAAATGACTGTCGAAAAGAGTTCGCACAATAGTGATTACGAGCTTTTTAATCATTGTTGGGAATGATTGTTGCAGGGTAATAAAGTAAATGAGGTTTTGTGATGTTGTAGTCTCGAGCTTAAGTAGTTCTAAGTTGAAAATAAATACTTATAAGTAACATTACATTACGGCCGAATAGCCTAGTGGTTAGAGACCCTGACTATAAAGCTTGAGGTCCCGGGTTCAAATCCCGTTTGGGACAGATATTTGTATGATGAATATGAATGTTTGTTCTCGGGTCTTGGGTGTTTAATATGTATATAAGTATGTATTTATCTATATAAGTATGTTTATCCGTTGTCTGGTACCCATAGTACAGGCTTTGCCTAGTTTGGGACTAGGTCAATTGTTGTCAAATAGTCCCGTGATATTTATTTATTTATTAACATTTACTCACGTTTAGTGTACACGTATGCAATAATGGTTAGTCGATGTTACAGGGGACCGAAGAGCTGGCAGCATTCTCGGACAAAGGTTATGAAGCCTAGACACGATGAGAACGCTGCCAGCATCTTAGAGGCGCATTTTTAGACCTATTTCAAATCTTTTACGTTGTGACACTTTTGACTTCGGGGGTGCCTATCAACACCAGGATTACGAAATCAAACAAGGAAAGTGGTCAATAGTAATTTATTAAGGCAATTTGGCTCTCGGCTAGCTCGTTTACAAAATTAGGAGAGCTGGTGGGTTGTAAGGGGTCTATCTCAGTCGATGACTTTTGCTTGCTTTTAAAAATTTTGTAGGTAAAACCCGAAATATAAAAAGTAAAGGGCGCCACCAGTCGAGACGGCGACTGGACCAAGTAAGTTATAAAATCTCAAATATGTACCTCGTCTGGCGGAAAGGGTACCCGTTAATCTGGAGTCTGCTCCGGGGAGACTGCTAGGGAGCGACCCGCAGAGTCCAAGGAAGAACGGACACCAGGACCGGCAGAGCAGCAACAGGTGAAGGCCGAAAAATATGGGTGAAGACACCAGGAGTAGTCCAGGAAACGAAAAAAGAAACCCCCTGAAAACAATACAATAGTTTCATTATAACCCGAGTTAAAACGAGGTGTGCAGGAGGAAATGTATCTACCCTCTACATAAAATTATCTTGGTTTAGGGCAAGAAACTCACCAAAGGGGAATGATAGTCCCGCTTCAGCTGGCCAGGCTCGCGATGACGTCTGTCAACCCTTTGGGGGTCTCTTTGCACTCCCTTGAGTTGGTTATGCTGAAACGAATTCATTGCAATCAGAAAATGGTCACGTATCTCGCAAATGGGTGAAGCCCACAAGCTTAAGGACACTTACCGTGCGACATTTAGCGTCGCATTCGCTAGGAGGCTCAGGGCGTTCGTTACTTCCAAAGAAGTGGTACTTATCAGGCGAAGGTCAGGTGGAAAGTAAGGCGGGTGAAATGCCGGTGTCATGAAAGTTGATATTTGACACTTCCTTAGACCTTGCCATACGCGACCAAAATCGCGTTGGAGGTGACGAAATTTGCAAAAGACAACGAAGCCGTTTTAATTTTAAAATAATGGAACACTAGTACTTACGTATTTTTGGTAGGGAATTTTCAAACACTCCAGCTAATAAAATAGACCAAATGATTTAAAAAACGCATGAATGTAAACATATGAATTGCCCTATAGTAACACTGACGTTGCTAGTAAATTTTTAAACAGATTTTGAAAAGAATAAGGGACGGAGTCCCATGCAGTCAAAAATGTTGAGCGTTTATTTAAACGCTAATGGGATTAAAAATTATATGTCACAGTACTCCCCAACCCGAGGAAAATTTTGACGCAAGGCAAAATTTTAAGCTGGCCCCCAGCTTCTATAACACCGAGATCCTAAAACCACACCTAAAGGCAAGACACGAGAAAGGGAATCCAGTGTCCTGTACCTAAACAGAAGGAAGTAAAAAAAAAAGAAGAGGCGCCGGCAAAAACGACCAGCGGCTCAACTCACCATAACGTTCACTCCAACATCATTACAAACTGATGGGATGAACAACATTACGAAAAACGGAAGAGACGCCAGCAAAAAAAACTAGCGGCTCAACTCACCGTAACGTTCACTCCAACACCATTACAAACTGGCGGGATGAACGCAATAAAAGTCTCATCTAGTCGAAGACAAGAAAAAAATCAGAAAAATAACACCGAATCGAACCCACGCGCTTTACCAGTCTCTAGCTTTATAAAACAGCTGCGGACCGAACGGAAATCTAAATAATTAATGACAGCACTGAGACCCTGGCGGTGCAACGAGAGGTGATTCAGCAACGGGTTGCACGTCCAGCGTCTAACAGCATACATGCATTAATCGATGCATAGAGTAAAACTAATCACCCTTAAGGTGTTGAACGTGCCAAGAGCCTAAGTTCTTGCCACTAATAACACTCTCTAGCTCATATACTAGAGGGGAATGTTTATACAAGACACGACATTTCTCAAAACGGGGTGCGAGTTTTGCCATGAAAAATTTACTGGCATCACTCTGAGGAAACGTCTTTTTCCACACTATATCTCCTACTTCGTACTCATTAGTCCGCCGTCCCTTGTTGTAGTTGCGAGCATTTCGTTCGTGAGCCTTACTCAATGCTGTCAAAACCTTACCAAAAACGTCCTGCAAGCCTCCCAATCTAGCAACGTAATCTTCCTGTGAAGCACACGACATATCTAACTGTGAGGTTTTTTGACTACTATAAACCTTACCACAGGGGATGGCTTCACGACCGTGTACCAGGAAAAAGGGAGTAAAACGGGTAGATTCGTTTACCGAAGTGTTCAGGGCGAATTGGACCTTTGGCAATGTGGTATCCCACGAACGGTGGTCTTGCTGGACTAGAATAGATACAGCAGTCATCAGCGTTCGGTGGTAACGCTCAATAATGTTGACCTGTGGACAGTGACGCGGTATTAGATGAACTTGTGGAATGTCGAATCTCCTAAACAAAGCATTTAGTTCACTTCCGGTGAACTGCGTTCCGTGGTCAGCTATAATCGTACGCGGTATGCCGTGCTTAAGAAAGACTTCATCCTCAAGACGCTGTGCTATAGTTTTACCAATGGCGCGGCGCAAAGGAAACAACATGACGTATTTAGAAAAACAACAGAGTACTGTAAAAATGTACGTATAACCAGCACGCGACCGTGGCAACGGACCTACTAAATCCATGCTGATAGACTCAAAAGGACGTGAGCAGACTTTGGGATTCCCCATAAGACCTGCTGGTGGTTTTTGCGAGTGTTTGTAAGCCGCACACACATCGCAATTCTTAATAAAGTTTACCACATCCTGATATAAATCAGGCCAATAATAATTTGAAGAGAGACGCTTGTAAGTTTTGAAAATTCCAAGATGAAAAAGTTCATCACAATGGCAAGATTTAAGCAACTCTGAGCGACGGTCAGAGGGGACTACCTCTTTCCAGTCGAACTCACCAGGAAAATGAAATTTATTTTTTGAATAACGAAATAACTTCCCGTCGTTGATAATAAAGTTTGGACAAGAAGTGGGAAACTGTTGACATTTCTGATAAAGTTTGTTATACCAATCGCAAGAATGAATCTCCAAAACAGGAACTGTACGCGATAACGCGTCCGGAACAACGTGTTCCTTACCCTTACGGTGTATAATTTGAAAATCGTATGGTGAAAGACGACATCCCCAACGAGCTAACCTACCGGTTGGATTGGTTAAATTAAAAAACCATTTCAAGCTTGAATGATCAGTCACCACCCGAAAACGTTGACCTCCCTCCAAATAAGGGCGAAAATGTTCTACTGAGAATACCACTGCCAATGCTTCCCTTTCCGTTGCCGAATAATTACGCTCGGCCTTGTTTAAGGATCGGCTCGCGAAGGCGATCGGATGTTCTTGACCGTCCTCCAGCATCTGCGTCAAAGTTCCGCCAATGCCGAAACCGGAGGCATCACAATGCACGGCAAAAGGTCTAGTGAAGTCAGGACAGGCCAAAATGGGTGCTGATACTAAGGCAGCCTTCAGCCTCTGAAAGGATCTGTCAGCGTCGTCAGACCAAAGAAAAGGAGGCGCGTTCTTGCGAGTACTCGTCAGTGCGTTCAAAGGAGCGGCAATATCACTAAAATTTTGAATAAAGCGGCGATAGTACGAAGCGGTGCCCAGAAACATTTTAACCTCTTTACGATTACACGGAGTGGGGTAGTCCACAATAGCTTTAATTTTGGATGGGTCCGTGCGCAATCCCCGCTCATCTACAATGTATCCAAGATACTTTAACTCACTACGAAAAAAATTGGATTTGCCGAAGTTAATAGTCAAATTAGCAGACTTTAGACGATCCAAAACTCGGTCGAGTAAAGCAATATGATCATCAAACGTATTACTAACAACGATGATGTCATCCAAATAGACGAAAAGCCTACCATTAAATTCTGGTCCAAATAATTTGTCCATTAATCTTTGTTGCGTTGCCGGAGCGCCTGTCAAACCGAAACACATAACTTTGAATTGAAAAAGTCCGCGGCCGGGAACCGTAAACGCGGTGCGCTCCTTGGATTGCGTATCAAGAGGTATTTGCCAGAAGGCACTCTTTAAATCTATGGAAGAAAGAAACTTAGCATCTCTTAACTGGTCAAGGATGCAAGAAACGTAAGGTAAAGGATAGGCGTCATGCTTGCTCACAGAATTCAACTTGCGGCTATCTATGCAAAAGCGAAGTTCGCCGTTAGACTTAGGCGTAAAAAGCGTCGGGTTGTTCCATGCACTCGTGCTAGCTTCGACCACGTCCTGTTCTAGCATTTCGTCCAACTGACGATTTAATTCTACCAGCCTGTGTGGCGAGATGGGGTAGTATCGCTGCTTTAAGGGTTTGCAATCGCCGGTATCAATGGTGTGTACAATCAAATCCGTTCGCCCTAAACCTTTCCTTTCAAAAGAGATATCTTCAAATTTACGAATCATATTATCGGCGATTATTCTTTGATCGGTGTCGAGCCGGTCAAAGGAATGCAAGCGAACCTCAGAAACAAAATTCTGGGTGGAAACGTTTCTATTAATACAGAAGTCTTCAAATAAATTAGGTGCAATTCGAAAGGCTTTCCAAAAATCAACGCCTAATATCAATGGTGTAGTCACATCCGGTATAACATAAAATTTGATCACACGTGTCAAGTCACGAACCTTGACTGGTAAAGATAAATAACCTTTGACCTTCGCCTGAGAATCGTTAGCGGTGGCAATGTAAGTTATGTCACGGCAACCGTATAACGGGGCTCCCCAGGACAAAAACAAATCGGACAGATCCGACCCCAATATGGAGATCGAAGAACCTGAATCCAACAAACCATTAAACTCATGGTTATGAATAACCACAGAAATATAAGGACGATCATCATCTCGATCGACAAAATTCCGAACCGCGGAAACACTAGAGGAAACAAATGCATTTAGCTTTATACCATCACTATTAACATTATCACGAGAAGAGTTCCCACGTTTAAAATCGCAAGAGCTCGAAACAAATTTGTTACTACGGTTCGGGTTTATTAGTTTTTTGGCCGTTCGCCCGAACCGGAGGGTTTAGCTAAACATTCAGGGCAAGAAGTGCTCCTCACATCTTTCTTTCCGCATTTGAAACAAACAATGGCCCTAGAACGACATTCCCGGAGGGAATGGGTATCCAACCTGCAGCGGGGACAATATACTTTTGGCGAAGTAGCCTCTACTCTAGGTCGAGGAAAAGATTTCCAACTCAGGTCTGTGGCAAGCGCACTTGAAGAAGGTTTTGGAGGTTCCACAAAAGTATTTGCACGATGCCAGCTGTCTTCGAGAACACGACAAACTCGCCTAAGCTCACTAAGGGACTCTACAGGACTGAGTGCTAAGGGAACAGAATAATCCGGCCTTATATTCAAGTACACAATATCAAACTTTTCCTTCTCAGTAAGAGGTGAAGTCAAACGGCTGAAATAATTCAGCATTACGCTGAGATAAGAGCATATGCCTTCCTGTGGACCTTGGGTTCGGCTGCGGATCTCCTTCATCAGTCGCCTGTCGTAGTCGAACGGTAAAAATTCTGCTAAAAGCAGTGATTCCAGCTGAGCCCATGAAGTACAATCAGATTTTACAGATCTATACCACTGCAGTGCATCTCCCTCGAACAATTCTACAGCTGAGACAAACAATCTTTCCGAAAGAATACCGCGCGAGCTACAGAGTTCCTCAAGACGCTGGAGAAAAACTTTGATGCAAGTCCGACCATCATACTTTAAATTAAGCGAACCGACAGTTTGGTATTTACTTACAGCAACTGGAGCTGGAGATACAACCCCCGCAGGATGCGCTTCGGGTACAGGATCCTGGGTGCTAGTTTTAAAAATATGAAGCAAGTTGTCGAGTTTGGACAAGTATTTATTGAGAGTAATCATTTGCTCGTTGCATGCAGCCAGGGCTGCGTCATTCGGAGTAATTCGCGTTAGACGGTGGAAAAGATGATGTGCTAAGGCTTGAATACGATTCAAGGATTTTAATGTTAAGGTACGCGATGAAGGGGTAATCAACTGAGATAGCTCCTCTAATTTACAAGATGTGTTGACCAGCTCCTCAACAACATCACCCTCAAAATTAACAATATCGTCGGAGGGGTACTCCTTAACCAACTTTCGCAGCTGGGTACGCAAAGCATTTACATCTTCTTCAGGTACACTATGTCTAATTTGGACCTCATAAATTAATTCGTCCTTGTGAAGCAAGTTCCATGAAATTGGCCGTTCCTCCATACTGATTCCAGATACAGCAGTATACTTCCGGTATATAAAAGCTAGTCCAATTCAACTTTACTTAACAACTGCTATGGCTGTCCTCAGAAATGCAGTAACGATAACTATGAAATCTATAAAAAGTTGCACAAACCAAAAAAAAATGTGGCCTATACTCAAAGAAGTTAAATTATAGAAGCAGGATGTGCAAAAAAAGCGATAATTCAATATACTCGATTCTGTTTCAAAGTTGTATAACAATGTTGCTGACCGTACAAAAAAATATGCAGGCCAGTATGGCTGAGCGTACAAAAAAAAGTTCCAAAACAGTATGGAAGAGTGTACAAAAAAGTATTATTAAATGAAGCCGATTTTACCAATTAGATTATTAACTAATGTGGCCGATTGTACAAAAAAAATATCACTAACCAATGCGGCTGACTGTACTAAAAATATTAACAACTAATGCGGCTGACTGTACAAAAATATTACCAATTAATGTGGTTGACTGTACCAGCAAGGTAACAAAATAATGTGGTAGAATAATAAAAAGTTAATAATTCAATGTCGCCAACTGTACTATAAGAAGTTACGAATTAATGAAGCCTAACTGTGCTAAAAACAACCAAGATGTAAAAGTATACAGGTATAAAAAAGTTCAAAATGTAAGCGGCCGAAAGTACTGAAAGAGGTTACAAATCGATGCGGCCAACTGTACTATAAGGTTCAGTAATGAATGTCGCCAACTGTACAATAGAAACTGGTAGGTATATGAAAGTGGCTAACAAAAAAAATAAAATTCAAGCTATGTGGCCAACTGTACTAGAAAGTTCCGTAATTAATGTTGCCAAATACACAAAATAAACTAATATATGAAGGTTATATTCTTGTTATGTGGCCAACTGTACCAAAAGGTTTAGTAATTAAAGTTGCCTACTAATGCATGAAAGTGGCCGACAATGCAAAAAAATATTTAACCTGGTGTGACCAACAGTACCAGATGAAGTTATAAATTAATGTTGCCGTCTGTACAATAATACAACAACACAGTCCGGAATATTAGTTGATGAATACCATGAACAAGACAAAATAGGAACTTTGACCGTTGATCTCAACAGTGCTTCAGATACTAAGACAATGGAACCATGTAAAATTAACAAAATTTCAACAAAATTAAATTATTATGTAAACCCTGAAAAATAATATTCAGCAAATAACCATCACTATCTAATAAAATGTTTACTATGTATGAAGAACATTCAAAGCGAAAAAACTACTGTACCAAAAAAATGTGGCTAACTGTACTTTAATTTATTAATGCAAAATTATAAAGAAATGTGTTAAGTCACTGAAAGTTATATCAAAAGTAATTTTTAACTATACCACATTAGCCGTTCAAAAGGTTTCACAACAAAGTTTAATATGTTCACAACAAGCAACAGGTTTGTTCACAATTGTTCAACAAAAGAAGTAACTTGAAACTAAAATAAGTAATATCCTTAAAGTAAGAATAACCAATTAAGAATAAGTTGAGAACTTGCTATAAATGTTAAGGGTGACTTGGTTACACAAAATGGTGGCTTATTTTAAGCATACCCACAAGTTACATAGGAAAAAAAATTATATAAAGTTGATTACGAACTCAACACTAAATATGAGCAAATCACCATAAATTAACACTTTTCACAAGTCCCAACCATTCAGAACAACAATCTAATCATGTAGTTACAAGAAAACAAGCAAAAGCATCAGCCGAAGATTACCATAGCTATATCGACATAGTAATTGGACCCTTACTAAAGCCACACGATGGGCTGCCGCTGTGACACTTTTGACTTCGGGGGTGCCTATCAACACCAGGATTACGAAATCAAACAAGGAAAGTGGTCAATAGTAATTTATTAAGGCAATTTGGCTCTCGGCTAGCTCGTTTACAAAATTAGGAGAGCTGGTGGGTTGTAAGGGGTCTATCTCAGTCGATGACTTTTGCTTGCTTTTAAAAATTTTGTAGGTAAAACCCGAAATATAAAAAGTAAAGGGCGCCACCAGTCGAGACGGCGACTGGACCAAGTAAGTTATAAAATCTCAAATATGTACCTCGTCTGGCGGAAAGGGTACCCGTTAATCTGGAGTCTGCTCCGGGGAGACTGCTAGGGAGCGACCCGCAGAGTCCAAGGAAGAACGGACACCAGGACCGGCAGAGCAGCAACAGGTGAAGGCCGAAAAATATGGGTGAAGACACCAGGAGTAGTCCAGGAAACGAAAAAAGAAACCCCCTGAAAACAATACAATAGTTTCATTATAACCCGAGTTAAAACGAGGTGTGCAGGAGGAAATGTATCTACCCTCTACATAAAATTATCTTGGTTTAGGGCAAGAAACTCACCAAAGGGGAATGATAGTCCCGCTTCAGCTGGCCAGGCTCGCGATGACGTCTGTCAACCCTTTGGGGGTCTCTTTGCACTCCCTTGAGTTGGTTATGCTGAAACGAATTCATTGCAATCAGAAAATGGTCACGTATCTCGCAAATGGGTGAAGCCCACAAGCTTAAGGACACTTACCGTGCGACATTTAGCGTCGCATTCGCTAGGAGGCTCAGGGCGTTCGTTACTTCCAAAGAAGTGGTACTTATCAGGCGAAGGTCAGGTGGAAAGTAAGGCGGGTGAAATGCCGGTGTCATGAAAGTTGATATTTGACACTTCCTTAGACCTTGCCATACGCGACCAAAATCGCGTTGGAGGTGACGAAATTTGCAAAAGACAACGAAGCCGTTTTAATTTTAAAATAATGGAACACTAGTACTTACGTATTTTTGGTAGGGAATTTTCAAACACTCCAGCTAATAAAATAGACCAAATGATTTAAAAAACGCATGAATGTAAACATATGAATTGCCCTATAGTAACACTGACGTTGCTAGTAAATTTTTAAACAGATTTTGAAAAGAATAAGGGACGGAGTCCCATGCAGTCAAAAATGTTGAGCGTTTATTTAAACGCTAATGGGATTAAAAATTATATGTCACAACGTATGTATGTATGTATATCTCTTTATTGCACATAAAACAAAAAATACAGATAACAGAACAAAAGCAAATGTACAAAGACGAACTTATCCCTTAAAGGGATCTCTACCAGTTAACCTTCGGGCGATTGACACGACATGAGAAAAAAGAGTAGACATACAAATAAAAGTAAGAGGATCCGGAACCTGAAATTAACCTAATTACCTAACTAAAGCATTTAAAATACACATACGTACATAGAAATACAGATACACTCTAGTACATACCAATAACATAACGATAAATAAATACATATCAAGACGTAACGTAACAGTTTACGTAATAGTTTTATTTTAGTTTTCATTTAAGATCATCATCAAACTTAAGAGTTACACTCTTGTCTCTTCCAATCATCTCTCCTATGAGCCAGTTCCTTGGCCTCCTGATACGACACGACACCGGCCTTCACCTTTATCTGGTCCATGTAGCCTCGCCTAGGTCGACCTCTTCCTCTCTGTCCTTAAATTTTTCCTTCTAAAATGGTCTTAAAGAAGTTATCGTGTCGTATCAAATGTCCGATCATTTTCCCGCGTCTATTCTCTATAGTATTCAGGATCGTTCTCCTCTCATTTAAGATAAGTATTTTTTAAGTTTTTTTTATTTTTTAACCGACTTCAAAGGAGGAGGAGGTTCTACGTTCCACTGTATGTTTTTTTTTTTTAATGTATGTTCATCGATTACTCCGTCAATTGTAGACCGATTTTCAATTTTTTTTTTTATTTGAAAGGATATACTCCTGAAGTGGTCCCATTGTCACCAAGTCATGATCTGATTATGGAATCCCTGGCAAATTGAGGGCAACCCTCAAATTTTACAGGCACGTACTATGTGTTTCATATATTTTCTAAGGTTATTCAAGTATTTGCGTCTAGTAGTCATCATCTTATGATGATGAGCTGATGATGGAAGGTACAACTCCTTAGCGGTTAGGAGTTGGAAGATAATTCTGAAAATGTTAAATCATTATTCGATAGGGTATACTCCTGAGGTGGTCCCACTGTCACCAAGTCATGATCTGATGATGGCATCTCAGGGAAATCGAGGGCAACCCTCAAATTTTATAGGCACGTGTCATGTGTTTCATATATTTTCTAAGGCTATTCAAGTATTTGCGTCCGGTAGTCATCATCTTATGTTGATAAGCTGATGATGGAAGGTACAACTCCTTAACGGTTAGGAGTGAACGTAAAATAATCCTCTAAAATAGTGATAAATAAATAAAATAATATAAAATGCGTTTATTTCGGACAACAGAAACTAAAGCCTAAAGTTTTATGGCCTAGCACTAAGCAGCAGAAATATGAAGTCGGTGCTTCATTCAAAGAATATTCCGCTCGCACCGCACCGACTTCATATTTCTGCTGCTTAGTGCTAGGCCATAAAACTTTAGGCTTTAGTTTCTGTTGTCCGAAATAAACGCATTTTTTTTATTTATCACTATTTTAGAGTATTATTTTACGTTTTTTTTCTAAGGTTTTTTTTAAGGCAGTTTTACTTTTTTATCGTACCATATTGAGTAAATATATTTAAAATTATAATATCGTCTTTTGGCCTTTGATGAATTTAATAGGTTACGACCGGATGTTCTAGTGGTTAGAACCTGACTACGAAGCTTGAGGTGCCGTGATGTTTGCTCTCAAGTCTTGGATGCTTAATACAATAAATATTTATCTATATTATGTCTAGTACCCATAAGCTAAAGAAAATAATGGAAGGACCGAAATATCACCAAAGCTACAAAAACCAGCTTGTCAAAGCTCTCGTATTCCCGATATTTCTTTATGCTGCAGAGACATGTACCCTACGAGAAAGTGAGAAAAGGCGGATTGATGCTCTTGAGATGTGGTGCTGGAGAAGAATACTCGGTATATTGTGGACGGAATTCCGAACCAACGAGTCCATTCTTCGAGAGCTGGGCATCAAACAGAGGCTATCAAGCACAGTGCAAGCTCGCATCCTCACTTTTTTTTTTGGACACGTATCGCGGCGCAGAGATGGATCGATTGAACACCTGGTAGTGCAAGGCAAAGTTGCGGGCACCAGACCACGCGGGCGGTCACCGATGAGGTGGACGGACCAAATAAAAAGTGCAGTCGCCTTCGATTTCGTGTAGAGGACCTTTCCTCTACACGAATGCACAAGAAGAGCGGCAATTCGCGACGAGTGGCGTCGCATTGTGAAGCAGGCCACGAACCTCGACGTGACGGCCACGACCACTCTGGCATGAGTGTGATGAGTGTAACGCCTAAGAAGAAGAGTACTTACCCATAACACAAGCTCTGCTTTATTTGCTAATTTGATGTCAAAATATTATATAGGTATCTATGTTTTTAGTTTAATTATGCTCGCTTTCGGATCGTCTTTCTTGTAGCAATCATGCTTGTGGTGTCTTGAATTAGGAAGACTATAGTGCCCCGAAATTGCACAACTATGAAGTTGCTGATTATAGACAATGTTATCCAAAAGACGAAAATGCTAGACTTGCTAGTTTGCCACACGGAACAAGCAGGTCTATGGTTACCATTGACAATAATCAGATACTTCATAGCTGTGCAATTTGCCAGGATTGATCATAGCGGCGGGTAACTATAAGCAACGTGAACGACACCGTTTTGGCAAAGGTCGACGAACGCCTTATTTTCTTCAATAATTTGGCACCTGTCCACACACTCTCACACTTCTCTTACTTCAGTAATTTTAAAAACTACCGTGCCCCTTTTCAAACCTCTTCGAATCGGCAACAAAGCACACAAGGAACCAGTGCATATGCGTGACTACTGGCCGTCCGTCGCAAGCGCAGGCCGCCGGCCATCACGCCACGCTTTATAATGTGGGCACTCGCCTGCTGAGAATGTCTTGTATTTTGGTTATGGAATTTTAGCACGTTGATTGTGTTTTGTTAACTGGTGTTATTTTAACCGACTTCAAAAGAATATGAGGTTCTATGTTCTACTGTTTTTTTTTTGAATCTCCATTCAGACTGAAGGTGAGTTCCTGTAGTGGCTTGATAATTTTATTGTACTCTAAGATGATTTCTTAGAATATTGTTTGCTTCTTTTCTGGGTGTGGGAAGCCGTGATAGCCTAGTGGCTTGACCTATGGCCTATCAAGCAGCGGGTCGTGGGTTCGAGCCCCGGCTTGCACCTTTGAGTTTTTCGGCGCTTATGTGCGAAAATACATTTATAATTTAGGTGCGGTTTCGTGCGACATGAAAGGAGAATGAGCAAATTTGTATGGAACTTGGCCTATGACCTGCCAGGGATAATTTTAATAGGTGACGATATTGTATAGTATTAGTATTGCTTGGTGAAAGTTTTAATAACTGTGACGTAAAAAAAGTATATAGCTTAAAATATGACTGCTTTCATGTGACACTAATTTCATAAGTGGCCGCTGATAGGTCAGTTTACCTATACTTCTTCTATTATCACTTAAAAAAAAGTATTCCTCAATATCAAGGCTTTCAAATGACACTAATTTCATGACTCAGGAGTGGCCCATTTCAATTTGCCCATTCGTTTTTATTACTGTGACTTAAAAAAAGTATTCCTCAGTATCAGGGGATCGAGTTTTGAATCTGACTTGGTGACTAAATTCAGTGATTTCTAAAAAGTTCGTATTTTTGAATCTCACTGGTGACTAAAATTCTCATGCCCATGCTAACAAATTCGAATTCCCACACCGACTCGTAAACGAGATCACTGAGTGATTTTTGACCACTGGCAGTGACAGCTAACCTCAATCCACTATGTTGACTCGCTTGTCTACGACAGAAACGCAAATAGCTGCATGTTGGTAGGCGGGTATGACATTCAAAACAAGGCTTTTGGCAAATAGTGATATTAATGTCATGGTTGAGAATTTAGTCACCAAGTGAGATTCAAAAATCGACCCCCAGGGCTTTCATAATGACACTAATTTCATCATTGGCCGCTGATAGACTAATTTGAACATCCTCCTTTATACTAAGGGCACTGTAGCTCGAGCGCTCACATGCCTAAACAAAACTTAAGAGTGACTTACTCACATCGTTTAAACAGACTGGTAATTAACGCAACGCACACTAAACCACACTTGTTCCGCCACAAAGGCCGAACAAAAATGCAATCCCGTGCCTTGTCGGTGTAAATCCTTCGAAAAATACTAACTTTGTGCTTTTACTGCCATTGTAACCGAAACTCGTAAAGCTCAAAGCGAAATACTGAGCAACGCAAAACCAACTGTAACGTTAGAGAGGTAGGATTTTGTTTTCTGTGGCGCGATTTAATAATGAATGCAAGAACGGCATAACTTTTAATAAATCTGCTATTAATCATGCCGTTATAATATTGCTTGTTTGTTAAATGCTAAATGTTAGTGAAATGCGATTGTGTTCGTAAATTATGGCGACCTGATTCGATCGGAGGAAACTATAAAAATTTGTCAACTTAACATAGAGCTAGAGAAGTAACAATTGAAGCTATGTCTTTAAAGTTGACATTTTCGGTAATCTTAGTAAAAATAATAATACTACTAATGCTACTCCTACTAATACTAGAAACGCGAAAGTTTATGTAAATGATTATTCGGATGTTTGTCACTCTTAGATTTTGATGAAATTTCACACTAATATAGCTTATACCTCTGAATAGCATATAGGCTATTTTTTATCTTTGAAATATTACATAGTTCTAGCGGAATAATGATAAACCGAATTCTATGCAGACAACAACAACAGCTAGTTAAGAATAAAGTCCAAAATAAAACAAACCAAGACACACAATGGTTCTCGAAAACGATGCTATCATTGTTAAAGAAACCCATCAAATTATTAAACTCGATACAGTAAATCTCGCTGCATCCCATCCAAACATCTTTGTTTTCCACAACCGACAGATCTCATAACCTTGCGGTCGAAAGGATGTTCTCGAAAGTGCCCTTGCACCAGCACCAGAGGACACCACAAAAGTTGATCCCGTGCAAATCCCAGTTGTATCTAAAGGAGTTTAAGGTGAAGTGGCAGAAATTGAAGTAGAAGTTGAAGTTTGTGAAATTATATCGAAGTCAGACAAATGAAGCTATACGTCACACGCGTCAATCTTTGGCTCGGTTAACCCGAACGAGCTGGCACTGAGTCGACATTTACGAGACCATATTTCAATATACTTACGAGAGAGGTTGTCCATTGGTGCCGGGGTAATTTGCATGCTTTTGTTTCAATACGAGGAGGTTTTTAAATAGCTTTTGTTTTGGAGGATCGCGTATTAAGAACGGGCGTGTCGAAGGCATGGTTCGTCGTTCGTCGTCGGGCGTCTCGCAAAACGGTGTGATTGCGTTTTTGATAATTGATTCCTTTTCTTTTTAATTTCACTATGATATCCATCCAAAACATTACGTCTAGTTAGCTGAACTGCCATTTCCTCGCATTTTCTGTTGTTTTTATGTAACCATGCAAGCGTACGTTGCAGTTGTTTGCGAGGACCTCTGAAGTCTTGACGGACTTCTTAGCTATTAGGACGACTCGTTCGTTAGGGCAAAGAGTAAGTTCACGATGTAAATATTATTATTTTTAATGCCTATAAGTCTTCGGTACCACTTACCACTTGTACATAGGTAATTTCTATTTTTTGTGGTCCTGTTTTTGTGCTAAGTAAATATCCATATCCCTATCAAAACTAATTGATTGAGTCAGACGTTACGTTGCGGTATTTACGCTTTTGAGTAGAATAACTGTTAGCAAGTTGAACAGTGGTGTTGAAGTTCTGAGAATAGGCTCATAGAAAGTTCAAAATGCGTCAGCGTATAGAGTAGTGGTGGTGATAGTTTGGTCCATGTGACATGTGTATCATGTGGTAATGGAAGTGCACAGTTTTCGCGAATCCACGACCCTCTGCTTGAGAAGTCATAGGTCAAACCATTAGGCTATCACGGCTCTAGGACCACAGGCTCTAAATGACGCGCTAATCCGGCCATGACAGCTGTCTTATACGGGTGAGCAAAGTATTTGTGTTTAGTTCATAAATTTAAAGTTGCCAAATGGAAAACTAGCCCGGTTTTGAGAACAGAAAAGCCACAAAGCATTATAAGTGAGGTTTGCAAAGACAATTTCAAAGCGAAATGCTTTTTATTTTATTATCCTAGCTTAGTATGGGAACCAGTATATAATTATGACTGGCGGAATTTGCTTGGGATAGCCGTTCTTAGTGATATGAAATGTTTATTGAAGCTTGCACTTAAAAAATGTTTTTTTTTTCATTAACACCATCAGATCATAATATGCAGATGAAATAGGAGCCTTCTTTTTGAAGCGGTTAAACTATAAAATCTAAGCGAAACTATCAAACGGTATTTTAAAACAAATTCATTTTATATTACTTATCATTTCATTTCCGCCTTTAGAAAACTGTGATCTTTAGGGTTCCGTACCTCAAAAGGAAAAAACGGAACCCTTATAGGAACCCTCACTTTGTTGTCCGTCTGTCTGTCTGTCTGTTTGTCTGTCTGTCTGTCAAGGTGAACGCGTGGAGGTAGCATGCTGAAATTAATATCAAATACTCAAGCTTGCGGTCCCTTGAAGCCGTGAAAAAAGCAACCTTCTAGGTCAATGTTTTCAAAAAATGCAGTAATTACAAAGGCTATTTCCATACAAATTGCCGAAATCCAAAAACTTAAAGGGTACTTCCAGTTGTCCTAGAAACTTGAAATTTGGTATGAAGGTAGCTCTTATAGCACGACCACTCAGAAAAGTCTCCAAATCTTAAATGTTTAAGTCTGTCTTTAGATTTCGCAGACCAATATAAGTTGACCCCACACTGCGTACATTTTGCTTAGGAGCAGGGCTCTGCTAGCACTGGACATCTAAAACACTGGGGAAAAGCGTCAAAATCTTTCTACGGAACCCTCGTGCGCGAGTCCGACTCGCACTTGGCCGGTTTTTTAAAATCTTGCAGCCCAGGAAAAGATGTAATCACACCTATCCCGTATTATACTAATATTCTAATAAGGGATAGGTGTGATTATTACAGGAAACTATCGTGAGACTCAATCATAGTGTAATAAACGGAACACTCACGTACATAAGTAGAGTTTAGCCTGACTAATTCGTGGTCTTTCCTCTGGGAATGCGAAACATGTCGGTCTTAACTCGACTTGCATAGGAGGAACTGGTAGTGATCATCAAGACTGCATACACACAAGATCTTAAATACAAGGATTGCTCCCAGCTCTTTTGAGGGACCGTCAAAGACCACTATCATCTGCCTATTTACGTCCCACTATGAACTCTCAAAATGAGAGTGCTTTGGGCTATAGATCCCACGCAGGCCCAGTACGGATTGGGAACTTCACACACGCCATTGAATTGCTTTGCAGGAGTGTGCAGTTCCCCCACAATATTTTCTTACACCGAAAAGCTCACGATAAATTACCAATGTGGTTCCGTACATAAATTTCGGAAAACTCAGAGGTGTGAGCGGGGGTTTGAACCCACGACCCTCTGCTTGAGGGGCCATAGGTCAAACCACTAGGCTATCACGGCTCTAAGACCACAGGCTGTAAATCACGTACTAATCCGGCCGTGACATCTGCCGCCCATCGTTGGCACTAACTTTTGTTGTTTTTTTGTTTTCAAGCTAAGCGGAACGAAAAATAAAATGAAATACTGGACGGTTGTGACGTGGTGTGGTGGTTTCTTGAAGAGGTTTAAGTTTAAACCGAGTTTAAGATGTTTTTAATTTTATACCTTGCGTAGGTATCGTAGAGGTGCAAGAACGGATTTTTCGAAATTCCCACGCAATGTTATATTTCCGAATCAAAGTGGCTGTATCTAAAAACCGTTATCAGGACTTTCCGAAATACCTACGGGATAAAGAACAAATAGTTCTATTTTCAAAATAATTGATTTAGAAGTAGTTAGAGCGCTTACAATGTTTGTTTCTGAAGAAAAACATGTCATTTGTTTTATTAACCGACTTCAAAAAAAGGAGGAGGTTCTGCGTTCCACTGTATGTATTTTTTTTTTAATGTATGTACATCGATTACTCCGCCAATTGTGACTGATTTTCAATTTTTTCTTTTATTTGAAAGGATATACTCCTGAAGTGGTCCCATTGTCACCAAGTCATGATCTGATTATGGAATCCCAGGGAAATTGAGGGCAACCCTCAAATTTTACAGGCACGTACCATGTGTTTCATATATTTTCTAAAGTTATTCAAGTATTTGCGTCTAGTAGTCATCATCTTATGATGATGAGCTGATGATGGAAGGTACAACTCCTTAGCGGTTAGGAGTTGGAAGATAATTCTGAAAATGTTAAATCATTATTCGAAAGGGTATACTCCTGAGTTGGTCCCATTGTCACCAAGTCATGATCTGATGATGGAATCTCAGGGAAATCGAGGGCAACCCTCAAACTTTATAGGCACGTATTATGTGTTTCATATATTTTCTAAAGCTATTCAAGTATTTGCGTCTGGTGGTCATCATCTCATGTTGATGAGCTGATGATGGAAGGTACAACTCCTTAACGGTTAGGATAATTCTTAAAATGTTAAATCATTATTCGAAAGGGTCACCAAGGGGTGGTCACCAAGTCGTGATCTGATGATGGGATCCCATGGTAACCCTCAAATTTTAGAGGCACTTATTATGTGTTTCATGTATTTTCTAAAGCTATTCATGTATTTAAGAACGTTCTTACTTGTTGTACTTAATAACTTAATGTAAATTTGAATACGGTTAAACCTTCAGCTAACACCGTTGTACCACCAGGCTCCTATCGTACCAAGAAACAGTCAATGCCAACATAAATCCCACCGTCCATTGTACTGGCGAGCCGCGGACAACGGCCCTTATAAACTCGGCCAAAGCATAAGCTGCCATTGTCAGGTGCCCGTAAATGGTTATAAATGGTTATAAATGGCAGCAAACACCCATAAATGTTCGGCAAGAGCTGTAAATAGCTCAAAACGCGAATGCATTGAAGGTATCATTAATTTATTTGATTGTATATGTGTGCTTGAGTTTGTGATAGCGGTTTCGATCGTATTACACTAGACACTCTCTCCAGTATAATACGATCCTACCAGAGGGTCGAGCACGAGTTTTCGAATCCTGCGTAACGTAATCGAGTAGTAACGTTATCGAGAAATTTGTGACGTTTGGAACAGCGCCCGCCCGTGAGCGTATTTGGAACTAAAATTTAGTATAAGGTTTCTCGATCTCGATACGATAACCGTAACGTTACGCAGGATTCGAAAACTCGTGCTCGACCCTCAGGCTTCGAAAACTTCGTGCTCGGCCTACAGTTGGAAATTGTGTCCTATATATTTGTGTCCTATATATTGCGTTCGCGCGATGGGGTTAGCGTTAATTTCTGATCCGAAGACTATCGCGAGTCAAAAATCCGGTAGGATTGCTAGTGTTTTCCACCAATGAGAGACAAGCTACTGGCCTGTGATTGATGGAAATTGACAGATAGATCTCGCTCGACACTACCGATCCTTGCCTACCGAGACTCGCGATACTCATTATAAGCATGCGCCATCAGAAGAGAGTGTGACGATCTCCTCCAATTCCTCTTTTTAAGCTTCCGTAGCCAAAATGGCAAAAAAGGAACTCTCATAGTTTCATCGTTGTTTTGAACATAATCCTATTTACCGTTTTTAACACCCAACGAAAAAGAGGGGTGGTATAAGTTTGACCTGTGTGTCTATGTGTATTTTTTTTAATCGAAAGCTAGCTAATCGTGATGGTTTTAGCTAAGTTTCATAAAAACCGGTTCACCCGTTTTTGAAATATTGAACTTTGAAATGACAATGCCGGGGGTTTTTCAACTTTCCTAAGTTGGTTTAGCTTATTGAGTTATTAAAGAAAATTATCGATTTATTGATTATTTTTGTTTTTTATTTTTATGAAACATTCATAGAATGAAATTCAACATACAATGACAATGCAAAGAAAAATCCGTTAAGCAGCTGGACCAGCTGCCCAGCTGCTTAACGGATTTTTCTTTGCATTGTCATTGTATGTTTTATTGAGTTATTGCCGAAAAACTGCGCTTCTTAACAAAAGGATGTAGGTAATTGCGATGAAGATACGCCCTTTTCAGCGGCACAGCATTTCTTTGTAGTAACGTTTACCTAGCCCAACACTAGGTATGGCCCGACACGCTCTTGCCGGTTTTTTTGTTTTTGTGTGTTTAAAATGAATTGTTTTTGTGTATCACTGCGATCGAAGTCCAGATAAGCGGTCATAAAGTGCAAAGTTAACGGGCTGCGAACAATGGAAGATAAATACTGAAACTGTACTCGCGCGTTCGCAAGGGCGATGGATGTGCGGTGGTGAACAACATTGTAGATAACTTGATTGAGTCGAGATGGGACTCCACACGCTTCCTCTACCTGTGGCAAGAGCGTGTATAAACTGCTCTAAAATGGCTAGGGATCAATTATGTACGGACTCCTATATGCGTTTGATCTTCATTTTCATCATCATGACCACTGCTGGACATAGGCCTCCCCCAGGGCTCTCCACACTCAGACCGGTCTTGTGCTTTCCGCATTCACCGCGGTCCCGCGATTTTTACTAGGTTCTTATCTATCTTGTTTTTGTTCTACATCTTGTTTTCGCTATGCATGTTGTGTTATCCCGTATGCCACGGCTATTCATGCTCGTTTTAGATTCTACATGTGTGGTTGCAGATGAGGAAATTAATTGTCTTTATTTCATAAATAGGCCTCGGTTAAGGGAAAGCGGATTCGATCAATCAACAACGTTTCGTTTCTTTGACACCTAAAAATGTATACGGGCATAGGAAGAGATTCGCCTCCTGAACACACCAATATATTTATGTCAGTTTTGTGTTACTTATTTATGAATTAAAAGACAGTGAAATAAAAAGAGCAATATTAACTACCAACCTTACGAACGAAAAGGCAAAGACAATGGATCCATCCTAACGTATAATTGGAGTTACGTCCTTTTAAAATAAGTATGTTTTAATAAAGTAATTACTTAGTGAAAATTTCAATTCGTTATGTTCCTCTTTCCAAGCAGAATACAGACTACTAATCAAATTATAGTCTTAAAAATGTGACAAGTTGTCAATTAGCTTATGAGATAACCCAGTGGAAATTCATTTTAAGTTGTACTCGTAGCTTTTGAAATTAAACTACTTATGGTCAATTCTCACGTTGTTTCATATCCAAATATGATGTGTCACAATAATTTAAGTTGTCGTTTAGGCTAGAAGTCCAATACCAGCGGTGGTGTCAAACACACAGAGCCAATAGTGTATGTCGTGATTTCCTTTTTGGGACTGTTTGGGACACCCTGACCCTCCCACTACTTGGTACAGGGAAAAAGCATGGCCCTGTATAGAAAGTACAGTCGGGGCCATTAACAAACTGACAAAGGGACTGACAAACTTCAGAGTTGCAAAAGCGCTTAGTCGATGCAACTGTGACCAAAGGGCTGGCAGTTTTCTCTCTCACAGAATCAGCATCGCTATTCAGCGTGGCAACGCTGCCAGTCTTTTGGGTACCATGCCAGGGGGCCTTATGTAGATTTAATTTAGTTTTATGTTTTGGTTTATTTAGTTTTAGCTTAGATTTAATGTCATAATGGGACTGAAATCGTGAGGTCGTCAATAATAGCACGACGAAGATCATTTCCCTATGTCACCAAGTTTACAATGAGGTTTATCGCTAGTGTCTAGATAAGTCTGTCTGTCATTCTCTACCAATGAGAGACAAGCTGGCCTATCATCATCATCATCATGTCAGCCGAAAGACGTCCACTGCTGGACATAGGCCTCCTCCAAGGCTCTCCACTCAGACTGGTCTTGTGCTTTCCCTTAACCCTTGTCCTGAGCCTTAGCCCTTGTTGATTGCGTTGACATAGAAGTTAGATTTATTACAGCTTCAATGGAGCAGGCCTGAGTATTTTATTAATTTCAGCTTCCTGTTTTTTTTTATACGACGAGGAAGGCATACGAGCAAGTGGATCACCTGATGGTAAGTGATCACCACTGCCTATAGACACCCGCAACCCCGGAGGGTTAGCAGATGCGTTGCCAACCTAGAGAGCTAAGATGAAATGCCTCTTGTGCCCGTAATTACACCGGCTGTCTTACTCTCCACACCGGAACACAACCGTGCAAGCATTGCTGCTTAGCGGCAGGATTAGCGAGTAAGATGGTGGTAGCGATCCGGACGGACCTTGCATAAGGTCCTACCACCCGCAAACCTCCACGCGTTCCAAAGAACCTTGGCTATAAATCTTCTTATGCTACAGAAAAACAAAACACAACCAACACTAGCCCAACTGTACCCCATAGGATAAGAAAATAATAAAGTGTCACCTCTCTCACCTCGCATTAGGGGTCCACAAAGAGAGCAACGGGTACACTGGGAAACTGTTAACACGCCGCTTCCTGCCCCAAGTGGATAAACAGGCTTTCCCGTAACTGAGGATAAGATAGTTAAAGGCTTCTGGCTACAAAGAAATCGTCAGCTTAGTAAAAATAAACACAAAAATAATCAATAAATCGATTATTTTCATTGATTCAGAAAATAGCTCCATCTCTTGCCACTAATGCGTAACTGTAGAAGTTCCGTAGTGGGTGAGCCGCTTGATTAAGCTACTCATAGATGGCGCTGAGGAGAGATCTTCCAAATAAAAATATGACACAAGGCATTGAAAAATTCGTTAGGTACACCAACGTTAAGTATAGCTTAATTGGTGGAGCGTGGTACGGATTACCGAGGTTGCTGGTTCAAGTCCAGCTGCTTAACGGATTTTTCTTTGCATTGTCATTGTATATTGTCAGCTTAGTAGCTTTCTAGTGCAAGTGGATAAGTCGCCTAGAAGGAAAAACTGCGAGCTTTCGTGCGTCTTTGAAATACCTATCTAACTATACTCTGAGGGGTAAGTCAATGGGTGTTCCCATTGTGAATTTTGTATTAGGCCCAAAGCCCATGGTATTAGTAAGTCAATGCCTACAAAACAGAACTTTAACGAGATAGAAGGAAAGAGTTCATCGATTTACGAGAACCGAGAGTGTCACATTTTGAGTAGATATTTTGACGTGACATAATGTATAGTTGAATTGAGAAATGTTTTTACATGTCAAAGTGTTTGACATTGACATAATGCCGAACCTGTGGAAAAACTTGTTTCACTAGACCTACGAGTATATTGATGGTCTTTAAGACCATTTTAAGGAAAAAAATAATTTTAAGGAAGCCGTGATAGCCTAGTGGTTTGACTTATGCTCTCTCAAGCAGAGTGTCGTGGGTTCGAATCCCGGCTCGCACCTCTGAGTTTTTCGAAATTTATGTGCGAAATTACATTTGTAATTTATCATGAGCTTTTCGCTGAAGGAAAACATCGTGAGGAAACCTGCACACACCTGCGAAGCTATTCAATGATGTGTGTGAATTTCCCAATCCGCACTGGGCCCGCGTGGGAACTATAGCCCAAGCCCTCTCATTCTGAGAGGAGGCCTGTGCCCAGCAGTGGGACGTAAAAAAAAAGGCTGGTGATGATGTGTAAGGAAAAATTTAAGGACAGAGAAGAAGAGGTCGGCCTAGGCGAAGCTACATGGACCAGATAAAGGAGAAGGCCGGTGTCGTGTCGTATCAAGAGGCCAAGGAACTGGCTTAGGAGAGATGATTGGAAGAAACTCCACCGACAAGAGTGTAGCTCTTAAGTTTGGAGGATTATAGGTTAGGTTGTTCCTAAAAATATTAATATCCGTAGAACAACAGGATCTCCGCTTACGGCTCCGGCAAGCCGTCCGTGCAAAGTGGCCGCACACACACGCCCCGTTTGTTCAAGTAATGGACCAGGAGCTCTGATGGCCGCACAGGGGGGGCGTGGAGACGGGATTAGAGTATGTTTGAAAATGCTCCTGTATGTCTCTCCGGCTGTTGTACAAGTCGCATTTCTCAACCGATTCTCGTGAAATATGAGCAGGTTCGATAATTATACGATAATCCTAGCCAGGCTAGCCAGGTCTTCACTCTATAAGCAAGCAAGGATATGCCCTTTTGAATATTTGAACATAGGAACGGCGGAGCGAGTCCCCTGGCAGTACTGCGCACTGCTCATGTTGCTGGCACTGATTAGTGCCACAGAATTGGCAACAAAAACGGAGTACCGAAGGGCCCGTCCATGTCCAGACAATAGTGTAACATGGTGCTGTTTAACTTTTTAAATAAAATCAAAATAACAATGATGTTGTGTCATATCATATATCAATTATAAATAGGTAGGTATGCATGCATTGTTTTCAATATTTAAATACCCATCACAATCTGTTTTCGACAATGTTATGTATAAACAAAGTGTATTACGTATATTACATAGATCTGTATAAAAAACAAATCACCAACCCTCTCGTCTTTTGTAATTAGGAAAGCGAAGACAACCAATCTCTCAATGGAACTTATTTATATTCTCCAAAAACCCCGTTGCCGCCACAGAAGCCATAGTTGCTACGAATGATGCTCCACAGCCTCCCTGTTCGCCAGCCCGCCGCGTACTACAGAAGTCCTCCTTTATTTTGGTAAACTACCCACTGTCCTTCCCAGAACAGTCACGCGCCCACTAAGTGGGCTTATCATCATTATTTGACCAAATTAACACTTCAAGCTTCTTAAAGGAATACTTAGGTAGCTGCTACCAGCTTTTGTTTGGGATGCAAGCCTATTTGTAACTTGTGATTTGAATTTACAGCGTGAAAGTTATAGCGCTACTGTTTTGACTACCGTACTTCTCGACCAAAAGGGAGGCTTTGAGTTTTTTTTTACTAAAGGATAAATAGTACGGAGACATTACGGAAATTTGTGGCATTTTAATAAATTTACTTTTACTGATATTTTAAACTACATAACAGTAACATTATTATGTTAGGTGAGGTTATGCTCTACAACACTAAGAACCACGGTTTGGTTCGAAACATATTATGTCAAGCATAGCTCGACATTAATTAATAATAATGAAATAAGATCAGTTTATAATTTAAGGTAAGTGGTTAAGATTAATTATGTATTTATTTGGTGCTATTTTACTTGAAATAGACATTTTTTTTATACGTGAGTGATCCGTTTTTGGGTCCACAACGGGGCAACTCTTCAACGGTTAAGGCATCGACTTGAAGTTTGGTATGGAATTACATTCGTTTATTTAGACCAGTGTTTCATGGTTAGCCGGAGAACACACGTCACGAATTCCAACCTAACTTTTAGCACAATAGTGCAACACTGCGACCGTAAAAACCTCAGAATACAGAACAAACCAGAACCCGCGCGCGCGTTTAACTGAACCAACTAAAACTACACTTAATTAGTGTAGTTTCGCGTAGCCATCTCAGTGCACGCAGCGTATCGTGACATGTACAGCCAGCAGCAGAGGTAGTTGAGCAACCGAGGCGGTCACAATGATCTAAGCACGGCTCTATTGTTATAGATATAAGAGCTTGTGTAGATTATTGTGACCGCTTCGGTTGCTAGCTACTTCTACTGCTGACTGTGTGAATGAAAATATTGATAAATGATTAATCCCTTCTCGTCTCGTTCTTACATGCAGAAATGCCGGGTTTATAAAATACAGAATAGGATATTTTAAGTGTAATGAAGTAGCGAAATGGACACAGTACGCGGCGTGCGGTTATGATTGAACGCGGCATCTAGTTTGTTCCGTATTCTGAGGTAAAAGCTGAGGAGACTTAACCTAAAACCACGGCGTTTTTCACCACAGAAATGCCATATACAAACAGTACAACAAACCAGCGCAATCAAACGTCTTTATACGACCAATTAGCGCGTCTGAAACAAGACGAGGAGTTGTCGAATAAAGCGTAACAACTGATACTAACCACAAGGCAAACATTGTATCGCTTGTGTAACATTGGTAGCTTTATTCTGGGAAGTCGCATGGAGATGTTGGGCCGAGAATGGTTTGCTTTGTCAAGAATTTTGACAGTTTGCCGCTGCTCTACATTTGTTTTGTTAGGCGGACCAGTAAAAGGATTGGCTCATTGTGAATTTAAGCTTAGTTTTGCGTTTGTGTGCTAGATTACGCGACTGCGGAATCTCGCTCTACAATATCTGTGTGCACTTACACAACCTCCTACAACCCAAAGTACTTTTTATAGGATCGAAAAGGATCCTTAAATAGGTAAAGCTTTTGATGGCGTCCATTTACCATGTGATGTTTTAGCAGCTTTTTAAACCCCTCCCCCCTTGTTTCAGACTAACTAACCGAATCACGTGTAATTTTTTGGTACCAAGTAGTACAGTCTAATTTAATTCGGAAAAAATAAATACTAATCTAACTACGATCCCCCCCCCCTATCCTTGTGATAGGTATTTCGTGATTTTTTGCTAAAGGAATATTTCGAGCCTCACGTGATTAATGCGTCTTTGTACTTACTGTATCTCACTGTCTTTGTTTCTTTACTTTCTATACAATAATGTGTTTACTTATTATTACACGTATGAAAATTAGACTTTTTCGTAATAGCTAGCTGTAGGAACTATCCCAGGTGTGTCCGACGCGCTCTTGGCTGGTTTTTTTAAATAAATTCTGACAAATTGCCAAGGAGATAAAACTTGGGTTTGTTAATCTACACTAATATTATAAAGAGGAAAGAATTGTACCTATTTTTGTATGTTTGTATGTTTGTAATGAATAGGCTCAAAAAGTACTGGGCAGATTTAAAAAATTCTTTCACCAATAGAATGCTACATTCTTCCAATTTGACATAGGCTACATTTCATTTTGAAAAAAAATAGGGATCCTTGGTAAAATTTGAACAATGTAACCGAAGGTGTAGAAAATGAGTCTTAAAATGTCTTTCGTCGAATGCGCTGCCGAAACTATTAGCGATAGAACAAAATAATGTACAACAATATTGATAATTGTCTACCCCGTGCGAAGCCGGGACGGGCTGCTAGTTACAAATATAATTAATAATTTAGCCAGTTTCATTCATGACAGGCGATCAAGTCGGCAAACTAGACAGGTTGTCACTGTCAATTAAGTGTCAAACACAAGACAAAAACAATCGTGAGAAATCAAAGAATCGCGGCTTTGCCACGGTTATTAAGTAGGTAATGTTTGTTTTAACGAAACTACGATAGGACTCAATCCTAATGACGTTAACGGATCAACTTGGGATGATAATATAATAAAAAGTAAAACCTCCTTCGAAAAAAAGATCCTCTAAAGCCATGAGCTTTATGGCCTAGCCCAAATGACGTATCATTACTTACATGTGAATCATACAAGACTCTCGGTCCGAAGTACAATTTTGTTGCTGTCGGATTTGAAACCTTGGGTTCATGGTGTCCCGGCGCTTACAAGCTTATTTCAAGAGTTGCAAAAGCATTTGGCCGATGCAACTTGTGACCAAAGAGCTGGCAGTTTTCTCTCCCAAAGAATCAGCATCGCTATTCAGCGAGGCAACGCTGCCAGCCTTTTAGGCACCATGAAACTGGGGCCTTAATTAGATTTAACTTAGTTTTAATTTTTAGTTCAATCAGTTTTACCTTGAAATTAATGTCATTGTAAATTGCTTTTGTTATGTTATTATCATTAGGTGAGATGGACGCCGATACCAGTACGCAGTATCAAGCAGACGTTCTATGGTTTTATTGACGTTTTTTGCATTGTAACCTTCGTTAAATTCACGGCTACGCGACAATGCGGACTAATGTTTTATGCGGCGTAACAAATGTTAGAACGCAATATAGCTGGCCAGACTTTTGTTAGGCTTTCAATGAACCGTTCCATTGACATGTCACTGTTAATCTGGTCTCATTAATCGTTCGTAACAATGGTTAAAAAGTTCAACCGGTTCCACAGAAGAATGTTGTGTATGTTAAAAATGTCGGCTTGTTGTGCCGTTGGTTGTTGAGATGTCTGTGTTAACAATGTGAATGGATTACAGTTTTTGTTAAAAATGTAACGTACCTTATTAGAAGTCTATTTTGTTTTATACAGATAATCTCACCATTGAATTTATATCAGGTATTTTACCTATCAAATGGTTTGACCTATGGTTCGAGACCTGGCTCGCACCTCTGAGTTTTACAGAATTTATGAGCAAAATCGCGTCTGTAAATTTATCACGCTTTTTGGTGAAGGAAAACATGGTGAGGAAATCTGAACCTGCAAAGCTAGTCAATGGTGTATATTTTATGAAATTTTCAATCCACATCTGAGAGGAGGCCTATCGGCTTCTAACACCACCTGCTCCCTCAATGTTTGAAAATAATGATGACATTGATGTCCTTGAATTAGTCAACGGTGATCCTTGCGATGTTATAAAATAGTCACTAGCTAGGAGTGGTTGAGGACATTATTAAATAAGCGAGCCAAAACACCAACTTGGCTCTGGTTCTCCGCGTGTACAATCCTTCCTATACCTGCCAAGCTTGCGGTCGAATATGTTGCTCCCGTTTTGACTGGCACAGCCATTAAAAACAACGCATTGCCTCTTGACATCGCTTATATACAGTCTACAATAGACAAGCCCAATTATGGAGTAGAACAATTTTAGTAAGGATCGGTTGAGATGCCAACCTGATATCAACCTTCCAATCGCGAACCATCGGCCTATCGCGAGTCGATAATCCGCCAGGATGCCTATTCGCAAGTGAGGTCTCAGTCTGCGAGTGATCTGTCAATTTCCACCAATCACAGGCACTGGCCTACTGAGCTTGTCTCTCATTGGTGGATAATGACAGATTAATTCCGCAAAAGTAGTGTAGGACACCCTCAGGCCAGGTGGGATGACGATCTGCGAAAGACTGCAGACAGATGCTGGATGCGGCAAGCTGAAGACAGGACGCTATGGCGCTAATTAAGAGAGGCCTATGTCCAGCAGTGGACTAGAATAGGCTGATGATGATGACAGATAGACTTCATACCTCACTCGATCCTAGGATCATAGTGGATTTTTGATTCACGCTAGCCCTCATTCTTTAAGTAGTTACGTCGTTGTACTCTTTTTAAATTGCCCATAAAATTCACAGTAACATCAATCGGCTCCATTCGCTCTGGTTTCCATAACTATACAAAACTATTTACATTTAAACGAAACAACATGTCACGCTTACGTCATAACTTAGAATCACCTTCCCCTCAATCGATGAGCATTGTCCTGTCCATGGGAAACTCAATCACGGACACGACGGCAACAAAGACACCTGAACCCTTCCATTAACTGGTTCCACAATAACTGTTTAAAATACATGTGTCCGTGCGTACGTGAATACATCATTGATATTATATGATAGTTTATTTTAGCGTTCAAAGGACCGCTTTGTCGGTTTTCCTTTCCGAACAATGATGGGATTTTATCGGACACAACAAATTGGAGAACCGACTTTGCTTTGCTGTTGAAGAAGGGTGGCGCTGTCACAATTTAACTATCAAAGATAGTCATAGTTTATGTTAGTTCAGGATTTTGCCGTTGGTTGACTTATGTTGGTGAGATAGAGATTTTGGTTGGAGTCGTTAGTTCGGGTCACCGGGCCCGATGCGATTTGGGACAACTTTTGACAGCTGTCAAGTCTTATTATTCGCCTGTGACTGACAGACTGACGTAAGGGCTGACCCGCTCTATTTCTGGCCGGACAATGGATCGGTTACTTTAAATGTTTTGAAATACTCCAGAATGTTTTCTTTGCTTTGTCGATTATCGTATAGTCAGAATAAATTGAAAAAAAATAGAATGAAAAATTAATAGGACATGGACCGTCTAAATTTAACTGTTATAATACTTAGCAGATTATTAATTAATTATGTTACGTAAAGGTGAACAAAACTTCCCTAATAATTGGCATCTTATAATTCACAGCAATAGACGTGACAAGCGGGGCGCCAATTATTGGAGTTAAGGCGTCAAACATTGGGTCATTTTACCTTACCATCCTTCAGTAATGCGTAGATTGAAGTTACCACGAAAAAAATCAATTAAAATACCTGTTTAACACAAGCTGCTCATAAAATTCCCGATCGTGTCTTCAAATATTATGAGGACTTGTTGTCACATAAAACCGTCCCTTCAATCAGCTTTTACGAGCGATTGCACATAAAAATATTTAACTATTTGTTTGCACATAATATTAACGGGGTGTATTATTATTTATAATGTATTAGGAGCCTTAAGTCTTGGGCGGTAAGGGCGAGGCGAGTGATTGGTTTTAATTAGTGTAAATATTTGGTGTTGTGCGGATAGAAAAGTAATCTAGTTGTTCGTCATACAGTGCCCTAAGCACGACTTGTCGAATCCTGCGTTACGTTACGGTTATCGTATCGAGATCGAGAAATCTCATACTCAATTTTAGTTCCAAATACGCTCACGGGCGGGCGCTGTTCCAAACGTCATACAAACTCGTTATAGTTTACTATTCGATTTTACGTGACGCAGGATTCGACAAGTCGTGCTTAGGGCACTGAGGCGATAACGAAGACAGAGTATACGAATAAAAACAATCCTAAATGGTACCTATCCCAAATAACAGTCATATAGTATCTGTTAAGGTAAAAACAGAAAAACTAAACCTGCCAATAAGATAGGTACTCGTATTACAATAAACTAGTACCAACTACAATACTTTTTCCATTCTTCTTATGGTTTTGCCGATAAAATAATTAGGAAAAAACACAAAAAGATAGGTACTCCATTGCGATCATGTAAATAACTACCACATAAGATGAGTGAACTTTAGGATAATATTTCGCTTGATCTTGGCGCAACAACGTTCGTGAGTTGATCAATCTTATCTTATCCAATGACTAAAGAACCGATCCAATTCCAATAAAATAACGAAAAGCAACAATAAGTCATACAGAACCAGGTTCCAGGAAATAATAAAATTACTGGCATTGTCCCCGGCGCAGCAATAAGACAAAATGCTCTTATCTGATTAAGAGAGTCATTAGGACGATCTGTTGGATGAGTTTAAGGTGAGATTCGTTACTTTATGGTACCTGCGTAGTTTATTCTAGAATGCGGGAACCTCTTTATTGAACACCACAAAATAATAAACAAGGAAAACACAAATATATTTATATAGAAAGTATAGTAGCAATGGGCGGCTTAAGGCTTTAATTGCGTTGTACCTCTTCGTTTTTTTTTTTACCCTAATACTTGGCAACGTATCTATATACATAGGCAGTCCATAGCATAAACGATATCTATGATTTTTTCTGCTGTTCAAAATTATGTCATAAACCAAAGTACTTAACTGAATGTCAAATCGTTATGAAAATGTAGAAGTTTAATTTAAAACATTTTTGTTTTTAACCATCATCAATACCTGTAGCGGGCATTTTGTATTTTTTTTTTACTACACATTTTAAATAGACTTAGAATCAGAAGAAACTAGAATTCAGGTTTTCTCTTTTCAGTTCCGCCAACTATAGGGTTAACGTATGACACAGACGTTTTAACATACAATGACAATGCAAAGAAAAATTCGTTAAGCAGCTGGACTTGAACCAGCAACCTCGGTAATCCGTACCACGCTCCACCAATTAAGCTATACTTAACGTTGGTGTACCTAACGAATTTTTCAATGCCTTGTGTCATATTTTATTTGGAAGATCTCTCCTCAGCGCCATCTATGAGTAGCTTAATCAAGCAGCTCACCCACTACGGAACTTCTACAGTTACGCATTAGTGGCAAGAGATGGAGCTATTTTCTGAATCAATGAAAACAATCGATTTATTGATTATTTTTGTTTTATTTTTATGAAACATTCATAGAATGAAATTCAACATACAATGACAATGCAAAGAAAAATTCGTTAAGCAGCTGGACTTGAACCAGCAACCTCGGTAATCCGTACCACGCTCCACCAATTAAGCTATACTTAACGTTGGTGTACAGACGTTTTGACTGAAACATGAGCGCAAAAGTCAAAACGAAATGAGAAAAAATTTGTACCTTTTTCCTCAATGTTTAATTTACTACAAAACTAAAAAAAGCGACATTGCCAGCTAAACAGGAATAAACGCTCTTGATGAAATCTGAGCATTCAATATTTTAAAGTTGATTACAGGATTATTTGACCAAAATGGCAAAACCGAACTCTTCTACCTTCCTTGTGTCTGAACATAAATCGCTATGTTACGAAAATAGATCTTAATTTCCACTAATAATGTTTTTCCTCATTCCCATTAACAAATGAAATGTACCTTCTTTATTTTCTTTTTTTCTATACGACAAGGCAAACAAGCAAGTGATCACCTAATGGTAAGAGATCACTACTGTCCATAGACACCCGCAACCCCGGGCGGTTTGCGGATGCGTTTCCAAACTAGAGAGCCAAGATGAAATAATTTATTGAATCAGGCGTTACTTTGCGGAGGTCCATATTTATGAACTAAAAAACAATTACTTTGCTCACCCGCGACCACTAATGACAAATAGTTATATCTGTGCGGCAAATGTATGTTTCCATGCAACACCTCCACCTCCACTGCTACACGAATCAACACATGCCACACAGACCCAACTATCACCACCACCACTATACTAAACGCTGACGCGTTTCGGCACTCTCCACGAGGCCATTTACGAAGCACAACAACAACCGCTCAACACAGATATAACTATTTGTCATTAGTGGTCGCGGGTGAGCAAAGTAATTGTTTTTTTAGTTCCAAGATGAAATGCCTCTTGCACCCGTAATTACACCGGCTGTCTTACTCTCCACACCGGGACACAACAGTCACCAAATGTCAGGGCAAACGTTCACTTTCGACCATATGACAAGCGAGATGACAAGCTATGAACCAATCACGACGCGGCTTTTCTCGTAATGACTTTTCAAGTAAATTATAGAAGATGCGGTGTCCAGAGGGTGGTTGGTCCGTGGTGCAAGCACTACTGCTTAGCGGCAGGATTAGCGAGTAACCTTTTTTATTATGCCCGTTTCATTATTTTGTAAGGGAGAGCTGTAAATATATAACTCCCTGACTTATCTACCTTTTATTTCATCTACAGCAACATTCGACAAACAATAATGACGATCATTTGCTTGTCACATTACATCAATTCGAGCCTCGATGGCGATCTGGGGAACGACAAAGTCCTATCTCACACGTGTTGCTCAAGTTTTTGTAACCTTGTCAAACGGAGGTAAGTTCAGGCAAGCGATAGACTTTGATATAGAGTGGGGTTGCTGTAAATGCTACTTATGGTATTGTATATTTTTTATTTAATATGTCTCGATATTTTTTAAGTTTAAGGGTTTCGTCTGTTATCGGTTATTGGACAATATTTTTGTAATTTCGAAAAATCCCTTCTTAGTGCATTTCTAGGACACTCAAGGTATATGTTTGTAAAATTTTAAATCTTTAGCTTTAGTGGTTTAGGCTGTGCGTTACCAGTCAGTCGACTGACTGACTGTCACGGTACTATTTTATAGGTATAAATAGTTCCCTATCCTAGGACACTCTAAGTGTGCCAAATTTCAAGTCTCTAGGTCCAGTGATTTAGACTGTGCGTCGTCTATCAGTTAGTCGACTGACTGATACCACTGGACCACTGGACTTGAGTGTCCTAGAGGTGCACTAAGTAGGGATTTTTCGAAATTCCCACGGGATAGGGAACTATCTACAAAACAGTACCGTGACTGACTGACTGACAACGCACAGCCTAAACCACTACAGCTGGAGACTTAAAATTTGACAAACATTATACCTTGAGTGTCCTAGAGATGCACTAAAAAGGGATTTTGTGAAATTACAAAATTACGAAAACATTACGCGATAACCGATAACAGAGTCACGGTACTGTTTTACAGGTATACATTGTTCGTATTTCCTTTATTTTAGCTACACTCGCGTTAATATAAGGCCCCCTCGGACTCCTGTTCCAGTAGGCTCAGTACCCTCTCCGCTATTACTCTCCGAATGCTATCTCAATCGTGATAACGTGCCTCGCAGAGTGTTCCTTTGTGCGAGTGTCAATCTCTGATCGATGGAGCCCGACGAATTGAATATCTTTACGACTGTACGCCGAGAAAGTTAGGGTTCTCATCATCATAAGGTTCTTCATCTTGCGGGTGGTAGGACCTTGTGCGAGGTCCGTCCGTACACTCCAGCCATCTTACTCGCTAATCCTGCCGGTAAGCAGTAGTGCTTGCACTGTTGTGTTTGTGGAGAGAAAGACAGACGAAATTTAACTGTCCTAATGACGGTCTAGGTACATACGGTTTCATATAGAAGACTTATGATATGTGTGTGTAGATAAAGTACTTTAAGTAACGTAATACGTCTCAGATATTCTAATAACGTTTGAAGTAATCTCAGCAAATCACCACGTCATCCAACTAGCTCAGACATTAGACAATGGTGATCGAGGGTCCTCCCTCCACTATCAGAGCGGTCCCGCGGGGCTGGACGCGTGACTAGCCACTTCGCAGACAGAAGGATACAGTTACTACAGTAGGTTAGCGTCATCAAATATCGTCTCATAAATCGCCGGATGTTGTGAGTGATGTGTGTCGGACTAGTGGCAACCCTAGTGAAAAAACTAATAATAAAGACCAAGTGCGGTTAGTTCGAGGAACCCGTGCAGCTAGGAGATGTTGATACCAGCCTCTTCAGTCCCTTCGTGACCATGGATGCAACGTCGCGTCCGAAACGTCGAGGTATTTAAATTCAAATTTAAATATATGTTTTTACGCGATTAAGTCCCGAGTATCATGATAATGTGTGAAAATCGAGAAAGTTTAAATCAATACACAGTAGGTTAACTGTACAGTCAGCGTAAAAAGTAGCTCATCTGTTTTGTACCTTGTCGCAATAACACAATTGTCAATCACGTATGACGCGCTGTATCTGGGCGTAGAGCGGAAAGGTACAAAAGTGATGAGCGACTTTTGACGCTGACCCTACTACACTTTTGAATATACTAAGTAATCTTCCGATCAATACGACGACCGCTTCACCTCAGATTCTCAGATGCAATCCTATATCAATGACAATTAACGAATACTGTCAAACGGTACATAATCGAGGGAGATAGAGATTGCAAATGGCAAAGAGTTGAAGAGCGAGTTGGATACTATGACATCTGGTCTTGGCGAAACCGAGATTGGTGTTAGAACAGAGGATACTGCTACTTCATTTCTGACAATGACCAAGTTTGTTGGTTTGTTTTGTTTGTTGTTGTTATTGGGTATGTGACAGATATGTCACAGTACTATACAGTCACAGATAATGTACAGAACACAATAAAATATTTTTGCTTTAAAAGTTTTTTCATTATAAAGTCGGTGTAGATAAAATTACGAACAAGCAAGCGTTCGGCTTAGCAGGTTCTTTACTCTCTTATTAAAAAGATAATTGCTTGCTCCAGTTACAGGGGCCCACTCTGCAGGTGGTATTTCGTAAAAAAACTTGCATAAGCTGCACTGAACAACGTAATGACAAAGTCAGCCTACTGTAGTTTTCTCTTCCGCGTGCAAATCCCAAAGCTCTATGCAAAAAGGGTCACGCGCAAGATTGATTGTCTCAGCACTTTGAATACGATAGATCCCGAACAGATTCCGAGCGCGCGCGAAACTTCTGCAGGTCAGTCATTGTGCGAACTAGCCTATCATCGATTTAAAAAGGTTTGCTAAGTTATCTGATGAAAGGTACGTTGGAACTATGATAGGGGCGTGATTTTACCATTTAAAAAGGACTTTTATAAAGGGAACAGAATTGTGTAAGATGTTGACGTGATAAATAATGCTAATTTTGGCAAAGTCACGAAAATAGACAAATAAGAAAACGCAAAGGTTATGGAAATTCTGAAGAACGTAACAAACTAGATACTCGGACGTATGCAGTTTTTCAAATGGAAAACAACTGGTAAATACTCCCTAAAAATGTCCCAAATAAAGGCTCAGAGCAACAAGAAAAAATTACTATCTATTTGTCTGGGCATCACAAAACGAGTCAAGAATGTATTGTCGCTGAAAAATATTGTGTCCTTTGTGGCGTACGTGAATGAAACACACACGACTGAAAAACTTACAAACATTAGTCAGAAAAGCTGAAGGCGAGCCAAAGAACAGCACAAAGCCTTCGTGCGGGACAAGTTAGCGAGATAATTATCCGAAATACACACTTTGACAAACATAATTTTACAACTGACATTTTCTTGTAAGTTTTTCTCACGTCCGCTGTAGAATCACATTAGAATAGCCAAGTTCAAGACGCGTACAAAAATGAAGATGTATTTGAAGAGTATACAGATTATTTGTGAGTGTCAAAAATATGATAATTATGCGTGATTAGCGAAGTTACGTAAAGTTGCTTCATCCGCTACAAGTGATAATTTATTGTTGAGTATTAACGCGAGCGGCTCAATTATGCTGAAGTTAAATTATCCCTTATTCTTCATTGGACGTTTAAAGTTTTGTAACGATGTGTTTGATGGGAGTGACGTGCGCTGTGACGCGTTACTTTAATTGATTGAGAGACCATTAACGAATAATCACTGTATACATTTTATATCTAAAAAAATGCCAAAACTTGGTGTGTATTGCCTATTAATTGCTAAACGATATTAATGATATTAAGTGACGACCGAATACTCCGAATAGTCTAGTACGAGAACCTGAGTACGAAGCTGGAGGTCCTGATTTCGATCATTTAGTATGGTGTATAATGATTTATCTGTTGTCGAGTTTTGGATGTCAAATATGTACTTATTTAAGTGTGTATTTATCTGTATATTTATGTATTTTTATCCATTGTCTGCCCATAATACAGGTTTTGCCTAGTTTGTGGACTTGATCAATTGGTGTCAAAATTGTCCCATGATATTTATATTATTTTAACTAAGTATCTAAATCTTGTGAAAATTTATGGCACCATTATAGTGGCCTATTAAAGAAAATTACGAAAAGAAATGGCTAATTTATAAGTTTCTCATTCATCTCAAATTTTATTGAAGACTTGGAGATTAACATATTTTTACTAAATAACATATAAACACAGGGGTCCCTTTCAAATTATACCATTTTACCATGTTTAGAAGATGTTTTCGCCTTTTCATATTACCTATCTAGCCAAGTCTTTTATATTATCTTGGTGGCCCATAAGGGGATAGAGTATCCACGTAGATTCTTTTTTTTTATCAAGCTCCCTGGTGCCGAGTGAACGAGTAGCATCAACATCCTTGTCCTTGCGATGGCTTTTCGCAACAATTAACGTTGTCATCGGCCGCTAAACGATGCGCAAACGCCGAAATATTTAGCGCTATTGTTAATGACCACGAAGCTGACTTGTAACAATTTTATATTCAGACTGTGTGTGGTACAAATTGGTTTTTAGTTAAACTTTTCACCATTTTTATAAACGAGTCTTATAATCAACTAAAAATTAGCGGGTGGTAGGACCATGTGCGAGTTCCGCCAGTATCGCTACCACCATCTTACTTGCTAATCCTGCCGCTAAACAGCAGTGCTTGCGCTGTTGTGTGTCGGTGAGGACAGTAAGACAGCTGGTGTAATTACGGGCACAAGAGGCATTTCATCTTAGCTCTCTAGTTTGGCAACGCGTCCCCGGGGTTGCGGATATCCATGGGCATTGGTGACTACTTACCATCAGGTGACCCACTTGCTCGTTTGCCTTCCTTGTCGTATATTAAAAAAGATGAATGATGAAGACAAACCATATCCGCAGCGCAGGCTTTTTGTTTTTGATTATAGAATAGAACTGTAAATATTTTACTAGGTTTGTTTTATAAAAATGCTCAAATATTTACAGTTTCAGAAAAAAAATGCATTAGGGCAGTCGAAAATTTCGGACAAATGAAATTCGGTCAACGCTTTTTAGTGTTTCGGATATTCTCGCCGTCATCTCCTCAGTTCGACCACAACTCGTCGTTCGCGAGTCGTGCCCCGCCTTTATGCGTCGATTGGCACAATGGGGTTGTTTGCCACAATGCCACAATGTCAATTATCACGGGCACACTGACCATTGTAGATGTTGTGACTTGTGCGTTGTGTGTTGTTACGTAACTCTTGAAAAATATTTTTTTACATCTAGGCGTGATGAGGGAATTAAGGATACATCCTAGATACATTTGACTTTGAAACTTAATCAGATGCCAAGAAGAAGACACCTTATAGCGTATCTAATCGCTGAACGATGCCAACATTTTTTTTTTCATCGGATTTAGATTCAGTCCACAGTAACATGTCATTATGATTACCTAAATTGTACTTTTTTACGACAAGGAAGGCAAACGAGCAAGTGGGTCACCTGATTGTAAGTGATCACCACTGCCCATAGACACCCACAATCCCGGGGGGTTTTCAGATGCGTTGCCAACCTAGAGAGCTAAGATTGTAACCCTTTTTTCCGGCTAGTCAGGCAAGAGCAGAGACCCCTCGGGGACATGGTTATGGGCCTGAGGGCAAGTTCATGAGTACAATAGAACAAAAATGGAGAGCATACCCTGGGCGCCTTAAGAGTGAGGAACCTGCCACAAACAAGGACGATTTATTGCTATGGAAACACCAGAATTATTCTCACAGGTCTTTATTGCTTTAAACAGGTAGAGAGGTACATTTGTTTAAATTGTTTTCTTAATATGGGTTAGGTAAACACATTCTTAGACAATAGAAAATTGTACTGCCTTAGTACCTACTGTTAAATTTAAAATAGCGGAGGGCCGCACCCCACAGTCCAGCCAATAGTGGTGACTTAGTTCTGTCTTTGACAGTTAAGAAAAACACGGGAAGGTCCTTACTACCAGTTGGGCGTCCCCAGCCTGGGTAAAGCAACCTACGCCTTTAAGTTAAGTTTATGTATGATTAAAGTTTGAGGTAAGAAATGAGTGAAAAAGTGAAATAAGCAACGTCACGCAGACTCCTGGTCGCTCCCACAACGAAGGCCGAGCTCCCACGCCAACACCGGAGGCCTAGGCACCGCCAGCGAGACAGCTGCACCTCGGGTTGTCCTCGCAGAAATTCAGAGGTAAGTTAAAAACCCTGGAACGAGAAAAATCCAGTTAAATACTGTGCCCACCAGTGGGACTTTGTTATTAGGGGCTTAGGGTTCCTATTAAAAGTCGCACACTCACCATCAAATGGGTTAAGGAGAGGTTATGTGAAGCACATAGACCTGCTCCACGTCAACAGCGCCAAACCTGTAACAAGCATTAATATTATGTTAAAAATGATTCTGAAGGACACCCGGCGAGTCACGCAAGGTCCTAGTCATGAATACTTACAGCAGAGAGCAATAAATAGGACTTGGGTGGTCCTTTAACGTTGGGTACCATCTAACGGGTCTTGGGGTCGAGTTGGCTGTGACAAAAGAGGAAAATTAGCCTGCGGAGCCCTGAGATGACTGTTGACATTCGTTCGGAGACCGTACTTACGTGGAAGAAGACGGCGGGGAACCGCTAGGAGAGCCTCCTGGCACAGGCAAGAGCGATGGGGCACCCTACACCACACGGGACGAGAGCAGTGAAGTTTTACTTTGGCGAATATGAAAGCAGCTATCACATAGTGGCCATAGGAGACAAGAGGGCTACACCACGCTTTCGAAATTGAGTTTTTTTTTCACATTGAAACTGTATTGGAAGAATATATGCGTCCGCGCCGCGCCACGTTGGAACCCCAAAGATAAGCGGACCTAAGGCGTTTTTCCCGAACTCTCATCGACGCCGCGCGTTCTGTCCTGTCATCCGGTTAAGTGTCAACAAACGCCTCTGAAGACTGAAACAATAAATGTATCCTTGGATAAGTCATAAAATGCAGAAAATTATCCTGAAATAGAAAAACAAAGCCTCAGCATCTGTTACAGTCTCCACACCTAGAAAACATTAAATTTACATGGAACCTTCCTGCAACGGTTCAGACGCGGCTACACGGTGGAGTTGCCATGCAAATATAATTAATCCAATAAAAGATCACTTCTGCCGATCGAAGATTACGAAGCTAGGGATGTACAAAAAAACGGTGTTACAAGATGAAATGCCTCATGTGCCCGTAATTATACCGGCTGTCTTACTCTCCACACCGGAACAACTGTGAGATTTTTCATTTTTGTTCTATTACTGTCTAATTGACACTATTGGTCGTCCATTTGTTACATACCATAGACTTATAAGCGTATGGACAATTGGACAGGTCCTTAGGTACTCCATTTTTGATGCCAGTTATTTGGCTCTAATTAGAGCAGATGAGATGGCTTACCGGGCCGGCAGGCTTTTCCGCCATTCCTATATTGAAAATGTTTTAAAAGGCCAAATATCCTTATAGGTATTTATATCAATGCCACTTACATTTCAATATCCCTGGTAAGATCTCGATACTTGATTGATTGTTTTGTGAACTACCCCAAGCAAACTTTTATTAATCAGACAAAAGACGGATCTCCCTGCTATTTCCACGTGCAATGTCTCCCATTTTCCATGTTCGATCGATGCAGTGTGTTCGGAGGGAATAATAAGTTTCTATTTAAAGTACGGCCATTCACGGACAAAGGGACAGTCTGTAGCTGACAACAATAGCTGGGGAGGTTTTTTAAGAATTTCGGTCGGACTGTACCTAGGGAGAGGCTCAGAATACAGAACAACCCAGAACCCGCGAGCGCCCCTGAAAGTGAGGCAACTAAAATTACTCTTAAATAGAGTAGCTGGCATAGTCATATCCGAGCCAGCAGCGTATCGCGACGTGTTGTACGAATGACAATACTAATTAATACTTTCTCTTGACGGTCTTACAAACAGAAATTCCGTTGGGCTTATAAAAAACAGAATATGATCAAATTTCAAGTAAAAACGGGTAGCGAAATCAATAAAAAATGGCCTCACTCCGCGGCGTACGATTATGAGTGAACGCGGCTTCTTGTTTATTCTGTATTCTGAGGGGTTAGGTCAGGGTTTGGTTTGATTTTGTTTTTGAAATTAATGTAACGTATAGAGTATGTAAATACGTGCACAGGTTGCTGTTCGGTCTGTTCTATTTAAGGGTTGATCACAATTTTATTGAGCAAAGTTATCCTCGGAAGGAATGGGATGTGATGACAAAGGATTCCTGGTTTTAATTTTATTATACAATCCAAAGATTATAAGTACCTAGATGGTAGGTGTTTGCTTGGAGTATCTCTGCGATATCAAATCAGAAATAAGGAGATCCGAGGAAGAGCTAAAGCTATCGATATAGCTCAGCAAATTGCACACTTTATGTGACAGTGGGCCGGGCACATTGTTGGTACACCTAATGGCCGTTGGGGCCATAAGGTTCTAGAGTGGCTACTGCGTACTGAAAGGCGAAGTGTTGGTAGGCCTCCCGCAAGGTGGACGGACGATCTTGTAAAGATTTCGCGGGAAGCCATTAGCTGCGGGTAGCACTAGACCGATCGACGTGGAGATCCTTGGGCTTCCCCAACTGGGCCTTCGCCTATGTCCAGCAGTGGACGTCTTCCAGCCTGATATGATGATGATGATGGTAGGTGAATTTACTTAGAATCAGAGTGGCGTGATTTCTATAAAAGATAGTAGAGTTGGTTTATAGTCACAGTGGGATGTTTGTATTCAAATGGACCAGTACTCAGCGGCACAATTAGAGATGTTTGTTCTCGTTTGAGACTGAGAGTTCTATACATATAATTTGAAACAGCTAACCCAGAGTTAAAACTATAACTGGGTAAAAATTTTGCTGCAAGAAAACTTAATCGCTTATCAGGGATTTTTTTAACAAAAATAAAATGGAACGAGTTTAGGGTCCATTACAGTTCATCGTTGCCTCTGAGTGTGGCAGTGAAGTAACCTAAAATTGCACTATGAAAACGGCGTCTAAACGTACCGCCTCATTCAAAAACCATAAAAGCGTACAATAACACCACTTCAAAATTAACAATATAACAAGCTATCATTCTCGAAACGGATATGCGTAGGTACTTGAATAAAAAACCTAACAGAAATATTTTGTTCGATAACCGACCATCGCCCAAAGACGCAGCTTGCTAATTCAATATTAAATTGACTGAACAATAACGTAACACTGAACGAATGGTTCGAGCGAGCGAATGAATGAATGGGTCCACTTGAGAACCGGAAAGCTCCACAGTTTTCGCGCACGAACGGCTTCAAATGAATAAACTAATGTACATGGTATATCTTTTTAATAATATCATAACACAATTTAATATCGTGAATGGCGGAACAATAGGGTTCGTGGAATAACGTTACAAGGAGGTGCTTGAGGTGGACTGGGCAAATCCGAGAAAGGGTGACAGTGTTGGTAACGAGCGGCTGAAATCACTGTGGCCTTAGCTCTTCAGTTAGGAAAAAAGGTGTCTTTGTTTTTAAATTTTAGCAAGCTTGCCTAAATACTGGATGATAATCGTAGGTGAGAGAGACAGGAATTTTAGTAAGCGTTCTCAGATACTGGATGATACCTGTAGTTGAGAGACAGGAAATAAATACGGGATGATACTCGTAGGTGAGGGACTGGAATTTTAGCAAGCGTTCCTGAATACTGGCTGAAAATTTTCTTTCTAATTAAAGCTTGTTCTTAATTACTACCTTATCAAAACCTTTATAATATTAAGTTTACCTCCTCAATGTTTCAATTCAGAAACAACCCGATTGTCCCGTTGTTTGCGCCGACAATGTGTGACCTAAATAAGGTATTGTGTTTGGCCAAGGATCTTACTTGCTTATCTATACAACATAATGGAAACAAAACATATGTTGAGAGGCTTCTTCGTAATTGTAATGTTGTGTAGTTACGGCGAATTCTGTAGAATACTGAGCCCTTAGCGTAATCATTATGTTGTCTCGATAAATGTTTCGATCGCGTTGGCGTTAATATTAAATAATGCGACAATATGCTTAGTTTTGAATATACCATTACAGGAGCTTTCTTTATATTTTTATAGTAAGGTTAATGAGACCAAGTAGAGTATCATATATCACGGGAAACTTTTTTCCGAGTGTTTAAAGTTTTCCAGTGTTCGCAAAGCCCTGCTCATTAGCAAAATGTATGCAGTGTGGGATCATTTTATATTAGTCCCTAACGTATACAGACAGACATAAAACATTAAGGTTTTCAGATTTATTAACACTTGTGCTATCAGAGCTATCTTCATACGAAATTTCAAGTTTCTAGGACAACTGGAAGTACCCTATAGATTTTAAATCCACCGCAATTTCTATGGAAACACCTTTTTTAATGACTGTATTTTTAGATTGCGTTAATTTAGAAGTTTGTTTTTTTTCATACATTCAAGGGATGCATGCTTGAACGTTAGATAATAATTTCAGCTGCTACCTCTATGCGTTCCAGAGCAAAAGGGGCTTGACAGACAGACGGACAACGAAGTGATCCCATAAGGATTCCGTTCTCTCCTTTTGCGGTACGGAACTCTAAAAAACAACATTTACAGAAAAAATGCACCTCTAAATTCTAAATACCTTGTTACGCCTTTGTCCCACAAACTTCGGGAAGTAATCCGTCGCTATTGAACCTTATATAATTGTCGTTAACCTGAAGGGCTAGAGGTCCTCAGCAGACGACATGGGGCCCTCAGCAGAGGCCCGAGTACGAACATTCGAAACCTGCCCAACGTAATCGAGTAGCAAACGTTATCGAGAAATTTGTATGACGTTTGGAACAGCACCCGCCCGTGTGCGTATTTGGAACTAAAATTTAATATGAGGTTTCTCGATTTTGATACGATAATGTAGCGGTACGCAGGATTCGAAAACTTCGTGCTCGGCCTGCAGTAGCAGGACCCTCGGCGGCAAGTCACACGTGAAAGATTTGCTCCCCCCTCATTAGGGTGATTTAGGAAATGATTTTACATACTTTGCAAAGTGCTAGGCAAGTTCATTTTGGTTATTTTTTATCTGATGTCCTAATGAGATTGCGAGTCGAAAATCCGCTAGGATCATCGATAATAGTAGTTTATGCAACTGCTACATAATGAGTGTTTTAAGGCCTAATTATGTGGAGTTGCATACATTACCTTATCTACACACATATTATAAGTACTCTAAGATGGGTTCAGAAGCCGAAGGCATATATCATACCCATATCTGTTACGAATTTGACTGTGTTTTTTATTATAGACAAACATACCGAGCTGACGTTTCGTAAACTGTTTTTTTTTATTGTAAAAAAAAATCACATTATTATTTATACATGTCGGACCGAACATGACTTATATACGTGAGTGATCCGTTTTATTTCACTATGATTATAAATTACGTTGGTTTTCAAATTTGAAACATCGAATTCAATATCGAAAAGTCATTTTCGATGTCGTAATGACTATTACTTTACTGCTGGGGTGGTGGTTGGGGGGCGCTGCAATGCTGGTCATTTTCTACGGTTTCTGAACGCATTATAGAGGACTTATGATACGTGTGTAGATAAATAAGCATTAAAGATAGGCCACGCACCTGTTCAGGGCTGACAAAATGCGGTCCTCACTCATTAGCTGTCATTAGACTGCCATAATGTCAAACATCAAGGGATACTATGCTAAATCACCTATAGTTGCTTGTCCGCGCGGTGAAGCGGCGGCGTATCTGGCCAATGGCTAGGATCGTTATAGTGTCGAGTGAGGTTTATCTGTCAATTTCCACCAATCATAGGCCAGTAGCTTGTCTCTCATTGGTGGAGAATGACAAGTAGATCTTACTCGACACCGGCGATTCAAGCGGATTTTTGACTTGCGATAATCCATTGATTGAATCAGTAGTTAAAAGTTAGTAAGTAGTTAGTGTGTGAAATTTGTGTATATTTTCTTGTATTTGTGTGTCTTCTTGTGAAAGTGAATAAATGTCTTCTTTCTTTCTTCTTTCTTTAGTTCTAGCACAACTCACAGTGCGACTTCTATCCCGCGCGATAACAACTGCGCGTCCTTTTCTGCCACTCAGAATGCAACGGGACGGGTAATTATAATCTCGCGCGACAAACAAAGCCGTGGCCAGTCGTGCTAGCCCTCCAGGTGTTACTTTGCGGAACCTTGTGCGTTGAGAATAGGCTCGTAGTGAATGCTGAAATGCGGCAGCGTGGTGATAGTTGGGTCTGTGTGGCTTGTGTTGATTCGTGTAGCAGTGGAGGCGGAGGTCTTGCATGGAAACGTACATTATTTGTCGCATAGATTTAGCTATTTTAAATTCAAATTTATGACACCCTTTTTTTTCGTTGGGGGTTAAAAATTACACCAGACCACTATATTTACACCCCAATTAAACCAAATGAACGTCACCAAAACTTCCCCAAACAAACCGGTTAAATCGTAACGCGTAACCAAGTACTTAAATGCAATTGCCGTAGATTTGCATACGAGTTTGGGGTGGCCCAGGGTACAATCCCGTTGCTACTGGTGTGGTGGAAAGCAATATGCATTAATGATTATGTTAAAGTGTCAGAGACATATGTGGTAGGAGATAATGGATTGAAAATTTATGAGTGCACAACTTAGTTTCATTTTATTTTATTTGGGAGAAAAAAACTGTAAAATAGTGGAAATAAATAATAGTTATGTATTTGTTTGGCGCTAGTGCGTATTTTACTATTTTGGGTGTTATAAAGATGGTTATGAGTTTAATATAATGATTGAAGTGAAAAGTAAAGCATTCCGTAGATAATCTTCGATTAAATTGCTCCAAAATAACTTATTTTACGTAACAACACAAAAATACGACGAAGAAACAAACACAGCACTCAAATTTCAAAATACATACAATAGAAGCCGCAACAACGGTTTATTAAACATCACATTCCGATATATGAATAGCTAAATATAGAACGGGAATAAGTACAAACATTAATAACCGAGTACGCAAATAATCACTCACTCGCACAATAGGTACCATGAAAGTCTTTGTAACCGATACATAATCATAAAAGAATCGACATTCGTATTCGTAATAATTACAATCGAGACTTTTTATTCGCACAATACTGGCACTCGAAACGCATTAACTTTCAAAACGGGAGAAAAGAAAAACAAAATTAATGATGGCGACTAATTTGCAATAAAAATGCCGCATGCGAGCGATATGGGAGGGGACAATTATAACAAATTAATAACGCACACTACCCTTAAAACTCCAGTGGAGATTTGCATTGAATGGTGTTTCTCGCTTTTGTTGGCTGTACATTATACAAGCGCTTCAAAAGCAACCTTTTCTCCAACGGTACTAAGCTTAAATTCTCCCGCACTATCAAGTTGTATATCCATCTTTTCAGAATCAGCAAGTCCTGAAGGGTCATCTGCTTTCACCGTTTCAACATCAACTTTACCACCATTGTCATTGAATTCATTCTCCCTAGAACATTGCAGAATCACTTGAATATTAAAAGTCTTGGTAATTATTCAGGAATCCATCCATCATTAATCACTGCCTGGGGTTGTGGAAACGCTGTAAAAATGATTGTTGAAAAGATAAATGACACAAGACGTGACGTTTATTCGCGACTCGTCCACGTGTGCGCCGCATTGTCGCGGATATTTATTGCTCCAATGTTGGCGTTATTAGGGACACGGTTTTGAATATTTGTCAGTGCTGTGGTTCTATTAGATGGCGTTTTGTTGCTGTCTGCTTTTTGAGGTGAAGCTTTATTAACGGATTCGGAAATCTTTGATAGGTTTGCCTTTGCTTTAATGCCATCATTCGTTGAGATTGTCAAAGAAATTTAAATCAAAGCAGGAATCTCTTACTTCTTCTACTTCTTCGGAGTTTAAAAAAAGGGTTTACTCTATGTGTTAATAAGTAGTTGTTGAATTGTTTTATAATCGCATTATCTCAAAGACTTCATTCACTTACAAGTAACGGACTACTTTGAAAGGGTCGAACTATCAAATAAGTCCCACAGGGTTGCTCGAACCTTTGACCTGTACACAACCTAATTGTAAAGCCTTCTTAATTGAATAATCCAGTTTAATAAACCCAGACCGAGACCGAAAGGACCATTCGCACTAAATTGTTAAGTCTTAATACAGTTGTTTCTGGACCAAGCTTTCATCCCAGATAACAAAGGGTGAAGTAACCATCGAAACACCGCAAGCCGCATTAACCCAATATGTAGCTGTCACGGACAACTTTAACAATTAATGTTGGCAAGAATAATAGAAACTATAGCACAATGGCCGGCACTACAAATTAATATATTCATACTTTGTCCCGAGGTCAGCACCCGAAAAGTGTACCCGCAGACGAATGTAAACCCAACCTTGATTCACACAAAGTTGAAGTCTACGTAGATGATGTGATTGCGAATAACAAAACGGAACGAGGTGATGTAGATTGTATCACAGCAGCAAAAGCTTGAGTGTTGTGTGTTGGTCGCTTGTTTAAGGGTACATTGCGAAGTTTTTGTGATGATAATTAAATACGGCAATGATACGATTGTGATTTTTATTGCTCGCATTGCCGGAGAGAATGCGATTTGGGACAGCGGGACGGCTGTGGCGATTAATGTGGCGCGTTTTGTTAATGGTCTCTTGAACTAAGTGTTTGATTAAGAGCTTTTGCATGGATGTTTCGTGAAAGGCGATGACGAGACCAAATTATTATATTTATTAAATGTTTCATAAAAAAAATGTACTCCTGTAGTTTAATCTGTAAATTATGATTTCACTGACAATATCATAAAGGTACTCTTTTTAGTGCAGGGCCAAAATATTGTCTATGATATCGCTAACTGATTTTTAAATTACTAACACTGAGTTTCAAAAACAGACCGTCGTATTTTTCTGCGAGAGAGAATGAGAGACAAACAGCGAAGAGAGAGAGAGTAACATGAATTGTTCTTTTTTTTGATGTTTCCTTTAGGGAAAGGCGAAGGTTAAAGTGCCAACAATTAACTCCAACACCTTTTCAAGGCAGCTTAGGAATGAGTATGTAAGTATTCTTTCTTGTTTGCGTACCGACTTACAAAAAAAACGGCCAAGAGCGCGTCGGACAACCAGAATAGAATCCCGTAGCCGTTACGAAAAAGTTCTTGCATGCCTATCTAATTTTAATAGATGATTTTTTGATCATGTAAGTAATTCTTATAAATTGGTCAAATAGTCAGTTAGTTACTTATACTCCAACAAAAATGAGCACTTTAAAGCTAAACATTTGGCGAACAGATCCCTTAATTAAAAAATGGTTTTCGCACACACTCAACATTTTAGACTGATTTATCCAACGATACCGTACACCAGATTTTATTCTACCACTTGGTCGGCCTGATTAATATGTATTTATGTGTGCTAAATTACATATATCTGGTACCAAATAGTCTCTAAGTTATGCCGATGACAGACAGACGGTCACGGTGACGCTTTAGGGGTTCTTTGTTGACTAGGTGACCTTTAAAAAATTATGTACATTTTCAGCACAATACCTGTTTCAGTTCGCTTCCAATAGATACTCTAAGCAGCAACCATTTCAACGAGTCTTCTCCAAAACCTTCAGCGCACCACGTTTGAAATAAGAGACAGAATGAAATCACATCTCACGTCACGTACTCAAATCAAACAGCTATTTTCCCTTTGACACTTTCAAAAATTCTCATATTAAACGTAAAGCCATCTCGGAATAATTTCCGATGTGAGAACACACACAATACGCACGCCTTATTATTTGTGAAATCGTTGAGTTGCTGCTTTCTTTCATATTCCAGCGTTCGGGGGAAGTCTGACTAATACCGTACGTGGAACTAGGCAGGAAAATTCGTGGAAAGGGTTTAAATGAGAACAGGGATTCCAGTGCTTCTAATACTTGCCACTTTTGCTTACACTTACGACCGGATAGCCCAGTGGTTACAGACCCTGACTATCATATGAAGCTTGAGTTTTAAATGATTCGCGGTTAATTGCATTAGACATAACGAAAACGGGATATTGACCGCGATCATCTTATAGGTTTGATGAGCTCCCGATATTTCGATGCAGTTACACGCATCATGATCACGGGCAAACTGACGAAACGCCCGAGAGCCCGGTCTGCGCAACATCAGTATTTACCATCGTTTTGTCAGTTTGCCCGTGATCATGATGCATGTAACTGCATCGAAATATCGGGAGCTCATCAAACCTATAAGATGATCGCGGTCAATGTCCCGTTTTCATTATGTCTTCTGAAGCTTGAGGTCTCGGATTCGATCCCCGGTTGGATCAGATGCTTGTATGATGAATGCGAATGTTTGTTCTCGGGTCTTGGATGTTTAATTTATGTATTTAAGTATTTGCTTATCTATATAAGTCAGTTTATCCGTTGTCTAGTACCCATATAGTAAGACTTTGCCTAGTTTGGGACCAGGCTAATTGACGTCAATTGTCCCATGATATTTATTTATTAATTTAATTATACGTAGCACGACGTGTCATTATAAATGGTTACCTATATGTATCTCACAGACAGGGGCCTGATGTTACGAACGACTTCTGTGGAATTACTGTTCGAAAATGTAGAGTCTAGGTCAGAAATATATATATCCTTGTTGCCGCCGCGCCGCTCCGTATTATGCTCTGTTACATAACGTTGTAATAATTCTCAAATGTAAACATACCTTTGACCTACTCGTAGGGTGTCTAGACTGTACTGTACGTCAGTCTTTTGCGACAAAAAGCCAGCTCGTAAATTTTTAACTGGTTTCGGTAATTAGTTAGAGTAATAATCTTCTTCTACTCGACATGCATTTAAATTTATTAAAGTTTTTCTTGATTTCCACACAGGCGATTACATTTTTAATCGGGCCTTTAATTTCAATTATGAGTGCGGATTTTCTTCAACAGAAATACGTTGGATTTTCATAAAGAATTAATTAGACGTGCAAGTTTCACACCTACGCAAATCGTTGGCCCAAAACATCAATTAAATTTGCGTTCAGTAATTTAACCGTGAAAATACCTAGGTACCAATGACACACAGTCTCTTTCGCATTAATATTAATGAAGTTTAAATGCCATTAGCTATAATAAACACACATCCAGTACATAATACTATGCTATTTCAACACCAATTCGACTGTTAAAAAGCTACTTAAATGCTTACTCACTGTACGCTCCTATGTATCTTAACAAACGTTTCAAACTCACGATTCACAAAGACACAAATTTTGTAACAACCACCGCAATGTATGATATACAATATGTATTAATAAACAGTAATGACAAGGCCGGTACCACACAATCGTCCGGAGCTTCGTAGAATGCAACTGTATTCCAAAAACCAATACCAAAATGACGTATCTTCGATTCAAAAGAACGGGCCGCCTAGCACAATAGCTACCCGTTCTGAATTGCCTAACTAACTATTTAAGCAACAGTTTGGGCTTTAATTAATCTTGACAAGTCATTGTTGGAGGAAAATCATTTATCATTATCAAACTTCGGACTATCCGGGCAAGAATGGCGGTTTGATCGGAAGAATTACCTTTATTAAGTTCTGTGGCCGCGCTGCCATTATGAAGCTATTGTCTTGCCATTTTTTATCATGCGAAAAGTTAAAGTGTCAAATTATTGGGATTTCGTCAAATGTCAAAAATAATTGGAATAATTTATTAAGATTGCGATAGGCGCTTGCGGTCATTAAGTTGATACGGAGCGTGATTATGCGGCATTGTTCGCCGCTAGATGTCTCTTTTGTGTTTGACCGCTGCTGCCATCTCTGTTGTAACAATGTAGCAACGTCAATATACTTCAACCTTTACTAGCTTTTGTCAATGACTTCGTCCACCTTCGTTTCGTGTTTCGTAATTTCTCTGGCGATTGTGATAAAATTGTTTTGTCTTTGAAATTCAAGTTGCTGTTACATTCTTGTGCCCATCCAGTTGAACAAAGAAATAGTAGTAGGTATAATTGTGCAATTAGTAGTCGAAGGTTTGAAACTCATTATGATTTCTCAACATTCTAAATCATAACCCAAAGCCTCGCCACTGAATGAATTGCAATTGGCTGCCTTTGCATTTTAATAACAGCAACATCTATTTCGTAATAAAACCGCTACTCGACTCGTCCAATGTTGCCAGTCCGCCCTCAAGTCCCACTAATTTATTCACTACTCTAATACGGGGCATTTTTGATAGTACGTCCCCTATAATAGAAGCTGGATTTCAATTACTTATTTGCCAATCCGTTACCTGTACAGGTATAGTGGTCTTGACTCGATTGCCTCCCGTCTGGCCGCTGGAATCGAACCCGGTCGCACAATGAAATACGTCTAAATAAATAACACGGACTTCACATTGTAATGCCGCCTCCATACAAAATATATTTTCCCGACAATAGCCACGTTCGGAATGGGAAAAATGGGGCACACTCGAACGGGGGAAATACTCTGCGCTGGCAACACTCGGGCTTAATTCAAACGCGTTCCATTTTTGAAAATTTGAATACATTGTCCTTTTGGGGTAAGGTTTGACTGTGTATTTTTTTGCTTTTATTTCTTTTTAGGGTTCCGTACCTCAAAAGGAAAAAACGGAACCCTTATAGGATCACTTTGTTGTCCGTCTGTCTGTCTGTCTGTCAAGACCCTTTTTTGTCTGGAACGCGTGGAGGTAGCATGCTGAAATTAATATCAAATACTCAAGCCTGCGGTCCCTTAAAGCCGTGAAAAAATCAACCTTCTAAGTGAACGCAATCAAAAGATACAGTCATTTAAAAATCCATTTCCATACAAATTGCCGATTTTAAAAAACCTAAAGGGTACTTCCAGATGTCCTAGAAACTTGAAATTTGGTATGAAGGTAGCTCTTATAGCACAACCACTCCAAAAAGTCTCAAAATCTTAAAATTTTGTCTGTCTGTAGATTTCACAGACCAATATAAGTTTGCGTACAATTTGCTTAGGAGCAGGGCTCTGCTAACACTGGACTTCTTAAAACACTGGGAAAAAGCGTTAAAATCTTTCTACGGAACCCTCGAGCGCGAGTTCGATCTCCACTTGGCCGGTTTTTTCTGTGTTTACAATCATTTTGCGTGGCCAGCATGCAGTACGAATATCGGTCAAAATATCGTGAAACAAAGGTATCCTTGTATCTCTGTTAGGTTGACAAAGTAATCGTTCAAAGTGGAAAGTGATCAAGTGCGATAAATAAAAATTATAAACAAAAGCCACACTAAATAGCCGTGGCCTCTTAAGCTTAAGGTAGTAGGTTCGAGGCTCGCACTTCTAAGTTTTTCGGAATTTATGGTATGTTATATTTTCGGTTAAGGAAAACATTGTGAGGCAGCCCGCACACTCCTGCGAGGCAATTCAATGATGTGTGTGAAGTTACTCGGCTCGCGTGGGAACTAGCCTAGGCCCAGCAGTGGGACGTAAACTGGCTGATGATGATGATGATGACACTAAGTAATGTTTCACTGAATTCTTTAATGCGAATCACTATTTAATTCCTACACAATATTTAGGTACCGAAATAATTATTATCTAAGCTCTGTTCGACACTTTCAATGATTTCATCTAAAACTCTTGTAAACTTCAGCCAGCTACAAGAATTATCTGATATTCGAAATCATACCTGCTTCATAATACGAAACAAGTCTCGACGGTATGAATATTTAAATGAATAATTTGACAAATAATTTTACTTTAAAACAGATAAATCCACTTCATAAATCCGACAAAGGGTCGAAATCGTAACGGCAAACAATGACCTACCCGACTAATAATTAATTCAAAAGTCGTTGAGTTTCTTTTGGCTGGGGCCACGAGGACAGCGTAAACGCTGTAACCTATGTACTTTGTCTATGATTTTTTCCCCTCACTAACTCAGAAAGCCGTCTTTTATCCTTTAAAACAAGCGGGAAAAAACGCATTTTATCCACTAGTGGGGAATGTAATTTGCCCGGAGTGGAGCGTGTTTAAGTAGCCTTTTACAGATAACAACTTAACTTCTCCTCTCTACCGCTCAAAGGTTGACTGGTAGAGATCCCTTATAGGGATAAGTCCGCCTTTGTACCGTATCTCACTGTTGGTAACTTGTATTTATTTCTGTATTTTCTGTACAATAAAGCGTTTACTTACTTACTTACTTACTTATAACAAAACGTAAAACGTTCTTAATAATAGTTCGTTCGATATTAATAAAATTGTCATTCAATAAATAATAAATGGTTTGAGAATTTAATAAAAAAATACCAAAATTAGCTTTATTTAATGATTTTAAGTCATAAAACTTAAAATTCTATATCAAACATTTGTTTTGTAAATAGTGATGTTGAATATAATTCTGAACGCACAGGTTGAGTCGAAGCAATTTCATAACGCATCGTCAGAAATGTCAACATTGTCAACAAAAATTTTCTCACCGACTCCGACTCACGTAAAAATATACAACTTCCAGAGTTTTTTTGTTATAATATCGTAAAAAATTAGTGATTCCAGTGAAGATTTATTTTTTATGAGCTGTTTTTTGGCATGTTGTGCTTTCCTCGCTACAGTGAGGGGAAAAGTTTTGTGTTACAAACGGGTGCAAATGTATTTTACTTCTCGTGTGTTGAAACACTTGCTACGCTCAGGATTCTATTTTAGAACCACTCGCTTTGCTCGTGGTTCAACTATAGAATCCTTTCGCTTGCTCGTGTTTCAATTCCACCCTCGGGGGTAAAATACTACTTTGCACCCTTGTATAACAAATAACTATTAAGGTTTAACACAAAATAACAGTAACTTGTACAGAATCAATCTCGGTGCATAAAGCGCGCACACACACACACAATTATTTGCTTCACTCGTTTATTAGCGATTGAGGCTTATGTTTACCATGTTTTCTATTTGTTGTGATTCCTTACTGTTGGTAGTGTAGGTATACCTATAATTATACCGTCGTAACCTATTATTCGTCTTGCAACATTATATCAAAGCATAAAATTGTTTATCTACTCACATATCATAACTCCTCTATTATGCGTTCAGAAATCGTAGGTAATAACCATCATTACGACAATCAATCTTCGTCTTCAAAACCATTACAATTTTAAAATAGGCCTCAAATGAAAAATAAACAGTCCAAATTAAACGTCAGCTCGATATGTTTGTCTATGAGTAGAAAAAAATCAACCAAATTCGTGACAAGTTTATGCCTTCGGCTTCTGAACCCATCTTAGATTAAATGTGTAGATAAAAGTAATGTATGCAACTCTACATAATTAGGCCTTAAACCACTCATGTGATCCTATTATGAAACTCTGCTTCGCCTCGTTACATAAAAACACATTCGTACCTATTTTAAGGATCCTCATTATGTAGCAGTTGTAACTACATCACGAATAAGTTATGACTAGGCATGACTATGTCTCATACCTCTCTCTCTCTCTCTCTCTAGTCTTATATTACCTACTTACGCAAAATACCGATAAGCATTTCACTCCTTATACCTATGTACTAATGCGTTTTCTTAGACATTTTTGAAGATCTCAATGATATGACACAGATTAAAAACGTTTTGCTAAACGCGTTTTTCACGGCGTCAACTCGGCGAACGCCACGGAAGAATGGGATAAAACAATCGCATCGAAAAACGCCCCCGTCAGAATAGGGGCCGTAATTATTAAATTGAGACCCGTGTTCGCGCGAACACACCCCGAGAACTCCGCCAGAGGGCGCCCATGTCGAACCCTTCTGGAATTTACCTTGGTTTTTTATCAGTTTTTTTTTTCATTTTGGATGCTGTCCATCCGAGCAGCCAAGATATTAGAACAGTTTTTTTTTTATACGACAAGGAAGCCAATCGACCAAGTGGGTCACCTGAGGGTAAGTAAGTGATCACAGTGACCCATGGTGGCAGTGGCCCATAGACACTCGAAACCCCGGGGAGTTTGCAGATGCGTTGTCAACCTAGAGAGCTAAGAAATGCCTCTTATCCCCGTAATTACACCGGCTGTCTTACTCTCCACACCGGAGCAACAGTGTAAGCACTGCTGCTTAGCGGCAGGATTAGCGAGTAACATGGTGGTAGCGATCCTGACGGACCACGCACACGGTCAGGTTTTATATGATTCGCGATTACGTTTAGACATTATTAAAGCGCGGTTGTTTTATGCGATCAACGCTACGTTAAGCGCGATGCGTTTGACGCACGTCATTTTACATCAGGTGATCTAATTACCAAACATTGTTTTACGCGGTGAACACATTGAACTAACAAGGCAAAGGTTGATCGCATGCGTCTAACGCTGCGGTGTGCGCACAAAAAAGCCGTGCGCTTAACTCAGGGGTATTGACGATTACCTTCTAGGTTTGATGAGCTACCGATATTTCGACGCAGTTACATATGCGTAACTGCGTCGAAATATCGGGAGCTCATGACCATGATCACGGGTAGACTGTAAGTAAGTAACTAAACACTTTTATCTACGCATATCATATGACCTCTATTATGTACCCAGAAACCGTAGGTAATGACTATCATTACGACGATCAATTTTCGTCTTCAAAATCCAATGCAATTTAAAAGTAGACCTCAATTTTAAAAATATAGCCGATACGAAACGTCAGCTCGGTATTTTTGCTTATGATTTAAAAAATTACAAATACGTGACAGGTTTATTATGTCTTCGGCTTCTGGAACCATCTTAAAGTACTTCTAATATGTGTGTAGACTACTATATTGTACAAAAACACATGCTAAAAACACAAGTCTATAAACTAACTAAATCAACTGAAACGTGGTATGAAGGTAAACACGCTCAAAATCCCGTAGTTAATGTCTAATATTAGGCAATAGTTTCAAAATTAGATAAAATTTTATTGTTTTGTTGCTGAGGGACAACAAAATGTGGATTTTCCATTAAGCACCATCCTTCCATCTTCTCCTTTTATGAAACTTGCGTTCATAGTTCTCGTAGCTTTTGAATTTTTATGACATTGTTACAAGACATATTTTATCATTCAAGCATTAATCGTTATTAATAGCATTTTAAACTTTATCTATGACTGGAACTGTTTCCCATTTGATAATTTTAAAGTCAACTCAGTCTAAAATTGCACGCGTCATAATATAACGTTATACTTACCGTATATGCATCTAAGTTATTTCATTACTTATATCAATTCAAAATTTTAGAACATACGTACAAAGGAATAGGTATGCTGATTTCACTTGGATTTCAAAGGTAAGTTACTTACTGGTAGAGACATCTGGTTATGAAAAACGAGCATGGCTAGAATAATCCGGTTAAAATTTCTGAACCTTAATCCAAGAAATATCTGAACCTTAATCCAAGAAATTTCTGAATCTTAATCCAAGAAATATCTGAAGTTGTCAATAAAAGTAACGAGAAAAACATAAACTCGAAGTATTCAAAAATTTTGGACACTCGTGGATACCAATAACAATTGTAGGAAACTTATGCAAGCAGAGAAGTTAATATTTCCTTGCTTAAAACTGAATAATTAAAAACCCCAATTTTAATGGTTGTTAAGTACCTATTTACCTACAATGATTCTAGTCGTAGTATTTGTAAGTACTTAATGGGTACTAGGTACCTTTAATCCAATGAAAACAGTAACAGCCGTGCAGATAGTTTCCGGTAATGTTTGCTAAACAGGTAGAAACGGGACAACACGAAAACGAGATATTAAAATAAAAACAATTTAGTTTATTTTTATGGCATTAACAAAGTTTTTTTCTCAAATACTATAATACATCGTTGGTACTGACATCAAAATATAATTAAACACTAATATATACATTTGGGACGCGCTAATACCTCCATAGTCAGACATTTGTACAGGTAGGCTACAGTCTAGTACGACGTACGCTAGGAATCAATAAATAAATTACACAGCATAATTAAAGTAAGGCTAAGTCTTGATCCAAAACTACATGCAGAAACAACAGACTCAACAAGCCGACGCGAGAGATGAGAAACGATGTGGAACCAGTCTTAACTATCCAGCTAAATGTCCTGACGTCTATAGAAAATAATCTCTTTTTGGTACCAATCTCACTTTACATAACTAACCCTTCACTACTTTACCTTAAACATTTAAAGACGCATCGAAAACAAAAATCACAGTTAACACAATTCGATACTCTAATATTTAGAGTCTAGTGAGCTACAGCAACTCCTCAACGTAATATTTACAAGCACTTGATATGAAACGCACTCGGACTTACAATTCTCGACTACGAACTATTTAATTCAATAAATAATGTTTACGGCGCATATGGCTTCACAGTCTGTAACACTTAACTATTCCATGTGTTGCCGGCCGAGAGGTTGGTCCTTCACGGCAGACAGGTTGGTCTTCAATATATGACGGAGACGGGCCGCCGCAGCTGGTCGTCGTGCGGGCTGTGCTGGTTTGGGGTAGCGGGGGATACGGGCGACGGCGGTGCTGCTCCGTACTGGTGGAACAGCTGCGAGGAGAACGGCTTCGGCGGCGCCGCCGGCGACGTGTACAGCGAGGAATAGAAAGACGACACCACCGCGGCGGCGGACGACGACACCGTCGGCAAATTTTCGACCTTCGGGGCCATGAGTTTCGAGAACTGTAGGTGGTCCAGCTGATGCGGGAAGTACGGTGACACAGCGGGGTATGATAGCGCGTCCAAATGTCCAACGCCGGGTGGCGGACCGGCGAAATACGGCAGCGGGAAACTGGCGAAGGCTCCGGCGCCGGGGGCTCCTCCGGCGGTCGGAGGCTTGGGCTTCCTACGCGGCCGGTACTTGTAGTCCGGGTGCTCCTTCATATGCAGAGCTCTCAGCCTCTTCGCTTCGTCGATGAACGGCCTCTTCTGCATCTCGGACAGCAGCTTCCATTCGGCGCCGAGCCTCTTGGAAATCTCCGAGTTGTGCATTTTCGGGTTATCCTTTGCTATCTGACGGCGTTGGAGTCTGGACCAGACCATGAACGCGTTCATTGGCCTCTTGATGTGCATCTCTGACTGTGGCGAGGAGGCTGGCAGCGGCTGCGGCATGCTCGGGTACTCCGGCAGCATACCGGGATGCATCGAGAAGGCGTACGGGTGATGGCTCAAAGTCGACATCGTAGAACTCAATCGGAATACTAAGTCGAAAAGATTTAAATCATTGATTGTATGATGGTGATTTATGGCACAATGGCAACAAGAGTGAATGTGTCGCGTCGGAGGCGAGCGATAGACTGACGGGTTAGTGTGGAGCTCGCGTGGTTATCGGCGAGGGGGGCGCGGCCTGGGCGTCGGGGCCGCTGCCAATAGTGCTCGTGCGTGTATAGCCTCCTCCTCTCCTCGACACTTGCATCCGTCCTTATCCCTCGCCATACTGCTAGTGTATCCCTCTCCCTCCCTCCAACAACACCCCAGCTTGGGACAATAGTACAGCTGTTTGAATCTGCCGCGGCTCGGCTCAGTGCATGGTAATATAAGTGGAATTTAAAAGGATATTTTGATGTTTTTTTCCTACGAATGAAAATAACTGCGAACAACAAATTGGTCAGGTGTGCATTATTTCAATTGCATAGTTATGCAAGCTACATAGTGTCATTAGCCTACTATTAAAATTAAAAGTAGTTATTTATAAGGTAAATTTAATTTATTGTTAGTATAATGTCGAAATAACTTCATTTTGCATTATTCATCTCTATAGAGTAGGCAATTGCGTAACTATTTTTTGACACTTCATCGGATCGTAATGACAGTATTTCTTTGACTGCGACAGCTAGCTGTTACCGATACCAATTGTCAGCCCATACAAAAACTGTCATAATGAACACGATGGCGATTGCGAGAGAGTTAGACAACAAGCCAATACAATAACGGCCGTTTCCAATATTCAATCCACGGTATCCTTACCAACAGTTACATTTTGACAGATTACCCATAGAAAAAGTGTCAAAATGCAACTATTGGTAAGGAAAACCCTCGGTGGATTGAATATTGGGAACGGCCGTAAGTAGGTCGGTACGTTAGCCAGATATATATCTTTTTTAACTACTTAGTAACAGTACACTTTGTTTGTAGTAAGTTACTTATGATACTTAAGTACAGAAATTTCACAGACTAGTTGCGATTTATTTCTTGCTACGTTGCCTATGACGACCGGATGGCCCAGTGGTTAGAGACCCTGACTATGTAGCTTGAGGTCCCGGGTTCGATCCCCGGTCGGGGCAGATGTTTGTATGGTGAATACGAATGTTTGTTCTCAGGTCTTGGATGTTTAATATGTATATAAGTATGTATTTATCTATATAAGTATGTTTATCCGTTGTCTAGTACCCAATTGACCTAGTCCCAAACTAGGCTTTGCCTAGTTTGGGACTAGGTCAATTGGTGTCAATCGTCCCATGATATTTATTTTTTTATTAAACTAGATTCACGTAAGGTATACGTAACGGGTGGGTCACACACTCGTAATTAAATCTTTTCCGTCTTTATTTATTTTATTTAGACGTTTTAGGTACACACGTCAAAGGCAGTTGTCAAAATGCGATACCTTTTTCAATTATGATGTAAAAGTAGGTACATCGGCAGCGTGTCAATCTTTACGTACCTACGTTGGTACATAATAATAATAATAAGTCATAAATATCAAGGGGCAAATTGACACCAATTGACCTAGTCCCAAACTAGGCAAAGCCTGTACTATGGGTACTAGACAACGGATAAACGTACTTTTATACATATTAAACATCCAAGACCCGAGAACAAACATTCGTATTCATCATACAAACATCTGCCCCAACCGGGATTTGAACCCGGGACGTCAAGCTTCATAGTAAGGGTCTCTAACCACCAGGCTATTCGGTCATCAATTTTACAAACTGTCACTCAACATTTATAGCCCCTTAAAAAGACAGTTTTTTTTTATACGTGCTTAAGTATAGACCGACCAAAACATCAAGAAAACGCAGAAAAGTGGAACTAAAATTTCTCTTACAAATTTGTTGCCATACCTATTTAGGCAATTTGGGTCAAAAATGTGACAGTTACGAAAAAAGTGGCGCCCTCTTTTAATTTCCTGACTTTTTGCTCGGATTGTAGTTCCACATTCTTTGTAGGTACTGAGGGTCGAGCACGACTTTTCGAATCCTGCGTAACGTTACGGTTATCGTGTCGAGATTGAGAAACCTCATACTAAAATTTAGTTCCAAATACGCTCACGGGCGGGCGCTGTTCCAAACGTCATACAAACTCGATAACGTTTACTATTCGATTTTACGTGAAGCAGGTTTCGAATATTCGTACTCGGGCCTCAGTCAAGTGCAAAAATATGAGTGCATACAACTTCAACTTACTCAAAAATATGTCCCATGGCTCTTATGTCGGCGAATTAAGGTTGTGGTATTGTTGTTGTGGTGAATTAATTTTATACATAGTTTTGCACTGACCGTACCTAAAACACAGTACGTTTAGTGTGTTGTTTTTTTTTCAAATGCTAACCTGGATTAGATCATTAAGCTTTAAAAGACCAAGGAATTTATTTTAACTCTTCACTAAAAGGAGGCAAAGCAATTATGCACTGTTGTGTTCCGGTGTGGAGAGTAAGACAGCCGGTGTAATTACGGGCACAAGAGGCATTTCATCTTAGCCCTCTAGGTTGGCAACGCATCTGCAAACCCTCCGGAGTTGCGGGTGTCTATGGGCAGTGGTGATCACTTACCATCAGGTGACCCACTTGCTCGCTTGCCTTCCTCGTTGTATATAAAAAAAAAAAGTTTCGAATACCGTTTATTAGCGAAAGCTTTTGTTTTAAAACAATAGGTACAACACCGTTTTCTAAGAAACATAAACCTTTATTATTTTATGAAGCACAACGGTAATAAAAATATTGTTTTCTCCTTCAACCTGCACGTCTTCAGTGAATAATATTTGACAAAGAACTTTTACAGGGGCAATAAAATTCATAATCGAGTTCTGTACTCGCAAATGAAAGACTTAAGTCTCGTGTTTAATTAGTTAAAAAGGTTATTAAGTACTTTTACCAAACGTTCGGCCATAGTTTTCAGTTTTATTATAATCTAAACAAGTTATATATCTAACGTCATAATTTTTAAATTTCTAAACAGTTTTCACCTACCAGAAATACCCAATACAATAAAATAACAAATAAATAAATAAATATCACGGGACAACTTGACACCAATTGACCTAGTCCCAAACTAGGCAAAGCCTGTACTATGGGTACTAGACAACGGATAAACATACTTTTATACATATTAAACATCCAAGACCCGAGAACAAACATTCGTATTCATCATACAAACATCTGCCCCAACCGGGATTTGAACCCGGGACCTCAAACTTCATACTCAGGGTCTCTAACCACTAGGCTACTCGGTCGTCAAAAATAACAAGAACATACCTCAAACAGGGGTGGGTTCAAACCTCGGCTCGCACCTCTGAGTTTTTCGAAATTTATGTGCTGAATTAAATTTGTAATTTATCATGAGCTTTTCGGTGAAGGAACCACACATGGTGAGGAAACCTGCACACTCATTTAAAAATGTGTGTGAAGTAAAGTTCCTAATCCGCACTGGGCCCGCGTTTACTATAGCCGAAGCCCTCTCATTCTGAGAGGAGGCCTGTGCCAAGCAGTGGGACGTAAAAAAGACTGGTCATGAAGAACATACCTTATGCATAAAATAACTTAACAATTTGTAAAACCCTTCCCATACCAAACTCCCTTATACTTTTCGGCTCTATCGTGTTTACGAGACTATTAACGCCATCTATTGGCACTACATGGCAGTGTGATGCTTTCAAGGTAGCGCTGCCTCAACACACATTTACCGCCCTACTCAAAAATGCCAATTAAGACTTAAGTATTTAATTACAATCAGATACGATTTCCGGACAAAATTAAGTAAATTTGAAATTAGTAAATCAAACTATTGTCGGTAGATCTCAGTAGGAGTATCTTTTTGTATTTTTTCTCCCAATTTTTTATTTTTACGGTTTTCCCGTGAATATCAATTATATTTTTTATAAACTCACTGAAACATGAATACACAGAAAAAAACCAGAAAAATGCCAACCCCGGGAATCGAACCCGGATCCTCGACACTCCGGGTCGTGTGCTTTTCCCCTACACCACGATTGGACATAATCCAATCCATCCAATATCCAATATATATTATGTCCAATCGTGGTGTAGGGGAAAAGCACACGACCCGGAGTGTCGAGGATCCGGGTTCGATTCCCGGGGTTGGCATTTTTCTGGTTTTTTTCTGTGTATTCATGTTTCAGTGAGTTTATAAAAAATATTATTGTCGGTAGACCTCCAACAAGATGGAGCGACGACCTAGTAAAGATTGCGGGACCGCGGTGGATGCGGAAAGCACAAGACCGGTCTGAGTGGAGAGCCGCGGGGGAGGCCGCCGGCCAGCAGTGGACGTCTTTCGGCTGACGTGATGATGATGATGATGTATACAGTGACATACATAGATATAAAAACATATACATAAAAGTACACATAAAAACACTTAACTATTAATGGAGTTTTGAATTATGGAATTACCCTTGAAGTGTTATGAAAATGTGACGTCGTCTGAAACTGGAAACTGGAATATCTGATAAATAATTTATATCAATGTGTAGCGGTAGCTATACTATTTAGGGGTGATAATTGATAGAAATGATAATGACACTGATACTGATAAAAGGGGGGTTGAAAAGCCGCGGGCGAGGCCGCCGGCCAGCAGTGGACGTCTTTCGGCTGACATGATGATGATGAAATTATTTTTTGCTGATTGGCTTGCCTAGGAGCTATAACCGAAAACTCGACTGACTGACTCGCACTGGCCCGTTTTTTTATTTAAAGAGAGCTGACAAATAATAATCCAATAATCATCTCTCGAAATGAAAATATCAGTTAAAACAAGGTCGTTAAAAGTTCATTCTTCCTTCAAAAGAAATTGTCTGTTTGTCTTTCTTTTTTTTAACTAATAAACAATAAGAATTAGTGAATAACTTGACAAAAGGAGCATCTGTTTGAAAAAACCATGTTTAGAGAAACATAATTATTTTGGATACAGCTTATTTTTTTTAGCGCAACGGTCATTCTACTAATGTGCCTGAAATTAACTTGATGTAAATTCTTGATATCATTTCGTTGGTGCAGGAATAGAGACCCCGGGTCCATGGGGTCCCGGTGCGCACGCTTTTTTTAGAGATTTAAAAAATTAGCTATTTCTCCCGCGAATCAGCATCGCTGTTCAACGGGGGAACGCCACCAGTCTTTTGAGCACCATGCCACGGGGGCCATATTTAGATTTAGGTTAGTTTAATTGTTTTAATTATTTATAACTAGTTTTGCCATTAGAATTGTTTTTACCATTTATTATAATAAATAATTGTGTATTATGTTATTAAAACATTAGCTCGTACAATACGTAACCACAGATGAATTCTTGATCTTAATTAGAGAACTTTAAATATTTGTAAGGCCCGACTAGTAACCGTTATCGAGAAATTTGTATGACGTTTGGAACAGCGCCCGCCCGTGAGCGTATTTGGAACTAAAATTTAGTATGAGGTTTCTCGATTTCGATACGATAACGTAACGTTACGCAGGATTCGAAAACTTCGTGCTCGGACTACTGAAAGTATAAGACTGTATGTTAGTTTAGCTATAACTTACAAGTCGGTCAACTCGACTTGGCTGACCTCGATTTGACCCTAACCCTGGATTAACCAGATATGGGTGTACCTATATTATCTGTCTAGTCACTTCTTTTAAAACGAGGTTTTACCCTCAATAGACTATAAGTTACCACTCAGTTGCATATACTAATATTTATGTGACTTGCCTTTTTTATCACTTTAGAAAAAGATGTATAGCGAACTATACTTATGGATAATTAGTATAATTATATCGTTTCAAACTTTCAAATCGCGATCGTGACTAGATATTCATGTTCTTTCTGTGTACCCTTCAAATAGTTTCAAATAGTCAGGAACGTCCATAAAAAATAGTCCGCCTTAACACTTCAACGTTCAACATCTTGTCGTCTCTTTCCACCCAGTAAAGCGAGACAGGGAGCCACCATATCTCCAAGGACAGACAAAGCCACCGCACACAATATGCCTTAATGCCTATTCGCCCCATCTTCCTATTTTAATTTACTCAAATTTCCCATGACACCTCACCCGGCATACTATGTTTTTTTTACATATAAGTAAAGGCCAGTAGTTCCATGTGTTAATTGGCAGTTAATTTTAGCTAGCAGGAAAAGTTAATTTGAAATACCTACCGCGGTTTACTAACATTTTTGGGTGACAAACTATATACATTATAACAATATTTCAGTTGAATTTGGCGATAAAAAAAAACTTACGTCTCTACCTTGTTTTTTCATAAGTGTAACTATTGCATTATTGCTCTCCCCTCCTCAGTCTCTTCCGACCTTTTCGGTGTAGACCTCCTTCAACGATTTCCACTCCTTCAGGCATTGTGCTCTCTGCATCCAATTCGAGCCAGCTGTCTTACTCTCCACACCGGAACATTACAGTGCAAGCACTGTTGCTTAGCAGTAGGATTAACGAGTAAGATTATGGTAACGATCCGGACGGACCTCACAGAAGGTCCTAACCACCCGCGGTAGTTTCATGTTACCTAAAAGTTTATTTTTCTATTTTCTGCATCATGACAATCTGTTGACCACAACGATAGGCCACTACTCTGTCTGATATTTTGTATCTGTTTGGGTTCTTTAGCTTGATGAGACACTTCTCAGTTGGGTGTCTCACTCCATCCTGTCGAATCTATCTAGTAGTGTTGACACTACGTCTCTTTAATCTCCTGTGACGTAAACTTTTGTCTCCCCAATAGTCCTAGGGTGACTTAAATTTTATTCTATGCCAGTGTTAAAGTCCTAGGGTGAGTTAATTTTTAACTCCCGACGAAAAAGAGGGGTGTTTTAAGTTTGACCTGTGTATCTGTGTATCTGTCTGTGGCATTATACCTTCCAAACGGATGATGCGGCTTTTTTTAATCGAAAGCTAGTTCAATCGAGATGGTTCTTAGCTAAGTTTCATTAAAATTGGTTTACCCGTTTTTGAAATACTGAACTTTGAAATGGAAACGTGGGGGGTTTTTCAACTTTTCTAAGTTGGTTAGGTTATTTTGCTTTGCCTCTGTTAAAAGTGTTTAGGTTATTATCAGTAAAGGCATGCTAGCAGTGGTTTACCCCGTGCCACCGGGCCTTCCTCCATATCCTTATGGCGAGATCTATTATTTTTCAGCAGAATGCCCCCAGTTAACGGGGCTGGTGATAATACGCATTGTGGTGGCGGGCGCGAGGCAATCTGAATAATGTGCGCATTGTTCTGATGGCAACTCGTTATAGGCTGCATTTGCTAATTAGATATGGATAGGTGGCTCGTAGGTTTCAGGACCCATGGGTACGAGTTTTTTATTTTAATAACAATTCCCTCTCGTATCCGAGTTATAGAACCTACTAGACTATTTTGGTAGTTTGCATGCCGCTACAGTGGTGAATTGTGTTGTTCTACTTTATCAATGTTCAACAGCCTATGTACCATGATTCTTGCAAATAAATAAACTTTGACTTTGACTTTAGAGTTTGTTCTCAAAGAAATCTAAACTGCAAAAAAACTTGCATGATTTTGATCCCCGATGAAGAAGAGAGGTGTTACAAGTTTGACCCGTATATCTGTCTGTGGCATCATAGCTCCCAAACGTTTTTTCAATCTAAAGATAGTTTAAACGAGATGGTTCTTAGCTAAGTTTCATTAAAATCGGTTGAACCGTTTTTGAAATATTGAACTTTGAAATGACAATGTCGGGAGTTTTTCAACTTGGTTTGGTTATTTTTTCTTTTAGCAATTTTCTTGTTTTTTTATCGAAAGAGGGAGGCAAATGAGCAAGCGGCCATCAATGAGAACCTGTTGGTTCTCAACCCCAAGAGTCCGTTGCCGGCCTTTAAGAAGGACAAGGAAAGGAGGATCGGGCTTCCTTCACTCTCACTGATCGAACGAAACGCAACAGGGGTGCTGTTGCTTCACGCCAATTTTCTGCGAGAGGGTGGTGCTTCCCCGGACGAGCCGGCCCATTCGTACGCCAGCAAATAGCCACAGTATGGCTCTCACTACAAAAACCACTACATTTGCAGTGTGTACTTAAATTAGTATCATTATAATGATTAACTTTGTCGATTAATAAGTATCATGCATAACGCGACGTTAGTTACATATCTGCGAAATTAAAATGTGTACTCACCAAATTAGAAACTGACAAACATTCATTAGGTTAAGTTTACGTAAGACAACACGAAAAATTACCGAAACTCCGTGTTTACCGTCCAATGCGGTTCTAAATACGAAAAAAAAAAACAAAAAATAACATCCAGGCTTCAAAATGACCGCTCGTCATTGTGCTCTACTCAGAAGCAACGGACCTTGACAATTGTCATTTTACATTTTATGATTCCTTAACAACGGTTACTACACACAGTTTGAACCCTAAGCATGGGACATTTGTACAGACAGGGTGGTTTCCTTAGTTCATAAATATTTTGTGAACCAAGGAAACCACGCTGTACCAAGTCCTCATTATCTAAACGCTCGGCTTCGCGTTGGCATTCGCCGTCTCTTTCTCCTACGATCTTGTACCGTTTGATAGAGAAAGATTGCAAATGCCAATAATGCCAAACGGAACTGACCACTTTACACAATAAGCCCGCAGGTTTTGAAGGAGAATGCAATTACATTATCATGATACTCGGGACTTAATCGCGTAAAAAACATACATTTTTTGAATTTGTTGAGAATGCAATACAAGCTTCACAAAGTTTTATTTCAAAACTTCCTTCTATGCATGCCTACCTACTATTCAGTTCGATTTCATTAGGATTACGATTATTTTCAGTGTTAATGACACACACATTTAAAAAGAAAATTTTCAGATAAAATGTTTATTAATCACATACCTATTCAATACCGCCATAAAAGTCAAACTAAATTTATAAGTAAGTTTGTCTATATGTGGAACTCTATGTCTGTGTGGCAACCGATTTGGACTCTGCTATTTCTTATCGAAAGCTAGTTTAACATTAACATCATGAAAATCGTTTGGCCGTTTTTGAGATATTGAACTTTGAAATGAAAATGTCTTGAGTTTATCAACTTTTCTAAGTTGGTTAGGAGGTTAGATAAATTCGTGGAATTAATACCATACTTATTATGCACATTTATCAAAACTTAGGCCCACTTTCAGGTTCTACGTAAAGCAACATAGAGCTTAAAAATATTAAACATAATGACCTCGATTACCTTATATATTTGATCAATTGATTGATTCATTGTTTGTTCGTTATGTCTAATGTTAATAAAACTGTTAGAAATATTAAGTTTTACGATTTACAAATCAGCCTGTGTACAATTTAAAAATAATTGCAACTGTCACGGTCTTGAGCTGGAGACCGTTAATTTCTATTTTCAAAACTAATATCTTTATTGCGGTCGTGAGTTTGCATTGTCACTGGATTAGGTCTGTCTGTTTGTCTGTTTGTCGGCTGCTTCTTATTGTCACCATTGTTTTTCTTGCGTTCCTTTGTTTCTTCAATAAACATTGACATTGTTTTCTTAATAGTTATTTTGCTCCGTTCCGGGAACTTGCGGTTTTGCCTAAATATGAGGGTTCCAATGACATAACAACGAAAAAAAATGTTCCGACGAATTGAGAACCTCCTGTTTTCGAAGTCGGTTAAAAAATTTGATTGCTTAGGTTGTAGAACCTTGTAGTTTTGACGATAAACTGGCTACTTTTTTACAGCAGCAGAAGTAGCTAAGCAACCGAAGCGATCACAATGATCTAAGCACGGCTCTATTGTTATAGACATAAGATGTATATATAGATAAAATTGTGATAGCTTCGGTTGCTTAGCTACTTCTGCTGCTGACTGTACTGCAGGTAACCTATCAACGCTTACAGTGGGTCGAGCACGACTTTACGAAAGCTGCGTATCGTTACGGTTATCGTATCGAGATGGAGAAACCTCATACTAAATTTTAGTTCCAAATACGCTCACGGGCGGGCGCTGTTCCAAACGTCATACAAAATCGACAACGTTTACTATTCGATTTTACGTGACGCAAGTTTCGAAAAGTCATGCTCGACCCTCAGAGTACGAATATTCCAACGTAATCGAGAAATTTGTATGATGTTTGGAACTGCGCCCTCCCGTGAGCGTATTTGAAACTAATTCTTATTACGTAAGTTTGAAGACCGAATAGCCTAGTGGTTAGAGACCCTGACTATTAAGCTTGAGGTCCCGGGTTCAAATCCCGGTCGGGGCAGATGTTTGTACGATGAATATGAATGTTTGTTCTCGGGTCTTGGATGTTTAATATGTATATAAGTATGTATTTATCTATATAAGTATGTTTATCCGTTGTCTAGTACCCATAGTACAGGCTTTGCCTAGTTTGGAACTAGGTCAATTGGTGTCAAATTGTCCCGTGATATTTATCTATTTTATTTATTTATTTCGATACGATAACGTTACGTAACGCAGGATTCGAATATTCGTACTCGGGCCTCAGTAAGCGTTGATACCTTTTCCAGTCCAAAACGCTGTGACATCTGCTGACCGCAGTCACGTGACCGACTATATCCGGTCAGTACCGGATCAAGCCAGCCTCACCCGGTTACGGCCGTTTTCGCCCTGCCAGATACGGCGGTCGGATGTGCAGTGCTGCATGCATTCTAACTCAGAATTCCTAAGCCAGAATTTAGATTTAGACGCGTGTTTATTACAGAAACTAGTTTTGATTTCCATGTGTGGTATGGATATGGGGTCTTATCACATGGTTGATAATCCGCGAATTCTCGCACGGGATTGTGGTTTGGTCTCTCGAAATATTTGGGTGGATGAGAGCTGGACCTTACGTATAGTTTTCCCAAAGTTACATTGTAAAGTGTACAGACCAGAGTTGCGCAACTGTGGCGACAAGAGGCGCCAAAAAAGTTTAAAAATGTATACATACTTACTTTACGTATAGTTACTATGCATTGTGTAAAAAAAATGTTTTTTTGTCATATTTGCACGTAACGATGGTCTTTGTTATTTGGATGTTGTGGCGTTCCTATCAGCACTGCTATGCTATTGTGTTTCAGGTTTCAAGGGCGGTACAGACATTACGGGCCTAGGCTCGGAAAGCCCTCAGTTTTCGACTTCGGGCTCCTTCTGGAGCCTCATTCGTAATTCCTTACTTACCGCCCTTAATATACAATGTACTATTAACTAAACATAATTATTTGCATTACGAAACACTATTGCATCCCTCTCAATTCTCTCGAAATTGTAAAGACGCGCACAAAAGGTTATCCACACCAAAGTCCGTTATGGCAGCCCTGCCTTAATGAGTATTTTGATAATAATCAAATAGCTGCATATTGAGAGCAAGGCGCTACCCCGGAAGGGCCTAGGGCTGACAATGGCCGCATCCGCAGCGGGCGTACACTAATTGTCTAAGTGCATAATGAACTTGTTTGTGACAACCCTAGAGTAGCACACGCGCGACCCGCCACAAGCGATTTTAAACCTTCGCTAGCATACGCTGAGTCCAAATTGGAGTGCTGCGTTTCTCTAACCCGTGCATCGCGTTCTTTTTGTTCGAGTTTCGGTTCTATGCAGCACTGGTTAGGTTGGATTTGGTGTATGTAGATCTTGTAACCCTCCCGTTGTGCACACTTGCCTTGTTCTGGAGTTAATTAGAAATTTTGTTTCGTTTCGTTTCGTTTAGCCAAGTTTCTGAGTTTTGCTTCGTTATTTTACGTGCGAAGATGTTTAGTTGAATTTCTTTTTGTCTGTTACGTTAGTGTGGAGAAGTGAGAAGGGGGAAATAAATAATAACTTAATGTACGCCTTTTGGAAGTCTAAACAAAAGCTTTTTGTTTTAAACTTTTAGTTGGATTTTTGTCGAAACCGTTATTCTTCGGAACTAATTGATTGTATTATCCAATCTCTGTCGAAGGAAAATTTTATTATTATGATTGTGTTTTATAAATAGAAATCCGTACGCAGCTCAAAGTCATTTCTGGATTTTTTTTATGCGTAAAAAAAAATTTACACGAATAGCGTCAGCGGGAGAAGACAGCTTGATTATTCATTCATTCATTCATTAAAATGACTAACCAGCTCCCTTCCTAAGACAGAGACGTGTTTGTTTTATGAAATTTCATATTTTTTGGATAATAAATGCAGTAGTAGTGGAAAAAACCGGACATGTGCGAGTCGGACTCGCGCACGAGGGTTACGTAGAAAGATTTTAACGCTTTTGCCTAGTGTTTTAAGAAGGCCAGTGTTAGCAGAGCTTTGCTCCTAAGCAAAATGTACGCAGTATGGGGTCAACTTATATTGGTCTGCGAAATCTACAGAGAGACATAAAAATTTAAGATTTTGAGACTTTTGTGCCATAAGAGCTACCTTCATACCAAATTTCAAATTTCTAGGACAACTGGGAGTACCCTTCAGGTTTTTGGATTTCGGCAATTTGTATGGAAATAGCCTTTTTAATGACTGTATCTTTTGATTGCGTTGACTTAGAAGTTTGATTTTTTCACAGCTTCAAGGGACCGCAGGCTTGAGTATTTAATATTAATTTCAGCATTCTACCTCCACGCTTTCCAGAGAAAAAGGGTCTTGACAGACAGACAGACAGACGGACAACAAAGTGATCCTATAAGGGTTCCGTTTTTTCCTTTTGAGGTACGGAACCCTAAAAATAGGGGTGACTATAGATTTTTTTCTGTACTTTCCTTTAGTTAAAATGGATTTCGCGGAAAACTAAATTACTTTTCGTGTCCAACAGATTATGATTAAAGGTATTTTTTCTATAATGTACATTAAGGGTAGGTACAAAACTAATATTTACACAAAAATTAACAAAGGAGTCTTAAGAAGAACTAGAGTTATCAAATAACCTTCTTGTTTTAATTATATCTACACTATATACACTAATATTATAAAGAGGAAAGATTTGTACCTATTTTTGTATGTTTGTATGTTTGTAATGAATAGGCTCAAAAAGTACTGGGCCGATTTAAAAAATTCTTTCACCAATAGAATGCTACATTCTTCCAATTTGACATAGGCTACATTTCATTTTGAAAAAAATTAGGGATCCTTGGTAAAATTTGAACAATGTAACCGAAGGTGTAGAAAAATGAGTCTTAAAATGTCTTTCGTCGAATGCGCTGCCGAAACTATTAGCGATAGAACAAAATAATGTACAACAATATTGAAGAACATCATAATGTCTACAAAAAACTCCGCGGTAGCATATGTCCAACTATTGTAGTTATGTCACTACAACAACTTTTTTCATTTTATAATTGTCTACCCCGTGCGAAGCCGGGACGGGCTGCTAGTTTTTTATAAACTCACTGAAACATGAATACACAGAAAAAAACCAGAAAAATGCCAACCCGGGAATCGAACCCGGATCCTCGACACTCCGGGTCGTGTGCTTTTCCCCTACACCACGATTGGACAAACCGTAAAAATAAAAAAATTGGGAGAAAAAAATACAAAACAGAAAAGATACTCCTACTGAGATCTTCTTGTTTTATTTTAGTTCCGTTGTCAACTTTTCTTCTCGGTTTAAAATTGTCACAATTCTTAAGCGTTATGTTTTATATTTGGCTTTACTTGTATAATTGAATTTGTGTCATTGATTCAATACTTACCAGATCTTTCGGCGTTTCTGAGCGCGCCGGTTAGAGTCCAACCAATTAACTACAGTCTCAACACTCATACCCCAAATCGCACACTCGAATATAACACACAGAAAACAATCCAAACCACAAATTGGATTCGAAACGTAAATTGTTACTTCCCTCAAGTAACCGTCACTCGTTACTGAACTAACTAATCGGGGTTACTAATTGGGGGGTAAACGAGTTAGTGGCAATGGCAACAGTCACAGAGGTCACAAAATTGCCTATTTTCGCACAGTGATTACGCGAACGCGGTGAGCGGTTGCGTTGTTTCACGGCACGACTTGTCTTATTCTATTCTATTCGTATTCTTAATGGGACAAATTGACACCAATTGACCTAGTCCCAAACTAGGCAAAGCCTGTACTATGGGTACTAGACAACGGATAAACATACTTATATAGATAAATACATACTTATATACATATTAAACATCCAAGACCCGAGAACAAACATTCGTATTCATCATACAAACATCTGCTCCGACCGGGATTCGAACCCGGGACCTCAGGCTTCATAGTCAGGGTCGCTAACCACTAGGCCATCCGGTCGTCAAACCCACGCCGACTCAACTCACGTCAACTTCACGCCGTCATTTGTTTAATCCTTAGCGCATGCGCGCACCGGAGACTTTTGTCGCAGCGACGTCATCGCTGTCCTTTCTTTTCTCAAGAAAATGGAGAGGACCGCTATACTGACACGGTAAAAAAAGTTGCTTGTGCGCACTAGCCTTTAAATACGTGGTGATGTAATTACGATACATACCTTCTACCATAATTACATACATTCACGTCAATAGGTATGAGACTTTGTCAATTTCCACTAAGTTCTAAATTCATGTGAATTTTGACTCTGCTTCGGTCGTTTTAAAAGTGAAATGTATCCGATATTATGCATTTAAGGGTTAAATTTAACTAACCAGAAGATGTGTTTACTAGCTACGTTTGGCGAGATACAGGCATAGAAATCTAAAAATTTGTGTTGTACTGCTTTGCGAGTAAAAATGGCGATTTTTGTTTAAGTTTAATGCAGCAAGGACGATAAAAGTATGGGCTCTACGTTTCTTTAATTTGTTTCTTTAATTAAATAAATAAAGGTGCTGTTGCTAGTTTGACAATAGAGAGGTCTGTGTTGAATTCATTTCGTATAGCACTTAGAGCTCTGCTTAACACATTAGCGCGAAACACAATTAACACAATCTATGTTAGTTTTTTCTTTGAGTTCATAGATGGCTGGATGGATGAAAAAGAGGGGTGTTATAAGTTTGATATGTAAAGATGTATCTGTGTAGCTGTCTGTGGCATCATAGCTCCCAAACGAATGGACCGATTTGGACGTGGCTTATTTTAATCGAAACCTAGTTTAACCGTTCAGATTCAGCCGTTTTTGAGATATTGAACTTTTAGATATTTTTTTTTTTTATAAAAACAAATAGTCACGAAAATTTATTACAAAAAATCCAACTAAAGATCAACACTAGGCTTCGTCAATACGATCGATGACAATAATCACGGACCAACCACCTTCGGCCCCCATAATACGAAATTCGAAAATCGAAGTTCGTGTCGTATCGTCCCGCTCACTCTCGTGTTAAATAATATTAGCTTGAGAGGGACGGCACGATGCGAAGTTCGAATTTTGCACTTCGCAGTCGGGGGCCTGGACACCGCATCTTCTATAATTTACTTGGAAAGTCATTACGATAAATGCCGCGGTGAGCGGGCCGGGGGAATGCGTCGTGATTGGTTCATAGCTTGTCATCTCGTTTGTCATCTGGTCGAAAGTGAGCCGCGATTGGAGGCTAGACAGATTTATAGGTGCAAATGAGCATACGCGTTTCGGAAACGTTCGCCCTGACATTTGGTGTCCAGAGGTTGGTTGGTTCGTGACAATAATGAATAACAATAACAATTTTCATAAAATGGTTCGTCAATTTTAAATTAAAATGTCAGGGGTTTTTCAACATTTCTAAGTTGGTTAGTTTATTACCGTGTACCGTGCAACAACGGGCCCGCGCGCCGTGGGCGTCAACACCGCCGTCGCGAACGCCGTGCGACAAATTAGCCGGTTTGTTGCCGTGTTGTGTGTGGCAGCCCTTATTTAGTGGGCGGTGTGCGGCCGGCCTAATGCGCGGTTTCGGGTTGCGACGTTTAAGTTTCGGTTTTTTGTTTTTTTCTTTCGATTGTTTGTGAATGTGTTGTTTGAATTGTGTTCATTATGTAAACAAGGAACTGTTTTGGGCGAATTTTATACTTACACAGTGACACATTTGGCCCAGTCTATACAAAATTAAATTTCTACATACACATAATAAATTATGAGGGTCACATTTTTGCCGAAAGAGTATACTTTTCATCAACTGCACTAAACTTAGTGAAATAAAACGGATCACTCACGCATAGAAGTCGAGTTTAGCCCGATATGTTTCGGACAAATTCATAGTAATTTCTCAGAAACCGCACGACCCAGCAGCAGCGAGACTGGTTTATTTCACTACGATTGAGTCTTACACGTGCACTAAACTTGTTGTAAATATTTATTTTAAAGTGTCAGAAAACCCTCGATATAATACATCTTTGAACAGTTATTTTTCTGACTTGCACACACAACAAACGTACAAACAAACCAGCTAACTTAAGTATCAACCGTATCAAGATCTCGAATCAAATACAATGTTTACAACACAATACTGGCCGCCCTAAATGTTATCAGATCGCCGTACAAAATTATAAAAAACACAACTGCAATGGAAACAAAAGAAAGTCGAGTGCAGTTCTCAGCGACCGTTCGAAACGAGTGCTTCGAGTACCTGTTTTGTAATCGATATATTAAATGTGGAATATTATTATTGTTTTCACTCGGGAAATGCTGGCTGGTGAGAAAAAGGTTTGGTTTTTTTCTGCTAAATACTGGCTAGTAAAATACAAGCGTACTTTTGAATTTGGTAGGTACAACCTACAGTGATTGGTGGCAATCAACTTGGAATCAAAACTGGCTGGTTAGAAAAATGTAGGGCACTTTTAAGTCAATATATCTAATGAGGGATTCAAACGTTTGAATTGGGAATCTTAGAGGTAGATGCTTTGACTTTTTCTAACACCATTCACGAAAAATGTGTCACAGTTACAACACGGCATTTTTCGACGACAGCCATACGTCATAGCGCTGTCGTTCGACCAAACTAAGACTGACTGACGCTCGATTAGTGGTCTTTTTTTGCAAATTAGTGGTATTTTCGTTCAGATGTTTTCAAGCGCGCAAACTCGAAGTCCATGGTGTTGGTAGGTCAATGGGAAGATGAAATAGGATTTACCTTATATACCTACTACTTACCTAACTGGCGCAATATCTAATGGCAGTGCTGCTTAAAAGCAAAGTCTTAGTTTTTTCCGTGCATTAAAAAAAATGCAAAAAATGTAAGAAACAAGAACTGCATGACTCAATTTGAGTGTTAACTCAATAATCTACAGGAATATCTTTTTTTTTTCCTTCGGGCGACGGTCAGCCTGGCGGGGTGCAAATCGAATCACGCGCCGAATTGAGCACTAATTCGCACCCGTGGGAGCCGGGGCTACCATTTTGTAGGGGAACCATTAATCGTCACTATATGAGACTGTTTTTTGCATTATTTTATTAGTTAATTGTATAAATGAAAGTTATGTTTTTATGTTGATTTGCTGTATTGGGCAGGCAACCTAGAAGAAAGGTTAAAGTATTTACGTACATCTCAAATCTGAGTATGTTCTTAATATCTAAATAAGAAACAGAGCCACACTGGGAGCTTGGACAAGGAAAAAGAATATTTAAATTGATAAGTAAGAAAAACACATATTTTTAGTTTCACTATCTTTGTGTTCATAGTAAAACTTAAAATTGTAAATATTATGTATAACATAGGTATAAGAGGAGAAAGTGAAAAGTACCTAACAGTCCTGTCTTCGTTCCATAAAAATAATAAAACCTAGTCTATTCTTTCTTGATATTTTTTTATGACCGAGACAGTCTCTCAAATACATCAAAACAGCCCACCCTACCCCAGGCTCCCTCTAGCGTCAGTACCAAAACATCGCCCCATGAGAAACCGCGGGCGCACTCGAAGATGTAATCGCGCCATTTTTTTGTTTTCTCTTTTTGAATTTCGATTCCCAATTGTTTCCTCTATCGAGGCCAGTATTTTTTATTTTTAAATAGGGTCTTGAAGTGTTTTTCAAGTGGCCATGGATATTGAGAATGTCTATAGTATGGTATGAAAGGGGGTATGGAACTGACTGTTTAAAGTCGGTTTTTATTGTGCATGAAATATTAAAATCATAATAGTTTTCTCTAAGAATTTGACGTCTTAAAGTGAGACGCTTGTGTTTATGATGTGAAATATAATGTTAAAGGCTTAATATCGATAGTGAAGTGATATTTAATATGGAGCTGTGTAATTTGTAAGCGAAAAATTATAAAACATGCGGCAGCATGGATACAATTTTTACTTTAAATTTAAGTTATTTTAAATTTGATTTAGGATAAGCATTTATTTTATTGTTTTCGTTTAGTTTCATTTTAGTTTTTATTTATGTTTGTAGATGTAGTTTAATTGAATATTTAGTAGTATTGTGTGTAGTTATAGGAATTTTTAATTACCGAAATCATATTATTATCACTAAGGTTCATCGTTGGAATTGTTTTACTGTATAATGCATGGAAAAAGTTTATGTAAGTTTTTGGAGAAAATTAGGAAAACAACTTTGCTACGTAGGTAATACATCCTATTAATAATATCACTACTATTTAAAGGCTCTTAAAATATTAGTACCTAATTTGTTAAGACCTTGTATAGAACTAGTTCAGATGAACTAAGATTATACATAATTATAAACAGCTCATCGTGTGACAGTTCTGAACACGCACAAAAACAAACGAGGCAATTTTCAAAGTTGTAACATCCCTCACACTGATAGACGGGTGGAAAGTACTAAATTTCAACATCGCGGAGTCCGTCCGGACGGACGTCAATAAGCTTTGACGTGGGCAGATAAGCCAACTTTACCTCCCTGTGCTGGAGGCGAAAAGTTGGCAATTTTAAAATAAATGAAACGTGACGTCTGTCGCGGAGCTTGCTTTGCATATCAATTCAGCGATACGATGCAAAAGTAATAACTAGTTTTATTAAAAAATCCGTTTCGAAATAAAGTTCGCAGATGTAATTTTAAAAGCCATTGGACCTTGTTGATCAAAAAAATGTACTTGTATTACCTACCTACCTATCTTATAAACTTATCCTATTATTTATAAACCTATTTTAATCAAAATGCCGTTAAACTTCGTTTGTCACTTTTTGTCACATTGATATTTTCGTTAGTAAGAAGAAGACAAAACCTATTTTAACTAATTGACGCTTGAGTGACGTTTATGAATAATGACATAGACATTAAATTTAATCAATTCAGTACTCTACTAGGTACTCCATCGTTTTGATGTTTTTACACATTTTTCACATGAAACTTATTACAGACATAGTAGGAAAACCTTTCCCGCGGGCCAGGCGAAAATCGATCTTATGACAATGACATTAACATTTTGACAGGGGGAAGCATTTCTCCTTTTAACTATACACCTATACACCTGTTTTGGGTAAAACAAATCGTCCCAAAGGCACAAATATGCGTGTTAAAAGAAACCCATTTCCACCCTGGCGTGGCAAAATGACCGCTGGCAATCCGTCCATTTCCGGCGCAACCGGAAGCGGCAGGGTTCCGTAATGGCGGCTAATGCGACCTGTGTGTTATTTGACAGTGGCAACACTGCGACAGTGGCCAGGAAAAGATTTGACTGGCCTGTCATTCATAATTGTTATGTATCTAGCAGTACATTATACGCTTTTGTACCAATATGTATTATGTTACGGCTTTCAATATTTTGATTTATGGACTCGCTCTTTGTCAATCCCTAGCAAACCACTCAAAGGTTGACTGAATAAAGGGATAAGTCCGTCTGTGTACTCGATTTTGATTGTTTGTCACTTGTGTTTTTATTTTGTTTTTTGTACAACAAAGTGTTTATTTTTACTTACTTTGCTATTTCTCTGTATCGATGTACCTAATGTATTTTTATGCTACCTATGTGCAACATGAGCTAACATTAAAAATCCTTCGTTGGGTAGGTACAGGCTATTTCTGTGTGATTTCATTTATCCGCCAGTGAAGTTCTGAGGCCCGAGTACGAATATTCTACTCCTGCGTGACGTAATGCTGGCTGTACACACTGGCCGAGAAAGGGCGAGGCCCGCATGCCGTCTTTTCTTTGCTTATAAGTAAATAAACAAATAAATAAATATCACGGGACAAATTGACACCAATTGACCTAGTCCCAAACTAGGCAAAGCCTGTGCTATGGGTACTAGACAACGGATAAACATACTTATATAGATAAATACATACTTATACTTAAACATCCAAGACCCGAGAACAAACATTCGTATTCATCATACAAACACTTGCTCCGACCGGGATTCGAACCCGGGACCTCAAGCTTCATAGTCAGGGTCGCTAACCACTAGGCCATCCGGTCGTCCGGTCGGTCATAAGGTCCGAAAGGGCTGACATGTGGGCCTCTCCCGGTCTCCGCCGGTAACGCCTGCGTATTTTGTTATAGCAAAGTGTTGTAATAACGACAGAGATAACTTTTTACAAACAGTTTATTAGTGAAATTGATATTGCCCGCAGGTTTTCTGTTTTCAGCATAATTTTCTGTAAATGTTAAGAAAAAGAACTACTGTTGGTGACTGGCTGCGGCGCGACCATTTTATAGTGACCAACAGTTGTTAGTGTTCCACTGGGGGTCCGGAATGTTGGTGACTGGCTGCGGCGCGACCTTTTTATAGTGACCGCCAGTTGTTAGTGTTCCACTGGGGGTCCGGAATGTTGGTGACTGGCTGCGGCGCGACCTTTTTATAGTGACCGCCAGTTGTTAGTGTTCCACTGGGGGTCCGGAATGTTGGTGACTGGCTGCGGCGCGACCTTTTTATAGTGACCGCCAGTTGTTAGTGTTCCACTGGGGGTCCGGAATGTTGGTGACTGGCTGCGGCGCGACCTTTTTATAGTGACCGCCAGTTGTTAGTGTTCCACTGGGGGTCCGGAATGTTGGTGACTGGCTGCGGCGCGACCTTTTTATAGTGACCGCCAGTTGTTAGTGTTCCACTGGGGGTCCGGAATGTTGGTGACTGGCTGCGGCGCGACCTTTTTATAGTGACCGCCAGTTGTTAGTGTTCCACTGGGGGTCCGGAATGTTGGTGACTGGCTGCGGCGCGACCTTTTTATAGTGACCGCCAGTTGTTAGTGTTCCACTGGGGGTCCGGAATGTTGGTGACTGGCTGCGGCGCGACCTTTTTATAGTGACCGCCAGTTGTTAGTGTTCCACTGGGGGTCCGGAATGTTGGTGACTGGCTGCGGCGCGACCTTTTTATAGTGACCGCCAGTTGTTAGTGTTCCACTGGGGGTCCGGAATGTTGGTGACTGGCTGCGGCGCGACCTTTTTATAGTGACCACCAGTTGTTAGTGTTCCACTGGGGGTCCGGAATGTTGGTGACTGGCTGCGGCGCGACCTTTTTATAGTGACCGCCAGTTGTTAGTGTTCCACTGGGGGTCCGGAATGTTGGTGACTGGCTGCGGCGCGACCTTTTTATAGTGACCAACAGTTGTTAGTGTTTCACTGGGGGTCCGGAATGTTGGTGACTGGCTGCGGCGCGACCTTTTTATAGTGACCACCAGTTGTTAGTGTTCCACTGGGGGTCCGGAATGTTGGTGACTGGCTGCGGCGCGACCTTTTTATAGTGACCATCAGTTGTTAGTGTTCCACTGGGGGTCCGGAATGTTGGTGACTGGCTGCGGCGCGACCTTTTTATAGTGACCACCAGTTGTTAGTGTTCCACTGGGGGTCCGGAATGTTGGTGACTGGCTGCGGCGCGACCTTTTTATAGTGACCACCAGTTGTTAGTGTTCCACTGGGGGTCCGGAATGTTGGTGACTGGCTGCGGCGCGACCTTTTTATAGTGACCACCAGTTGTTAGTGTTCTACTGGGGGTCCGGAATGTTGGTGACTGGCTGCGGCGCGACCTTTTTATAGTGACCACCAGTTGTTAGTGTTCTACTGGGGGTCCGGAATGTTGGTGACTGGCTGCGGCGCGACCTTTTTATAGTGACCACCAGTTGTTAGTGTTCCACTGGGGGTCCGGAATGGTGGTGACTGGCTGCGGCGCGACCTTTTTATAGTGACCACCAGTTGTTAGTGTTCCACTGGGGGTCCGGAATGGTGGTGACTGGCTGCGGCGCGACTTTTTATAGTGACCACCAGTTGTTAGTGTTCCACTGGGGGTCCGGAATGTTGGTGACTGGCTGCGGCGCGACCTTTTTATAGTGACCGCCAGTTGTTAGTGTTCCACTGGGGGTCCGGAATGTTGGTGACTGGCTGCGGCGCGACCTTTTTATAGTGACCGCCAGTTGTTAGTGTTCCACTGGGGGTCCGGAATGGTGGTGACTGGCTGCGGCGCGATCTTTTTATAGTTTTATTTTCCTTTTTGTTATGTTTTTTTACGACTTAAGTCAGTTGTGTTTCTGTCGCTTGATCTGTCGGTCTTAAACTAAAATTGTGATCTAATACTATTAAATTAATATCATTCAACCCGTGTTTCCATCAATACTCATATAGTCTTCTCATACAGTCCACCACTAGCTATCAACTACATTAAGGAGTGTGGAAAGAGGGACTCGAGTATCTAGTTGCAGAAGATTATTTATCTATTTAGGAATAATCTGACGTCTACGGAGATCGCTGCGATAGGTCAGAAGTAGGAACGTGCCTAGAAAAACATAGTGTCTTTTTTTAACACTATACTTGGCTGCTGCGTAGCTCATCTCATAAGATACATAGGCAGTAGTACATAAAACGTCTTTTATGAAGTATTCTGTTCAAAATCATGTCATAAATCAAAGTAATACCTATATCAAATATAATTAGCAATAGAATTATTGCCTACTTAAAACATTTTCGTTTTGAACCATCATCAATATCTCTACAGCAATCTTTTCGTATTTTTATTTTATTACATATTTTTAGTAGATACAAAAAAACCAGAAGAGACTAGAACACAGAACTCAGGTTTCTCTATTCAGTTCTGCTAAGTACTTAAAGGGTTCAAAATTTACATTTTGTCAAAGAATGAAACGTAACCGAAAGAAAAACTCCACAACACGCCATCCCAATAAAACAATGCACGCATCCAACAAAAAAGCCAACAGGATCCTCACATTTCCACCATCATACCGAAAGGAAGTGATTGCTGTTATTCACAGTTGTGGCTTCACATTTCATTTGACTGGATTCTGAATCTTATTGCGTTGGTGTAAGGTGGTAGGGGTGGAGGGTGTGCGTTAAGGTGGTAAGGTCAACAATGGCCGCTTTCAGGGGGCGGGTGCAGGTTTTTTGACAAATGACCCGCTGGACTGTTTGTCTCGGACTGGGCGGCGAGGGCAAAGAATATGCAATGTACAGTACACTGGTCATTATATAGCTAGCCTTGTTTTCGTCCCACTGCTGAGCACGGGCCTCACACACACCATTGAATTGCTTCGCAGGAGTGTGCGGGTTTCCTCACGATGATTTCTGTCGAGGCTTTCGTTTAAAATCGAATTTTTTGTGCAAACATCGACGTGTGGCACGTATTTTGATAGCTCTTTTTTTTAAAACACTGAGTTTCCAAAGCAATTTTTTTTGAGCGAATATTTTCGGAAATAATCGCTCCGAAAGTTGCATAAATTGTATATCTGTCTGTGGAATCATAGCTCCCACACGGATGGACCGATTTCATTAATCGAAAGCTACTTTAATCGAGACTGTTCTTAGCTAAGTTTTAATTAAATTTGTTGTCCCGTTTTTGAAATATTGAACTTTGAAATGACAACGTCGGGGGTTTTTCAACTTTTCTAAATAAAGTTGGTTAGGTTATTATTAGGATGGTTCGGGGTTACCTAAAGAGTGTCCGATCTGCGCGCCTTACTCCGACCGGCCTCGCCCGCGGCAACAATAGGATGTTATGATATTATATCATTTTTCCTCCACAATGCGCGGCAGCCTTCCCTAATGCGGCCATTCTCCTAATGCCACCGGATTATTTACATTACGACTTTGAGGGGTTGATTCTTGGGAATGAATTGGAGTGTCATTTTTCTGAGGAATATTAATGTCAATAGGACATAATGTGTTATGGGCGCCTAATATGATGATGTTTTTGAATTTGGTCTGAAATTTTGCAGGTGGAAGGACCTTGTGCCACCACGGTACCACCACACCGTGGAGGTCCTGGGTTCGAACCCCAGTTCGAGTCTTAATTTTAGTGGTTATTCTGTATGATTACGTTTCAGTTTGAAATTTGAGAAATAATTTCGAACGGGTTGACCGAAAAAATAAAAAATACAAAAAATTGGTTAACTCGTAGTTCTTAGTCCTTCCACTGTGAGCGCTGCTCTCGCGACTCTCAACATGTTGTGCTAAACTCGACCTATACACGTGAGTGATCCGTCTATTTCACTATGATTGAGTCTCAAGCAGTTTCATGTTAAAAGTATGCTAATATAAACTTTAATACCACAGTCTGAACTATTACCGACTCTATTCCATTACCAGTTAACTCTTAACTATCGCAATAAACTAAATCGTTCATCACAATAAACCCGTTGAAACCCATTCACCATTCAATCCACTCACTCGTTCACTTGAGTGAATGAATGAGACAAAGTTGCTTCTTCCAACTCAATCACTTTGTTTCGAATGACTCTCTTTTGATTACAGTGCGGTGCGAGTGAATTGGCGCCGTGTTCAATTTTTTTTATGTATGTCGGTCGAGTATAGTTTGACATGTTTCGGACTAGTCCGTAGTCCATTCTCTGGGAGCGCACGCTTCGGCTGTAGCGAAACGAATATTGCACGCCAACGTTTTGATCGCGCGGTTTCTCGGTGCAGCTGACAGGGGCGCACAACTACCCTCGTTTTCATTGTAATTTTTACTAATGTTGTGTAGCGTAGCCACACTACACTAATGACATCACTTTGCAATAAATTGTACTTAAGTAGGTATTGCATTTTATATATCTGAGTACTTGGAAGCTAATCAAACAGATAGTCATTTATTGGAATTTAATAAGCATGTCAAGGGTCAATATCCATTTTGCAAATATTATTTTGTCCTGAAAGGACAAACGACGAATTTATAATAGAGAATATGTGGAATGAGACAGTGATAATAGTAAATAATACAATAAAGATAGAATAGATACAAGCAATAGACGTGTGTTACGTCTCAAGTTACATATCAAGAGAGTGCGTGAACCGTTGCTCTAGCAACTACACAAATATAACTCTACATTCACATGTAGTAGATTATTACAGCCAGTATCAGGCGCTATACTGCCTCCAATAAATTTCGTCATTTTTGAAAACTGTTTCTTATAATATGTTTAAGAATATTGTGTCGTTGACAGGTTGTTGGTCAGTTTTGGCTGTTCTCGTAGCGCTACGAGAGAATCGTAGACTTCTTAGATCGTAGCAGTCGTACGTAGCGACTACTAACAAGTTTAGTTTTCAAACTCACTCAAACTCACAACATTTATTGACATAAAAACACAAATACACATAGGAAAAAAAGAAAAGAAAACAGTAAAGTTATAAAAAAAAATGCATTTGTAGCCGATTTCTTGAAGAAGGCTATAATAGTTAATAGCTATTACAGGTTACAGGGGGGTTCGATTCCCGGTCGGGGCAGATGTTTGTACGATGAATACAAACGTTTGTTCTCGAGTATGTATTTATTTATTTATATAAATATGTTTATCCTTTGTCTAGCACCCACAGCACAGGCTTTGCCTAGTTTGGGATTAGGTCAATTGGTGTCAATTGTCCCACGATATCTATTTATTTATGTTTGGTCCAGGGGACAATTCACCATAAGCGCCCTGTACGCCGTCTTACGCAGTGCAGTTTGAATGGCCCCCATAAAATGGCGGCTGTCCGCAGGGAGCTTGGCTACATATTTAATTTAAATACCATTCTAAGTATTAGTTCTTAAAAATGTACTTTTAAGTAAGTAAGTAAGTAAACACTTCATTGTGCAAAAACAGGATAAAACACAAGTTACAAACATAAATTTGACTACATAGGCGGAGTTATCCCTTTAAGGGATCTCTGCCAGCCAACCTCTGAGTGGTGGAGAGGAATAGTTCACTGGGGATCGACATAAATATCGCGAGACAATACAATAGATACATACAGTATACAAAATCCTACCATATTACAATATACTACTAAATACATAGTAGAAATAAATACCAATACATAAATATATGTATATATATATATATATATATAATATACAATAAATAACAAACACAACATTAAAGGAGAACTCCCAAATATTTAAGGAGAAGGGGTGAGCCACATCTTCTTCAAGCTTTCCCTGAACGAATACACAAAGAAAGATTGCTTGATCTGAAGATTCGATTTGAAGAAAGAAGATAAAAATCTAGGTATATGTTGGTAATCATCATGATCTAGATTAAAATTGCTCATCAACATCGCCAGCCTTTTGTACGTCCCACTGCTGGGCACAGGCCTCCTCTAAGAATGAGAGGGCTTGGGGTCTAGTTCCCACGCGGGGCCAGTGCGGATTGGGAACTTAAACAGACGAGGTTTTCCCTAACTGAAAAGCAGATAAATGACAGATGTGATGTCACATATAAATTCCGCAAAAGTTAAAGTTGCGAGCCAGGGTTCGAACCCACGACCCTCTGTTTGAGTGGCCATAGTGTGCGTTGCTAGTAACAACTTTAAATAATTAGTTAAGAAATAAGACGATGTGATTACTTTAACTTAAAACAGAAGGTTTTTTATTTCATAAAGTTATCATAATAATATTGCGTCTAAGTGGCCAGTAACATTTTGGATTCTGAGCTAAATAGTTTCTATCTCACAAATACCGCTTTTTCACATCGCATAAAACGTATTTCTGCAACTATTAATTCCTTAATACGAACATTAAATCACTACCGATACATACGTCATAATATTTATGGAAACACTTAGCCGTATCTAATCCGGGTACCGGACGCCGGACATCCGTATGTAATTAACCGGAGGGTGAACCGTAAGAGGCTTAGGGCGACCCGGACGGGGCCTAGCCGCGGATAAGGGGGCAAAATGGCGGCATACAATACAATACAATACAAGAAGAAAAAACAGAAAAAGGTACAAAGAAAATAAAAGGTAGCAATGGGCGCCCTTATCGCTACAGAGCGATCTCTGCCAGGCAACCATGACGGAATAAAGGTAAGAATGTTTAAAGCAGGTGGTACTATTTATAAATTTTTAGCTTTAGCTATGTAATTAATTAATGGCGGGCGACTTTAGATCTGCTAGCTATGATAGAAAAAGTGGAAATACTCTCTAATTTTTAATTTCAAAATTCCTCCAACACGGCACATCGATTAAAATATTATGAAATTTAGAACCATCTTGATCAAACTAGAAATCACTATATCCGTTAAGGAGTCCTTATTCCTCAGAGGTTTAGGAGCTACGATGCTACGGACAGGCAAACATGTCCAGAGGCGCAGATACACACGTCTTGATTATAACATCCCACTTTTTGCGTAATAATTTGAACTCATAGAGCGTAGTGCGGGGATTCTTTAACGCAACCTCGAACGCTACAGTCACACGTTTGCGTTAACGTTTATATGAGGGCTTAGGTTATAGTTCCAGTGCGGAATGGGAACTTCACACACGCCGCTGAATTGCTTGCATTTCCTCACAATGTTTTCCTTCGCCGAAAAGCTCATAATAAATTACAAATGACAATTCGCACATAAATTCCGAAAAACTCAGAGGTGCGAGTCCGGGTTGGAACCCACCACCCTCTGCTTGAGAGACCAAAGGTCAAACTATTAGGCAATCATTGCTATTTTAAACCCCCGACGAAAAAGAGGGGTGTTATAAGTGTGACCCGTGTATCTGTGTATCTGTCTGTGGCATCTTAGCTCTCAAACAGATGGTCCTATTTCGATGCGGGTTTTTTTAATCGAAAGCTAGTTAAATCGAGATGGTTCTTAGATAAAGTTTATTAAAATCGGTTCACAAGTTTTTGAAATATTGAACTTTGAAATGACAAAGTCAGGGGTATTTCAACTTTTCTAAGTTAGTTAGAGGTACAATCATTACAACAATAATTACACTGTTACAATAATTAGCTCCAAGTTCAAGTACCTACTTGCAGCCCAGAACAAAAATATTTTCCGTTCGAAATTCGAATCAATAGCTCGGATACGCAAACAGAAGGGACTGTTCTCGTCGCAGAATGACAGGACGTTCGAGACGAGACGCGCCGCGACGTGACGTGACGTGACACGACGTGACGCGACGTTTTGCCTGATTGATGACGTTGTTTCCGGGTAATTGATTTGGATGTTTTTCGAGTGTCCCGGTATTAGGCGGGAATATAATTATCGTGTTAAGTAAGTATCCTATAGATTTATTAATATAAGCAAATTGCTAGTTATTTTGGAGGGTGTTTTTTTTTTGGAAAATATGAGTTTGAGCCGAAGTCAGTAATTTTATCTACACACATATCATAAGTCCTCTATAATGCGTTCAGAAACCGTAGAAAATGACCAGCATTGCAGTACATCGTCGCCTCCGCCGCCAACCACCACGACCAGCAGGTGGGTATAAAATCATTATAATTTGTCCTGACAGGAGTTGAAGCACACAAGAGGTATGAACATCCATTCCTATTTGACCATCATGTATGTATTCCTTTTAACCCTTCCACGGCTGCTAACAACCCCCCTTTTACCACGTCAAATGTGCACGGTCCCGATTTCTAAAGCCTTTTTCACGCGTTCGGTTTCAGTTTAAAAAGACCGAAATGGTGCGTTGGTAACGTTTTGGCGACAAGGTTTTTGTCTCCTGTTTTGAAAGAGTTTGTTTATCATTAAAAGTAATAACAACTTGGAAAAGATGAAAAACCCCCGACATTCATTTCAAAGTTTAATATTTCAAAAACGGGTCAACCGATTTGAATGAAACTTAGCTAAGAACCATCTCGATTAAAATAGCTTTCGATTGAAAACAACTGCATTGAAATCGGTCCACCCGTTTGGGAGCTATGATGCCACAGCAGATACACAGAAACACAGATACACAGATACACATGCCAAACTTAAAACACCCCTCTTTTTTGTCGGTGGTTAAAAATGAAACAGGTTTGTGATGCAATAATATTTTTAGCTTTTCCTTAGTCTGGCTTACGCCCTCGGCTTTGCTTCCGTGGCTGAGAAGTCTCTTACTCTTGGGAATTCGCAAAAACCTAACGCATATGCCAAATTTCAACTTTCTATACAAGGGTTCTGTACAAGGGTTTTGGCTAGGCCACGCTAGGCATTGATGAGGCAGTCGTAGGTAAAATATGAGTTGTGGCACTTTTGGTATTGTATGGGTTGCGTTGCGGCTTGCCGCAACATTATGCTGCGTGGGCCCATTTCACATCGTTAGGTGCAATCTTGTCTATGTTAAATTAGATAAAAATACAGTTCCGTGGTATAGCAGTTATCTTATTCTTGCATGTGACCACTTTGCGATTGTTTCACGATCCTGAGGCCCGAGTAGAAATATTCGTACTCGAACCTCTGTGCCCTGAAAAATACTGAAAAGGTACAGTTAGCACCAGTTAGTAAGAAAATCAGAATTAGGATCGGAGTATTATTTATTTGTTAAAACACAGGTTTCATCGTAAATTGACGTAAAAATGCGAATTTATTCTATCATCTTCTTCAACCGTTGACAGATTTTATTACGATCGAAAACGTTTCTGTCAGAAGCGCAATTAATATTTGGTTTATTACAGTACTTACGCGATTTAAAAACTATTTGACCAAATCTGTTAAAAACTGTCAATGACCTGCTGTGTGCAAGTGAAACGAGTCGGAAGAAAATGTTCAAATGTTTATTTTAATGTAGGTACGAGTTACGACTGTCTCTGCTTGGGGAGGGTGCTAATAACTGTCGGGCTAATTGGAAACGGACGTTAATGGAAAAGTGATTGATAAGAATAAGTGTTTATTTTGTCTGTTTGTACATCTGCCGGTGACGGTGTTTAATTTAATTGCTCTGTTTATTTGTTCGATCGCTTGTGGGGTGAGGTTGGAAAATATTTGTGTAATGGGCTCGAAGTTTTCCGTTTTATGGTTTAGTTTTGTTTAAAAGCGTAATGTAATAATAGTTTATGCAACTGCTACATAATGAGGGTCCTTAAAACACGAGTGTGTTCTTATGAAATGAGGCGAAGCTGAGTTTCATAATAGGATCACACGAGTGTTTTAAGGCCTTGTGGATGTGGAGTTGCATACATTACTTTATCTACACACATATTATAAGTACTCTAAGATGGGTTCAGAAGCCGAAGGCATATATCATACCCATAGCTGTCACGAATTTGACTGTTTTTTTTAATCAGAGACAAACATACCGACCTGACGTTTCGTAAACTGTTTTTTTTTTATTGTAAAAAAAAATCACATTATTATTTATACATGTCGAACTGAACTCGACTTACATACGTGAGTGATCCGTTTTATTTCACTATGATTGTAAATTACGTCGGTTTTCAAATTTGAAACATCGAATTCGATATCGAAAAGTCATTACGACATCGAATTCGATGTCGTGGTGACTATTACTTAAATGCTGGGGTGGTGGTGGTGCTGGGGCTGGCGGCGAAGGCGTCGTCGTGCTGCAATGCTGGTAATTTTCTACGGTTTCTGAACGCATTATAGAGGACTTATGATTTGTGTGTATAAAGAGAAATTTCATATATTTTTTGCTCTTTTCAAACATGTTTTAATTTACCTACTCTGTCGAAATATTCAATAATCAATCGTTAATTAGTATTGATATTAAGTGAATCATTGTAACAATCCCTAAATTTACATTAGGTATTAAAGTAAAAAAAAAAAAAAAGAAATAGAAGTAATTTATTTCTTACCATGCTACATTATTCTCGATATTAAATTTTTAGCAACCTAAAGATCTGAAGTAGGCAACGATGTTAGTACCTAAACTCAAAAGAAACGAGGACCTGATAAGTACAGTCAGCAACAAAAGTATCTAAGCAACCGAAGCGTTCACAATGATCTAAGCACGGCTCTATTGTTATAGACATAAGAGCTTGTGCAGATCATTGTGATCGCTTCGGTTGCTTAGCTACTTCTGCTGCTGACTGTACACTGTCCCACCTGTTTAGCTAAACAGATAGTAATGGACATCTCCAATTTATTTTAAGAATGACCAAAATTGATTCAACAAACAAAGTTTTGACCTATAGCCTCTCAAGCAGAGGGTCGTGGATTCGAGCCTCGGTTCGCACCGTCGCGGAAAACATGCAAAGCAATTCAATGGTGTGTGTGAAGTTCTCAATCCGCACTATGCTCGCGTGGGAACTATAGGCCAAGCATTCTGAGAGGAGGCCTGTGCCCAGACCACTGTGTGTGTGTGTGTGTGTTTGTGTGTGGAGGTGTGTGTAATGTATCTCTCTCTCTCTCTCTCAGCAATGGGGCGTAAAAAACAAGGCCGATGATGATGATGACGAAATAAATTTCACGCGCAATCAGCCACAGACTCCAAACTTCCCCATCAGACATTAAACGACACACAAACATATAAACAAAACTAAACGCATCTAGTTCCGACTCATTTGACACGTCGGTAATACGTTTCCTCAATTCATTTTGTCCATTTTGGCAGCGAATCGCACCATTGTGCTGTACATTAGGGAGGCCATTATTCAGGGGATGTTGTGATGATGTGCGCGACGGTTTATTTACCAAATTGCCGTTTATAGTTGTTTTATGATAATTCGTTGTACTTAAGCTACTAACTAGATCAAGAGGGTTGCTAAATGGCTGTTTTGTGATAATTTGCCAAGTTTGACGTTAGAGTGTTTCGTTTCTTCAAGTTATTGTTGTGAGTAATAGCTTTTTCGTTCTACAGTACGAATATACTTATCAATTGGGATGATGAAGGATGTCAAAATAAAATAATTTTACATTTTCACCTGATCAGGCTTCCGAAAATACTCGTAAAAAACCAATTCCTCACTTATCACTGGAATTAAGACGACATGACTGGAGTTTCATGTTAAAAGAGGGAATTAAGACGATTTCTAATTTAGCAAAAACTAAAAAATGTTCTGTAATTAAAAGAGTTAATCAACTTTTAAGTGTTATCATTCTGTCCCGTTACCCAGGAGACAACAGTGATACAGTTGCTTGAAATAAGACATTAAGAAATAGGCTGATAACAGATACAACTACTAACTTTTGGTACTTTTGTATCCTAGAAAATCGTTCTTTTGATGAGTGACCGAGGAGACGTCGCCATAGCAACGAGCAACACTTTAAAGTTGATTGACTCAAATACGAACTTACTGTTGAACCAAGTTGCTGATTTGACCAACTTAGGCAAAATCCCCATCGAGGCGTTATCCTGCACGAACTAAAGTACAGTCGAGGAAATAAATTCCTGACTCAACATAGAACATTTTCATAGTAAACGTCATAACGATTTTCCCTGTCAAGCAATCAGTTTACTGTGAAAAGGTTCCAGGATGGGTCAGGAATTAATTTCCTTGACTGTTCCTAAGATGCATTTTTCGTGATTCTGTTACAAAATGCGTTTGAAAAATACTATTATTCAAAGCGAAACATCTTCGACTTTACTTACAAGTTTAGCATTTTCTTCTTCGGAATCGTCTCTAACCTTAGAGCAGGAAAGAAATGGAGATGTTAGTGCACTATTTCCCTTCTGCCAAAAGTCTAACATTAAGCCTGACCAAAATGATCAGGGTCTGTTGATTGTGCGTGTTTTTAGTATTTGTGTGACGGTTTTATTTTAGTGCGAGTTGGTAGGAACGTAACAAATTTTGACATGAGCGTAGACGTGTGCTGTACGTGTGTGTTCCTCATCCCCCTCAGAAAGTGGCAGAAAAATTGTAGTGCATAGGTAACCCATAGTTGCCTCCCGTCTGTCTGCTTTATGTATCTAACTGTACGCTTATTTAAATCTTTCGGAATTCCCTGTCAACTAGTCCTAAACTTTCAAAGTGCGCCCGTCCCATTTTTAGTACATGAGTATAACTTTTAGCCCATTTGCGAGGAGCGTGAATGTACAAAGATATCAGTATCACCTCGACAAACATCTGTCACCGGTTACTCGAGATATCCTAGCTCTAATTGCTAAGAGTTTGAAGTTGAAAGTCGTGTAAGTGAAAACGAGTTATTGGAAAAGGACGTTGGTTTCTTCATACAAGGAAAACCGGCCAAGAGCATGGTGGACCATGTTCAGTGTAGGGTTCCATAACCGTTAGTACAAAGAAATGCGGTAGGGATGAAAAAAATGTGCTTTAAAACACTTACAGTATTCAAATGTAAAAATATGACGTGAAACTGCACCAGTAGAGGAGCGTATCTTCATGGCAATTAACTCGCGTCATTTTGTTGAGAAGCGCAGTTTTTCAGCTAGGTATAATTCAAAAACTTAATATCCGATCACGTTGAAAATAATTTTCGTTGAAAGCAGGTAGGTATCTAAGCATTACCTCCGTTTTTTTTGTACCTATGATTTAGAAGATAAAGGGGGGGGGGGGGGGGGGTGCGACACAATTTATGCTCCTAATTTCAGAAAATATTCAAACATTGCTTAGAATCTCTAAAGTGTTTTTAAAAGAGCTGTCGAAATAAGTGCCACACGTCGATTAAAAAAAAAAACCTGGGACAAGTATGTAAGTATGGAGTGCTCGCACTATAAATACTTATTTTTATTAATTACCGACCAAACTAAGTAGCTGCTTCTACGACACACCTCTAAATTCCCTCAAACATCTTGTAGTTTTTAAGTGTCTAAAATGCCTGTGACATACGGACAGACGGTCATGACGAAACCATAAGGGTTCCGTTTCTACCACTTTTACTACGGAACCCTAAAAACCGGGATTCTCGCAGCGCGATTCATCCATCATTCACTCGCATGAAAGACGTTCTGTGACGATTATGACGTTCGCTTCAGCTAGCGGCTTTGCCGCCGGCGTCAGCCTTACGCCCATTGTAACACATACCCATTTCGATTGTGCGAACGTGTTGCAAAGTTTGCTAAGCTTAGACGATTTGTTTGCTGCGAGTTGTTCCACAAAGGTTTATAGCAATGCCGTTGCCATGAATTCTAGTCCTTCAGTCGTACTCGTTGGGGGCAGATCTGCATAAAATTTTATGCAAGTTAAGACCTTTTAAATTTAACAGTAGACGCGTAACGATGCTTTGATAATACCTTCAGTTGCTCGACAGGGATTGCATCTAAATCCGAGCGCTCTTCTTCGACTCTACGCTTTTGCTATAGAGTTGGTTATTGTTTGGAGCTGCTGGTTTCCGTGCGTGATGTTGATGTGTGGGAGATGATTCTCGCATTGTGGAGTCTTGTTGAGATGTTCGGGATGAAAGCGATAGCGCGATTGACGAGACAGGAGAACATTTCCCAACAGTGTACCGTTCGGAATAATGACGGAAGCGTGATAAAAACTATGCTTGACGAGGATTGGTGGAAGCTGTTATCGGATCTACATATTTGTCAGACCAAATTGACAAAGTATTAAGTGCCTATGTACTTAACAAAATTTAAAAGTAACCTTAGAACTAAAGTTACCGACATAGCGACATAGCACATTGCTCGCAGAACTGATGGCCGATGGGGTCAGAAGGTTCTCGAATGGCATCCACGGACCGGGATACGAGCTGTCGGTAGGCCTCCAACAAGATGGAGCGACGACCTAGTAAGGATTGCGGGACCGCGGTGGATACGGAAAGCACAAGACCGGTCTGAGTGGAGAGCCGCGGGGGAGGCCAATGTCCAGCAGTGGACGTCTTTCGACTGACATGATGATGATGGTGAACCTTGGGGAATCTTGGTTTTCCTGAGTGTTTAGTGTAATCGATGGCCTTGGGTACGTCTCGAACGCGTTTGAATTAAAGTATTCAAGTAGTAAGTATGAGAAATGTTTGTTATCGGTACCCAACGTGCCACTAGTGGTGCTGCCAATGAAATGTTTGTTATCGGTACCCAACGTGCCACTAGTGGTGCTGCCAATGAAATGTTTGTTATCGGTACCCAACGTGCCACTAGTGGTGCTGCCAATGAAATGTTTGTTATCGGTACCCAACGTGCCACTAGTGGTGCTGCCAATGAAATGTTTGTTATCGGTACCCAACGTGCCACTAGTGGTGCTGCCAATGAAATGTTTGTTATCGGTACCCAACGTGCCACTAGTGGTGCTGCCAATGAAATGTTTGTTATTCGTACCCAACGTGCCACTAGTGGTGCTGCCAATGAAATGTTTGTTATCGGTACCCAACGTGCCACTAGTGGTGCTGCCAATGAAATGTTTGTTATCGGTACCCAACGTGCCACTAGTGGTGCTGCCAATGAAATGTTTGTTATCGGTACCCAACGTGCCACTAGTGGTGCTGCCAATGAAATGTTTGTTATCGGTACCCAACGTGCCACTAGTGGTGCTGCCAATGAAATGTTTGTTATCGGTACCCAACGTGCCACTAGTGGTGCTGCCAATGAAATGTTTGTTATCGGTACCCAACGTGCCACTAGTGGTGCTGCCAATGAAATGTTTGTTATCGGTACCCAACGTGCCACTAGTGGTGCTGCCAATGAAATGTTTGTTATCGGTACCCAACGTGCCACTAGTGGTGCTGCCAATGAAATGTTTGTTATCGGTACCCAACGTGCACTAGTGGTGCTGCCAATGAAATGTTTGTTATCGGTACCCAACGTGCCACTAGTGGTGCTGCCAATGAAATGTTTGTTATCGGTACCCAACGTGCCACTAGTGGTGCTGCCAATGAAATGTTTGTTATCGGTACCCAACGTGCCACTAGTGGTGCTGCCAATGAAATGTTTGTTATCGGTACCTAACGTGCCACTAGTGGTGCTGCCAATGAAATGTTTGTTATCGGTACCCAACGTGCCACTAGTGGTGCTGCCAATGAAATGTTTGTTATCGGTACCTAACGTGCCACTAGTGGTGCTGCCAATGAAATGTTTGCTATCGGTACCTAACGTGCCACTAGTGGTGCTGCCAATGAAATGTTTGTTATCGGTACCCAACGTGCCACTAGTGGTGCTGCCAATTTGCCCATAGTAATGCAAACGTACAGGCGAACGCTCTCAAGGCGTTTTTTTTGGTCGTTGATTACACTAAATGCTTTAGTAGTAGTTTAGGCAACTGCTACATAATGAGGGTCCTTACAACTCTAGTGTGTTTTTATGAAACGAGGCGAAGTTGAATTTCATAATAGGATCACACGAGTGTTTTAAGGCCTAATTATGTGGAGTTGCATACATTACTTTATCTACACACATATTATAAGTACTCTAAGATGGGTTCAGAAGCCGAAGGCATATATCATACCCATATCTGTCACGAACCTGACTGTTTTTTTTTAATCATAGACAAGCATACCGAGCTGACGTTTCGTACACTGTTTTTTTTTATTGTATAAAAAAAATATCACATTATTATTTATACATGTCGGACCGAACATGACTTATACGTGAGTGATCCGTTTTATTTGACTATGATCGTAAATTACGTTGGTTGTCAAATTCGAAAAATCGAATTCGATATCGAAAGACTATTACTTTACCGCTGGACCTGCTGGCCGTGGTGAGGCGACGATGTACTGCAATGCTGGTCATTTTCTACGGATTCTGAACGCATTATAGAGGACTCATGATATGTGTGTAGATAAAAGTTCAATTTAGTGTCAAAAATCACACGTTTGTTTATTACGATACTTACATAACAGGCGCCAACAGATTTTTCGTTGATCATTTTTGTCAGTCCTTTACCTCAAAAGCACAAATTCCTTGTATCGCATTTCGCATACATCATCATATCGCATAGTATAATTAAGCATTTCGCCATGATTGAGACGTTTGTTTGGAACTCTATTTAATTTGACACGTTAATTGATTATATTTTTTATAAACTCACTGAAACATGAATACACAGAAAAAAACCAGAAAAATGCCAACCCTGGGAAACGAACCCGGATCCTCGACACTCCGGGTCGTGTGCTCTTCCCCTACACCACGATTGGACATAGAGGAAAGGCCGAATTTTTTCCATGTATTCAAATCTTAGCTTGTTTTTATCACTTTTTGCAGTGACTAGCGCCATCTATGCGATTACTTCGTAAACCGAAAACAACGCACCCTTTCGAAACTTATCAGTTTACCCAGGCTCAACAACGAGATGGCGCACTAAAGCAATCAATTCATGATCTCAGTAGGAGTATCTTTTTGTATTTTTTCTCCCAATTTTTTATTTTTACGGTTTTCCCGTGAATATCAATTACATTTTTTATAAACTCACTGAAACATGAATACACAGAAAAAAAACCAGAAAAATGCCCGGGGTTGGCATTTTTCTGGTTTTTTTCTGTGTATTCATGTTTCAGTGAGTTTATAAAAAACGTAATTGATATTCACGGGAAAACCGTAAAAATAAAAAATTGGGAGAAAAAATACAAAAAGATACTCCTACTGAGATCATGACGTTAATTGATGTTTGCACTAAAATTCTATAATTACAATTTTTTTTTAAACATGTTTTGAAGTACAGTTTCATCCGTGACGTTATCGAGAATTTTGTTTGACATTTGGAATAGCGCCCGCCCGTGAGCGTATTTAGAACTAAGATTTAGTAGATATTTCTCGATGACGATACGATAACGTTACGTTACGCAGGATTCGAATATTCGTACTCGGGCCTCTGGATTCGAATATTTGTGCTTGGGCCTCTGAGGGTCGAGCACGACTTTTCGAAACCTGCGTCACGTAAAATCGAATAGTAAACGTTGTCGAGTTTGTATGACGTTTGGAACAGCGCCCGCCCGTGAGCGTGTTTGGAACTAAAATTTAGTATGAGTTTTCTCGATCTCGATACGATAGCCGTAACTTTACGCAGCATTCGTAAAGTCGTGCTCGACCCTCTGTTCTACAGCTCACGGTGGTGGTGGTATATTTCGGGCCCGTCACGTGTCACGGCAGCGAGGCTGTGGGAGGGTTAAATTCCCAACTTGTTTGAGTAGAAACAGATGAGGTTTCTTTAATTATCCGCTCGGTAACTTATTTCTGGTGCCTTAGGCGTTTGAACATAGAGTAAATTTTGTGGTCACGTTCTAGCTACAACAAGATTTTACAGTAACATGCAATAAAATACGTCCGATAGGAAATTGCACCATAATTATGTTCTGTTCTAGATTTTTTTTTAATGCGTTATTTTTACAAGGAAGGCAAACAAGCTAGTGGGTCACCTGATGGTAAATGGTTTCCAGATGCGTTGCCAACCTAGAGAGCTAAGATTTGTTGTGTTATTGTTTCGGTCTGTGACGTCGTATCTCAATGGATTAAGCTTTTTTTTTACAATAGAAATAGTTCTTAGCTAATATAAGTTTCGTTAATATCGGTTTAGCTGTTTTTCGACTTTTTTAGATATGTACATACTTACTTCATACTTAGTTAGTTAACATTTTAATCCTAATCCTAACTTCCTAAGTAATATATTATAAATGCGAAAGTAACTCTGTCTCTCTGTCTTTCTGTCTCTCTGTCTGTCGGTTTGTTACTTCTCCACGGGAAAACCACTGCACCAATCTAGATGAAATTTGGTAAGAAGATAGTTTGAATATTGAGGAATAACATATGGTACTTTTTATTCGGGAAAATTATATAGCTCCCGCGAAATAGCGATAACCGAAATCTAGTAAAGCTAGTATTTCATATTTCTGAGACTATGATTTGATTAAGTAGGTGTATGTATTCTGTTTGGAAAGAGGAACACGGCAATAGTTTTGAATTTTCAGTAGCATACATAAATAATAAATAAATAAATATCATGAGACAATTTGACACCAATTGACCTAGTCCCAAGCTAGGCAAAGCCTGTACTATGGGTACTAGACAACGGATAAACATACTTATATAGATAAATACATACTTATATACATATTAAAACATCCAAGACTCGAGAACAAACATTCATATTCATCATACAAAACATCTGCCCCGACTGGGATTTGAACCCGGGACCTCAAGCTTCATAGTCAGGGTCTCTAACCACTAGGCTATCCGACTTTTATGACGATAATGTGACGTCAAAATCTAAATTGTGAGAGGGTTCTTTTTTTTCTTGAAAAATTTAAAGGGGTTTCATCCATTCCTCAGTAGTATTGGCATTTGCAGCGCCATCTATTGGCTCGACAAGTGTTTGCTTAGGCGACGGATACGTTGCGCGCTCCCGCCGCGTTCGTGAAGTTCGCGCGCCCGCGCGCTATACCAGTGCCCTAAGCACGACTTGTCGAATCCTGCGTCACGTAAAATCGAATAGTAAACTATAACGAGTTTGTATGACGTTTGGAACAGCGCCCGCCTGTGAGCGTATTTGGAACTAAAATTTTGTATGAGATTTCTCGATCTCGATACGATAACCGTAACGGAACCAAGGATTCGACAAGTCGTGCTTAGGGCACTGAGAGTGATTTCCCCCTTCCCCCTCACACTCGAGAGGAATTGTTGTCTACGGGGACGCTAACTTTTTCGTATTGGATTGTAACTGTTTGACTGAACTGATTTTTATTTGGTCTCTCTGTACTGTAACTAGTAACTAACTGATATAAGTAAAATGTGTGTGTTGTACTCTAGTTGAAGAATATAGATTATGAATCGCACCTTCAGACTTGTGCTTCGTTTATTTGTTCTCTCCATTTGAGCACCCCCACGCTACACATTATTGTTGTTTTTATTTTACTGCCTCGTATTTCATATAATAACGAACAAGGAACATTAAATGTGTGTAAAATATTGTGCTAGGAGGCTAATTTCTTTCGATGCCTTTAATTTTCAGAGGTGTTAGAAAAAACGAAAGGTTTCCAATTCCTTATAAATGTTCTTATTATAGGTATTAAAGTTCTGTCTAAAATAATCTGTGCTCTGATCCAAACCGAACAAATACCTATAAAGGCAGTCATCGTCAAACCTTCCAACTAAAGGAATTAATTATTAGAAGTTAATTACAAAAGCAATCGGTGGCGCAACACCGACTATTAATTAAAAGCGCCACAGTGGCGCCCTCTGCTGGAGGTTGACCGACTAGTGTTGCCATCTAGTATCAGCGAGAGGAAACATTGAAGCAAGAAGTATAACAATGTAATGAACATTATTAAGCAAGTAAACTAGGAACGTTTGACGACCGGAGGGTCGAGCACGACTTTACGAATGCTGCGTAACGTTACGGTTATCGTATCGAGATCGAGAAACCTCATACTAAATTTTAGTTCCAAATACGCTCACGGGCGGGCGCTGTTCCAAACGTCGAACAAACTCGACAACGTTTGTACTATTCGATTTTACGTTACGCAGCATTCGTAAAGTCGTGCTCGACCCTCCGGTCGGGGCAGGTGTTTGTATCATCATCGTCATCACCACGAATGTTTGTTCTCCGGTCTTGGATGTTTGATATGTAAGCAAGTATGTGTTTATCTATATACGTATGTTTATCCGTTGTCTAGTACCCACTTTGCCTAGTTTGGGACTAGATCAATTATTATTGTCCCATGATATTATTTATCTATTTATTATTTATTAAATAGAAATATGAATCAAACGGGAATTTTATTTCTAAACAATCACTATCTAACGAACAGTACCTACTAACAGGAAAATCACATAACTTTGTTTAGTATCTGAATAATTCATTGTACTTAAACAATAGTTATAGTATTGCATGCCAGTCGGCGACATAGTATATTATAGACAATCCATTCGTTTTCCCCTAATATAGGTATGTATGTATGTGACTTTCCAACAATCCATAGGATAACAAATTACATGTGGCACTGACGTCATGCACGACTAGAGTGAGATAGAACCAATGACAGACGTCAATCTCTTTTTTACATGTAAAAGGTGAGGAAAGTCTTTTCATGATGTTGTTTCTCTCATTACGTTTAACGTGACAACCTTATCACACTGAGGGTCGAGCACGACTTTACGAATGCTGCGTCACGTAAAATCGAATAGTAAACGTTGTCGAGTTTGTATGACGTTTCGAACAGCGCCTGCCCGAGAGCGTATTTGGAACTAACATTTAGTATGAGGTTTCTCGTTCTCGATACGATAACCGTAACGTTACGCAGCATTCGTAAAGTCGTGCTCGACCCTCAGGTTATTTGCTAACGAGTTTTGTATACTCAAATGAAAAAGTAAAACTGCCTTCAAAAAAACTTCAAAAAAAAAACCATAAAGTAAAACCCCAAAAAGCCTTGGCTTTTTGGGGATTATTTTATGTTTTTTTTTCAGAAGTTTCTTTGAAGGCGGTTTTACTTTTTAACTGACTTCAAAAAAAAGAATAGATTCTAAATTCGTCGGATTGTTTTTTTATGTATGTTCCCCGATTACTCGAAGACTGCTCGACCGATTTCAAAAATTCTTTTTTTGTTTGAAAGAATATGCTTTCTAGTTGGTCCCATTGTCACCAAGTCAGGATCTGATGATGGGATCCCAGGGAAATCGAGGGTAACCCTCAAATTTTATAGGGACGTATCATGTGTTTCATATATTTTCGAAAGATATTCAAGTACATGCGTATGATAGTCATCATTTCGTGATGTGAGGTTATGATGGAAGGTACAACTCCTTAACGGTTAGGAGTTGGAGGATAATATTTAAAATATTAACGTAACTAAAACTTGTGAAATAAAAAATCTTTTAACAAAAAGTAAAACCGCCTTCAAAAAAAACCTCAGAAAAAAAACATAAAATATTTCCCAAAAAGCCATGAGTTTTATGGCCTAGCAGAAACATGAAGTCGGTGCGGTGCTAGCGGAATATTCTTGGAATGAAGCATGCTTCATCAAACAAAAAAAGATTTTTTTTTAATCTGTAGAGCCGTCTTCGAGTAATCGGGGAACATACATTAAAAAAAATATTCCGACGAATTGAGAACCTCCTCCTTTTTTTGAAGTCGGTTAAAAATAGGGGCCACAAGGATTTTGTAATATAAATGTTTATAAATAAATAAATAAAATAAACAAAAATCTCAAAAGCTTTTTTTTTGGCATGAACTATCTCTTTGAGTCCTTGACCGATTAAAAATTAAACCTTCCGTCTGTTCGTCTGTTGAGTGGATAGTATGTCACCGCTGATTATCTAAGGAACTACATCTATTTACTAACGATTTACTTACTTTAATTTTTGATGAGCTTTATAGTTTGTCCAGTTATATATAGTTGTTCCAGTTGTCCTAGAAACTTGAAATTTGGTATGAAGGCAGCTCTTGTAGCACAGCCACTCCAAAATGTCTCAAAATCTTGATTTTTTATGTTTGTCTGTAGATTTCGCAGACCAATATAAGTTGACCCCACACTGCGTACATTTTGCTTAGCAGCAGAGCTCTGCTAACACTGGGCTTCTTAAAACACTGGGGAAAAGCGTTAAAATGTCGTCATGCGCGAGTCCGACTCGCACTTGTCAGGTTTTTTACGTAAGTAGCGCTAGCCCAAATATTTTACAAACAGAAAAGAAATAGAGACATAATATTTATTATTACCGATACATGGCTGTCACAAAGTTCTACGTCTACGCAGAGAATATCCAGTCGTTGGAATATTGTTTCAGAACTTTGCTTCGCTCTTTCTGCACACTTTAAACTATTATAAATACAACACCCATCATTAGTTGGAAGCATTGTCTCATAGCTCCTCACCAGGCTCACATTCACCAACACACATACACAACATAGGTACTACTGAAATCATAACCCTTCTTTTTGGTTTGCTTTGGGTAAAAAGATGGTTGAGAAACATTTTGTTTTCTGCTGTCTCCTTTGGTTTTCGGGTAAGTTTATTTTTATTTAATTTTAATAAGCAATAAGATGAGGCAATAAATTTCTGAAATGTTCCACCCAACCACCGCTTCCCCATTTTCATGGTATATGTCAGTCGAGTATAGCCCGACATGTTTCGGTTCCCTTAGTCCTTCCTCTGCGAGCACACGCTTCGCTGGCAGCGAAGCGTAAACTACGCGCCGCGGCTCTGCTCGCGCGGCTGCTACCGTCGAAGCGTGTGCTCCCAGAGGAAGGAGTATGGATTAGTCCGAAACATGTCGGGCTTAACTCGACTGGCAAGTGAGTGGTCCGTTTATGTCACTGTAACTATAGGTTACCTCATGTAATATTTTTTAAAACTTAAAACCCCTTGTTGGAGGCATATCGACAGCTCGTCTCCCGGTCCGTGGACGCCATTCGAGAACCTTCTGACCCCAGTTCATAGAAACGTTATTTTCTTCAGGTCAAACGTTTGAACAAGCTGGGTTCGGTACGTGGGGCGCTGGTGAGCCGAACAATGCCTACGGGCGAGAGTTCTGCGGAGCCCTGCGTCGTGACGGATATTTGAACGATTACTTCTGTGACGGAAAAGTGTCGTTTATCTGAAAAATCAGCCCTTGTTCTTCCCATGTCGACCATTACACAGCCCCCCAGACTAAATAATTTATATCATACACTAACGGACTGCAAAAAATATGTAAGTATGGAAGTTAAATAAACAGTAATCGAAAACACTTGACAGCGCCTTCATGGTTACATGGAAAGGAACTTAAATTTGTTAATTTCACCAGTTTATCGCAATCCTAAATGTGGTGTGTTTCTAAATATATACCTGCAACGTGTCTGTGTTTTATTTTATATAGTCTACCAAGCTTTTATAATTATCTATCGAATATCTCTAGGTCTTGATTCCTAGAACTTGTATAGACAGATTGTACAGTACCTCTAAATAGAAAAAAAACCGCCTGTACATCAAGTCTCAAATTAATACATTTTATTCACAACAAAATCATTTCATTGCTGTTTATAATGACACAGGTTAACCTTAAATTTCTGTCACAAACTATTATCTAGAACTTTAGAGACTTAATCAGCAAAAATAATGTAGAGTCTAAATTTTCACTGGTATGGGAATATTGATTGCAAAAAATAAGAAGAACTAATCTAAACAACCGTCGGTGTTCTTGAGTATTTTTATTCCTAAATCAACATTACTTACTCACTATACAACTGCCATAAAAACACTTCAACACTTTTTTTCGGTTAGGGGCTATAATTTAGTGTGATAATTCTTCATTACTAAGATTGCCACATCTTAGAGTTAAATACTTTAGTAACTAGGAAGGCCCTATCAGCCCTATCGGGCCCTTTATGTTAATAAAAAAAACATAAAGCACTTTATTAGTTAAAAAAGGGCTGTGAAATTATTTGCAAGCATCAATGGCAACTAATTTATCGTTAGGTACGTGTAGTGTTTCACCTGCTGAAGAAATGGTAGTATATCCTTCCAGTAAGAAGGAACCAGGAGTGAGGAGGAAGGTACTATAAAAATAAATATCATAGGACAACTGACACCAATTGACCTAGTCCCAAACTAGGCAAAGCCTGTACTATGGGTACTAGACAACGGATAAACATACTTATATAGATAAATACATACTTGAATACATATTAAACATCCAAGACCCGAGAACAAACATTCGTATTCATCATACAAACATCTGACCCGATCGGGGATTGCACCCGGGACCTCTAGCTTCATAGTCAGGGCCTCTAACCACTAGTCTATCCGGTCGTCACCACTATGAAATATCACCCTCCAAGACCCACATCCACTTTTGTATCATAGATATACCGTAATGCGCACAAGCATTTGTATTTACAAGTACTTAATTACAATACAACTCCCAATCTACAAAATCGTGCTACTGGACACCAAACGGATAGTGGTAGGATATCCTCGTGAGGTCGTCTGACACGTAGTGAAGGTCCTGGTAGGCTTTCACCATCATCTGTTGGTTGACCAGGGCAAAGGGTCGCGGGGAGATGCTCTCGATCGAAGGCAGTGGCCTCAGGTCCAAGCTCGGCAGGGCTTCTTCCTTGGCCCTCACTGGAGCCACGTATGTAGTTTGAGGCACCGGTACAGTGTAACTGATCATGTTATTGTACATGATCTGATCTGAATAGCTCAAAGGGATCTGGTAGGGTGGCTCTGGACGAGGCTCTTCAACCGGCTCCCGGTACATTTGGTTAGAGAATACCGCTATATCAGGCCTGTTCTTTCGCCGAGGGCGATACTTGTAATCCGGATAATCCTGCATGTGTTTGATCCTGAGTCTCTTCGCTTCGTCTATGAAGGGTCTTTTCTCGCTCTCATTCAGACTCTTCCATTCCAAGCCGAGCTGCTTCGATATCTCGGAGTTGTGAAGCTTGGGATTCAGCATTGATATCTTCTTACGTTGAAGACGCGACCATACCATGAAGGCGTTCATGGGTCTTTTAATGTGGTACGGGTTCGGATTCCGTGACAACTTCTGAGCTGGCTTCAGAGCTGGTTCTATTGGGAATGCCATGCTAAGTTTTTTGAGGCATTGCTCTGATTTTCGACCGCCGAAAACCCAGTCGTGTGGCTGTCCAGCCGTCACTGAGCAGGGCGAGCCTGAACGCTGTCATTAGACCAACAATGGCGGACATACAATAGCAATGACAATTTTCCCTGTATTATTTGCCGTTGAATAAAGAGCGGCGACAATGCACTGATTGCTCACAAATTGTCAAATGATACTTCTGTATGTTTTGTGCGAGGCGCGCCGGCTCGCTGCTGTATTAAAAGATGGACCGGTACAGTCCACGGCGGAAATGTAGTGCTTTATGGAGATGCCAAGTCATTACAAGAATTGACGACCGAATAGCCTAGTGGTTAGAGACCCTGACTATGAAGCTTTAGGTCCCGGGTTAAAACCCCGGTCGGGGCAGATGTTTGTATGATGAATACGAATGTTTGTTCTCGGGTCTTGGATGTTTAATATGTATATTAGTATGTATTTATCTACATAAGTATGTTTATCCGTTGTCTAGTACCCATAGTACAGGCTTTGCCTAGTTTGAGACTAGGTCAATTGGTGTCAAATTGTCCCATGATATTTATTATTTATATTTATAATAAGAAGCAATAATGTTATGGCCGAACGAGCGAAGTGAGCGTAGCGTCTCCGTTTGAGCTTGGTGAAAAATTATTTCGTATGTCGGTCCGGCTGGTCCTTCTCTACATGTTGTACTTCTCAACCGATTCTCGTTTTGTGAGCAGGCTATCGAACTAATTATCGAATTAAACAGCTCTTTTGTCGATTTTTTTTTTACGAAATAATGTACAAAAATGAGCTTGCTTGCTCTACAGCTCACAGAGTCATTGCTTTTAATTATTTTCTAGTTTCTAAGTACTTAGGTAAGCATTATCTAAACATTATAAAAAGAAAAGTCCTGACTGACTGACCGATCAACGCCCAGTCCAAACCCCTGGACCTAGAAAGCTGAAATTTGGCATAGAGGTTCCTTTTATAACGTATGCCCGGGATAAGGTGGGATTTTTTGAAATTCCCACGGGATAGAGAGTTCTGCCACGGGATCGAAGCCGCGGGCGAAAGCTAGTTTACGTATAAAAGTATTCCTAAGTCGATACAATTAGTAGTTCCTGAGATAACAAATTGTGACGGACAGACAGACAGATCGAGTCACGCGTGAGTCACACCATATGGGTTTCTTTTCTTTTATTTTGCAGGGGGTAGGACCTTGTGCGAGGTCCGTCTGGATCACTACCACCATCTTACTCGCTAATCCTGCAGTGCTTGCGCTGTTGTGTTCCGGTGTGAAGAGTAAGACAGCTGATGTAATTACGGATACAAGAGGCATTTTATTTTAACTCTCTAGAGTGGCAACGCATCTGCAAGCCCTCCGGGGTTGCGGGTGTCTATGGGCAGTGGTGACCACTTACCATCTGGTGACCCATTCGTTCGTTTGCCTTCCTCGTCGTATAAAAAAAAATTGGTTCAGAATCCTAAAAACCCTAAGCATTCACATGGCATTCACCTTTATTCCGTGTCTGACTGTACACTGTAGAGATTAGAATCGAATAAGGCGCGGTGCACATAATGCGAACTAGGTGTACTTGTAAATGGTCCGATATCCCTGAATGGGCCATTCATTGCTTTGATTTAGCCGGCCCATTGTGGACCATGCCTAGCCTAGCCTATGTTGCACCATGAGAACTGCGAAGAAATCGATTTTTACCCGACTGCGAAACGCAAAGGAGGGTAACGTGTTTTTAAATAAAATAAATAAATATCATGGGACAATTAACACCAATTGACCTAGTCCCAAACTATTTATAAGTCAGTACAAATATACAATAAAATCCCCATAGAAATTAAAAATGAGTCAACCAACAAGTCATACATAAATAAGCTTAAAAAAACACTTCTTGATAAATGTTACTACTTTGTCGCAGAATTTATGGAGGATAGACTGTAAACAATGTAGATTAGTTCTCAGCTCCATAAGTAGGTACAGAAAATTCTGTAAAACTGTAAAAAAATATTAGGTGTTGATCTCCTCTTCACGATCTCATACGTTCAGATCTCTGAAATATTATATAACGTTATGTTTTATTAATAGGTAACCTGTTATAATAAGTATATCTTGTTTTCTATATTTATATATTTATGTATAATAATAAATAGACTGGCAGTTTTATCTCTCAAAGAATCAGCATCGCTATTCAGCGAGGCAACGCTGCCAGCCTTATGGGCACCATGCCACGGGGGCCTTATTTAGATTTAATTTAGTTTTAAGTTGTAGTTTATTTAGTTTAAGCTTAGATTTAATGTCATTGTAAACAGTTATTAACGATGTAAAAGAATTTATGCTATACCCTACCAGGGTTTTACTTAATTTTTAAGATTTTGTGATACATGATTGTGCTTAATAAATAAATACTAAATACTAAAATACTAGGCAAAGCCTGTACTATGGGTACTATAGTACCCATAGTACAGGTTGTCTATAGACAACTATGGGTTTTGTTGTATTTGTATTCATTCGGTAGGCTTCGCTTTAAGGAGGTGGTTCTTTTTTATTGTATGTTTATTACGCGATTACTCCGCCAATTGTCAAAAGTCAAGTCTTTTATTTTTCGTTTAGCAAATTTTTAGGGTTCCGTTCCGTACCTCTAAAGATAAAAACGGAACCAACCACTTTGTTGTTATTATGATCATTTCATGTCTGTCCGTCGGTCTGTCTGTGCGTTTGTCAATCCCATATAAAAAAAACCGTAGAAATCGGAATTCACAGGAATCACGAAAATAATAGATGACTTCCCGTTCACCTAAAATCGTGAAATATGGCACGGAGCACAAGTAGAAAAAAATTTGGATTACGGTACATAATACGGGACCCTCGGTTTTTACCTTAAAACCATGAAAATTTTCTATCACATTTACTTTCAACGCCATCTTACGGATTCAGCTGGAACTTTCTGTCCCTCAACTCACCAGCTCTCACGAGGGTCAGTTGCTTTCTAGGTTTTGCCACCTTTTTCCTATAGAGGACGCTCCTCCGCAAAGTTAGCGTACGTCGTGTAGATGGCGTTAGTAGTAGGTAACTACGTCTAAAATTTTAATGCTAGGAAAATAAAAAAAAACGTCATTCTTAATTTTTGTTTAGTTTCTTTACTTGTTTTTCCTTAGCATTTTACAGGTTTTTATAAATATTATCTAGCGGTAGATTTAAAGAGATTTAATGACAATGCAAGCACAGTGTAAGTAGGTACATAACCAAAAAAATTGTAGTAAAAAATGTTTTAACTAATAAAAAGTTAGGTAAGTACAAAAAAGTTCAAATAATCTTTGTTTGTATAAATTTATAGCTACTAGGTTAAGTTAAGCGAACTACAGCAGGCTTATTATTTTAAAGGACTACCACATTGTATACACATTGGCAGTCCTCTTGGCTTTATCGTCCTTGCCTAAGATATTATTTCAAAAGAGTAAGTAAGTACTCCCTACATTCCCAAAGCGATACAGCTTAGGAATCTTTAAAAAACGAGCCTCCCTATTCCTCAAAGGGCTGGCAACTCATCTGCGATGACTGCGATTCCTCTCGTGTTGTAGGTGTCCATGGGCGGCGGTGATTGCTTTACATCAGATGACCCGCCTGTCCGTTTGCCCCCTCTTATATAAAAAAGTACTCGCAAAGTACCTACACCGTATCTTTCGGCGCAACAGAGACACTTTGTAAATCACGGCGTCAACATAAAGGACGAGTGTTTAACGCCATATTTATGGAAATAAGACGCCATAAAGCTATAATAGAAATACAAAACCGACCGCCGAGGACGGAGGAAGATCTTTATAGGTTACGATCGGAATCGTGTCGGATCCGTGAGCGAGTGAAAGGTTGAAAATCTCAGGTGGTATTAGAGCTGGGTTGAGCTGTGGTACTTAATGGTTAATTTGATTTTTTTTCTTGGTGTAAGTATCCTGTTGATGCTTTATTTATATTGCTTTTTTGTACTTTTCTTTTTTTTATTTCCATACTACAAATATTATAAACGGTAAAGCTCGCAATTTTCTCGACAATCGTGGTCTACCCGAAAGCACTGGTAGACTCAAAAAGAGACGTGTATAAAATAAAATAAAATGCGTTTATTTCGGACAACAGAAACTAAAGCCTAAAGTTTTATGGCCTAGCACTAAGCAGCAGAAATATGAAATCGGTGCGGTGCGAGCGGAATATTCTTTGAATGAAGCAGGCCAGGCTTTAGTTTCTGTTGTCCAAAATAAACGCATTTTATTTTATTTTATTTATTTATCATTATTTTAGAGGATTATTTTACGTTTTTTTTCTAAGGTTTTTTTTTTTAAGGCGGTTTTACTTTTTCGTTAAAAGATTTTTATTTCAAACTCAAACTCAAACTGACAACATTTATTGACATAAAAACACACTACACTATTTCACAATTTTACGTTGATTTAACATTTTCAGAATTATTCTCCAACTCCTAACTGTTAAGGAGTTGTACCTTCCATGAGATGTAACAACATGAGATGATGACTACCGGACGCAAATACTTGAACAGCCTTAGAAAATATATGAAACACATGATACGTGCCTATAAAATTTGAGGGTTGCCCTCGATTTCCCTGAGATTCCATCATCAGATCATGATTTGGTGACAGTGGGATCCATTCAGGAGTATACCCTTTCGAATAAAAAAGAATTTTGAAAATCGGTTTACAATTGACGGAGTAATCGATGTACATACATAAAAAAAAACATACAGTGGAACGTAGAACCTCCTCCTTTTTTGAAGTCGGTTGAAAAGAGGATTTAAGCGCCATTCCGTTTTGGTTGCCTGCTAGAGATCGCTCAGTAGCGCTAAGACCACCCATTTTCTTATGTGATAAGTATTCAATAAGGAAAGTTCTTGTTACCGCGCCCGTCTACTAACTGAATAAAATTTAGATTTTTTGAAAGGGGGAAAAGAGTAGGTAGGTGAATGAGAGACAAGCTACTGGCCTATGTTTGGTGGAAATTGACAGATAGACCTGACTCGACACTGGCGATCCCCGCGGATTTTTCACTCGCGATACTCATTCAAACAAACCATGGAAACCATTAGCACACGAGGCGAATCACTAGCGGCTCTTTTCAAATGAATAAACTCGTTTTCGAACTTCTGAAAAATATTCAGCCGCGGCTGCCGCGGTAAGAAAAGGTTCTTCATCTTAAAATGATACAATTTTCTTGCACCAGGGCAATTACGACCGTTACACAGAATTATGACCCTTACAAACACTAAGTACACATTTTATTCAAACTTCATAAGTGCATTCGTTTCAAAGGGTACTAAGATACTACGACGGGATAAATAAATAATAAATATAATAAATAATAAATATCATGGGACAAATTGACACCAATTGACCTAGTCCCAAACTAGGCAAAGCCTGTGCTATGGGTACTAGACAACGAATAAACAAACTTATTTAGATAAATACATATTAATATACATTATTAAACATCCAAGACCCGAGAGCAAATATTCCTATTCATCATACAAACATCTGCCCCGACCGGGATTCGAACCCGGGACCTCAAGCTTCATAGTCAGGGTCTCTAACCATTAGGCTATTCGGTCGTCGAATAAAGGACTGACAACTGACGAATGTTTTCGTACCCCAACTGTAAGTAAATGAGTAAACAAAAAAACAGATGATAAAAATAAGAAACACAAGTTACAAACAGTCAAATTCGAGTACAAGGCGGACTTTCCCTTCAAGTTTATTGGTACTGTACTTATCAATGTCATGAATCGTTGACGTGTCGTCGACTGAAAATAAAAATCGTGCCGGTAATAGAAACGCCGTGCGTTGTAAAGGCCCTTCTAAGCCGTAACTTATTGTTATTGCGCGGTTAAGCCCCAGTTTTATGCGAAGCGTTGTTTGTATATAACTTCATACAAATGATCGCAAAATGGCGGCTTGGGCGGGAAGATTCCTGTTGAGGTATGTACGTAGGTGAAGTAAAGTTTTAAATTAGAACTGTCTTATAAAGAATGAAAAATAGACTTATTGTCGCGTTCATATCAAAGAGGTGTACTCGTATACATTAATAATTTGTTTCACTGAAACATAACACGATTTAAAAAAAATCTCAATATCTATATGAAAAGTCGAAGTTAATTTAAGTTAGGGCCGATTTTTCAATCCTCAGATAAGGTTCTATTCCATAGATAACCCTACACTATCTGTGGACTGTGGGGTAAGAGCTTATCTGGGAATTGAAAAATCAGCCCTTAAGTAGTTTCAAGGGTCTTCAAAAACGAACGGAAAACTCCATTTCAGGCTTCAACCGCCTTAGTTTTTTACCTAATTGCAATAATTCAACTACTATTTTTAGGGTTCCGTAGCCAAAATGGCGAAAACGGGACCCTATTACTATATAAGACTCCGCTGTCCGTCCGTCTGTCCGTCTGTCACCAGGCTGTATATCATGTACCGTGATAGTTAGACAGTTGAAATTTTTACAGATGAGGTATTTCTGTTGCCGCTATAACAACAAATACTGAGAACAGTGCCCAAAGCACGACTTGTCGAATCCTGCGTTACGTTACGGTTATCGTATCGAGATCGAGAAATCTCATACAAAATTTTAGTTCCAAATACGCTCACGGGCGGGCGCTGTTCCAAACGTCATACAAACTCGTTATAGTTTACTATTCGAATTTTACGTGACGCAGGATTCGACAAGTCGTGCTTAGGGCACTAAATATTGCTATCGCAATTCAGCGCGGGAATGCTGCCTGCGTGATGGGCACCCTGCCGAGAGGTCCAGGTTTGGTAGGTAATATTTATTTTTTTAAGTTGGTTTTAGTTTTAATATTTTTTTATTTACTTTGTAGGTAGTTGTTAGTCCATTGTGCACTTGTTTTAAAAAAGAAACAGAATAAAATGAATATCTAAGTGGGGCTCGAATACAACAGGCAAAATCTTTTTGCCGGTTTTATACTCGCACTTTTATATCTATAAAGTCTCCAATCACTAACTAGCATTTCTAAATCATTGTGAAGCAGCCCTAACGCGCTAACCCTAGGAAAGTCACACACAAACAAACAAATAGGACGGGCAGAAAGGAAAATGTTATTCCCGCCCGTATAATAGAATGTCTTCGGAGACGAAGGCGCTGCGCGTGAGACGGTTCCGTTGGGACACGTCTTGAGATACGGCGACGAAAACTTTTCTACTCGGCCCCGGCGTCGCTGATGTTAAGACAGCCGAGGAAATGACGGGCACAATTGTGTCCCATTGCTGGGCAAAAACTTTTCCTCTCTACTTCCACATTTTTCTATCCTGAGCTGCATTATTAGACCGCCGGATAGCCTAGTGGTTAGAGACCCTGACCATGAAGCTTAAGGTCCCGGGTTCGAATCCCGGTCGGGGCAGATGTTTGTATGATGAATACGAATGTTTGTTCTTGGGTCTTGGATGTTTAATATGTATTTAAGTATGTATTTATCTATATAAGAATTTTTATCCATTGTCTAGTACCCATAACGCAAGCTCTGCTTAATTTGGGACTAGGTCAATTGGTGTCAATTGTCCCATGATATTTATTTATTTTATTTATCTGGCCAATCCTGTAATTCTGGGTCCGGGTCGTCTCGCCATCCCCGCCTGACCTGGGCCTGCCTCGTGATAAGGGTTATAACCTCCGAAAAATAATAACCTAACCTAACCTAATCTAATACTACGTAAATCATACTGGCTGTAATAGGTACTAAACGTGCGAAAAGTCCAAGTCCTACTCATTCGGAAGTTTAGTATTTTAGTAAGTTCAGTTTTTCTGTCTACCGGTTTATATTTTTCTCAATTACAAATAAGTACAATACAATACAAATATTCCTTATGGAAAACCAAAAAACAGTACAAGGGGATTACAGAAAACAGGTATGGTAGACAATAGGCGGTCTTATCGCTTAAAAGCGATCTCTTACAAACAACCAAAATACAGAAACCAAGATGAAGAGGCTAATTTAGGTGGCAGAAATTAACAGAAAGGCGATTACAAATGTGATTTAGCACATGAATTAGGAAAAATCAGAGGTGCGGCCAGAGCTTGCACCCACGACCCTCTGCTTGCATCTCCCTATACGCTAACAATATTATCGTAAGACGCATTCCGGCCGTTTTATCCCCCGTGCAGCGGTCTCGCGCGGGTCTTTTATGTCGCTATTGATACGATATTTTTATTTCCCACTCAATACAAGCAAGCTTTGTCACTCCTATTTACATAACTTTGTGTGCGTACAATGGCGTATGTAGCAATGTGACCCGTGCCGCGAAACGTTTTAGAAAATTTTGTCGTAAAATGTTATAATAGGCGTGGCCCACTCTAGCAAAGAGCAAAGTGATAAAGATACCATCATAGTAAAAAATTAATAGGTTGGTTTAAAATTGTTTTTGGAAGTAAATGTTTTGTAGTAAGCACACCACAGGGTCTAATATTGTCTCGTATGGCATATCGATTGTCCTAATGTAATGTTTGGTGGAATGATTGTTTGTTATAATTGAAATTAGGCATTCTGAAAATATGCAATTTTCAGGAAAGTTATAAAATCAACGCGATCTTACGTTTTGAGGGTAGACAAGTGCTATTTTCGTGTAAGGAGTGGTGACCTGTCGTTTCGTTAAGCTTAATTACGCAGATTTTTGTTTCGCAGACAACTATTGGCAGCATAAAATGACAATGAAAAGAAAAATCCGTTAAGCAGCTGGACTTGAACCAGCAACCTCGGTAATCCGTACCACGCTCCACGAATTAAGCTATACTTAACGTTGGTGTACCTAACGAATTTTTCAATGCCTCGTGTCATATTTTTATTTGGAAGATCTCTCCTCAGCGCCATCTATGAGTAGCTTAATCAAGCGGCTCACCCACTACGGAACTTCTACAGTTACGCATCAGTGGCAAGAGATGGAACCATTTTCTGAATCAATGAAAATAATCGTTTTATTGATTATTTTTGTTTTTATTTTTATGAAACATTCATAGAATGAAATTCAACATAAAATGACAATGCAAAGAAAAATCAAAGCAAAGAAGAAAGAAGAAAGAAGAAGAAGAAAAGAAGAAAGAGAAATTGAGAGATCTTCCAAATAAAAATATGACACAAGGCATTGAAAAATTCGTTAGGTACACCAACGTTAAGTATAGCTTAATTGGCGGAGCGTGGTACGGATTACCGAGGTTGCTGGTTCAAGTCCAGCTGCTTAACGGATTTTTCTTTGCATTGTCATTGTATGTTGAATTTCATTCTATGAATGTTTCATAAAAATAAAAACAAAAATAATCAATAAACGATTGTTTTCATTGAACTATTGGCAGACCTTACTTTGGCCAAGTAATATTTGGTATAATTTCGTTACGCTTATTATTTTCATTGAACTATTGGCAGACCTTACTTTGGCCAAGTAATATTTGGTATAATTTCGTTACGCTTATTATTTGTTTTGCCTAGTACTCGATAGGAAGAAAAGCGATACGCAGAATTACGTTTAGTTGATCTAACCTAAATCTGATCCGGTATTAGGCTAGTTTTTTTTTTAACTTTATTTACATAATAAAAGCAATTTACAATGACATTAAATCTAAGCTTAAACTAAATAAACTACAACTTAAAACTAAATTAAATCTAAATAAGGCCCCCGTGGCATGGTGCCCAAAAGGCTGGCAGCGTTGCCTCGCTGAATAGCGATGCTGATTCTTTGAGAGAGAAAACTGCCCTTTGGTCACAAGTTGCATCAACTAAGCGCTTTTGTAACTTAGGCTAGTTAGTTTTAGCTTAGGTTAGAGTTACGATAAAATCCATCGGCAATATATCTACGAAGAAATCTATCGACGTACCGTTACTCGGCGAAACGTTGTCTGCCAATCAATAATCTGCGTAAAAATTGTTGGCGAATCATAAGTTAAACGTACTTACGGAGTTCCAACCTCGGCAGCGACACCCTCAGCGCGCGGCGATACTGACTTTAGTTGTAAGTTCCTTCTCAACCAATTGACGAGGCGAGAAACCTCGCAACTCGTTGCACTCGCGTCGGAAGCGGTTTTTGTATACGAGTCACCTCGTTATCCGATCATTTAAAGGCCTTGGATAAGTCCAAGGGACCCGGCAGTGACGGTGTTCCTCCAGTTTTTTTGTCGTCTTGTGCAGAATCCCTTGCACTTCCACTTACCATCCTCTTCCGCCACTCATTAAAAAAGTGTACCTTCCCTTCTATTTGGAAAATAGCCCACATAATCCCAATTCATAAAAAAGGGTCTAAGACCATGATTGAAAACCATCGTCCTATTTCAATTCTAAATACCATGGGGAAGCTTTTCGAACGTATTGTTTTTAATAATATTTACCCTGTTGTAAGTAATGGCATCTCTGATAAGCAGCATGGTTTCTTAAAAGGACGATCTACAATTTCCAATTTAGCCTGTTTCACGAATTATGTGTTAAACGAAATGGAGGGCGGAGGACAGGTTGATGTGATCTACACGGACTTTGAAAAAGCATTTGACCGGGTGGATCACGTCATCCTTCTCGCGAAACTTGAAAGACTGGGAATTCACGGCGATTTACTGAGATGGGTCAAATCTTACCTTACTAATCGCTCTCAAGCCGTCGTTCTTGGCGGGTATAGATCAAATTTTATCAGTATTCCCTCTGGTGTCCCTCAGGGCTCGCACCTCGGCCCTCTCTTCTATAACGCGTATATACATGATATAGATACGTGTCTTGTCAACGCACGCCACTTATTATACGCGGATGATAAGAAAGTATTTATGTGAACTAAGTCCTTAGCTGACTGCGAGCGTATGCAGGAAGATTTAAATAACCTATTTGAATACTACACACGCAATAAGATCACACTTAGTATTAGCAAGTGTCAGTGTATTAGTTTCACTCGCAGACCTAATCCACTAAACTTTGTATATAACTTTAATGGCGTTGTGGTGGAGAGGGTCGAGGTTGTTCGGGACCTGGGAGTTATGCTGGACGCTAAAATGTCCTTAAGGGACCATGTTGACCATGTGGTTAACAGGTCTTTCCGTAATCTCGGTTTTGTAATAAGGACCTGTAAACCATTCCAAAGCTTGTTGAGTTTAAAAATCGCTTATTATGCATATGTTAGATGTATTCTCGAATACGCCTCTCCTATATGGTCACCCTGTTACGCTATTCATAAAACCCGTATCGAAAGAATCCAAAAGAAATTCTTAGCTTATCTAAATTATAAATTTAAAAAATCACATACATCCTATTCTATCAAAATGTCAAAATGAACTATTACGTTTCGAGGGTAGACTGTGCAGACTGTGCTATTTGCGTGTACGGAGTTCCCGCCTCGGCGGTGGCGCCCTCTGTGCGCGGCGATACGGACATTATGCCCATTAGGCGTAATTAGTGCCGTCAAACCGCCATAAATTGATATTATGAGAATAGGAGCCGACGACACTTTTCACAGACTACACAAGAAGGCGCAGTTAATTGTGTGTTTAGCTGCAAACAGCATAGGTACTATTATTTAGTTGGTAATTTCAAAATTTTGTTTACAAGAATTGAATTTGATTTCATAATTATCATTTTGTATAGTGGCTCTGAAAGCTGTAGAACCTTTTCAGCTGTAGAATTTTTTTCGTTTTTTTTTTCTTAAAAAAGGAATGCAAAAACGAATCGACAAAAAGCTTCTACAATGGAACCTGATACTACATTTTCACGAAGATTGGGTCATTTTTAAACATTTTTAGTTTTTTTTCTATACAAAAAAAAACTGTTTATTTTGCAAACCTGCACACAAATTTTCACGACAATCGGTTGGGAAATGCGACCTGTAGAGGAGAGCAGCCGGACATCCGGACAGCAGGACAGACATACGAATGAAAATTGGTCGAAGCTGAAGCAAAGACGTACTGCGCTCACATCGTTTGCTCGGTCAACTATGCTTGCACAAACAATTTTTTTAATGTATCTCATGTTGCAAAACAAGCATGCGGATCGCCTGATGTTAAGCAATTACCGCTGCCTAGGAACGCTTGCAACACAAGAAGTATTCACTCGCGCGTTGCCGACACCGCATAAAACTTTTTATACCCCTTTTGAAGACCGCCATGGTGTAAGTCGCTGGAAAAACCTCAACAGGAAATTCCACAATTCAAGTGTTCTTGGGAGAAAGCACCTTTTAAACTGGACAGTACGTGACAGTTGTGGTTCCAACAATAATTCATGACTATACAATAATTCATGACTATACAATAATTCATGACTATACAATAATTCATGACTATACAATAATTCATGACTATACAATAATTCATGACTATACAATAATTCATGACTATACAATAATTCATGACTATACAATAATTCATGACTATACAATAATTCATGACTATACAATAATTCATGACTATACAATAATTCATGACTATACAATAATTCATGACTATACAATAATTCATGACTATACAATAATTCATGACTATACAATAATTCATGACTATACAATAATTCATGACTATACAATAATTCATGACTATACAATAATTCATGACTATACAATAATTCATGACTATACAATAATTCATGACTATACAATAATTCATGACTATACAATAATTCATGACTATACTTATTTCCAGAAAAACAGAAGAAATCATTACTGTACCTCACACCTTTATCCACCCATTTAAAACAATACAGTATCCCCTCAATTCCTTTTATTACCATTCTGTGACAACAAAGCCAGCCGAACACTAAGGAAACCAAACGGCGTAGCAAGATATTGTGCCCCGCGGCTACGCGCGACGTGCGTAGCGGTGCTACGAAACCGTACAGGCTTGTCATTGGTGAATTAAATACGGGTAAAGCTGAGGGTCGAGCACGACTTTACGAATGCTGCGTAACGTTACGGTTATCGTATCGAGATCGAGAAACCTCATACTAATTTTAGTTACAAGCACGCTCACGGGCAGGCGCTGTGGCCTAAGCACGACTTGTCGAATCCTGCGTTACGTTACGGTTATCGTATCGAGATCGAGAAATCTCATACTAAATTTTAGTTCCAAATACGCTCACGGGCGGGCGCTGTTCCAAACGTCATACAAACTCGTTATAGTTTACTATTCGAGTTTACGTAACGCAGGATTCGACAAGTCGTGCTTAGGGCACTGTTCCAAACGTTCGATTTTACGTGACGCAGGTTTCGAAAAGTCATGCTCGACCCTCTGAATAAACCTTACCGTAATAATAATTTAAATACTGGAACGAAAAAAAAAAACGATTTTAGCTAGTATTTATCTAATAGTGATGTTGCTGCGCTCCGTAACTGTAACCGAAACTACACGATATCCGAAATAAAAAAATACCCGTAACCGTAACCAAATTCGACATAACAGTTTCAGGAATTTCGAATAGAAGCGGAGCAAGGCACGTTATGAAGGCTTTCGTTCTTAATATCAAATACCTATAATCTCATATTTGTCACCGAAACTGCGAAACTTACGGTTATCCGAAATAATTCATTCCGTACCAGTGCCCTAAGCACGACTTGTCGAATCCTGCGTTACGTTACGGTTATCGTATCGAGATCGAGAAATCTCATACTAAATTTTAGTTCCAAATACGCTCACGGCGGGCGCTGTTCCAAACGTCATACAAACCCGTTATAGTTTACTATTCGATTTTACGTGGCGCAGGATTCGACAAGTCATGCTTAGGGCACTGACCGTATAATGTTATACTTATAATGGTAGGTGTGTCCGAATCCGGATACGAAATTTCATATCCGAAACAACTCTTTGAATGTGATTAGTAATTCTCCCTGGCTTACTCTTGCCAGTAAATCATCTTAAATACCTAGCTAGTACAATAGTGGGTGGTCCGGCGGCCGTGTCCTGCGGATCGCCGTAACGTGGTTGCCGTAACACGGTTACCGGCCCCGGGCGTTCGTGAAAATACCAATTTCGTTACGCCGCTGCCAGCCATCCCGCAATACGGGCGAAATTTGAAATGACAGGCTAAATAAATTAAACCATAGTGCCCCGCCGCTGTGAAGTCAATCCTGACATTGTACAGCTGTGAAGTTTCTGATTATTGACAATGTTAACCATAGAAGATATAATCGTCCCACGATAACTCTGCATAAGATATTAATTGGCAACCCAGAAAAATCACGCTGTGGTAATACTTTTTTCATGTCAGCCAGACATTTCTTTACTTAAAAATAATAATGATAGTAGCAATCAAAAGTCGCTGTTTTTTTTTTTATATGGCTCTGTCCATTGGAGGACAATTTTGCCAGTGTTTAGTAGGTTTTGCCGTTGTACAGTAAAAAAAATCTAATAAACGAATTATGAGATGTATTTAAAAGGTGGATGGTGAATGAACGATGACCTGTCTAATGTTTAATCTAATCAAAAGTTCAAAACGTGTTGTTTGACTATAAATCAGTGTTGCCATAAACAAACTTTAGATTTCTACTGTTGTCAGTTCGTTGCAGAGTTATGGTGGGACGACTATACCAACTTAAAAAGAAAAGACCCCGACATTGTCATTTCAAAGTTCGATATTTAAAAAATAGATGAACCGATTTTAATTAAACTTAGCTAAGAACCATCTCGATTAAACAAGCATTCGATCAAAAAACCCACATTGAAATCGTTCCATCCGATTAGGAGCTATGATGATACAAACAAATACACAGATACACATCTCAAACTTATAACACCCCTCTCCTCTTGAAATTTTGTGGTCAGGTTTGATAATTATACTTAAGTATAGGTTTTTTTCCGATTCTTTTTTTTTATTTTCATTGTAATAGCACTCATTCAAAAATGAGGTCGCGAGCTCACAAAGCCACAGCCACTAGTTACCTATATGAATTTTAATGTTTGGATTATACAGCCGGCGACATCGTCATGGCGTCCCGGTGAGGCAGGTCTCTGTCCCAAATAACTTGCCACAACTAACATGTAAACAACTCTATAGACCCATGTAATATTATTACATGCCTCTACACAGCCCTGCTTGAAGCCCATAATCACGAATGGAAGCGACCATTAGTGACATTCAGTGCGATTGTTTGCGGCCGCCCACTCTCATGCAAATGGCGCCGCTGATTATGCACGGCACGGCGAGACGTGCGGCTGACATGCACGTTGTAACAAAAGAGTACTTTGTAACTGTTATAGCATTTGTAACCCAATCGAGATGGCGTATAATTGATGAAATGAGCGAACCGTTGCAGTTTCAGCTTAGAGAAAAAATCTTTCGTATGTCTGTCCGCCGTCTGTCCGGCGGTTCTCCTCTACAGTGCCCTAAGCACGGCTTGTCGAATCCTGCGTCACGTAAAATCGAATAGTAAACTATAACGAGTTTGTATGACGTTTGGAACAGCGCCCGCCCGTGAGCGTATTTGGAACTAAAATTTATTATGAGATTTCTCGATTTCGATACGATAACCGTAACGTAACGCAGGATTCGACAAGTCGTGCTTAGGGCACAGTAGGCCGAACACGAGTTTTCGAATCCTGCGTAACGTAACGATATCGTATCGAAATCGAGAAACATCATACTAAATTTTAGTTTAGAATACGCTTGGGTGGGCGCTGTTCCAAACGTCATTACAAATTTCTCGATAAGGTTACTACTCGATTACGTTACGCAGGAATATTCGTACTCGGGCCTCAGAGGGTCGAGCACGACTTTACGAATGCTGCGTAATGTAAAGTCGAATAGTAAACGTTGTCGAGTTTGTATGACGTTTGGAACAGCCCCCGCCCGTGAGCGTGTTTGGAGCTAAAATTTAGTATGAGGTTTCTCGATCTCGATACGATAACCGTAACGTTACGCAGCTTTCGTAAAGTCGTGCTCGACCCTCAGATGGAGTATACTAATTGACAAAGTGAGCGAATCGTCTCAGTTGCAGCTTTTACAAAAATTCTTTCGTATGTCCGTCCGCCGTCTGTCCGGCTGTCCGATTGTTCTCTATACACCTACAGACCCCATTTCACCATCTTTACAATTGTCAGTTTTATATGTCAATTCGAACTACATTTCTTTGACAATATAGAAGGCGCTAAAACAAAAGCTCTTCAAGTCAGCAGTTGACACCGAATTGTCATTGAAAACTGACAATTGTAGAGTTGGGGAAATAGAGGCCTGTGGTCGCATTTCTCAACCGATTCTCTCGAAATTTTGTGAGCAGGTTTGCTAATTATATGTATAGAATTTTTATGTGTTCACTATGATTAGGTATTTATGGCTGTTTCAGAGTTTACGTGTTAAAATAGGGTACATGTTGGATGGAAGAAATTCTTGAAATTGTGCACTTTTGTGTTGCTGTTTGTAATTATAATTGTGTCAAATTATCAACATCAATTTGAATAATGTAATCCTCCCTCGGTGATCGAGTAAATAGATCAGATTCAGGAGCCATTTCTGTGAGTGTGGCAAGAAGTGACTCAAAACCCATTGACCTCTCTGAGTGCAACAATCAACAATATTATGATACTTATACAAAAGTCAGTGAAACAAGAAAAAAACCGTCCAAGTACGAGTCGGACTCGCGCACGAGGATTCCGTAGAAAGATTTTAACGCTATTCCCCAGTGTTGAGTCTACTGTTAGCAGAGCCCTGCTCCTTAGCAAAATGTACGCAGTGTTGGGTCATCTTATATTGGTCTGTGAAATCTACAGACAGACATTAAAAATTATGATTTTGAGACTTTTCTGAGTGGTTGTGCTATAAGAGCTACCTTCATACCAAATTTCAAGTTTCTAGGACAACTGGAAGTACCCTTTAGGTTTTCAGGGTACGGCAATTTGTATGGAAACATCCTTTTTAACCGACTTCAAAAAGGAGGACGTTCTACGTTCCACAGCATGTATTTTTTTTTAATGTATGTTCATCGATTACTCCGTCAATTGTAGACTGTGTTACTTAGAAGGTTGATTTTTTCACAGCTTCAAGGGACCGCAGGCTTGAGTACTTATTTGATATTAATTTCAGCATGCTACCTCCACGCGTTCCAGAGAAAAAGGGTCAGACAGACAGACAGACGGATATCAAAGTGATCCTATAAGGGTTCCGTTTTTTCCTTTTGAGGTACTGAAACCTAAAAAAGAAAGATTAAAGACCAGCAGCATAGTTCACCATTGAACCCTCAGAAGCTGTTAACGGGATTGATGATAAGGCAACAGGAAAAACCAGGCCGAGGGGGGACTCTGCGCTTATTTAGGAGAACGCTTCCAGTAAGCTGCATCTTTGTAGGCTATTTTTAAATCCCGACGAAAAAAGAGGGGTGTTATTGACCTGTGTATAAGTGTCTGTGTATCTGTGTATCTGTCTGTGGCATCGTAGTTCCTAAACTGATGAACGGATTTCGACGAGGTTTGTTTTTTTATTGGAAAGCTAGTTTTGTTTTCTTTATATATATTATATATTCTTAGTTAAGCTTCATAATGGTTCAATGTAATACACATTTTGAAATTAAAATGTCTTTGTGTTTTTGTCAAGTTCGGATCCCAAATGTGAGAGCCCGTTGAAGTTTTCAGTATGGCTAAGTTCTGGGAACCCGAATCCGGGAGCCCGTTGATATCTTGGAAAGTGAATGTAAAAAAGTGACAAAAAAAATTTAAAACCCCCGAGATAAAAACCCATAAAATGTAAAAAAAAAAAATTCCAGGCCTGGTCCTTTAATTTTAACTTTTTGGCAGCTGGGTGCCGTATCTATGTATTTGTAGGCTCCGTACGGCACCCGACTGCAAAAAGCTTGTACCTATGTCGGGGTTTTTCAATTTTGTTTTGTGAGGTGTTTACAATGTTTAGATTTTACCTAGGTAATGTTCACATTCGTTTATCATTATTATTGGAGTTTAATTTTCTGTTAGTTAGCTGCTAACTTATATTTACACTGTAGTAAAAATAATTCTAAGTACTTACATTAAAATAAAACAGAAACGATGGATTAATGAAAGTCATAATTCATAATAATAAAATTTTATGTCCCAAATAAATCGTTTCTATTTTTGTAACTATTTTAAGTTTACGTAACATTTATTATATTTCTTTATAAATTTTAACATGTGTCCATTTATTTCAAAGGTTGGTCTTATTCTTATTATTCAAGTGCCATTTGAGAATCAAACAAAAAAACACACCTCAAAAAACTTCATTTCAATTCATTACCCCGCGTCACCTCGCCAAATCAAACCGTGATCGCACGCCGGCCAGATTGCGGTAAAAAGAAAATTTAATCTGCTAATAAACATGCAAACAAGAACGCACTGACTACCTGTTGAGGCGCGCGAGACAGCCGGCGTCTCCCCCAATCGCGGGCCAGCGTCCGCCCATGCCGCGCGCTCATTGGCTACTTACCCCAGAGGGGGGAGAACGTACCGGGGGGAAGCAAGGCCGAGGTCCGTCGTTTTAAACATGACACTGGCAAGAAAAGCGCCGCATTGAGCTTTCGGGAGCTTTTCACGGCGCGTTCGAAATTCGAAATGCAGTTCGCGTAAGAATTATCCAAGTCTGTAATTCAAATTAAAAACAAAAGCGTTCCCAATGGCGGTTTGAAGTGTGTGGCTTAAAAAAAATAACGTTCGAAATTTGAAGTTTTAAGATGTCGTTAGGAAAGCAACCGGTTGAGCATATAAAGAGGCCAATGAACGCATTCATGGTGTGGTCTCGAGGACAGAGGAGGAAGATGGCTCAGGACAACCCGAAGATGCACAATTCGGAGATATCCAAGAGGCTGGGCGCGGAGTGGAAACTCTTGACGGAGATGGAGAAACGTCCGTTCATCGATGAGGCGAAGCGGTTAAGGTAAGATGCTGATAAAACGATGGATAACAATCTAATCTTCAATGGGTCACCCGACGGATTTTTTTCAAAAAAGCTTTTCGAGATTCGTTTTAAGAAATTGACATTTTTCTACCATGTGAGCTAGGTTTTACTTGCAAAAAAAGAAAACCATTCAAGATGTTATGACAAAAAAATGGGAGAAGATTTTTAAAAATTCATGATCTCGATTGGAAAATCTTTTCGTATTTTTTTTTCCAATTTTTTGTGTGTATTCATGTTTCGGTGAGTTTATTAAAAATACATATATTTTTTAAATTGCTAAATTTATAACGTTATTTCTAATGCAACCTATTTTCCTGATGGTACCTACCGAACATTAGTGAATTGTTTTTATTTACACTACATACAAAATTAAAAAATAACCCGTCAATATTGTAACTTATAAGATAATTAGGCTAAAACGCAATAAGTTGTCCATTACTTGAGACTGCGGTACGATCAAATGTAGAAGTATACTTATTATGAAAATTGTGCACGACCCCATTGTAAGCAGGTAGGTACTTATCTTAAATTAAAACAGAAAGCTACTTAATAAAATCTAAAAGACCAAGAAAGAAGTCCCTTTGGGCATGGTACCAAAGATGTTGGCAGCGTTCCTTCTTTGGATGGCCAGGCTTAGCCTTTCTCCGAGAAAGCTGCCAGCTCTTCGGTCCCGTGACATCGACTAGCCTCTTGGATGTATCCTGAAATAAGGTGAATGATCTAGGACCTCACGGACCAAGGATCTAAACGCTGAATGGGACAAAGTTTATGTATGTATGTATGTATATCTCTTTATTGCATATAAAACAAAAAAAACCGGCCAAGTGTGAGTCGGACTCGCGCGCGAGGGTTCCGTAGAAAGATTTAACGCTTTGTTCCCCAGTGTTTTAAGAAGTCCAGTGTTAGCAGAGCCCTGCTCCTAAGCAAAATGTACGCAGTGTGGGGTCAACATATAATTGGTCTGTGAAATCTACAGACAGACATAACATTTTAAGATTTTGAGACTTTTCGGAGTGGTTGTGCTACAAGAGCTACCTTCATACCAAATTTCAAGTTTCTAGGACATCTGGAAGTACCCTTTAGGTTTTTGGAAATCGGCAATTTTTATGGAAATGGATTTTTTAATGACTGTATCTTTTGATTGCGTTGACTTAGAAGGTTGATTTTTTCACGGCTTTAAGGGACCGCAAGCTTGAGTATTTGATATTGATTTCAGCATGCTACCTCCACGCGTCCCAGATAAAAAGGGTCTTGACAGACAGACAGACGGACAAGAAAGTGATCGTGTAAGGGTTCCGTTTTTCCTTTTGAGGTGCGGAACCCTAAATATGACTTCTTGTATCCCATAAATTTTACATGAACAATGGGGACATTCGGTTTTTTTTTTATTTGAATAATACTGAGTTAACACTTGACTGGGTTTACATGGATGATGTACCCAGACGTGGTAAAATATATACACAATGGAAGCCCTCAATTTTTGTAATGTCCACAGGAAAATCGCAAAGCTAAATTACGTTTTCATCAAATTTGATTGACGACGACACACTGCATTTTATCAATCCAATTTCATGTACAAATATATATAAACAAATAAATTAGCCTTTCCATAAACTGTCTAATCAATACAAGAATTTCATTAATTTATTACTTTATTTACTTACCCATTAATTTTAGTGCAAAAGTCAACAATGCAACTCTTTTAATTCTAGAAGTAACCTCGAAATGTTAACTGAGGTTTTCAAATGAGAATGAAACAGGAATTAAAATACACAAGAAGTGAATATTATTGTAAGTATAAACAAAGTGAGCATTGTTGGAAATAATAATAAGCAGCAGCAGCAGTGCTTGCACTGTTGTGTTCCGGTGTGGAGAGTAAGACAGCCGGTGTAATTACGGGCACAAGAGGCATTTCATCTTAGCTCTCTAGGTTGGCAACGCATCTGCAAGCCCTCCGGGGTTGCGGGTGTCTATGGGCAGTGGTGATCACTTACCATCAGGTGACCCACTTGCTCGTTTGCCTTCCTCGTCGTATAAAAAAAAAAGGTTAAATGATTCAAGATACTATCTGTGTCTGGTGTAGTGCCTAATTCAATCTAGTAGGTACCTACCTAATTGTGCATTTTTTTAAGAAATAGTTTGTAAAATATTTTGGTATGATGGACATAAAGTACAGAGCTCTGGGGACAGGAGTAGAGTTAGTTTCATCATCAAACTTAAGAGCTACACTCTTGTCGGTGGAGTTTCTTCCAATCATCTCTCCTATGAACCAGTTCCTTGAACTCCTGATACGACACGACTCCGGCCTTCACCTTTATCTGGTCCATGTAGCTTCGCCTAGGTCGACCTCTTCCTCTCTGTCCTTAAATTTTTCCTTCTAAAATGGTCTTAAAGAAATTGTCGTGTCGTATCAAATGTCCGATCATTTTCCCGCGTCTATTCTCTATGGTATTCAGGATCGTTCTCCCATAATAGCTATTTAACTTGTAGCGTACCTATTTTTTCCCTATGGGCACATTAGCAGCGCAACTATAGTGCCACGTATCGACAACAAATCACTATCATACTATTTGACACTACCCGTAACGTAAACGTGAGCGAGCCCAAGGACCATAAAACCAAGAGGACTGCCAGTGTCTACACGATGTCGCGTTCCTTTGAAATAATAAGCCTGCTGGAGCTAGTTTTACTACGGAGGGGTCTCTGTATCACTCATTTGGTATGACATTTAGACCTCTGGCTAACACAATAGCGCCAATTGTGTTAGCCAGAGGTCTAAGTGTCAATTATATTTTTTATAAACTCACTGAAACATGAATACACAGAAAAAAACCAGAAAAATGCCAACCCCGGGAATCGAACCCGGATCCTCGACACTCCGGGTCGTGTGCTTTTCCCCTACACCACGATTGGACATAGAGGAAAGGCCGAATTTTTTCCATGTATTCAAATCTTAGCTTGTTTTTATCACTTTTTGCAGTGACTAGCGCCATCTATGCGATTACTTCGTAAACCGAAAACAACGCACCCTTTCGAAACTTATCAGTTTACCCAGGCTCAACAACGAGATGGCGCACTAAAGCAATCAATTCATGATCTCAGTAGGAGTATCTTTTTGTATTTTTTCTCCCAATTTTTTATTTTTACGGTTTTCCCGTGAATATCAATTATATTTTTTATAAACTCACTGAAACATGAATACACAGAAAAAAACCAGAAAAATGCCAACCCCGGGAATCGAACCCGGATCCTCGACACTCCGGGTCGTGTGCTTTTCCCCTACACCACGATTGGACATAGAGGAAAGGCCGAATTTTTTCCATGTATTCAAATCTTAGCTTGTTTTTATCACTTTTTGCAGTGACTAGCGCCATCTATGCGATTACTTCGTAAACCGAAAACAACGCACCCTTTCGAAACTTATCAGTTTACCCAGGCTCAACAACGAGATGGCGCACTAAAGCAATCAATTCATGATCTCAGTAGGAGTATCTTTTTGTATTTTTTCTCCCAATTTTTTATTTTTACGGTTTTCCCGTGAATATCAATTATATTTTTTATAAACTCACTGAAACATGAATACACAGAAAAAAAACCAGAAAAATGCCAACCCCGGGAATCGAACCCGGATCCTCGACACTCCGGGTCGTGTGCTTTTCCCCTACACCACGATTGGACATAGAGGAAAGGCCGAATTTTTTCCATGTATTCAAATCTTAGCTTGTTTTTATCACTTTTTGCAGTGACTAGCGCCATCTATGCGATTACTTCGTAAACCGAAAACAACGCACCCTTTCGAAACTTATCAGTTTACCCAGGCTCAACAACGAGATGGCGCACTAAAGCAATCAATTCATGATCTCAGTAGGAGTATCTTTTTGTAT